>OY829537.1:60355767-60964080 GCA_963691705.1 Viola odorata
CCATCCTAGGGGCTCACGAGCTTGTCTCTCCCGGCAGCCCGTATGATATCGCTCATGACGTCATCTGTTGGTATCGCTTGTGACGTCACTATCAGACATCGCCTGGATTGTTATCGCCAGGTATCGTCGAACAGGCCTATAAATACCCCTACTTTTCCAATCTGAAGGTAAGATCAAGATCACTGAGACGAACCTCTGTTATTTTTGAACCCCGAACTGACTTAAGCATCGGAGTGTCTACGCCGGAGCCCCCCTCTAGCGCTTTGCAGGTACATTTGATGCCGACAGCCACCGTTCCGATCAGGCACGACTCCGAATCTAACAAGATCAACGTAGAATCTTATCATAAGGTGTAGGCAATATCCTTGTGAAGGCCTCCTAGAAACCGAGCCATTGTTGCTTCCTCGGTCTCGTTGATGTTTGCCCTCATGACACATGTGAGCATGTCATGGTAAAAGTCACTCACACTACGGTAGCCTTGAGATAGGCGTTGGAGTCGTTGGTGAAGGTCACGGTGGTAGTAAGAAGGGACAAAACGTCGGCGAATCTCAAGCTTCAAGGCCTCCCAAGTGTCAATAGGAGGTCTCCTCTCAATTGCTCTAGTAGCGCCTAGCCTTTCCCACCAATGAATGGAAAAATCTGTGAAACCAACAACCACAAGCCGAACCTTCTTCATTTTGGTGTAGTTATAACATTCAAACACTCATTCTACTTGGCTTTCCCAAGTAAAATAGGCGTCGGGATCTTCTTTGCCGTCGAAGGAAGGAATGGTGAGTTTGATGCTATGTAGGTTGTTATCCGGTCTATCCTCTTGGTTGCGGTGGTCTCTAGGTTCCAAATGGTCGTTGTAGTCAAATCTACGCGCACCATTGGTGTGTTCATAGAACAGGGTAGTTTGGTGGGTTGTGTGGCCTGTCATAGAGTGGTAAGGCCGCTAGATGCCGTGGGGGGGCATATAATCATTGACCCGGTGTAAGGGAACATTGAGGTGAGGGTTGTGTGTTGGGGGATTCTGTATGTGGGTGTGTTGCGGCTCATTAAAGGTAATGGGGCGGGGGTTTGTAGAGTAGGTTGGGCGAGGACTGTAGTGATGTTCCATATTGGTGTGGTGCTGAGTGGGAGGCTCAATGGAACCTTCGTCATCGTTGTGATAGCTCCCGGCCATCACGCCCTCATTGTTGCCCACTTGGTTAGGGAAGTCGTGGCCCATGTGCGGGGTTTTTTGGGTGTGTAGTTTGATGGTAATGGACAGCGGGTTGTGGGGGTTGAGTCATTTCGGGGGATTGGGCAGTAGGTTGTGGTGGTGTAAGGTCCGGGGGTGGGGGGTGGCGGAGGCAGTGGAGGTGGTGGAGGGGGCTGGTGAGTTGCCCTAGGGGTTAGGGCTGCTACCGCATCTAGGACAGCCTTGTTGTGTTGTTGTTGTGTCACCCAATGAGTTTGCAATTCGGCCATTTGGGTGGAGAGGATAGCCAATGTGGGATTAGGTACGGCGAGGCCATCGTGGTTGCCTACGCGTAGGAGACCTACATTGGAGGAAGCATCAGAGTGGAGTAGATCGTTGGACATGATGGGGTGTACCTACAAAACGAACAAACACAAGTCTTGATAAAATGTTAGACACTCGCTCACGTGTTTGGGCGCTCGTGTGTCACACAACACTCAACTGCACTCACTAACTCACCCACTCAAATCTCCAAAAGGAACCTAAACTCAAGCCTAGCTCAAGACTCTAAGAGTTAGGAGCACACGGAGTACAAGGAAAACTAGGGTAGAATGAAAGGTAAGGAAAATCAAGTGATGTGCACGAAATGGATGCGGAGTGTACACCGAATTGATTTGGAGTAGAAAGATGTGTAGAGGTGAAGAAGAGAAAACTCAAGACGCTTAGAAAATGCTAGCTAGAAAGGACTACTCAAGAGGTATGTATAAAGAAACGGTGAGTGGTGTGGTGGAGGAAACCTACGTTGTCTACTTGTGTGCCACTTGAGAAAAGGAAAACAGCCGTGGCTTCGAACATGTAAATCACTTCAAAAGGATAAGACACGAGTGATTCCTTGCTTTTGACTCAATGAGAGTTTTCTTTTCTTTTGCGTGAACTCGATCTCTTATATTTTTTTTTTGAATGAGATCAATGTTTTGAGCTCTTTTCTTTTTCCCTCTTTTTTTTTTGAATTGAGTGCAAGGGAATCCACTTGAAAGACTTATCTTTGCAATTTTGTTTTTTGAAAAAAAAATGAAAGACAAGTAGTTTAGCCAAGGAGAGAATTTTGCACTAAATGCCAAAAATAAATGATGTGGCAAGTCAAGATGAGGTGTCACACGTTTAATGGATGACAAGGCAAAGATTAGTTGGCAATGGTGTGTGCTGAAATGTGCAAGTGAGGTGGCTGTTTTGAGTAAGGAGCAAGTTTAGAATACTAGGCTCACAAATGAAGGATGTGGCCGGTTGTGCATCAAGTGTTTTGGAGGACAACTATGCTAGCAAACAAAAGTTGGACCACAATGCCACATGGCACACAAGACACTTGGCTCTTTTTCTTGCAATAGTATGAGCAAATGAACTTGGATCATGAACAACCAACACATTCAAAGGGGGAAGAAGGAGAAATGAACGTGTTAGATGTGAGCAAACACAAATATTTTCAGATTTGAAGTTTAAACAAGATCAAAATGCCAAAAATAAGAAAATTTTTGAACAAAAATTAATTTGTCCAAAATTCCCAAAATGAAACCGTAGCTTGTGGAAGGATTTCTAACCGTGAAAATGATGAAAACTTGGACGATGGCTGGTCTAGTGAGCAGCTGGAGCTCCGCTACCACTTGATAGGAGCCAACTTGGGGGATCCTTGATATTTCGGCCTAAGTGGTGACCGAGAGTTGGATCTAGCCCACTTTAAGAGATCGGCTTGGCTGAGACGTTCAGATGTACTTGGACGGAGTGAAGCTTGGCGGAAGACTTAGAGGAGTAATGGAAATGAAGAAGGAAATGTATTGATGAAAAGGGGAAAATACAAGTAAATGAACTTGAAGGTCACGGCTAACCCTTCTAGGAGTAATTCCTAGACAACCTAGCCACAAGACTAACAAGGATCTCAACTTCAAGAGCGACCCTCCTAAGGGCAATTCCTAGGCAACCCACTCGGCTTGAAGACGAAAGAGGAAGGTTTGAAGAACCCTATTTAGCTAAACTAGAGTGTTGGTCTTAGATTGGAGATAATCACAAAAACAAAGACAACCCTAAAATTAGTCTATCTCCTTCTTTAAATACCTAGAACTAAATACAAGTGGAAAGGACTTTCACACCCTTGGACAAAGGGGTTGCACCGCGTGTTGTAGTTAGGCTTTCGGACGCTATGGTGAGCATGTGGATGGGCCGAGAGCTTGGGTGAGCGGGCGCGTGACCGAGGGCATGGGCGAGTCGAGGCGGATGTCTTCATGGGTTGGCGCGGGCGCGCCCCATGGGATGCTAGGGTTGGCGCGGGCGTTCCTCATGCCTTGGCCGATGAACCCATGAGGTTCCGCGGCATGGCCAAACTCAAAATCCGCGGCCTTTGAAGGAGTTGCGGTGTGAGCAACGGTATGAAGGCATGTCACCCAGCCTTCATGGGCCTTCAAGTCAGCCTCCTCATCCCTTAAGGCCTTCAAGAGTTGGAGCACCAAAGCCTTGCTCCTAGTGAAGTAGCGAGGAAGTGTCGTGCTCGTATCACTTGGGCTTTAATAGCTAGTCTAGCTTTGTACTGTAGCCCGTATTGTTCGAGTTCGATTGCCCAAATTAACATTCTTCCTGAGGACTCTGGTTTTCTAAAGATTTTTCTCAAAGGCTGGTCGGTGAGTACTGTGACGGGGTGGGTTTGGAAGTACCGATCCATCTTCCGCGTTGCCTGTATTAGGGCAAGCGTTATCTTCTCAATGCGGGCGTATCATAGCTTAGCGTCTTTTAATATGTGGCTGATGAAAAACACGGGGTGGTGTATATGTCCTTCACTTCGTACTAGGACAGCACTAACTACCTCGTTAGCTATGCCTAGGTATAAATATAGCTCATCGCCGGATTCAGGCCTCGTTAGCACTAGATCAGATGAGAGATAAGCTTTTAGCCCCGCGAATGCTTTCTCACATTCCTCCGTCCACCCGAAGGGGGCCTTGTTTCGAATGACCTTGAAAAAGGGTAAGCATCTCTCACCTTGCTTGGAGATGAACCGTCCTAACCCGATGACGCGCCTAGTGAGCTTCTATATTTCTTTGACAGTCCGAGGGGGTATCATGTCTTGGATGGCTTTTATCTTCGAAGGGTTAGGTTGGATACCCTTCCAGCTAACCACATAGCCCAAGAATTTACCCGTTTGGAACTCGAACGTGTATTTTCGCGGATTCAATTTCATTTTGTATTCTTTCATCACGTTGAAGACTTCTTCCAAGTCAGCTAGGTGGTCTTTAAAGCTTCGACATTTGACCAGGATGTCGTCCACGTAGGCTTCTACATTTTTCCCAATTTAGTTTTCAAAGACTTTGTTTGCCATGCGCTGAAATGTTGCCCCGGCGTTTTTCAGCCCAAACGGCATTGCAGTGTAGCAGTAAGTGGCTTTTGGGGTGATGAAGGCGGTTTTCTCTTCATCTTCCACGGCCATGGGAATTTGATGATACCCAGAGTTAGCATCTAGAGAGATTAGGTAGGCATACCCAGCGGTTTGGTCGACAAACTGATCGATTCGGGGAAGGGGATAGCAATCCTTGGGGCAGGCATCGTTCAAGTAGGTGAAGTCGATGCACATGCGCCAATCTCCATTAGGCTTAGGGACTAACACAGGGTTAGCCAGCCAGGTCGGGTATTGGACTTCTCGGATGAACCCCGCGTCCATGAGCTTTAATAGTTCTTTCTCGATAGCTGCTATCTTTTTCGGTGAGAAAATGTGCAGCCTTTATTGAACAGGCTTGGCGTTAAGTTTAACGTTCAGCCGATGTTCTGCAACCTCTCGCGAAATTCTAGGCATGTCCGCTGGTTTCCAAGCGAACTCTCCTTTGCATTTTCTTAGCAGTCGAGCTATCTTCACATTCTCTTCAGGGTTTAGCTTTTCGCTGATCAAGAGATTCGCTTCACTGTCCTCACCGATAAGTATTGACATCATCTTATCCAGTCGCTGGGTGCGCTTTTCTTCCTTATCATTAAAGGGATCGTCCACTACGCATACGTAATGATCACAACTCCTTTGAGTCATGAGCGAGTAGCATTCGGCAGCTAGCTTCTGGTCTCCTTTGATTGAAACCACGCCGTCCCACGAGGGGTATTTCATCCGCAGGTGTTTTTGTGATATTGCTGCCCCGAAGCGATTGAGGAACAGCCACCCCAGTATGGCATTATAGGGCAGAGTCAAGTCTACGACCAGGAATAATAATTCTTCTGAGCGTTTGGATGTGTCTTCTCGGAAATACACTGGCAGTGACGTGATCCCTGTTACCGGGATCGGGACCCCCTCAACCCCAATAATTGGCCTTTTACAAGGCGTTAGCTCACCGTCAGGGCGCTTCATCAGGTTGTATGCTTCTAGCAAAAATAGATTTACCACGCTCCCATTATCGACAAGAGTTCTTCTTACTCCGTGACTGCCGATAACGGGTGTTACTACCAACGCATCGTTATGCGAGAAAATAATGCCTTTCTCGTCTTCTTCTGAGAAGGACAATACCATCCTGTCTAAAGCGCTTATTGCCTCAATTTTCACCTGTGTGCTTTCTCGTTTGCGCTTCTCCCCGGGACCGGGCGTTTGTTGTATAGTTTCATCAAAGTAGGGTGTCCCGCCCGCGATGATATTAATCATAGGCACCTGGTCGCTGTGAACAATGAGTGTCTCCCTATTTTGCCCAAGGGGGATCGCGTTAGCTCCCGTGGCGTGAGAGGGTGTTTGCTTATGGTATGTTATCCCTTCAGCCGGATTGTCCCTAGCCCCTTCTCTTACCTTGGTGGCAAACTCTCCGAGATAGCCTTCTTCAACTAGGCGTTCTATGGCCAGTTTTAGTTCTCTGCATACATCCGTCGAATGTCCTTTGACTTTGTGGAATTTACAAAATGCGTTCTCTCTTCCTCCCATAATTACTCCTGGTTTCACAGGAGTTGGGTAACGGATGGGTAGATTTCGTTGCTGGACTATCGCTAGGATTTCTGCTCTTGGGAGTATGAGGGAAGGAAGGTCAGGGTCGTATATCCGGCCTTTTGGCGGATCCGCTTATTTTCGGGTAGGGGAACCTCCAGGTCTCCCTTTTGAAAAGTTACCTCTCTGCCGATTAGAGGCCTTGGCGGCATGCTCTTTCCGCTGGCCATAATCATCGATTGGTCGCGTATCAGGAGCGTTGCTAGGTGGGGCGTTAGAGGCCGGGTACGGGTCTGACGGCATGTCCCGCATCCGCTCTCTATTTTCCTCTTCTTCCATCCTCACATAATTATGCGCTTTCAGTCTTAGTGAATCCAGGGTCAATGGTGGGTCCACCATTAATGTATCTCTCAATTTTCCATAACGGCAGTTACGCTTTAGGGCTTCCACTGCAAAATCGATAGTGATCCCTGGCATCAAGGACATTTCGAGATCAAATCGACCTAAAAACTCATTCAACGATTCCTGCTGTTTTCGATGAATATCAAATAGCGCAGCCGCTGACTTCCTGATGGGGATTGCAGTGCTAAACCGACTCCTGAACTTATCTTCCAGCTGGGTGAAGTTATCAATAGATCCGGCTGGGAGTCCCTCGAACCAGAGACGTACCACTCCTGATAGTGTCATGACAAAAATTTGGCATAGCGCGGCATCACTACGGGTTTGGAACTGCACAAAATCTTTCACCTTATTAAGGTGAGAAATAGGGTCTTTCGTGCCATCATATGATTCTGTAGGGAGTTTTACATGTCGATGGACCCTGTGATGTCTCACGCAGTAACTGAACGGGTGATCAGTGTTACCGTCAGGGACTCCGTGGGGTCGATGCGGAGGAGGATTTTCGACATTGTATCTTGGGTTATGAGGGTCATATTCGCGAGGCTGCCTGGGAGATCGGCTGCGGCTTCTTGGCGTTCGAGTCCGACGCCTCCTGCTGCTTGATCTTTCACTGTATGTAGGAGATGGTTCTCTGAACATCTCATCTCGCCTGTCATCCTAATGTTCTCGATATTCATCATGCCGGCGGCCATCTTCAGGGATAGGGATTTCTCTCCTATATTGCCCAGAAGGTTCGACATGTCCATGTGCAAGTTGCGGGACATTCATGGGGGGCGATGATAAGGGTAAGGAAAATGGAAACCCTCTGGATTGTCACGGCGAGAACAGTCGCTCATTGACAATAGACGGAGTGAAAACTATCTGGGAGGACACACCGGGTCCTGAGACATGAGGCGCAAACCTAGCAGCTAATTCTGTCAGTTGATCCAATTGAGCTTGGAGGGCCGCTATTGAGTTGACGAGAGGATTGTCTGCATCACCTATCACGGATCCCCTCGCTTGGAGGGTAGAATAGCTGGGTCCCGCTATCTGGGAAAAAAGGGAACAAATCTGGGATGCTGATGTTTCTGTCACTTGTCTAAAGGGAGGATCTGATCCCCCTATGGTGATCTCTTGCATTGCAATAGAAGTATCAGAAGTAGCGAAAGGAAAAAGACATCAGCGAGTGGTGTACGGGATGCTGGAGGATTGGGACAGCACGGGATCTGATTCTGAAGCCATAATCCTTCGAACTTCGGGAAAAATTGAGCTTGGTTATTAAGGATGCTCACTTAATAGAACCAAAACTCTCAATGAAAGCACCAATTTGATAAGAATTTGTCTGCTGCCGAAGGGTAGAAGGTGAAAGGGCTCCTCGGATTCAGTGTCCGGGGCGGTCCGATGTACTTGCAAGACGCCGGAGGGGGTCTCCGGCGTAAACACTCTGATGCTTAAGTTAGTATAAGTGGTAAGAATGGCAGAGCTTGGGCCAGCAAATTCTGCTTACCTTCCTCCTTCGTGGTGGAGGTATTTATAGGCAAAAAGGAGCATTTCTGCGTAGTTTGGATTACTAGGAGTTATCGCTCCCGTCAGGGGTTATAGTTCTCCCATGGTGCGATATGCCATCATGGCGTTAGGTGTGGGGGTAGCCGTTACCTAGGCAAGGTAACGGCTACGTTCTTCTCTAGACGTTCATTTTACACTAGGATGGGATAGCGCCTTTAGTCATCACAAAGGGTCGTACGGGACCCCCCGTTGACGTCGACCATCCTGTTGTCAATCTCCTAGGGAGAGACGGTGGCTTCGATGCTGCCGTGACGGTAGGAACAGCAACCATTTTCTCTCCACGCGGGGTATGAGATGAAAATACCTTTGTCATCAGGCGTATTGTTATCATGATCTTAACAGGCAAATGAAGGAAGAGAAACAAGAGCTATCAGAAGCGCCAGCCAACACAAAGGAGGTTGCGGAAGAGTTTGATGTTTTAAATCCTTCAACTGAAAATGAATTAAATTCTAACCAAGCATTATTTTTCTTGCGCAGGGTACCCAAAGAAACCAGAAAGGTGGATCTTGACCAAAAAAGGAAAGTCCACATCGCAAAACGCCGATAGCCAAGAATAATCCTCTTAGACATGTGTCCCTTAGAGAGTATAAAGGCCCGAAAAAATAAAGAACAACTTCCTTATTTTCCCAAACCCTCGCCTTATTCAAACACAACCGCCCATTCCCTCCTCAGAAAATCGTCCTATTCCAACCTCCAAACAACTGCCACAACTATTATGCCAAGAACAAAAGCCTTAATCACTGCTGAATACCGAACAAAATACGGAGCACCCACATCACCAACAAACCAATCAAACCTCTCATGATCTAGACCACCGAGAAATCCACCACCTCAACTCAAAATGACTTCGAATTCGACATCACCCGGTCCACAGTTAACCACCAGTTACAAAAGGCGTGAAGTAGAGAATTTCACAGCTGTTATCCTTACCCCTCCCGACATTACAGTCGATTCCACCCCACGGGCACCCCCCGCGACGGACAATTCACCAAAGAAAACTCTGACACCAAGCTCCGACACCAACTCTGATAAGGTTCCCCTAAGCCAACTACGAAAAAGGAAACTAGAGACCCTACCATCTGACCAAGTTAAGGAAAGGCAGAGGAAAATGAAGATGGATACCTAAGATCCACTAGTAGTTCAAACACCACCTGTCATGACCAAGGACCTTAACACACCTGCCCCAACTAAGATAGAACCAAGGAGAGCCCTTGCGCCTGCAACCGCTTCTGCTATTGTGCCAGGACAACGATACAAACAAGTGGCCCACAAAAACTGCAAACCTAGAGAAGATGTTGAACCTTCCTCCCTTGTGACGGAACATCGGAAGGGCAAAGAAACCATGACCCTCACACCAGAATCAAGAGACGAGCTTGGTGGTGGATATCCCAAAAGCATCTCCAACCTAGAAAATCTGGACAAAGGTACGAAACTCACCCTTCAATCCCCTAATTTTGGTGGCTGGTTAAGCTTTGATTCCCATGATATCCAAGAGAGGTTGGAAAATTGGGTGAAAAATGGTGAGATTCTCCCCTGTGTTGTTTTTGATTATGAACTGCTTCACAACCTAGGTGTATCTACTAGGCTTAAGAAGTTAGTTAATGATATGGGGTGGGGATCAATATTTTTTGTGATCAATGTCGTACATACTGAGTTGTGATTGGAATTCTACACTACACTTTGGGCAGATCTTGTTGCTTTTGATTGCAAGGGTAGAGAACACCCTGACGTTTTCAAGAAAGATGTGATCAATTTTAGACTGTGTGGACACTGGAAACATTTGAGTTTGCATGAATTTGATGTCCTGTTAGGTTTTGCCCTTGATGACAAGGAACATCCCCTTTGGTACCCCTCAACACACTATGAAATTCCCAAGGATTAGGATGTCAATGAAGCTTTTAAATTCCTAACTGGAAATCAGGAAGCTCACTTGACCAAAGCTTCCAAGGCACATGAACTTTGTGATCCAGTCCTGAGGATCCTACATAGAGTCCTCATCATCAATTTTTATGCCAAAACAAACATGTCTGGTACCCTATATAAAACTGAACTGTTTATTTTGTGGTGCATATTTACTGAACAAAAAGTCAGTTTAGGTTATTGGCTAGCCAAGCAGTTTGCTGCTTCAAAGAACAAAATGATTTTAGGTAACTTGATTACTATGCTTGCATGTAAATTTGGTCACCTCAATTATGCACACAAATTACTTGATATAAAAGCACTCGACCAAATGGGATTTTTCCATTTGGAGAAATGAATTGTTTGTTATAATACAGGATGCACGCGAAAGGCTGAAATGATTTTTGGAGGAAGTCACACAGGGCCACACCAGTTTGCACCCTTGAAGTACCAATCAAGTCCAGAATGCAGTGCAATAAGAGTTAAACCAGTAGCTGAGCATCAAATTGACCAAGATGTTGGTCTTGACCAAGACCATCAGTAGTAGGCAGATACTTCACCTATACTAGAGCCCACACAGAACAACATGATAGATGTAGTGGTTTCCCTTGACCAGAATAACCAACTCCTCACACGTCATCTATCCACACGCACGGCGTTATCCCATCCCAGGTCAGCCACGACGTCACTCGAGGTTGCCGTCCATGACCTCACTTGAAGCTACCGTCCATGGCGTCACTCGAAGTGTTATCTTCCCTAGATAATGCCCACCCCCTAGAGGTAACGCCCTCGCTTGGCCTATAAATACCCCACCATTCGAAACATAAGGTAAGCCTAAGATCGCTACTCGAACCCCTACCATTTTCAACAGCCATACTAACTTAAGCATCAGAGTGTCTACGCCGGAGCCCCCCTCCGGCGCCTTGCAGGTACACTCGACGACAACTACAGTGACTCTAAGCGGCCATAATCCTCACTCCGATCATCTAGAAGTTCGAATCTTATCAATCATGACAAAATTCATTAATGGTCTCCGTAGAATGGATCAGTTATAGTAGGTCTCCATGCTAAGCTTGATTCATGGGCAGATTCCTCCTCTGACTCAGAGGCAAACCCCACTTAACAACCCCTAGGTTGTCTTTTCTTTCTTTTCTTTTTATTTTTATTTTTATTATTTCTGTTTGGAGTCTGTATTTTTCACCATTTTCTCACATTGAGGACAATGTGTCCAATAAGTTTGGGGGAGGGGTAATTTGTGTGATTGAATTGTCTTTGCATGCAGTCTTTGCGTGAGTTAGATTAAATTTTTGGCAATTCTTAGGCCATTTAAAAAAAAATCTGCATGATTTTCTTCTGATTTTTGCAGGTTTCTAGATTGCATGTTTTGTGTGTTTTTAAGAACCAGAATCCATCATACCCTTGAACGTGTTATCCCTTCCCATGGGAAGCAAGAACCTTTTATTTTGTGGCTCCATACCATACTATTTAGGCAAATAATTGGGTTAACATTTCCAATGCTTCTAATAGTACGATTCCTGATACTCTTTAAATATCCCTTTTGTACATAGATCCATGATTCGAGTACCTAATGCCAGGATTGTTAAGACAACCATGCATAACTCTTTTGTCTTACCTTGTGCACCTTTATGCATAGAATTGCCTTGCGAAAAAAAATCAAAGATGTGTCATTTAATTAGAATAAATGCTTTAGTATTTCTGCCTCACTAAGCAGAAATATCTAGAGAACTAAACATTTTACCTCAGCATATTATAGAAAGTATTCTGTCCTGGTGTTCTCACCTCATCAAGTAGGAACATCTAGGAAACTACTCATGAAATGTCAAGAAATGTTGGTAAATTGCTAAGCTAAAAAACAATTGATAAGATTCGAACTTCTGGATGATCGGGGTGAGGATTAGGGCTGCTCGGAGTCACTGTTGTTTCCGTCGAGTGTACCTGCAATGCGCCGAAGGGGGGGCTCCGGTGTAGATACTCCGATGCTTAAGTTAGTATGGTTGTTCAAAATGGCAGAGGTTCCAGTAGCGATCCTAGGCTTACCTTGTGTTTCGAATGGTGGGGTATTTATAGGCCAAGCGAAGGCGTTACCTCTAGGGGGTGGGCGTAATCTAGGGAAGATAACGCTTCTAGTGACGTCATGGACGGTAGCTTCGAGTGACAACGTGGCTGACCTGGGATGGGATAACGCCATGCGTGTGGATAGATGACTCGTGAGCCCCCACCCCCCCACCATCCCAGGATTCTTCGCTTCATAAGCCCAACTGAAAACGAGCCCGGGTGTTTACCAAGGGCTAACGCCTCTCATTCATTTCCATGTCATGCCTGACGGTTCCTCGAGGTGAAGGGGTAGCGTGGTTTTCAAGGAATATGCCTTTTCAAACTGTCATATCTTGGGGCTTATAAATTTAATCTTTCACCGCGCAAAAATTTACACCTTTTCTTCATACTTGTCTCAGCATTTTCTCCATGGACGAACTGACCAGAAACTTCTTGATTTCCAAAGCCCACACTCTGAAGAACTTGAGTGAGGGTGATATTGGCTTTTTGGAGAGGATGATGACCAAGACCTCCGAGGACATCCTGGAGCTACAGGGGATGATGACCCCTCTACTGTCCAGGCAGCTTGGAACTTCTCTAGAGGACTTCAGTCCTCTAGAGAGTGTGACAAAGTTGGCCGTCATCGTCTCCAGCATCTAGGTGGTCACCACCATGTTGCAGCACAGGAAGGACCTACTGTCGTACTGTCTGAAGGGGATGAGGGTTTGCTCTTCTAAGCTAACCTCTATTGTAGATGCGCTGAGGGAGATTCCCACTGTTCCGGGGGAGGACGACGCCAGGTCCAATGCTTGACCGCCTGCTGTTGTCGTCGCTTCCCCGTATTTTCTTTTGTATGTAAGCGGATGTATGCTTTAGGCCATTAGGCCGTAAAATAAAGAATCTTTTCGTCATCTCGTGTTTGTCTTCTTTCTTTCTGCAACGTGCCCATTAACATTTCAGTTAAGTGTCACATCAGCCCAACTAAAAATGAGTCTGCCTCTTCAGTATTAATTTCAGTAACGGTTATCCTCGCGAACCGTTCTGCATTAATTTCGCGCTGCCTCTTCAGTATCAACTGATTGGGTAGTTTTTTGGTGCCTCTTGATCAGTGAGAAATTCCAACAGGCGTGATCACAAGATCCGATTCTGCAATTAAGATCGTTCTTCTCAAAACGTATCAATTCTCTCAAAAGTCGTGCGAGAAGATGGGAAAGCCTCCCCCCTTCGATTATTTAATGGGATTTTCTCTCCCTTTTCCTGTTCATCTTCTTTTTCACATTTTCCTATTAAATTCCTTTGCGGTTTCATGGCCGATTCATACTCTTTAGACATTGCTGAATGTGGCTCTCCACCAACTCCTCCAACTTCACCGGATTTTGATAACCCTCCTTCGTCATTGTGCCTGAAGAGGCAATTACCTCGTCGTAACGATCGTAATAGGTCGAAGAAGAGAAGAACTTCGAAGATGGTCGATCTGTCTCCTCATTTCTGTGTCCCTCCTATCTAGAGGGGTGACGAACTGTTTCCTCACATTGACCATTTCCTGGAAAGGAGTTCTGCCAGCGATATCGGTGTTGATACCGCGGCTTCGGCTGCCAAGGGAGAATCAAGCTCGTTAAAGCTGGGTCAGGAGAGGAAAGTTAAGGAACCTTTCCCGTTTATTGACGAGGAGTTTCCATCCTTGGATGGGGAATACTGCTATTGATCTTCCTATTGGCCCGACGATGATTAATTCTGCACGTTGTGTTTTTCTATAGATGTTGTAAGGCCTTTATGAAATGAATGAAATAACGCTTTTTTATTTTTCTCCTTTCTTAGTCACCCTCCGCGTTAACTCCCCAAATGCTGGTCGATTATCGCTGTGAGGTTGGCTGCCGCTCAATGTAACCATTTTTTCAACCTTCAATCAGTAATTGTCTCCCTTCGAAGATATAAATGTTTAGCCATAAATATCCTTCTGAGGTTTTTCCACGTGTCATTTTCCGCTTTGTACGTGTCTCGTTTTTATAGGTTGTTCGATCCTCAAGTTTAACCTTTAAAAGGGGGCAACTGTTCTCTTTTGACACTTTTGCTCGCGCTTCGAAATTTTTCCCCA
This sequence comes from Viola odorata, assembly GCA_963691705.1. Taxonomy (NCBI): domain Eukaryota; kingdom Viridiplantae; phylum Streptophyta; class Magnoliopsida; order Malpighiales; family Violaceae; genus Viola; species Viola odorata. The sequence goes on from OY829537.1 coordinate 60,369,847, forward strand.
TTCTTCTGCTTCTTTTTTTACTCAAGGAAAGTTTCTTCAACCGCTCGTCGGCGCCGGCGATCTACTCACTGCTTTCTTATTCTAGGTATTTTGCTCCATCTTCCTCAGGTTTTCTTCTCGTTGGTTCATTATGCGCATGACTAGAGATCCCAGGGGTTTTCATAGGCCTATAGATCTAGAAGTTGAGAGAACACCCAGTCTTTTCACTTGTGAAACAATTCTGAAGGCTAAGTTGGAGAGTCATGGTATTTTCTTCCCCCCTGGTTATTCTGTTAAGGTTCCTGAGGTGGATCACGGCTTCATGACCCCTTGTCCAGAAATGATAGGATGGTGTACTTTAAGATGTTCCTCTATGCTTTTCGTTTCCCCATTCATGAATTTGTAAAAAATGATGCGTTCCTTGTAGGCTAGAACGCCCTCCTTAGATCGTTGTCCGACGACGTGGCTTTCAATGCGGAAAATAACTCGAAGAAGACACGTGAATCTCCAAGTCGCAATGCTTGGCACTCCATGCAGAATCCCTTGAGGATCTTGCGTCAAACCTTTGAATCTCCAAATCGCAATGCTTGGCAATCCAAAGAACGGATGACTCAATGAAAGGTGCTTTCAAGTTTTACTTGACAAGCTAATCGAATGCACGAAACTCAATTAGTTGCAAGGTTCATCAAGAACAAGTGGATAAAGATCCCAAGCAATATGCTTTCAATAATCAATAATCAAAGTCTGCTGAAAATAACATGGGCGGCTCCTTTTTAAGGAAGCGCAAAACCCTAATTCCAAAAATGGAAACTAGTTTAGTTTCTAAATAATGACTTAAACGAAATTGGCAACAAGCCACCCTTCCAAATAAGTTCTGAAACCCTAAATTAACATAAATACAGTCTAATAATAAGGATAGAAGTGCAGGCGCCGCCGTTTAGGTCAAAAGGCCCAAGTGGCTTTGCTTGCGGGTCCGCCGAATCATGTTTTAAGGAAACAAGGCGTTTTCCTTATTCCCTCGAGCGTTCCCACTGAAATTTGGAGGGAAACTTCCTAACACATATATGAAGTTCTGTGATGAATATTGTGCGAGGAAATATGCTCCAATCTTCAAAAGTCTCGGTAGTGGCTTTCGCTGTCCAATGCGGGTTTGTGATTTGGGCCTATCCCAAATCCTTCGGGCGTTTCTCCTGATTTTTGTCCTGGACTCCTCTCTTGTATTATAAATGAACATGGCCTGGTCAAAAATAGGAAAAGGGCGCTGGTGGACCTAAAGGTCCGAAGTGGCCAAGTGTGGCCCATCCGCGGCACGGATCAAGGTCACAAGGCGCGGCTGGGGCGCGCGCAGGCTGGCTTCTTCTGAGGCTGTCTCTGCCTTCTGTTCCATGTGAATAAGGCTGCTGAGTCTTGTCTGTAGGGCTCGGGCCCTGGCTCGAGTGATCGGGCCCGTGGGCGGCAATGGGAGGCTCGCGGCTGCATCTTCCAAGGCTCGGGCCTTGGCGCGAGTGGTTGCGCCTGTGGGTGCATCACTAGGGTTGGCCCTGGCTGGGATCGTATCATCCCCTCCATCTTGAGAAGGATTCATCCTCGAATCCAGATCAGCAACATCCTCATCACCTGCATCCAACAACATTAAGTTAGAAATATCAAAGTAATCATGAATGGAGCCATACCAACCTTGTAGATCCATTTCGTCTGCAATGTCCTTGAATAGGGCAATGCGTTGGATTGTCCATGGGCTGTCCACACCATAGCACTTGGATTGTCCCTTGCTGCCACCTATACTAAATAACTCTCTCAAAAGAAGCAACATCAAACCGAAAGGTGTCATATGAGTAAAACAACACACGAGTTTCACCAACTGACTAAAAATAATGGCAAGCGTGATAAGGTAGGAAGTAAATAAAACAAACGGAAGACATTCTTCCCATGCAAACATATACTTACAAACAAAGACATGCCATACAGAACCAAACGTTCTTTTATTCATGCGGTTAGAAACTCCCAATTGTGGTTGACAAGGTGTCCAATTTAGCATTGTCGTGCTCAGTCTCCTCCACAATTCCATCCGCGAGTCGCCAAGTGACTCCTTGCTATGATTACTAACAATACTCAAAGGAACAAGATGTGAAAGCATAACATCCTTAAATAGTATGTTAGTAATAGTTGTGTTATATTGATGTATTAAACCATCATCATATGACCAATACACAGTCAATTTCTGTAACGAGCTACACAACCAAATTAAGTGCTCACGCTTGCTATGATATCCTTTATGCATACAAAACATAGACCTTGTTTCAACTAAATAATCACTATAAGTTCTATAAAAATTAGAATTAGTAGCATAAGGATTAAATCGGTGTAAAAACTCAAGCAACTTCGCGAAGAAAGGTTTTCCATTAAAATTACTATCAAAACTTAAAGAAACATCATGTAAAGACATAACACTCCTTAAAACTAAGTTAGTAATTTCAAACATACTACAGTAACTCACCAAACAACTATCAAACGCATCATATTCATCAAAAATTCGCAAAAGGTCATGTGACCTAAATAAGTGATCACGCTTGAATAGAGTTCCCTTAAGTCCAGTCGATTACCCACAATTTTATCATAAATCTCACATATGGCAGAATGATCAAACAATATAAATATATGTGAAGATTCAAATAATTTTGTGTTAGGGAAAGTAAGACCTCTCGGCCTAGTTAACACACCAAATCGCTTGCACTTTTGCAAGTAGTTTTCAAAGGTATATAACTTGGCCTTTGGCTCTTGTATATAATCATCATCAATTAAATTAACTTTATAATCAGAAGCATAAATATTAATGATGTTCATATACTCACTCAAATCGCTCCTTAGGAAAGAGACCCATATCATACCCTTTTGGTTAGGTTTTGCCAAATTAGGCACCCTGGATGCACAAGGCTCTTTCCCTCTTCTTGGTGGTAAGGTAAGAGGCTTCTCCTCTTCCAACAACCTGCTCTTGTTCTGGTCATGAGAGTGAACAACCAAAGTAAAGGAAACAAACGGGATTGGGTTAGAAAGATCAAGGCGCAATGGCCTAGGTTTTGCAAAAATAGGCACCACAGATGTGCAAGGTTCTTTCCCTCTTCTTGGTGGTAAGGTAAGAGGCTTCACTTCTGCTAACAACCTGCTCTTGTTCTGAACATATAGAGAAAGGATAATATAAGAGAAAACAAACGGATTAGCGTTAGGAAAATCTAAGCGTAATGGCCAAAAATTCAGTTTTTAGAGGCTTGCGCCAAAACAGATTTTTTGCACATGTATTGTATCCCTCACTTTTTCTCTCTTGGCATAAACACACACCTCTCCTTTTGATCTCTCAATGCCACTCTCTGCATGCTTACTCTTTTCATGCGAATGTTTTAAACTCTCATCTCTTTTCCTATGCTCATTTTTTTCATAGGGGCTGTTTTTTATTTCATCTCTTTGCCCATGCTCACTCTTTTCATGGGGGCTGTTTTTCTCACTCTCTTTCTTTTCACTTAACTCTCCTTTTTTGCTCTCAAGATTTTTATTGTTCTTAATTCCAGCAAGAGTTGTTTCTGGTTCAATCATATTGCGCTCAACAAGCACCTTAGCATTCTCGGATACGACCGTCACATGCCCATTGTCACTTGCTACCATCTCACCTTGTGTATTCACAACACTACTAGTAAGGGCAGCCAACTGAATTCCCTTGGTCTCATCATTATTGCTAAGAACATGTTGCAGACGAGTAGTCTTGGCATTGTTAACTTGACTACACTTCTTCGTACCATGATCCTTAATGCTCACTTTATTGTTGGGACATTGGATTGAAGTGTGCCCTCGGCCTGTGCATGTATGACATAAAATATCTCGCGTTCGCACATGAGTTGAAGAAGGAATACCTCTCGTCAAACCAGTGTTGGGGTCTCTCTTGCCCTTGAAGGGTGAAACTTTCGGTCGGATGCTACTCATGCTCACATCACAACGATTGTAGTCCCTCCACTTGCGATCATCGCCATATGATTTTTGTGATCGCTTAGCCTCATACTGCTGCCTCCAAGCTTCCATGTCCTGGAGCTGGGCTGCTATGTCTTGCAAAGCCTTGGCTACATCATTCACAACTGTAGCCTCCTTTTCTGGATTTCCTGACATCCTGAAATTCAAACAGAAAATTTTCCAAGCGTAAAATTGCCTAAAACTATCACTCCCTCACGTGTTTACTCTCGTGTTTGTCTCTCTATTAATCTCACAAAATCTCTCAAATAAAACTGTCCAGATCCGTCTCCAAGTGTCCAAGATGAACCTGACTCAAAGAATTTTCAAGAAAAGCTTCCAAAGAGACACACAAAGAAAACTAGTGTAGAAAGAAAATTTTGAGGTAGTATACTCGATTTAATTGCAAAGATCAATCAATCAATCAAGTTTACTACAGAGTAGGAAGGTACAGTATTCTTGGAATCAAAGAAAAGCTCAATATAAACGGATTGATTCAGTTTATAAACTCAAAAACGCTAATGGCATGCGATTAGGGTTTTGAAACTTGTTTTTGCCACAACTTTTGATTCCGAATTCGAAATCCAATGATTCTTTTTGCTATGAGTCACAAATTCACTCTAGTATTTGATTCTGAAGTTCTTTTTTTTTTTTTTTTTTTTTTGAATGGTACTGATTTCGCCCCTGTTCTGTTTTTGACGAAATTGTTTCACTTTTTTTTTTTTTTGAAATTCAATGCAACTGAAAACACAAATTAACTAAGACACTTTGGGGGACTTTGTTTTTGTGTTTTTTTTTTTTTTTTTGACAATAGTAAAGACCTACAAATCGTTGGGATGATTTGCACACTAACCGCACACACAAGACACAATTGACACAAGACAACTAACACACAGCACGCAAGAGAATTGGTGTAGAAGAGAAGAAGGAATACCAATTCTAACAAAGAAAACGCAATAATTAAAGGGATAGATTTACCAAGTCGGGACAGCTGAGCTCCGCTACCAACTGATGCGTTCCTTGTAGGCTAGAACGCCCTCCTTAGATCGTTGTCCGACGACGTGGCTTTCAATGCGGAAAATAACTCGAAGAAGACACGTGAATCTCCAAGTCGCAATGCTTGGCACTCCACGCAGAATCCCTTGAGGATCTTGCGTCAAACCTTTGAATCTCCAAATCGCAATGCTTGGCAATCCAAAGAACGGATGACTCAATGAAAGGTGCTTTCAAGTTTTACTTGACAAGCTAATCGAATGCACGAAACTCAATTAGTTGCAAGGTTCATCAAGAACAAGTGGATAAAGATCCCAAGCAATATGCTTTCAATAATCAATAATCAAAGTCTGCTGAAAATAACATGGGCGGCTCCTTTTTAAGGAAGCGCAAAACCCTAATTCCAAAAATGGAAACTAGTTTAGTTTCTAAATAATGACTTAAACGAAATTGGCAACAAGCCACCCTTCCAAATAAGTTCTGAAACCCTAAATTAACATAAATACAGTGTAATAATAAGGATAGAAGTGCAGGCGCCGCCGTTTAGGTCAAAAGGCCCAAGTGGCTTTGCTTGCGGGTCCGCCGAATCACGTTTTAAGGAAACAAGGCGTTTTCCTTATTCCCTCGAGCGTTCCCACTGAAATTTGGAGGGAAACTTCCTAACACATATATGAAGTTCTGGGATGAATATTGTGCGAGGAAATATGCTCCAATCTTCAAAAGGCTCGGCAGTGGCTTTCGCTATCCAATGCGGGTTTGTGATTTGGGCCTATCCCAAACCCTTTGGGCGTTTCTCCTGATTTTTGTCCTGGACTCCTCTCTTGTATTATAAATGAACATGGCCTGGTCAAAAATAGGAAAAGGGCGCTGGTGGACCTAAAGGTCCGAAGTGGCCAAGTGTGGCCCATCCGCGGCACGGATCAAGGTCACAAGGCGCGGCTGGGGCGCGCGCAGGCTGGCTTCTTCTGAGGCTGTCTCTACCTTCCGTTCCATGTGAATAAGGCTGCTGAGTCTTGTCTGTAGGGCTCGGGCCCTGGCTCGAGTGATCGGGCCCGTGGGCGGCAATGGGAGGCTCGCGGCTGCATCTTCCAAGGCTCGGGCCTTGGCGCGGGTGGTTGCGCCTGTGGGTGCATCACTAGGGTTGGCCCTGGCTGGGATTGTATCAAAAAAGTTGTTGCACCAATATGATATCGACCCGGCTCAGATAACCCCTTCCTGCTAGTGCGGGATTTACGCCTTTCTTCGCGCTTGCGAATTGCAGGGTGTCTTTACTCCATCTGCCAATCTATTCTGTAAATTTTTTAGCTTCAAGTGTCGCAATTGTTTGGTTGATATCGCCCCGAGGTGGAATGACGCATTGCAGTCGTTCTGGCAGAAGTTTCGGGGCTTCAAGGAGACTGTAGCTGATTGGAAAAGTGGCTTCTTCATTGTCAAACTGTCTTTCCGTCCATGGCCTAGGGGCTTTAACTGAGGACTTGTTGATTCCGTCTGGGTAAACCCGATAGTGTTGTCTAGGGATGAGTTGCGTCAGGCTAACGCCTTGCTAGAGATAGATATATCATTCCGCATCCGAGAGTTTGCCATGTACAGGCTTATGTAAGAGTGTATTATAGGTAAGTTTCTCTTTTCGCGTTATCGCTTTGACTTGCTCACTATTCTAATACATCTTGTTGGCAGATGACGTTGGAGGTCAAACACCTAGGGAGGATGACGCTCCTTTAAACGTGGCGCTGCTTCGAACACTATCAGCCTGTCCACCACCCGAGAGTTCCAGCCGTCAGACTACTCCACCGAAAAAGAGGAGAACTAAGACGGTCGCCGGGCGCGGTATCTCTACTCGAACCTTTCGTTTCCTTGAGAATTGGTTACCGGTTCGGGGCAGGGGGGTGAATTTGAATCGTCCCACAGCTAGGGTGACTGACAGCGATAGCAAGGACATGGATGTCGATTCTGAGCTTCGTCATGCCTCCTCAGCTCAACAGAAGAAACTTATAGTGGGGAGGAATGGTCCAGTTATTGAAATTCCTTCGAAGAAGGTTGATGGAGTTCCTGCCGCTGGGGTTGACACTTCTACTGTGGCGAGCACTTCCCAAGCGGCGAGAGTCATTGGGGCGTCAACTGTCATTCCCCCTGGGGTCAGTGAAACTCCGTTAGTGGCAGACTCGCCTCTGCCGACTGGCGTCCCTGACTCCCCTATTTCCTCTTGTATTCCTGACGTGGTCATGCTGATTCCTAACCCGAGCATTCTTCCTGACTCTCCTACGAGGAGTCCTCAACCATTATTCATCACTTCTATTTCAGGCATCGGTGATTCCGTCAAAAGTTGCTCTCCTCCCTTTATCACCAACCTTTCTCCTCAGGGTCCCCAAGGAGTCTCGTCTTACCGACTGGATCTGTCAGCCTTTGGTACTAGCGGACTTCATGCTTTAGGGATATCGGATCCGCTATCGCGAGACCAACCGGTAGGCTCCCTAGTGGGTGAGATATTTGGTTCTCCTAAAGACAAGGAGGAATTGTTGCGACTTCCCCCCGATGTTCCACACGCGCGTGTTCTGAATGACGCACTGGCCAGCTTTCGCGAAATGCATTACTTTCTCGAGGCTCATGGTGACAAGCTTTGAGGCTCACCTGGCTCAAAGGAGCAATTAGGTGCCGCCTTGACTAAGGTGACGGAGTTGACGCGGCTTCAAAATCGTATCCAGGCAGAGCTGAATGATTGTCGCACCGAGCTTGCAAGAGAGAAATCAAAGGGGAAGGCCAAAATAGAACTTTTGGAGGCGGAATTGGTGGCGGCTGACAAGAGAAACTCTCTCCTCCGTAAAGAGATATCAGATCACGATGCAGATCTGGCAAAGGTTCCTTCAAAGATAACCTGGTGGAAGAAGAGGATAATGTGAGCCTTTACCGCCGGATTCACAGACTATTATCGCAGTAGGACTTTCGATCCTGCTAAGATAGCCGATTATGCTTCTGAGAAAATGAAAGAAATAGACGGGAGCAAAAAGGGTTTTCTTTCTTCAAGGGGAAGAAGAGGGGGATAGCGGCGACAATACCGAAGCGCTTCCCTGATCAGACAAGGTTGACGCTTGAGAGGACTTTATTCCTTTTTACTTATCTCTTTGATCATTGACTCCATACAATTTGTAATAATTGATAACGTCTGTCATGTAATAACGTCTGTAATTCTTTCTTGAGCAACGAATAATCTTTACTCTACTTTTTGCGTTATCCTATCAGCTGCCAGTTCGGTTAACGCCAAGCCGCATTACCTCAATTATTGCGTCGTCGCGTCTGTCTCATTTTGGAAAATTGATTCTACTTTTCAGAGCATTTAATGCCCAAGATTCCCTCATTAATGCGAGAGAGGAGTCATGATGGCCCAGAATACACGTGTCAATTCGTAGGGGCGCTAGGGGCTAGCGTGCCCTAGGAGTTGGTGAGATCAAAGCATTTTCTCGCTTCTCTAGAATCGTACTCATTACTTATGTCTATTCCTTGTGACGCTGCGACGACTATTACAACAATCATTTTATTTAGCCACTAAGGTTATAAAACCTAACACTTGTTTCTTTTTTCCACTTTGGTTATTTTACCCTCTCCATATCCTTTCAAGTCATCTTATGTTTCTTCTTTTCGTCGTCTGGGTGTTCGGAGCTAATCTTCTAGAAAGGTGTTTCTCATTTTCTTCTGTCGTCTTCTTCATCTTTTTATCCTTTATTTCTGCCATGGCTAGAACTCGCCATTCTGGGTGTAAATCTATTGATGAGGAAAAAATTGAGAATACTGTTAGTAGCATCACTTCCTTAGCCGCTCTCAACGAGCATTTAGTCGAGCATCATGTTAATATCCCTGAGGGTTATACGGTTTCCGTCACCCCTAATTCGTTACACCTTAATAGCATTTTAACAGGCAAATGCAGGGTTCTGTATGCCCAGATGTTTCGTTATAGTTTCCGGTTTCCTATTGATCCCTTCATAAAACAATTGCTTACTGCTCTTGATTTGAATCCTGTACAGTTAACCCCAAATGCGTATTGCTGTGTTTATGCCTTTCTAGAACTTTGCAAATACAAAGGGATCAACTCACCTTCCCTTTTGTTACTTAAATCACTTTTCAAATTGTATAGTCGTCGGGGTGTGATAGCGATATCGCCCCGTTATGATGATGACTCGCTCAAAACCTTCACCCGGAAACTCTTTTACCTTGAGTCTTCCATTGAAGATTGGAAAAAAGAGTTTTTTTTTATTGACCTTCCTGACCTTCCTAGCCCCTAGTGGCGATTTGGTTTTAATCAAGGCGTCAAGGATGGTGCTTGGGGTCGACGGGGGACTCTTCGTCAGCCTGAGCAAGGCTGGTTAGACAAACTGCTTCGACTGAAAATCAGCGTTCATACTCGCAATCTGGCATGTGGGATGGACATTCAAACCTGCATTAGACGTGAATGTTGTATCATTTTCTTCGTTATCGTAGTCGGTACTAACGCTAACATTATCTCATGACTATGCAACAACTAATCCTGACTAGAAGCCTGAGAGCGTCAGGAAACGGCTGGGAAGGGCTCAACAGAGAAAGGATAAGGAAGAAGTTGTTGCCGCTGCGGAAGTCGCGGTTAATGCGACTATACCGCCTGTTGTTACCTTGAATCCCATCTAGGCGTCTTCTTCCCCAGTCGGTGAGGGAACCACCACTATTCCTCTTGGTGTTCCTACCATGTCTGTTGCCGTCTATCCTGTTCAGGCATCTTCTTCCAAGGCTCCGGCAAAAGGAAAGAAAAAGAAGAAGAGGACAAGAAGCATTGCCGCTCTTACTCCATCTTCAAACGCGGCAGCTTCTTCAGAGGCGCCTGCTAACGACATTGCCACCGCAAGTGTTTCTTTTATAATTGTTTATCCCACCTATTGCTCTTTAGTGTCATTTTGTATTTTGTTTTACTTTCTTATCCTTCGCATCGTTTCCCTTTTTAGGACACCACTATTGCTTCCACTCTCGTGTCGCCAACAAACAGCATGAGCTTAGGCCATATATTTAATCATCTTGAGAAGAGGCCGCGATATGACGGGGAGGGCGCAAGTTCGTCGGCCGGTCATGTTAATACCGAGGAGGGGCACACTACCATTTTTGATTCTACGATACCTTCCAGGGATCAATCTTTTGATTTTCTGGGGAGCATGGGTGTTCCTGGGTCCTTCGAGACTTCACCTAATTCCTTTTCCACGTCAATTCCTCCCTTCTCCAACGCCTTGGGCTTCAGCGAAGACTTGTCTACTTTTTCAGGTTATAACCCCACGGTTCTTTTGGGCTTCACGGGGGTACCTCCTCTAATCAACCTCCGTCTCCTTCTACGGTGGTCTTCGTTCCTTCTAACGCTTCGATGCTTCGGGGAAGGGGTCGTCGCACCCCATCTCATGGCTGATCTGAGCTCGATGAGTGAGTCTGGTCCTGTCACTCATCAACTTGACTTGACCAAGCTGCGCAGCTCTGGATTTGCGGCTATTGGGGGCGACAGTTCCGCCGCGACTTCTTCTCTCTTAGTTGCTTATGCTCTAACGTCCCCTGAAGAGCGAGAGGTGTTCCTTTCTCGGGTTGAAGACGAACAAATAAATTCGTTGCGTTCCAACTTCTTCACTGGTTTTTCTAAGTTTCACTACTGGGCGGAACATATGTCGCACAAGGTCGCTTCCCTTACCGCTTCCTTAGACGGGCTTTCCAAGGAACGGGAAGAAAAGAAGAAGTTATTGGAGGAACGTCAAGGATTGTTACTGGCCTTGGCAATGGCCAAGAAGGATCAGAAAGAGGCAAGAGAGCAGGTGTCCGATCTTGACATTGCTCTGGTGGCAGAGAGAGTGAAGAGTGCCACGTTGGAGGAGGAGAAAATGACATTAATAGAGGAAAGAACAGTGCTGGAGAGGGAGACGATAGACAAGTGTATGTGGTACGTCGAGAGGACTGCCACTATCATGGCCAACTGCTTTGTGGAAATTCACGGAGAAGGGGTGTATCAAGGTGTTGCCCTTACTAACGCTTTCATGAAGAAGTCCACCGATCTCACAGACGAGGGTTTTCTCCAAGCCAAGGCAAGGGGCTATAAGGGGTAGGGGAGTTCGTAGGACTAACACACCCTAGGTGTTATTGCTCCTTTTCTTGAATATCGAGAGTCATCCATTTTTGTGGTTGTCCTTTGGACCTTAAAACTTTGAACTTTTGTTTTTTGTGACCCCTCAAGGGTGTTTTTGAACAATCATGTATTCGGCTTACTAATTTCTTTTGTTGCTGACTTCCTTTTCCTTATTTCATTCTCTTCGAGCTTCTTTCAATATGACAGTGGCATCATTATCACCACGATAACGTTAACGGGTCTGAACTTGATGCCACAGGATAACAGATTTTAGTAGGGTGGCTATAACGTTGCCATCCAATCGATGAATCGTTAATATTGATGATGGGTGCTCCGCTAAGTATCGCGACATGACCTCATCACGCTGTTGTAGATATTCTCGACTAATGGCTGAGGATGCCATGTAGATAGATTCTAACGTATCCCTTTCCATGGGAATAGTTACCGGAGAGAGACATAGTACATATGTCCTTTAGACCATGTTTCTCGAGTCATAATAACAAGATCGTTGGTATCAATAGTACGTCAATCTCAATAATGGGTCTCGTAACCTTGTTGTCTGCGTGAGCATCAATCTCTTCATTGTCCAACTGATATCTCTGCACATTCTCAATCATAGGTTATTAGTAAAATGCCGTGCAATAATAGACATTAGTTATCCGTAGGAGCCTTCTCGCTTCCATCTCGGGGTGTTGTTGCCGATGTCGCTCATATCGCTTTCTCCACCAGCTATCTTCACCAGGGATTTCCCATCTGGTTAATCGCTGGGATTTCGCGATTCTTCGCGTTTCTATATTTCCACGATCGGCCTGGAAAGTGCCTCATCTTAGTGAGTCGTCGGATCAAGACCGGCCATCACAAAGCTAGGTTTTTTCACTTTCAAACGTTGACCTCGCATCCCGGAATCGTGCCCTCATCTTAGTGAGTCGTCTGTATTAGCCCGGTTATCACAAGGATAGGATTTTCACTTCCATGATGGAGTTACTATCTCTCTGGGGCGTGCCTCCTCTTGGCGAGCCGTCTCCACGAGCACAGTCAGCACAAGGATAGGACTTTTCACTCCCAGGGATGTCAGGACGTGCCTCGTCTTAGTGGGTCATCTATGTTAGCCTAGTTTACCACAAGGATAGGACTTTTCACTCCTGGGGACGTCGGGACGTGCCTCATCTCAATGGCCCACCTGTGTTAGCGTGGCTACCATAAGGATAGGACTTTTCACTCCCAACACTAAATTTTAGGTATGCCAGGGCGTGCCTTGTCTTAGTGAGCCGTCTGATCAGGACCGACCGTCACAAGGATAGGACTTTTCACTCCTGGCACCCTTTATTACCTGCACACAATCAGCCACAAAACACACAAGAATATTCTCTATTCGAGCGTTAGCACAAGTCCGGGTTGGCGTTAGCGAAATTCTAGCATGGTATAATTTCAAACGAGATATGTTCCAGGAGTTAGGTAATGGAGTACCGTCAAGTATTTCCAGGTGGTACGCCCCCTTTCCGATGACGCGAGTAACGCGGTATGGCCCGTCCCAGTTCGGATTGAGTTTCCCCATGCGTTGACCAGCCGCTCGTTTGTCTCTAAGTACTAGGTCGCTTGCTTTCAGCAACCGCTCTTTGACGCGCCTGTTGTGATATCGCGTCATTTTTTATTTGTAGTGTAGCGGTTTTAGAAGGGTTTCCTCTTGCAATTCTGGTAACGCATCAAGGTTGGCCCGTAACCTCTCCTCATTCAATTCTTCCCTGAAGCAGGTAACTCGCAGGCTCATGGTACCAATTTCTACCGGCGTGACGGCCTCAGTGCCGAAAGCCAATGCAAAGGGTGTTTCTCCAGTACTGGTTTTGACGGTCATGCGGTACGCCCACATTACATATGGCAACTCTTCCTCCCAAAACTCTCTTCTTGCCCATAGATGTCCTCAATTAAGCTTGCATTCTCATCCTTCTCATACGTATCTTCAACAATTTCATCAGATACGGCCTTCTCATCTTCAATCAAACCCATCCCTGTGTCATCAACGTCAATGGAGTCTGGCACAACCATATTCTCGGCGCTATCAAAGTGAAAGTAGTTGTCTTCTTGTGAATCCTGATAATAAAATCCCTCCATTTCTGGGAAATTTGGTTTCAGATGGGAGGGAATGGATGTGCGAGGGGGAGAATTGGGAGAAGAGGGCTGCTTTGAAAGCAAGTTTGTGAATTTCGTTTCATCGCCATCGATTTGCAGTCCTTTGAATTCCGTTTCCCACCACGAAGCCGTGTGACATGTCGCCTCTTAAGGTGAACGACACGTCGTCCGAAGGGGTAAAAAAGTAAATGAACGGAGGGAAAACTACACAACGCACGAGGCGTCAATTATTTTGGAAGAATGAAAATTGCCCTCTGCGCGTCTATTATAAAAACGCAGAGGGAGTAGTAAGTAGTAACTTAGTAAGTACTAGTACACACGCGCCACGCGTATGAGTAGTAAGAAAAGGAGGCCGACGGGCGAATAAAGGATTAAAGGGTGAAGAAAAACAGGAACTAACCAAAACGACGGAATTTCTGAAAGGAAATTAAAAGCGCAACGCGCTCCGAAGAAACAACGAAAGAAGCGGAGACGGAAGCGAGTGAGAAAAAGCGAGTGGAGTTTGCTGTCTGAGCAGCCGGCGAGTTAGCAATTTCGAGCATTTTTCCTTTTCTTTCATTTTTTTTTTTATATTTTCTCTAAAAAAAGAAAAAACCTCACAAACCCTAATTTCCCCGTCCTCTATCATCCATTACCAGACGCGCCAATGTTTCCCACTCGCCTTTGATTTTGGTTTTTGGCGGATCTCTGAATCCTAAAAAGGTATCTCTTAGTTTCTCGGTTCTAGTAATTTTGCTCAAATTCTGTATTTTTTTTTTGGGCTTATTCCTTTTATTTGTCATTAAATGGCTCATATAATTAAGGTAACTCATTTATTGATATTATCTTCATTAATGATAAAAATGAAGTTGTGTTTGGAAGTAGAGGCCAACACTGCTTGGTGTATTTTATTTTATGCAGCTATCTATATCTGTATGTTTATGTACTGGCACCAAATGTGGAGGAAGTCCCACACTTGGGTGCTGCTGGCTATGCGCCCAGACAAATTCTTAGCTCGTTTCATATAAAGTCACATATTTTTCTCTGGATGGAATCATGTTCATTCCTGTTCCGAACCTACTGGAATTCTTGACATTGACTCTCCCCGATAGCCATGTAATTTGTTGCTTCTTTGTAAACGGAGTCTACCATCTAATGTTCAGCTTCAGCCATGTATTTCAGAGCCATCTGTTAGTCTAATCCTGCTTTAAGGTATTTGGAAGCCATCTTGGTTTTTGTGCTGTTGCATATTAGTCATATAGATATAATCGGTCTTTAATCAAAGTAGAACTGCCAAAGACATGTTGAGAAGGGATGGAATATGTTGTCTTAGCAGTAAATGTGAAAAATTATGTTGTTCTAACTCTACCCCAAGAATGGCATTGTGTACCTTTGCTTTGTGCTTACCAAATTTAGGACTCTATAACAATATTGTTCTTGACTAAGGACTATAATATTAGGAGTTACATATGCTAGGATTGCTTTATTAAGCTGCGAACTGCTGTTCCCCTTGATCAGGTTAAGGATAAACAAGGATTGCCATTTAATGCTTCTTTAGTAAACATAAATATTTATAAGGTACAGTTCTCGTTCAGGAAAGTTCAAGTTATTAGCAGAATAAGGGCGATAACAGGAAGTTCTCTCCTTAGCAAGATGTAGGGTTCTAGAGTTTCTAAAGTTTTTCAGACCAGCCTTTTCTCTTATATTTGTATCCAAAATATGCTGTGTTAAATAAAAACTAATTATTACATGGCCTATCTCCAAGGAATTGAAAAATTCCTGTTAGAATAGAATTGTTTCTGCTAAGTTATTGTGTTTTTTTCTTCCAACTCAACTATTTGATGTGAAATATTCTGGGCTGTAGCAGGGACATATCTTCTTTACTATGTATACTATTTGGTTTTATCCTGGTGTTATGCCTCTTCTATGGAATCGGTTGAACAATTGGTCCAATACCGGCTTCAATATGTTATGCGATTAGAGTTATTATGATTAGGTTGATTGACACTGATGTATGGTGTCTCTCAGTAGTTGATAAAGGTAGTCTGCTTCAGCTTATTTTTTCCCTTTATGAGGCAGTTTGTTCTGATGCCATATCAGAGTTTATTGCTTTTAACATGACACAAATATGGACTGCTTACCTATTCTCTTCAAGTATTGAATACATGTTGTTACTCTGTTTCATTTGCATCTTTTCTAATAGTTTTAGCAAAAACAGCCACTATGACATTTGTTTAGTTTTTACGGAGAAGTCCTAATATTGTCCCTGGTGCTTCAATCCCTCTTAATGGACTTGCAAATTACACATTCAACTATTAACACTTATTATCTAATTTCTCTTGCTAAACTAGGCATTCTAACAATACAAAAACCAAAGAATACTGGCAAAGTTCAAGGCCAGAAAAAGGGACTAATCATAAAGTTAGCTCAGCCAACACATGCAGCTGGAGGGCACATGCACGTTACGTTTCTATTACACTTCAACCAATATGCGGTACATGGTTTTGAGTTCTTTCTCAAGTTGGCACTTTCTCTTTCCTAAAATATTACAATCTTGAGCAAGAACAAACTATTTAGAGTCTTCCATGGATTTTAATGTGATACTCTTTTTTCTATATAAAGTTGATTTATTTGTTCTTTATGTTGCCATGCGGCATCTTGCCTGATTGGATATGTTCTTTTACAGAATATTAGTAAACTGTTTTATTTTGTGAGCAAGTCATAAAACACATTGTAAATCTCACTTTGACAGTCATGAGGTTATTCGGGCAGTTTGGACATAATATGACTCCATTAATCATTCCAAAGCATTCAGCTAATGTCTTGTGTCCACAGCAAGGATATCCTCTCATCCACAAAATAATGGTAAAGAAATGTCTGTACAATTGAAATATAAGAAAAATAAAATCATATATCATAGGGAAATGAGTGAGATACCTTCAAATATAGAAAACTTAAAGCAAATGTTGAGAATCTAATGTTGTTTTATCACGACAGAACTCCCTCCTGTAGGTCTGGCTAATGTTTTTACATGAATTATCTAAATCCTTGTGTTAATAGTATTCTTTTTGTTGTGTATGTATTGTGTAATGCACAATTTATAGTCTACTTACCTTAGTTTCTACTGATAATGTAGGTTGTTTAAAACTGGTTTTCCATTTTCCTTTCAACCTCTCAGCTTTACAGACACTGGCATTTAGTAGAAGTTGGTGTTACATTGTTATCATGGACATAGATCTAAGGCTGCCTTCTGGTGATCATGATAAGGAAGATGAAGGACCAAATGGAATTGATAATATGTTGACTGATGACAAGCTGCATAATGGAAATGTAGATGCTGGAAACATTGTTGATGTTGCAGAAGAGGCACATTGTATTGAAGGTGAAGATGTGATTTCTCCTACCACAGTTATTGTTTTCAAAGAGGACACAAATCTGGAGCCACTTTCTGGTTTGGAATTCGAATCACACGGGGCAGCTTATTCTTTTTATCAAGAATATGCTCGGTCTATGGGATTCAACACTGCGATACAAAATAGCCGCCGGTCAAAAACATCTAGAGAATTTATTGATGCAAAGTTTGCATGTTCTAGGTATGGAACCAAACGGGAGTATGACAAGTCTTTTAACCGACCTCGTGCTAGACAAAACAAGCAAGACCCAGAAAATGGCACTGGCCGAAGATCCTGCTCAAAGACAGATTGCAAAGCATGTATGCATGTGAAGAGAAGGTCAGATGGAAAATGGGTCATTCATAGTTTTGTGAAGGAGCACAACCATGAGCTTTTACCTGCGCAAGCTGTAAGCGAGCAAACCAGAAAGATGTATGCTGCAATGGCTAGGCAATTTGCTGAATATAAAAGTGTTGTTGGTCTAAAAAATGATCTCAAAAATCCGTTTGATAAGGGCCGGAATTTGGCATTGGAAGCCGGAGATGTGAAGATCTTACTGGATTTTTTTACACAGATGCAGACTATGAATTCCAACTTCTTTTATGCCATAGATTTGGGTGAAGATCAACGTCTGAAGAGTTTATTTTGGGTTGATGCCAAAAGTAGGCATGACTATATTAATTTCTGTGACGTTGTCTCATTTGACACTATCTATATTAGAAATAAATATAAGATGCCTCTTGCTCTTTTTGTAAGTGTGAATCAACACTATCAATTCATGTTGCTTGGATGTGCTCTGTTATCTGATGAAAGCTCGGCAACATATTCATGGTTAATGCAGACATGGTTGAGGGCAATGGGTGGACAAGCCCCAAAGGTTATTATAACTGACCACGATAAACTCATAAAATCAGTTATTTCTGATGTCTTACCAAATTCTCGTCATTGCTTTGGTTTATGGAGCATTTTTGGGAAGGTTTCTGAGAATCTAGGTCATGTAACAAAGCAGCATGAAAACTTCATGAAAAAGTTTGAAAAGTGCATCTTCAGGTCGTGGACATATGAAGAGTTTGATAAAAGATGGTGGAAAATTCTTGATAGATTTGAACTCAGAGAGAATGAATGGGTGCAGTCACTGTATGAAGATCGTGAGCAATGGGCGCCAATATACATGAGGAGTGCATTTTTGGCTGGGATGTCAGCTCTTCAGCGAGCTGAAAGTGTAAATTCCTACTTCGATAAGTATGTGCATAAGAAGACCACTGTTCAAGAGTTTGTGAAACAATATGAAACAATTCTACAAGATAGATATGAAGAGGAAGCCAAAGCAGATTCTGATACATGGAACAAACAACCTACATTAAAATCACCCTCACCTTTGGAAAAGAGTGTTTCAGGAATGTATACGCATGCACTATTCAAAAGATTTCAGGTTGAAGTCTTGGGTGTGGTGGCTTGCCATCCTAAAATGGAAAGCCAAGATGAGAGCAGTGTTACTTTTAGAGTTCAAGATCTGGAAAAGCAGCAAGAGTTCACTGTCATGTGGAATCAAGTAGGGTCAGAAATCTCTTGCATATGTCGACTATATGAGTACAAGGGTTATCTCTGCAGACATGCATTGGTTGTTCTCCAAATGTGTCAGCAGTCTGCTATTCCATCTCGATATATCTTGAAACGTTGGACAAAAGATGCAAAGAACAGACACCTTTTGGGTGAAGAACCTGAACAGGTACATTCTAGAGTGCAAAGGTACAGTGATTTGTGTCAAAGAGCGTTGAAATTGAGTGAAGAGGGATCATTGTCTCAAGAAAGTTACAGTATTGCTTTTCGTGCTCTAGACGAAGCTTTTGGCAACTGCATCAATGTGAATAATTCAAACAAAAGTCTTGCAGAAGCTGGTACATCAGCTCCTCATGGTCTTCTTTGCACTGATGAAGATAACCAAAGTAGGGGAATGAACAAACCAAACAAGAAAAAAAATCCAACCAAGAAAAGGAAGGTTAGTTCTGCTGATGATTTGCATGTTTAATTTCACGTTCTAGCACTGTTTGTTAGAAATGACCCGTGTCATGAACTGCAGGTAAACGCTGAGCAGGAGATTTTGACCGTTGGGGCACAAGACAACTTGCAACAAATGGTTTGTCTTCTGTTTTATGATTTTTCAACCTATCCCAAAAAATAAGATAAAATCGAGAATGTATATATAGTCGTCGATTTCTTACTATGTTTCTATCAAAAGATGAGCTTGTGTTTGTGGTTGCCCTCTGTGTGAAAATGTGATTGCCATTGCCACCATGTCATTCTGATGTGGCATTAAAAAGAAGTAATTCTGATGTGGCATTAAAAAGAAGTAATTCTGATGTGGCATTAAAAAGAAGTAATTCTGATGTGGCATTAAAAAGAAGTAATTCTGATGTTGCTCTTTCAGTGCGCAAGGTGATGTGTCCATGATAGTGAGTTGACTAATGGTGTTTTTGTTTCAACTAGAATTTTCAGGAGAAATTAGGCTCAAGAACTGCACCTGTCGATAGCTATTATGGAGGACAGCAGAGTATCTCAAAGATTGTATGTTCTATTATCCTGGTTGTTTGCATGATTATGATGCAGTGACATGATTATTTTCTTTTCACTTGGAGCTTTTATGTTTTATTAGGTACAATTAAACCTGATGGCTCCAACACGTAATACCTATTATGGGAATCAACAGACAATCCAGGGCCTGGTATGGCTTAAAATATGACATTAAAGAAATTTCTTAGTCATTTGTATCAAGTGGCTGAGCATTGTACTAATTTGGAATGTGATTCTTAGTCATTTGTATCAAGTGGTTGAGCATTGTACTAATTTGGAATGTGATTTTATATTTAAGGGGCAACTGAGCTCAATAGCTCCAAGCCAAGAAAGTTATTACACTGCTCAGCAAAGCATGCATGGGCTGGTATTATATCAACTGGAGCTGTTTGTATATTTCTAGGTCTCTTGTGATTCTGATTGTGGGTATTTAATTTTGTTTTTTATCATGCTGGCAGGGTCAGGTGGATTTCTTCCCCACAAGTGCTAGTTACGCATATGGAATTCGGGTAATTTTTTGCTAAATTCTGCGTTTTGGAAAGGAAAGGTTTTTGTTGATTTTACTTGCAGTAATCTTTTTATACCTTGTTTATATAGCAGGATGACCCAAATGTGAGAACCGCCCAGCTTCATGATGATGGATCCAGACATGCATGAAGTCCACCTTCTCACTGTAAGCGCAGTTTCCATCTGAGAAAATATATATTGCATTGAAATTATCTAATCTAATCTGGAAGTTTCGCGTTGTTTTGTAGATGAAGACGAAACAATACAGTGATTGTGTAGCAAGAAAGAGTTATTGAAGTTGTAAAGAAGGAAAGAAATGTAGCGCGCATTTTGGATGGATTAGCGAACTTAACTGAAGTCTGTAAAATAATGAATAGTAGTCTTGAAGCACAGCCCAACCGGTGATTGGCAGTTGCCGGTGCGAACCACGACACTACTTTATATGGGTGTTTAACCCAAAAAAGGAAAGGAAAGGTTGCGGGGTTGTAAAGGTTGTTGTATTAGCGTATCGATCAGTGATTGTTTTAGCCTTAACTGGATGGTGCTGGGTTAGTAAAAACTCGATTCCACTTCCACGTTCATCATAGCTTTCTATCTATTTGTTTTTGGAGGTCTAAATTATGGGATTCATGTTATGTTGTTGTCCCTCTTGGTGAAGTAAGTAGCTGATTTTGGGTGCCATTGCTGACGACTATAAATTTGGACATCCTGGCTTTCTTGTGATTAGGGAGCCATTGATGTTGAAGGTTGATTCAGGCGAGATGGATGGCTTAGAGCCTTAGAGTACTGAGTAAAGGAAAATTGATGGAGCCTTGACTATTTTTCTTACTTATCCTACTGATTTTTCAATCCCTAGTTTGTTTCTGCTTGTTGGAGACGAAGGTGTTGTGCTATTCTCTCTTTTTTCCCAGAAAATGAAAAATCTAATGATGTATCCGAGTCTACCTAATAAAATATCAAAATTAGGGATGGAAAATACAAGATTGTGTTCACATGATTCCAAGAATTTTCAATTTCTCAACTAGAAAACTGGAAAAATGTTGTTTGTTCAAATATATTTTTTAACTATATCTTCATATGATCATAAATTAATAAATGTCTTTCCATGTTATCATTTCATTTATCCAATTCTTCTCAAATTCAGATATACTAGGTTGAATTTCTGAAAATTGATTTACAAAATTATGCACAAATAATTGGTTTAGTCCGATTCTCCATCTTTAAAAATTGAAAACCGAATCGAGAAATTGGTAATCCGTTCCACATATATACATGTAAAATAAATACGAATACTTGCATTAATTAACAATTTTGACTCTGATGGCTAGAAATTTAGCCTTTTGCATTGAGGTCATGGGTTCAAAACCCATTTTTCTTTCTTTTTTCTTAACAAAATCATTAAAAAAGAAATAATCGAACTGGCTCGTATACACCCTACATACAAATGTAATTAAATACCTATTTCCTGCCATTATGGCTATAATTAACTATTAATTAGTTGTTGATGATACCAAATTAATTATACTCAAAAATTAAAGAACCAACTAAAAAAAAGTGTTTTTTCTAGCGGTATCTAACAAATAAGTTCGAGCCATGTATCCTAGTTACCTACTGTTAGGTTAGCAGGTTATATATAAATATAGAAACTTGTGGTTATATTTTATTTCTATTTTTGAATGTCATGGAAATCAACTAAATCATTTCTTACCAAAATAATATCTTCTATTTAAAAAAACTCTAAATTCCGGGTAGTTAAAAAGAAGGGTTGATACATAATTGCTACGTAATAATAATAAATTATTAAATAAGGTATATAAAAATCTTATAATTTTTTAAATCTTCCCTTTCAACACATGTTCGGATTTTAATAAATGAATAACTTGCAATTAAAACAAAATAAATACAAAAGGGCATTCCTATAATCAACAATATAATGTAATACTAACTTTTATCATAAAACCGAGATTAGTTGGGTAGTAAAGTCTTTTTCCTCAATTAACACCTGTTTAGCGTTATGCTGAACCAACAACCGAATCGCGTCCTTAAAATCTGACGCACGAGAATGGGCCACAACAACTATCATGTTTGGACACTCCGTGTACCTTTTATCCATAAAATTTTATTTTAGCTTTTTAGATTTTTTTTGTTCTTTTTCTTATAAATTATTTTCCTATTTTTTTTAATTTCCTTTGATTTTTATATTCTTTTAAAAAGTTCTCACTTTTTTTCCTTTTTAATTTCACTTAATTTTTATATTTTTAAACATTTATCATTTATTTATTCTAAAAACGTATTTCTTTTTTCTTGTAAATTTTCTTTAAAAAAATATTATCATGAGTCACCTGATTTGTCGTTCAATGTCAGTGAAAAAGTTATAAAAAAATCTCACATCAACTGATTTAACTACATGTGTTTGATTTTTAATGTTGTTAGTTTAAATTGGCTGGAAAGTTCGTGGCAATCATAGGAAGGTAATATAATTGTCTAATGGAGAAAGCTTCGATGGAAAACTTTTCTAACGGACCAAAGAGACAATAGGAAAATGTTGGTGGTCAAATTATTTAATTTTATTGTTTGTGGTTTATGATTCTAGTTTTGGTATGAATTGTTTGTGGTGAATGGACCAATGTGAGCATCAAGCTGATGGACAGTTTCATGAGAGAAGGTCACGCCGGAATTTGCATATTTTGGTTGCCGGAATTTGCATATTTATTCCAGTAGCTAATGGTATCCCGTTTAGCCTTAACAACATGTCGTTAGTTACTGGACTTGCATATTTTGTTTGCCAAAATTTGACTGGAAATATTCCTGCAATTGTTGTGTTTTAGTACATCTTTCCTTAGCCTAAAAATTGAACCAAATAATAGAAATAAAGCTAAAGCAAACATTGGGAGAATAAGGCAAACAAAGTTATTGAAATTGTATCACAGAACTTGCAATTAAAGGAAAAAATATAACACCATGACAAATGTGCATTTGAAAGGAAACAGTGTACATGAAACCTAAACTAATCTCGGGTTGGAATACCTGGCATGACATTTGCAAACCTATTGAGTTCATCAAAAACAACTTTGACATTGGTAAGTGCCAAATGCATCACATCCCTCTTTTGCTCCATATGAGCAATTGCAAGAGACAGATGGGTGTTGCAACTACCTAGGGAGTTGTTGATACCCGAATTTTGACACGATTAACTTAAATCGTTCATTTTTTCGCTCATTCTTGATCTTATTTTTATTATTATTATTTCCATTATTTACTATTTATTATCTCGTTTTATTTTGTTTCATGTCATTTATTTTGTTTTGTATGCATTTTTTGTTCAGACTTTTATCAATCTCAAATAAAATTTCTCGAGTAGTTAGTTCGAACCAAATAAAATAAAAACATCACGTATTCCCACACCCATTTTCACTTTCACTTTACTTTACTTTACTCATTTTTCTCTTCTCCACCATCCGAACACCATCATCACACCCTCTCCCTTTTCCATTTTTTCCTCTTCCACGGTCATACCAACATTGGATGCCTCAACATCTTCCTCAACCCATTACTCCTCTCACACTCACACGTTTACTCTCCCTCTCAAATTCTCTCTCACTCTCGGCAAACTAAGAAAGCAAGGCAAGTAATTCCCATCTCTTTCATTCTACGCATTTAATTAATTTATTACTTGCTGCCTCACCTCTCTTTTCCTATTTTTATGCATATTTGCTTTCTTGCCGTGACTACTGTTTTGTCGCCGGAGAGGAGTTGCCGCCACCTCGCTGCTGGAGTTGTTGTGCTGCTGCCATCGGCGGGAGCTGAAAGAGGTCGACGTGGAGCTGACGTCGCCGGGGAGCTGCTGCTGTGCTCCACTGTCTCAGCTTCCGTGATTCACTGCTGGTCTGCTGGGTGACGCGGACGAAAGGAAGAAGACGACGACACTACTGCCGAGCTACTGCACCGTCGCTGCTGTCGCCGGAGCTCAACGCTACTACCTTGCCTGTTGCGCTGTCGTTGGAGCCGTTGCCGTGGAAGTCGTTGCTGTGGTCGGAGCTCGCCGAGTTTCTGCTGTGTTGCTCCTTGCTGCCATGCTCCATTTTCTTTATTGTGCTGCACTTGGATTAAATTGAGAAGATGATGAATAGGGGTATTTAATTTGGTTATGGGCTTGGTTTGTCTTGGCCCAGCATAAGGAAAGAAAGAGGCTTGGCCATGCTGGAAATAAGAAGAGAAGGATGGGCCTGGTACTGTTCACCGGCCCATCAGAGAAAGAAGGTAGGCTGATTTCATTTTAATTTTGTAATTTCCATTCTAATTATTTTCCCTACTGACTCCGATTTTATGCTATATTTGTTTATGTTGTTTCGGTGCGGTCACTGCCTTGACCGGAATCGGCTTGAATGATGGAGCCCGACGAGGAGTTCGATGTTCATTCCCAATTGCAGAGCTCGAATGGAGAATTTAATTGTTGTATTTATTTATTTGTGAATTTGTAATTAATTTGTAATATTTATCTGCAGTATTTATTTATTTTATTATCACTTGCCACTAATCATTGATTTGCAGGTAAAGCTCGTCCAGGTATGTTTTCCTTTTTCCCTTTTATTTTGGATAAATGTACTTTAATTTATTATTAATTGTATGCATGATTATTTAGAATTGTTAGAATTCGAATTAATCCGTTTGCATGATAATTAATTTATATCGATAACTGCCTGTAATAATTTCACTCAAATCGACCCTTGCTTGAACGAATTAGGCTCAGTAATTACTCAACGTTTATTTTATTAAGAGCATGAAATAAAATAGGACTAGTAATTAAACATCACGCTTTAATTTGATTGCATGATTATTAATTACTAAAATCCTCAAATCTTCAATAAATTCCCACAAATCTAAACGAATAAAATCAATCCAAGAAAACTAAACAAAGTAGTAAATAAACACAGGATTTAAATTTTTTCCAATAACTTAGGCTCCTCTAAAATTATTGGATAGTAAATCACCAAAGAAAATAATCATATGAAAGAGAAAAGATAGTAAATGGGCCTTAAGCCCAACTCGTAGAAAATACCTCCATATTTTAATCCCTTTTATTGTTAGAGATCCTATTAAAATGCGTTTTAAATATTTAATGTTGAATGGTCATTTAAATTATGCTTGTTTCGTGTGCGGTTTCGTCCCCACGAATTTACGCTTTTATTTTGATGAATGTGTTTCGTGTGTGGCTTCGACCCCACGATTGTATTTTAATTTATGCTATCTTGACGAACGTGTTATGTGCGCGGCTTCGACCCCACTTCCCAGTTTTTCTCTTTTCAACGTGTTTTTCGCATTCACTCAAAACGGTACTTTGCTAGTCTATGCGTGCTTAGAATCACCTAGTAAATAGGATTTAATCACGTGCATTGGCCCGATGATGATAGTGATCCATCGTTGTTCACTAGGGTCGTCGCTTTAGTAAAGATTAACAAACTGTAGTAATCTCACTTGATTTTGTATG
This sequence comes from Viola odorata, assembly GCA_963691705.1. Lineage (NCBI taxonomy): Eukaryota > Viridiplantae > Streptophyta > Magnoliopsida > Malpighiales > Violaceae > Viola > Viola odorata. Next base: position 60,394,991 of record OY829537.1, read on the forward strand.
AAACTGGATTAATTTTAAACTCGACGAAATTTAATTGGAATAGGTATGAAACCAACCCTTTTATTTTCTTAGAGGATTAAAATGTTTATTTTCTTTTAACAACTCGACAACAATTAGGATAAAATCAATCAAACCGACTTAAAAGCTAAAGTGACGATCCCCCTGAGGGCCCAAATTACTTGTTTTCAACATGATTTTTAAACACCTCTTTTTAGAACCGGTAACCTTTTTTAAGGATGAGACTTGGGTGCCTAACACCTTCCCGAGTCCATAAAACGACCCCGAACCATTGTTCTCGGGTTTGGACCCTTTTTGTGCCTTAGTTTTTTTATTTTACTTTCTTCTACTTCTTTTACCAACTTTTAGGTTTCCCTAAACCTTAGAAAAAATAGGGTGGCGACTTCATTGTATGTGTTTTTTGCGTCCCGAATCTCGCTCGCGACGGCGCGACAGTTTGGCGACTCCACTGGGGACTTTAGGGTCGAAGCCGGATTTATTTGTTTGAGGTGTTTATTTGTGTTATTTGATTATTTATTCGCTTTGATATCAACTGTTGTATTCTCACGTGCATTTCACGCATAATGCCCTGCCGCCGGGCCCTTCCCAAATAGGATTAGGTTGGTATTAGTGAAGCCCTGATGGACTTAGGTCCCAGTAAGCTTTCATGAACCCTAACTCGGACTAGAACCCCTAAATGGGTGAGCGCCCTGATGGACTTAAGTCCCAGTAAGCAATCACGTACCTATTTACTGAGGGACCACTTTTTGGTATCGTCCGGGAGCCTTTCAGCCAGTTAGAAATAGTTGAAATTACCCCAGCACGTGCATCATGGTTGCGTGTATATATGTTCCAATTTGCTTCATTATTGCCATGATATATCGCATGTATATTTTCCATCCTGCTTCATTATTGCCGTTGCTCTCCATTTTCTTGCGATTTTACTGTATATTCTTTCAATCTATTGAGTTTCTTCTTTATTACTACTTTCATTAAATCCTCTTTTATTTGTTATTGCTCAATTCAGATACTACTAATTATTATTAATTTTCTTCCTACTTGCAGAATAAGGGTATGAAGAGAGTTTGGTGGAATTGCTCTTCTTTTACATGCCCACTCATCAAGGAGCATTAATTACATATCTAGTTCATTATATTTTTTGTTGTACTTAGTGATGAGTTGTAATTATTTTTGACACTATTACCTATTAAAACGAAATTCATATATTTTTTATTACTGTATAGTTTTTATTATACTTATTTACATTTTTGTTTATAACCAGGCTTGAAGGAAACAAATTAGATCCTCGGGGTCCAAAATCTCTCATTTTCGATTAGTCGTAATTTGTCTTGCCCCAAGACACAAACTGTCAGAAAAGATGAAATTAAGGCGTGTCCAACTACTTCGCTTTGCTCATATCACCCTAACACTCCAGCATCCCGACACCATACCCAATGGATGTTTCGCCTACCGTATCAATATCATTAATCCTTTAGCACATGCATGAATTTGATGCTACTAATGGATTGTATTTTGTATCTTGATAGGTGATTATCCATGGGTGATTGAGAAGGAGATAATTAGGATTTGATTCCAATATCGTCTTGAACCCGAGTCAGAATTTGAATCATTCCGCGGTTATCTGCATAACGCCTTGCTAGAAAAGGGAGATTCCATAACTTATTAATTATATTGATCATTTTTTCTTTGAATCACCCTTCATTCTAACCATTTCTTATTTATTTTGCAGGAACCCGAGTTAGAGTTTGAGGCAGGCCGTGGTTACCTGCATAATGCCTCACTAGAATATGAGTTTATATCAAATGGATGTGAAAACCCCGATTTTGAAGATCATAAATTTCCTAACCCTGTTTTTAAATTGGAAAAGGCTTTGTATGGTCTTAAACAAGCTCCTAGAGCTTGACATGATCGTTCAAGTCAATTTTTGTTAAAAAAAAAAAATGGTTTCAAAATGGGGAAAATTGATTCTACACTCTTCACTAAACATGATGGTGAACATATGTTAATTGTGCAAATTTATGTTGATGATATTATCTTTGGTGCTACTAATGATTCTTTGTGCAAGGACTTTGAAAAATGTATGCATAGTGAATTTGAGATGAGCATGATGGGAGAATTGACATTCTCCCTTGGACGTCAAATCCGACAATCTCAAGATGGTATCTTTATCAACCAAGCAAAGTATATCAAGGATCTCCTCACCAAATATGGATGTGATAATATCAAGGAGAGTCCTATTCCCCTTAGTCCTACCACAAATCTTGACAAAGACGAAGACGGTAAAGATGTAGACATTACTCTTTATCGAGACATTTTCACTAAGCCTCTTGCAAAGGATCATTTCGTGGAGCTAAGACAGGAAAGTGGCATTTGTTATCCATTTTGAATGATTCTCCATCCGGTATTCCTAAAACTCTATCCTTAATGTCCATGCTATTGTGATTATTTACTTGATTCATTTGTTCATGTGATTGATTATTAAGGACATGTGGTGGATGTGATATTTTTTGAAATATGAGAAATTGAGTCAAATGATAGGAGTGCTTTTGGAAGTTTTTTTTCTTTTCGAAATCTATTCAAATCCTCATCAAATCCTATCAAATTATCCAATATCCTCGTACGCATGCAACGGCCGTAAGAGTAGACATTTTGCATATCTTTGAGCTGTGAATTATAGACTCTTTGGTGCTATAATTTGCGTATAAATACTCCCTTAATTCACATTGGAATCACTACACCTCTAGCTAAATCTGAAATTTCCAAACCGAAAGCCTTGCCTTCAAATTCTTTTAACTTTCAAGATGCTATCGTTTGAGATGAGGATGATGTTGTCAATATTGGCTTTGATGATTTCTCTCTTCGTTTTTCCCCTTCTCATGTTCAAAAATTGTCCAAGAAATGTCGACTTGTTCATGTGTCCCAAGTGTCAGTGCCCTCCGTGTCACTGCCCTTCACCTCAATGTTCTCTTTGATCATATCCGAGCAGCATTAGTATTCTCTACTATAGTTTTTATTTTTGGAACTTATCTACTCTTATGCTTTGTAATGTTTTGTTTAGATTGAATAAGTATCATACTATTCCTTTATGAAGGAATTTGGATTTATATGATGTTTGTATTTTGCGCATTATCCATGTTTGTACTAATCATGTTTTATGTAATGTAATGAGAAGTGTAATATGTTTTATGAATAAATATTCTGTATTGGTTATGCATATTTGTGTTTGACATTTTTGTTGGATAATTGTTGCACAATTACTTTATGAAGTAATTTTTATTTGATGTGTTGGCTCCTTTATTTACCCTCCATGGTTTTGCTGGATGTATTTGGATATATTTTTGTTTGATTAAATATACTCTTTTTGATTGGATATATTATTTTGACTATTGTAATGAATGATTTAGCTTGAATATTTTTCTTTTGAAAATGAATTAGCTTGGGTATAATTCTTTTTACCCGTTTTGTTGTTGATAAAGGGGGAGAAATATTTGGCGAAATTTATTTTAGAAGTAATAATTTTTGAATCTTTACTATGCTCCATGTGCACTAATTATTTTATGTAGGGGGGAGCATTGAGGCTCCTAAATCAGTTTGATTTAATCAAATTTGATAGCATAACGATAGGCGAGCATTTCGGCAAAGAAATAGGTTTTCGATCAAAGATATCAAAAAAAAAGGGGGCAACAAAATGACGACCAGAAGAATTCCATCACTACTCAGTAGGACGAAGGAGTCCTCCTACCGACTCTTGAATAATCGTCATTTTTACCCTTGCTGATTCTGCTTCGCATACCCCGGGTAGTCCCTTTCTTTTTATGCCTTTTCAATTTAGTGTAGTCGTGTTTTGAGGGGCATTTCATCCATAGTTGGGCATATTATTTTTGCAGGGGGGCAAACGTACAGAATGATAGTTCGCAACAATAAGCTCTGTGCGTCCATTTTACCTTGGCTTTAGCCCAACGCTACACAGTGAGTGTAGAGGAATCCTCCTACCAGCTCTTGAATGAGCATCCCTCCATGCCTTGGGAATGAATGAAAGCTTCCCTCGTATCTTCAGCAATTTCACCAGAGGCTATGATTTTTGACAATTTTTGGGCATTGGCTAGAGTGACCACGCTGACGTCTGGCAATGTGAGCATGTTGGTCCATTTTGGGCGAGGGAAGAGTTAGGCCATGTAGGGGTGTACAAAATTAGAATAACCCACGGTTAACGGGTACATAACCGACCCGTTATAGTTAGGTTGGGACGGATAGTTGGTCGGATTGTTAAAAACCGCCTATAACCGACCCGACCCGACCCGTCAAACTAACCTAACCCTAAGTATATAAGCATCACTTTTTTTTTTCCGCCGCCCCTACCTCTCAACTCTCATCACCTTACCTCCTCCATACGAGCTCTCTCCTCCGTTTCCCCTCCCACCACCGATCACCACACTACCAAAATTACTTCATGAAAGTAATAGCACAACATTTTTTTTCTCAATCCAAATAAAGATTATTACAAACCATAAGTGTAAACAAATTCAGAAAGGGAATAGATAAGAATAAATGCAAGTGTTCATGATATGATTATTAAGATGGGATAGAAAATAACCACGCAAAGTACGGAACATATGAAGCTCAAATACATACGCATTTGCCTTGAATAAACCACATCATCACCACAGCAATCAGCCAAGCCAAAGAGAATACCATGACAAGTAGAAGCATTTTCGCCGACCTCTCCATTATGTGTTGATTTTGGCAAAAAAAATCTGAAAAAATGAAAGTTAGAGTTATGGTTTGATAGCCAAGTTTTGTTTCGGTATGTATGTGGAGGGATTGTTTGGATTTTGGTAAGATTTTATGAGGATTTGGTTGGTCTTCGAAAAGAAATTGTGTTTTAGAGAGGGAGAGAGCTCGGTTTCGTTTAAAGGAGAAAGAAGAAAATAGAGAAAGAAATGGGAGAGAAGAAAAGAAAAGAGAGGGGGATTTCGAATGGGTTTGGTTAATAGGTCGGCCCAGTTGGAAGGCCCAATCCCTCATTTTGGTTTCTGAAAACCCAACCCGCCAACTGGCATTATGGGCCATAATCGGCCCGACCTGACCCATGTACACTTCTGGCTATCTGGGAGGTCTCTTTTGGCAATGTATAGATCCATGCTCGTATCTTCGATAGTCTGATGATTCCAAGATTTAAGAATGTTTCTTCCCCGCTATGTAATCTACATCACCATCCGAATTTTGCGGTATCCCATTCAGATCTCATCTCTTCATCAACATTCAGATTTTGCAGTGGCCCCGCCCAGATCGCAATCTACAGTTCCCTATTGTCAACCCAGTGGGCATCAACATCCGAAGGTATCCACGTCTGATTCCTGCAAAAGCGTCGACGTCCAAATGGAAGAACCTAGGATAGAATCCGAATCACACCAGACATATTGGCATAAAGCTTTGCTAGAAAAGGGAGAGTCTAAAAACTTATTGATTTCATGGTTGTCTTTCCTGAGTCGCCCTTCGGTTCTACCCATTGCTTCTCCCTTATTTTTGCAGGAACTCGAATCATACCATGATTACTTGCATAATGCTCAGTGAGATGAAGGAAATCCTCCTCTTATCAACTCTTGAATGATCCTCCTGTGAGCCTTCTTTGCCCTGCCGCGCTTATCAGGGAGTCCGTTATGCATTCTACATTGGGGGCAACCATTTGGAAACATTCCACTTTCATCCATTGCGGCGGCTCAGTTCCCCATATTTTCATCCTTTGCGGCGGCCACACACTGTCCACTTTACATCAGCATTCGAACTTTACGGTGCCCTCGCCCTGGTTTCAATCTACATTCCTACATGAACATCGTAGTGGGCGTCAACGTCAGAGTGACGTTTATATTCATATTTCCGCAGTAGCACCTTGCGCCGACCTCAACACTTGCTGCACCCATCCAGAGAAGTCCATTTAACTCTCTACCTCTTTAGTTTTTTACAATCATTCATTCCCATATTGGGGGCAATTCTTTCTTAATTATTCATAAAATTCTTGTGAGTGGTCATGCCCTCACGTTTTATCTATAAAATTGCTAAGAGTTTTTTACTGTATAAACTGTGAATAAAAATCCTTTGAATAAAATCCACACTACCCTCAAATTTTCAAAAAAAAATTCCTTAAATTGAGCATGTTCAACATGTTACTGCATCATGGATAACTTGTGCATCCATCCGAAATTGTATGACATGCATGATCTCGCCTGCTAGCTCTTATATCCGCGGCATGTTTAGACGTAAGCAGTCACAAATACATCCCTGTGAGCATTTTGGGCCTTCACGCCATACTTCTTTCATGAGTGCAAATGCTAAACTAAGTGCTAGTTAGATTTGCATAATATCCAAGGTACATGCACCATCAGACATGGGATAGCAATAAGATGACATTGGACTTTGCTCTTTGCTTCCAAATTTCTTTGGTCTTCTTATTCTTTTGTCTTCAAACACTTATCTGTGCTCTTTATTCAATTCATTTCTTTTCTAAGCCGCCTGTGAAATCCCTTGCCTCCACTTGAAATCCCTAGTTAATGAGCAGTGCCCAACTGAGGTGGTTAACCGAAGATAAGGTACACATCGCACTTAGTCTGCGAAAGAGGGGATGCGAAAGTTCCGAGGATCATTGATGGTCAACGTCAGAAGAAATTCGAGGAAGCCAGGACTTGAGCGCCTCTGCCTTAAACCAAGACTTGAAACCCCCCACCAAAGACAAGACGAAACTTGTACTTGCTTTTGCTTGCAAAAAAAAAAGGGAGCAAAGAAAAAATTTTTTTTAAAAAAAAAAAAACACAAAAAAAAACAAACAAAAAAAGAAAGAAAATAAAAACACACAAGAAAAAAGAAGTGTTCAAAGAACACAATCAACGAAAAGCAGAAGCAAGTACAGAAAATGGCTCCAAGTCAATCTTCCAAAGGAGGGGAAGGCTACTTGTTCGTGCAGCAACCAGAGCAATAGTAAAGCAGTAATGATGCACAACAGTAGCAACTGGTCCGGCCCATCTCGGACCCCAAAAAGGAAAACTTCATCATCTTAGGTTCATCAAAACTCAAAAATCCAGTTGGGTATTTGGAAGACGGGGTCTCAAGTTGTATTCAAATAACAATTTGTGGAGAAGAAGACTCACATTTCAAAGGAAAGGCTTCAGGGTTTCACAAAACTCTCGCAAACTATGGTCAATGTGCACTTTACCTCCGGTTAGCGACCTTGGTTGAGTATCGCTCATTAAATCCTTCCTTCTTCTATTAAAAAAAAAAAAAAAAGACACTTTCTTTCTAAAACAGATCCTTTCTAAATAGCCTTCCTCTTTTCTGTCTACACCCTTTTATTTCCTTTCTCTAGCAAAGTCCTCTTGATTATATGAATGCCCATGCATGTGCATCTTCATCTGAAGTTTATTCACTCGGATTGACATTGCAAATCTGACTGTGTGCTATGTTTGTTGTATTTTTATGAGTGTAAACACGTAGCCTTGTTTCTAAGTGTGAGCGCAAACACCAATATCTAGTGAGGATTGCTTACATCTACATGTTGTGGGAAAGTCTTGTCTTTGAGGTCGTTATCTCCAGGGCAAGATGCGGATGCTTTTCTAGACTTGTATCAAGCATGTTTATATGATAGAAAATGGATGACATGTTCTCCAGAAATGCATAAACTTGTTGAACTTTCTCTTGATAGGGAAGTTGCTTTTATAAAATACTGGGGGCAAACCTTTGGGTAGTGTGGGAATACTTTCATATACAACATACATGATTTGATTGTTTCTATTTATCATTTGTTCTATATTTTTTCCATCCACTGCTGCTTCCTGTTTGTTTCCTCCTTATCTGCAGGATACAGATATGTTTCGGTGGAATCTCACATTATGATCAATTTCCACCAACAAATCCATCCAATAAACGTCTGAATGGAGCACGTTGCCACTCCACCTTCCAAAAAAATCGTGTGGCGGTTCAAACCCCACATTTCAAAAAATCATGTGGCGGTTCAAACCCCACCTTTCAAAAAAATAAAAAAAAATCGTGTGGCGGTTCAAACCCCACATTTCAAAAATTGTGTGGCGGTTCAAGCCCCACCTTATAAAAATCGTGTGGCGGTTCAAACCCCACATCTCAAAAATCATGTGGCGGTTCAAAAAACCCCACATTTCAAAAATTGTGTGGCGGTTCAAAAACCCCACATTTCAAAAATTGTGTGGCGGTTCAAACCCCACCTCTCAAAAATCATGTGGCGGTTCAAACCCCACATTTCAAAGATTGTGTGGCGGTTCAAACCCCACCTTCCAAAAATCGTGTGGCGGTTCAAACCCCACATTTCAAAAAAAATCGTGCGGAGGTTCAAAACCCCCACTCTTCAAAAATGGTGCGGTGGTTCAAAACCCCCACTCTTCAAAAATCGTGTGGCGGTTCAAACCCCACATTTCAAAAATCGTGTGGAGGTTCAAAAACCCCACCTTGCAAAAATAATGTGGCGGTTCTAACCCCACCTTTCAAAAAATCATGTGGCGGTTCAAACCCCACCTTTCAAAAATCGTGTGGCGGTTCAAACCCCACATTTCAAAAAATCGTGTGGAGGTTCAAAAAACTCCACCTTTCAAAAAATCGTGTGGCGGTTCAAACCCCACCTTGCAAAAATCGTGTGGCGGTTCAAACCCCACCTCTCAAAAAAAAATCGTGTGGCGGTTTAAACCCCACCTTTCAAAGATCGTGTGGTGGTTCAAGCCCCACCTTGCAAAAATCGTGTGGCGGTCCAAACCCCACCTTTCAAGAAATCGTGTGGCGGTTCGAACCCCGCCTTGCAAAAACCATTTAACGTTTGTTTTGTAGAATCAGTCATGATTATCAGCGTCCGAGTGGAGCTGAATTCATCAATGTCCGAGTGGAGTTGTCGGCATCTGAGTAGAGCCATTATTGATCAGCGTCTGAGTAGAGCTGAATTTACATTTTCTGCATCGCGACATTCGAAGGGAGACGTCCGAGTGAAGTCGCATTTTACATTTCTGTAAGGTATCCGAGTGGAACCATCAGCGTCTGAGTGGAGCTGAATTTATCAATGTCCGAGTGGAGTTGTCGACATCTTAGTAGAGCCATTATTGATCAGCGTCCGAGTGGAGCTGAATTTATATTTTTTTCAAGACATTAGTGGAGTCATCAGTGTCCGGTTGGAACTGAATTCGCAAGGCATCCGAGTGGAGCCATCATCGTCCGAGTGGAGTTGAATTTATATTTTTCAAGACATCCGAGTGGAGTCATCAGTGTCCGAGTGGAACTGAATTTGCAAGGCATCCGAGTGGAGCCATCAGCGTCTGAGTAGAGCTGAATTTATATTTATGCATCGCGGAATTCGAGTGGAGACGTCCGAGTGTAGCCGCAATTTATATTTTTCTGCAAGGTATCCGAGTGGAGCCATCAGCGTCCGAGTGGAGCTGAATTTCCTTTTCTACAAAGTATCCCGAAGGGCATCAGTGTCCGAGTGGAGTTCAATTTCCTTTTCAGCAATTTAAAATTCCCGCATCAGCGTCTGAGTGGAGCTAAATTTACGTTTTTCTGCAAAGTATCCCACAACCTTGTTTTCGTGAGCAGCTTCGTCCCCACAATCCCATCTTGTGAGCGGCTTCGTCCCCACAGTCCCTTTTCGTGAGCGGCTTTGTCCCCATACCGTATTTTCCTGAGCAGCTACATCCCCATATCTTGTGAGGCATCCGATTGGAGCCATCAGCGTCCGAATGAAGCTGGATTTACATTATTGCAAGATGTCCAAATGGAGCCATCAACATCAAATAAAGCTAAGTTTACATTTCTGTAACTTATTTTTTAACAACATGGTATCCGTATGGAGCCGTTTCTTTTTCTGCTTTCAGATTTATGTCCTTTCATAACATCCATATCTGAGTAGAACCGATGTTTCTGTACCGCAGTATTCGAATGAAACTATCAGCGTCTGAGTGGAGCTGAATTTATCAACGTCCGAGTGGAGTTGTCGGCATCTGAGTAGAGCCGTTGTTCATCAGCATCCGAGTGGAGCTGAATTTATTTTCTTGCAATTTAAGCAATTTAAATTTCCACATCAACGTCAGAGCAGAGGTAAGCACACATTTTTGCGATTTACATACCTGCATCATGGTGTCCAAGTGGAACCATTTTCTTTTTCCGCATATAAGATTTCTGCCCCTCAAATGACATTCTGCATTTTGAACATTCGTGGTACTGGGGCAACCGTCTTTACTGCTCATCAAAAATTTCAATTACACTTTATTTTTGATAAGACAATAAAGAGGGGGCAACTGTGCAATTAAAGGAAAAAATATAACACCATGACAAATGTGCATTTGAAAGGAAACAGTGTACATGAAACCTAAACTAATCTCGGGTTGGAATACCTGGCATGACATTTGCAAACCTATTGAGTTCATCAAAAACAACTTTGACATTGGTAAGTGCCAAATGCATCACATCCCTCTTTTGCTCCATATGAGCAATTGCAAGAGACAGATGGGTGTTGCAACTACCTAGGGAGTTGTTGATACCCGAATTTTGACACGATTAACTTAAATCGTTCATTTTTTCGCTCATTCTTGATCTTATTTTTATTATTATTATTTCCATTATTTACTATTTATTATCTCGTTTTATTTTGTTTCATGTCATTTATTTTGTTTTGTATGCATTTTTTGTTCAGACTTTTATCAATCTCAAATAAAATTTCTCGAGTAGTTAGTTCGAACCAAATAAAATAAAAACATCACATATTCCCACACCCATTTTCACTTTCACTTTACTTTACTTTACTCATTTTTCTCTTCTCCACCATCCGAACACCATCATCACACCCTCTCCCTTTTCCATTTTTTCCTCTTCCACGGTCATACCAACATTGGATGCCTCAACATCTTCCTCAACCCATTACTCCTCTCACACTCACACGTTTACTCTCCCTCTCAAATTCTCTCTCACTCTCGGCAAACTAAGAAAGCAAGGCAAGTAATTCCCATCTCTTTCATTCTACGCATTTAATTAATTTATTACTTGCTGCCTCACCTCTCTTTTCCTATTTTTATGCATATTTGCTTTCTTGCCGTGACTACTGTTTTGTCGCCGGAGAGGAGCTGCCGCCACCTCGCTGCTGGAGTTGTTGTGCTGCTGCCATCGGCGGGAGCTGAAAGAGGTCGACGTGGAGCTGACGTCGCCGGGGAGCTGCTGCTGTGCTCCACTGTCTCAGCTTCCGTGATTCACTGCTGGTCTGCTGGGTGACGCGGACGAAAGGAAGAAGACGACGACACTACTGCCGAGCTACTGCACCGTCGCTGCTGTCGCCGGAGCTCAACGCTACTACCTTGCCTGTTGCGCTGTCGTTGGAGCCGTTGCCGTGGAAGTCGTTGCTGTGGTCGGAGCTCGCCGAGTTTCTGCTGTGTTGCTCCTTGCTGCCATGCTCCATTTTCTTTATTGTGCTGCACTTGGATTAAATTGAGAAGATGATGAATAGGGGTATTTAATTTGGTTATGGGCTTGGTTTGTCTTGGCCCAGCATAAGGAAAGAAAGAGGCTTGGCCATGCTGGAAATAAGAAGAGAAGGATGGGCCTGGTACTGTTCACCGGCCCATCAGAGAAAGAAGGTAGGCTGATTTCATTTTAATTTTGTAATTTCCATTCTAATTATTTTCCCTACTGACTCCGATTTTATGCTATATTTGTTTATGTTGTTTCGGTGCGGTCACTGCCTTGACCGGAATCGGCTTGAATGATGGAGCCCGACGAGGAGTTCGATGTTCATTCCCAATTGCAGAGCTCGAATGGAGAATTTAATTGTTGTATTTATTTATTTGTGAATTTGTAATTAATTTGTAATATTTATCTGCAGTATTTATTTATTTTATTATCACTTGCCACTAATCATTGATTTGCAGGTAAAGCTCGTCCAGGTATGTTTTCCTTTTTCCCTTTTATTTTGGATAAATGTACTTTAATTTATTATTAATTGTATGCATGATTATTTAGAATTGTTAGAATTCGAATTAATCCGTTTGCATGATAATTAATTTATATCGATAACTGCCTGTAATAATTTCACTCAAATCGACCCTTGCTTGAACGAATTAGGCTCAGTAATTACTCAACGTTTATTTTATTAAGAGCATGAAATAAAATAGGACTAGTAATTAAACATCACGCTTTAATTTGATTGCATGATTATTAATTACTAAAATCCTCAAATCTTCAATAAATTCCCACAAATCTAAACGAATAAAATCAATCCAAGAAAACTAAACAAAGTAGTAAATAAACACAGGATTTAAATTTTTTCCAATAACTTAGGCTCCTCTAAAATTATTGGATAGTAAATCACCAAAGAAAATAATCATATGAAAGAGAAAAGATAGTAAATGGGCCTTAAGCCCAACTCGTAGAAAATACCTCCATATTTTAATCCCTTTTATTGTTAGAGATCCTATTAAAATGCGTTTTAAATATTTAATGTTGAATGGTCATTTAAATTATGCTTGTTTCGTGTGCGGTTTCGTCCCCACGAATTTACGCTTTTATTTTGATGAATGTGTTTCGTGTGTGGCTTCGACCCCACGATTGTATTTTAATTTATGCTATCTTGACGAACGTGTTATGTGCGCGGCTTCGACCCCACTTCCCAGTTTTTCTCTTTTCAACGTGTTTTTCGCATTCACTCAAAACGGTACTTTGCTAGTCTATGCGTGCTTAGAATCACCTAGTAAATAGGATTTAATCACGTGCATTGGCCCGATGATGATAGTGATCCATCGTTGTTCACTAGGGTCGTCGCTTTAGTAAAGATTAACAAACTGTAGTAATCTCACTTGATTTTGTATGAAACTGGATTAATTTTAAACTCGACGAAATTTAATTGGAATAGGTATGAAACCAACCCTTTTATTTTCTTAGAGGATTAAAATGTTTATTTTCTTTTAACAACTCGACAACAATTAGGATAAAATCAATCAAACCGACTTAAAAGCTAAAGTGACGATCCCCCTGAGGGCCCAAATTACTTGTTTTCAACATGATTTTTAAACACCTCTTTTTAGAACCGGTAACCTTTTTTAAGGATGAGACTTGGGTGCCTAACACCTTCCCGAGTCCATAAAACGACCCCGAACCATTGTTCTCGGGTTTGGACCCTTTTTGTGCCTTAGTTTTTTTATTTTACTTTCTTCTACTTCTTTTACCAACTTTTAGGTTTCCCTAAACCTTAGAAAAAATAGGGTGGCGACTTCATTGTATGTGTTTTTTGCGTCCCGAATCTCGCTCGCGACGGCGCGACAGGAGTCAACAGCTTGAAGGGCCAAATCCTCTTCCTCATCATCATTAATGTCTTCTTTCCTCTGGCTCAATTCCTCCACTCTCTATCATCACAGATTGCAAAACCTTATGTTCAAGCTGGACAATATCATCTTGAAGATGAGCACTCACTAGTCCCACAGAATTTAGGAGTGATATCTTATCCCTGCGTTCCATGGTTAAAAACCTGCAATGAAATAGAAACAGAGCAAAGAAAACAATAAGTAGAGGAAACAAGGGAATTGTGGCAGTTTAGGGTTGATAAAAGAGGTATGAAATGGAAGAATTTATAGTGGTAAATTAGGGTAACAAAGAGACGTGTGAAAGGGTATCTTTGAAATGGTGCATGGTTGGGAAGGTAAAAGGCTGGCGAAATAGAAACCGTTCAGGAATCTAACTGGTGCGTGCAGAGGCAATGAAATCCTTTTGACTATAGACTCCTTATCCAACAATACACGAAACAGACTGGTAAAAGCATCCTGCATTGATATTTCTATCCAACAGTAGTAGTAGCAGGGAAAATATGCATTTATTATCTAGCAAGATAGAAACAGGGGTAATTACCATAGCCAGCTCAGCACAAATTACCATTGCAAACCAAGAATAAATAGCATACTATGTTTGCTATACTATCCTACACGTAGTGACATCCTTCACCAAAAAGATATAGTAGCAAATAGAGATTGCTCTACTTTCCAAATACAGTGAGTCCTACCATGTACTCCATCAAAAAATGAACAAACTAATTACAAGTATATCTACCACAAAATGAACAATCTAATGACTATATCTGCCTAAAAATTAGCCAATTCCAATTGGCTTTCTCAACCACAGCACAAAATGTCATGTTCTAGAAACATCAATCTTCCACTTTGTATCCTAAAAACTAAATAATAAGGCAACGTCAATAATATTTCAGTGTCAAGGAAGTGGATTGATAGTATATACTGTACAAATTACAGTATGTCTTACATGATAAAGGAGGGAGATAGGCAACAACAATTGTAATGAGAAGTGGATCACATGACAACCTAGATGGAAGTAAACCAACCCTAGCTAGTTGTTTCTTTTTCATGTAAGGGATCTTGTACGTATTGGCACCCCTAATTTTCAAAATCTCAATCATGCATGACTAGAGAGTTATGAAAATGTTATTTGCCTTAACATCAGAAAACTCAACAAAAGAGTTTTTAACAGCTTCCACCAATTGTTCTACATTTCTTGCACACTTCTTTTCTTGCAAGGATTGAATAGCTCTAAAAAATCCAAGATCAAGCACATTTAAAATCAGGGGAATTAGGAGGTTGACATATTAACCTAATATTCAATCCTACATTCTCAACTGCAGCTAAGAAATCAATATCATCCTCATGGATATGTTGTGTCTTTGCATTATCATACTGCATGATAATTGGATCCATGAGACTATCCCTCGGCCATTCCTCCTTAATGGCGGGTAAAATTTGTTCAATCAAGAACTGCCTAATGACTTTCCTATCTATTTTGAGAATCGGCTTCACTTCTAATGTTCCAGCTACCTTATTTGAACTAAACCTAATAGCAACAACCTCATTTACCAATGGAAACACTCTTATCCTACCATCAAACGTACAATTCCCATGAGAGTGATACCTAGGCCTAGCAGCAGCTGCAAGAAACATAATCTTAGGAATAAAATTGAAACTTTTAATGATTCTTACAGGTTCGTCTTCGTCAGGAAGAAGATAGTAAGTCTGGACCTTCCTTGTCATTTGGAACCATTTCTCATCGATGTGAACCACATTCTCCATGAGAGTGATACCTATGCCTAGCAGCAGCTGCAAGAAACATAATCTTAGGAATAAAATTGAAACTTTTAATGATTCTTACAGGTTCGTCTTCGTCAGGAAGAAGATAGTAAGTCTGGACCTTCCTTGTCATTTGGAACCATTTCTCATCGATGTGAACCACATTCTCCATGAGAGTGATACCTATGCCTAGCAGCAGCTGCAAGAAACATAATCTTAGGAATAAAATTGAAACTTTTAATGATTCTTACAGGTTCGTCTTTGTCAGGAAGAAGATAGTAAGTCTGGACCTTCCTTGTCATTTGGAACCATTTCTCATCGATGTGAACCACATTCTCCATGTCGTAAAACATATTAGATGTTGGAAGTGAGTCTGGATCAATCATTGATAGACAATGTTGAACCCTTTGCACACAATTTGCCTCTGCTAATATTGATTTGATGTAATTACTATGGCGTTTCAATTCTCCACTTCTCAATTTCGAATGTAGGAAAGTTTTGGAAACACCTAAAGCACAGGCAAGGGTCCTTAGAGTTGATCTCTCCCTTAAAGGAATCTCTCTAATCTTCTGCAAATCAAGTTGAATCCTTTTTCTGCCACAATCTTTTACTCTATTGAGAGAAATATTGTGGTTGTCGGAATCTTTTCCCCTTTTCCATATCCAATGAATAGTTCGAATATTCACATTGAAAAACTCAGCCACTTCTTTTGTTGTTGTTTTCTTTAGCTTTCCATCAATGCTTCGTTCCAACATCATATTATAAACTACTAATTTATCTTCGTTACTGAGCTCTCTTCCCGGATTTGGACCTAACATTAACACAATACAACATCATTGAAATTGAGGAGAAGAACACCTTAAAACTACACAATACTAATATAAGATGAAATAACTTAACCTTGAACACCACTATTAGGTACTGGGTTTGGAATTTCTTCATGGATTTCGTCTTCTTCTCGTATATACTGGGTTGGTCGCATTTGGTGTCGTCCATTAATTTTCACGAAAATAGAGCTTGAGAGAAGATGGAAAAAATTAAAAGTTGAAGACAAATGGGAATATGGATAAAGGGAGTGAGAGAGCATTGAAAATTGAGATTTTCAACTTTTGGGGGGAAGGAATTGAAAATTTGGAGGGATGAACAAAAAAATTGAAAACATTTAGCGAGAAGAATTGAAAAACAAGAGGTAGAAGGAGATGTCAGCTTCGGCAGAGTTGAAGAGTGAGAAATGGCAGTGTAGTAAATAAGAGAAAAGCACAAGGAATTATGGTAATCAATACTCACCAACAGTCTCTCCTTAATTTTCGTGTCCAACCCTAAAACGATATATAAAAGTTCCCGGAGGGAGTATTATTTTCTATTTTTATTTGAGTTAAAGAAAATCAAAATAACTAGTTATAGTAGGCATGGGGGGCTAAAAAAACTATTTCTTTTTTTTATACATAGATTTGTAAAGCATTTTCCTATGTTCCATTTTTGATAAAGTAAAACGATTGAACTTCATTCTTTTAATTACTAGTTTTTAATTTCTCAATCATTAAAAGTTAATCATTATCATTATAAATGAATTATAGACGTCACTAACAAAAAATATGATATAGATATAATATAAGTTAATATAGGTAAAAAAGAAATCAATTCATTATCTAGGGCATGTACCTATCTTTTCTTTACATGATTTCGAATAAAAAGATTCGTTGGACAACTCTTAAGAAAAAAATAAATTTTCACTATAAAAATGATAAATAAAAAAATCTATAAAAACAATATTTAAATATAAATACTATAAAAATAAATAAATAAAAATAATAAGAACAAGGTATTATAAAGTTACTTTTTCCTTAATAAAAAAACACTTGAATTTTGTACGTGGTAGTAAACTATTGTTACAATTTAATTCAATTGGAAATTAGAAAATAAGGTTAATTTTGTTAGAGGGATTAATTGAGATTAGCTTGTCAAATTAAAGGTGAAATTTGAAGTTTAGTAAATATTGGATATTATTTGAGGAAAAATGATAAACACAATGGCCAAAATACCCACTAAAACTTCCATTTTTCTTTCTTTATTTATAATTAAGTTTATCACTTCAATTTGAGATTTATGGATTTTATAAACTTTAAGGATTTAAAATGGACGGAATTTTGGGAACGCAAAATCAGAGAGAGCAGAGCGAGTGAGAACTAATAGATTGGGCAGCGGCGAGTGATAAATTTTAAATTTCCCATTTTCAATTATTTTTCCCAGAAAAGTAAGAAACCCCAAACCCTTATTTCCCCATTCTCTTATTTATCAATTTATCAAACGCGCCAATTTCCTCAACTCGTCTTTGACTGGATTTGATTTTGGCGGAGCTCTGAATTAACAAGGTAGCTCTTTGTCTCACTTTAATTTCTGTAATTCTTCGGTCTCACTCTTTGAAATTGTCATTAATGGAATACCAATTTAAATTTTCTCATTTGTTGATTTCGGATACCTCATTTATTGTTGTCTTCTTTTATCAATTGTAAACGTAATTGGATTTGGACTTGGACTTGAAACTAGAGGCTTTTACTGCAATGCTGGGTGTATGTCTGCATGTCTGCTTGTATCAAATATACTGATTTGTTGATCCTTTATATTTGGAGCAAGTTCTATTGTGAAGTAGTTTGGTATGAATTGGGTTCCTAATAAACTGTAAGAATAGTTACTGCTAAATTATTATGCATTTCTTTCACTCCAACTGTTTATCTTGTGATGTGGAAAGTAAGATGCGGTAAAAGATCGTATTGTGATTGTTTCCTGCCAAAAATCATAACTTAGGTGGGTTTGCTGACAGGGGACTGCGATATTGAGAGCAGGGGAGTATGTGTTGTTGTTGGAAGCTTCATTGGCTTGCATCAAAGAAAAGGAAAGCACCAAACTTGACCAGTTGGAACTGAAAGCTTTAACAGGTATACTTTCCTTCCTTTGCTTGTATTGTACATATGACTGTCTTCGCTTTGTCATGGTTTATACTTCCCCCCTTGCTTGTGGGTTTGGGTCATCGTTGTCTATGTACTTAGATGCTTGCTTTTCTGTATATTGTGCTTTCAGCAGCAATGATAAATCTTTGGATATTAAATTATTCCTTTTTGGTATGAACTTGTAGGTGCTACATGCCATCTTGTTTTCTTGTTAAAGGTCTGAGGCATTTGTCTTTTTGTTTTGGAAAGGAAGGTGTGTGGCTAATTATTGCATTGGTGTGATTGTGTGCATTATTGTTCTTGCCATTGTCTTGAACTATTATGTGCTTGTCGATCGATGGTGCTTATGTGCATTGTGCAAAGCATTCGAGTTGAGTTCTATTAATACTTGTTTGTTAAATTTATACTTTTCACGGTTTAATGACTTTTTACTACTCACTTGTTTGAAAACATGACCAGACACGACCAGACAAAATAATCACTATCTATGTGTGACATGGTGGCGTCTAACATCTTCCAATTCAAACTTGGACTCTAAAACCCATTTTTTGTTTATTACCAAATTTTCCCTTTTTGTTAGGTTTTCTCTGTTTTCCCTAAAAAATGAGGTGTTCAGACCAACTTCTTTGTTAAATTTTTGTTGAGTCCAGTTGAGATATTACTTGTGAAGGGGGGAGACTGATGTGGTTATGTTGTTTAAGTTTTTTTGTTTTGAGTTAATATTTTGTGCTTGGTTGCTTTTCATTCTACATTATTGATACTAGGAAGAAGATTTCAGCTGACTGAGCATTGCAAGTTCCTTATCACCATATGCGTGTTTAATCAAGTTCAACCTTGCATCTACTAACCACACCATATCCATTAGCTGACATGAAAGAGTAATGAACAAATATTGTGGTTGCTTTTGACTTTACTGTGTGAGCAGGCTTTATAGATGTTTTGTTGAATGGTCTCCTTCAACGATATTGCAGTATGTGTTCTATGTTCATATCATTTACAAACTTTTGTTTTTCTTTAGGCACCATTTTAAACAGTCAAATTGAAAAAAGTTGGTATTCTTCATGGAAATAGATGATAGTAATGATGGCTGGGAGTCAACTTGAGACTGATGATATGGTCAGCACTCTAGACAGTTCAACTGTTGGTGATGTAATGAGTGAAAATGTGATTGATTCTGTGGATGAAGTCCCTCGTCGACAAGCTGGAGTTGCAGATACTATGAAACAGGCTGTTGCTGCGGTTGAAGGAGATGCTGACTTTGAGCCATCCAATGGCATTGAATTCGAATCACATGAAGCAGCATACTCATTTTATCAAGAATATGCCAAATCTATGGGGTTCACCACTTCAGTAAAAAACAGTAGGCGGTCAAAGAAGTCTAAAGAATTTATTGATGCCAAGTTTGCATGTTCTAGATATGGAGTTACGCCAGAATCTGGGAGTGGTAGAGGTAGACGAGCCTGTGTGAAGAAAACAGACTGCAAAGCCAGCATGCATGTGAAAAGAAGACCAGATGGCAAGTGGATAATTCATGAATTTATTAAGGAACATAATCATGAGCTTTTACCAGCTCTAGCATATCACTTTAGAATTCAGAGGAATGTGAAATTAGCTGAAAAGAACAACATTGACATATTACATGCTGTTAGTGAACGGACAAGGAAGATGTTTGTTGAGATGTCGAGAAAGTCTGGTAGTTATCAAAGTGTTGGACTTGGCTGGAGTGATGTGAATGCTCAGTTTGAGAAAGGCCGTCACTTAGCTCTAGATGAAGGCGATGGCCAAGTTTTACTCGAGTATTTTAACCGTATCAAAAAGGAAAATCCCAACTTTTTCTATGCTATAGACTTGAACGAAGAGCAGCACCTTAGAAATTTATTCTGGAATGACGCTAAAAGCCGGAGTGATTATGCCAGCTTTAATGATGCCGTTTCTTTCGACACCTTCTATGTAAAGTATCATGAGAAATTGCCATTTGCCCCTTTCATTGGGGTAAACCATCACTGTCAGCCTATGTTGCTTGGATGTGCATTGGTTGCAGATGCGTCTAAATCAACTTTTGTCTGGTTAATGAAAACATGGCTCAGAGCTATGGGGGGGCTAGCTCCTAATGTTGTAGTCACTGATACAGACAAAGCATTGAAGGCAGCCATTGAAGAAGTCTTTCCAAATACCCGTCATTGTTTTTCTCTTTGGCATATATTAGAGAAGATCCCTGAAATACTTGCTCACGTAATAAAAAGGCATGAGAAATTTTTGTCAAAATTCAACAAGTGCATTTTTAAATCATGGACAGATGACGAATTTGATATGAGGTGGTGGAAAATGGTCACTCGATTTGAACTTCAGGATGAGGAATGGATTCAGTCATTGTATGAAGATCGCAAAAAGTGGGTGCCTACATATGTGGGTGACATTTTCCTAGCTGGAATTTCTGCAACTCAGCGCTCTGAAAGTATGAACTCATTCTTTGATAAATACATCCATAGGAAAATCACTCTAAAAGAGTTCATGAAACAGTATGGAGCAATACTACAAAATAGGCATGAAGAGGAAGCCATAGCAGATTTTGATACTTTACACAAACAGCCTGCCTTGAAATCCCCTTCCCCATGGGAAAAGCAAATGTCAATGGTTTACACACATGCGATATTTAAGAAATTTCAAGTTGAGGTTCTGGGTGTGGTTGGATGCCATCCTAAAAAGGAAAATGAAGATGGAACGACTGTTACATTTAGAGTTCAAGATTGTGAAAAGGATGAATATTTTCTGGTAACTTGGAACCAGACAAACTTAGAGGTGTGTTGCCTCTGCCATTTGTTTGAATACAAGGGTTTTCTTTGTAGGCATGCGTTGATTGTACTCCAAATGTGTGGTCTTTCGAGCATTCCACCTCATTATATTTTGAAAAGGTGGACAAAAGATGCAAAATCCAGGCAATCAGTGGTTGGAAGAATGCAGCAAGCTCAGAATAGGGTGCAACACTATAATGACATATGCAAGCTAGCAATTGAAATGAGTGAAGAAGGATCATTTTCTGAAGAGAGTTATAATATTGCTCTTTGGATGTTGGTGGAATCTCTGAAAAATTGTGTGAATGTAAATAACTCTAACAACAGTGCTGTAGAATCTTGTATCCAAACTTTGTCGGAAGAAGAAAACCAAGGAAGCCTTTCTACCAAACCAATTAAAAAGAAGAATCCAGTTCGGAAAAGAAAGGTAACTTCTAGACGGCTGATAGTTTTTTGCATTTCCTATTAGACATGTTGCTGCTGCTATTTACTGCTTGGAATTAAAAATAACAATTAGCATACCATGCATCAGGTACCGACAGATTCAGATGTCATGCTTGTGGAATCACAAGATAGCTTGCAGCAAATGGTTTGTTATTTTTTACTGTGCCTGTTTTGTAATAGAGTAGTATTTCATTGTTGGATAGTATAGCATCATGAATGATGGTCGGATTATTTATTGACTCCAAGTTCTATTTATTACACCAGGAGTACCTATTACCCCTGGCTTGGCCACTGAATTTCCATAAGCATTAGGTGATGTTGTCTTTAATAGGTTTTTGTGCTTGTAGGAAAATATAAGTTCAGATGGGATCACTCTTAATGGTTACTATGGTGCTCAACCAAATGTACAAGGACAGGCAAATGCATCCTAATATTTTTCTGTCAAAAAATTAGTAGTGTTGTTTCAATGTATAAAAAATTGAATTGGTTACTCAGGTGCCATTAAACTTAATGGAGCTACCTAATGACGATTATTATGTTGATCAACAGAGCATGCAGGGGCAAGTAAGTTTCTGGATTCAGATTATTATTATATTTAACAAAAGCAGTTGAATGATTTGATGCATGCTGAATAGGATTTGAACTTCCAGGGACATCTGAATTCAATAGCTCCAAGCCATGATAGTTTTTTTGGGACTCAGCAAAGTATACATGGGCTGGTATGGTACTCAATAACCGCAATGAACATTAAGGAACATTGTTTCAAGTTATGTAGCTGCCCTGATATATATATTTTTTTAATGCAGGGACAATTTGATTTTCGAAATTCATTCAATTATAACCTGCAGGTGAGCTTTGGAGGATATACGGCAAACATCATTGTGGTCCTTTTACTCATGGAACCATTTAATAGATGAATTGATGCTTTGTATTTGTAAATTGCAGGATGATTCTCATTTGAGGTCTTCACATTTGCACGGGAGTGCATCAAGACACGCATAAAGAAAAACCTTGGCATGATAGCTGGAACGGTTTCCTCATTCCCATCGCCAACGTCTAACCTGGAGTTAAGTTTGTGAATGAGAAAGGTCACTTCAGGAACACTCTGACAACTATTTTTTAAGGAGTGTAATCTCCAAAATGACGATGAACTGCGATGGAGTTTGGATGGTATTATGAACCCCAGAAATTTAGATGAATTTAGTGGGGTTTTGGTCCTTACACCAACATTAGATTGTGAAATTAACGTTGTGATTCATTTTGATATGGTACTAAAGCTGCCTAAGGATTTGAGACGCCAAGAGTAATGTTTGTAAAGCCCATTTTCTTGTCATAAGATGCCAAAAATGCTTTTGTTTAGGTGAGTTTATGTTTTTCTTTTTAAATGCATCTGCGTGTGATATGTATGTAGTTTTGGATGGGCGGAATGTCCTCCAAGCCATTCATTAGACGTTTATGTTTTTCTCATGACATTGTCCCAGTAATTTTTTAAAATTATCAACTATTTTATATGTTTCATATCCTATTATATTTTTTTTAACAGTGTTAGAAATATTAATATTTTTATTAATTTTTGTACTAAAAATATGTGTGTGATTTTTATATTCATTTGTTAGTTATTTATTTGAATTAAAATAATAATATAACGTAATAAAGTTATTTATTTGAATTAAAATAAAAATATAATCTAAGAATGAAGGGATAAATCTTAATCATCGTGACACATAAGTTAGTACAATTTTTTTAGTAAAATAGTTAGTAGTCCAACTTTCTTTCTCGTTCTTAACTTGGTACTCAACTCTAAAGTCGTTTGACATTTACACCCGACTTTCTCTCCGCTATTCAAGTTGATACACGGTTTTTTCTCGGTACCCACTTTAGCACCTAAGTCCCCAACTTTTCAATCGTCTAGGATTAACGCCGTTTTTAATCCATAGTTTTCTAAAAATGACTATTCTAGTCCTTCAAGTTATTTTTTTTTCAAAAACACTTATATATGCCCCTTTAATATTTTTGCTACTAAATAAAATGAGAAAATTATTTTATACTAAATAAAATAAAATAAAATACAAAGATAAATCATGCAAACATTGAAAATAAACTAAAAATTTCCGGAATTTTGTTTCAAAATTAAAACATAATAAAAAAATTAAAAAAAATATAGAAAGTGATCATAATTTTGAACAGATTAAAGAAAATTCAACAAATAGGAATATTTTTTTTAAAAAAAATCTGACCAACTATTTCTTTTTTCTTTTTTCTTTTCAATTTAGAAGGAGGGCATGTTTCTGAAAGCAAGATGATGAATCAGCTGCAAAAAATGGAGAAACAACTACTAGACGATAACAAACAACGAATGAAATTAATGAAAGACAAATGCAGGGAGGAGGAAAGATGGAAAATGGATTTTTGTTTTTAGTTCTTTAAAAAAGGGTTTTCATTTGTTTTGTTTCAAAATGAAAAGAGCGATTGAAAATAAAATGGAAATAGAGGAATAGTTGGTCACGAAATTTTTTTCAATTGTTTATATTTATTTTGTTCAAAAAAATTCCTATTTGTTGAATTTTATTTATTTAATTCAAAATAACGTCACTTTCTATGTTTTTATTTTATTTTTATTATTTTGGGTTATATTCTGGAAATTTTTAGTTTATGTTTTAATTTTTATGATTTGTCATGATTTTTATTATTATTTTATTTAGTATGAAACAGGTTTCATCATTTTATTTAGTAGCAAAAACGTTAAAGGAGCTTATGCATGAGTTTTTTTCAAAATATAAATTGAATAACTATTTTTAAAAAATTGGGATTCAAAATGACGTTAGTGCGTGTCAATTGAAAAGTTTGGAGTTGAGGTCCCGTTTAGACATTTCTATGCTTTATCAATTGACGTCGGTACTGCTAGTTGGTGGCAGTGTGGAGTCGATGTCAATGCAATTGATCGGGTGCTGCTTCAATCTACGAAGCCATCTCTGCACACCAATGTTGACTGCAATGCACTTTCTGCTGCTGTTGTTTGTCAAATTGTTACTGCGGGTAATCATCATCCCTAATCATATTGAGAAG
Source organism: Viola odorata (assembly GCA_963691705.1). Taxonomy (NCBI): domain Eukaryota; kingdom Viridiplantae; phylum Streptophyta; class Magnoliopsida; order Malpighiales; family Violaceae; genus Viola; species Viola odorata. Next base: position 60,419,369 of record OY829537.1, read on the forward strand.
CCCTGTACTAGATTTAGTGCTGGTCTCTCCTATCGGTTATGAATGTGGGCATACATTTTATGGAAAAATAAGAGTTTAATATATGTATGTCAACATCCTTACTTTTTTGGTTGTGCAAAATGTGATTGTGATGTGATCAGGATTGATTTGTCTTTCTTTAGTTTTGTTCTGCATTCAGCAAATATACTAACCATAGTCTGCATTTGCATTGACCGTTTGCATTGAAAACAGGTTGGTGTTAGGACTGACATCAAAGTAAGGGTAGGAGCTTGGCTGTGGGACATGGATACAGGAGAAGAACTCAAAGTTGGCGCGGGATTGGCTGAGGCTTACCACATCACCTGGTGTGCGGTGGAGTATTTTGAATCAACTGGTGTCATATTACGCTTGCTCCTCCAACATCTCTCTTCTAACATCCCACACTTCGGGAGGACTCTCCTCCACCATACCATTCTATGTAACAATGCAACAGCAGCAGAAGTATTTGCTCAGTTCCGGTGCAGATTGTGAACTTCCAGTGAAAACAACCTCGAAAAATGACTTAAGGCCGGTGCTTTTAGCTGCACATCATGGATCATCCAAAGTTCTTGAACAGCTGGTAGTTGCAGGCTGCAATCTCAACTCTAGAACGGATTATGGAGGAACTGCCATGATGATCTGCGCAAGATATAAGCATGCAGAATGCCTGAAAGTCCTGGCCTTGGCCGACGCTGATTTTGGTTTGGTGAATTCAAAGGAGCAGTCTGCTAGGTCAATTGCAACATCAACAAGATGGGCTCATGGGTTCCAGCAGGCTAGGATAGATGTGATTCAAGATGAAAAGATGGTTAAGTGATACGATCATGGACCACTCACACCTGGAGGCCGAGGATATCGGACCTAAAGGGCCAATCACACGAAGCTAAACAAAGAAGCTAACCCTTTGGTTCGAGCATGAGATGAGCAAAGATTAACCGAAAGTCGAGGAATGGGTCATAACGGTGCTCGCGCACCATAACGGGAATCTATCGAGAAGCTGGCAGATTATTGGGAATCAATCTGGAGGCCGAAGTGAAGCCAACGCCAAACCTAACCCCAAGTCCTTCCCCTTCATCAACGGGAATATATCAGGAAATAGGGAATTTAACCAGGGCCTATCGGGAGGCCGAAGCGAAGCTGGCGCCAACCTTGAGCCCTTCGTACAAGATAACGGGAGCCTATCGGGAGGGCAAGTTAACGGGAGCCCTTTGAGGAAGCAAGTCACCGGGAACCATTCAAGGGTGCAAGTTACCGGGAGGAGTCTATCGGGGACATAGTTGAGGACCGCACCAACCCGATAACCTTTGGGAAAACTACCGGAATAAGCTTGGGCCATCCATTGCGTGACTTATACTGGGGCAGAGCATACAATGAATACTTTCGCGAGTCTTCTACCTCTAACGGCCATCGCATCAGGAGTTCCCACACCAACCCTAGTGAGCCATGAGTTCTTCCGGGCCTTCGACCTCGAAGTAATCAAGCATCATAGGCTCGACTATTTTTATAAACCTTTGTATAAGTACCAAAATTAGGCACTCACACTCGAAAACAGCAAGAAATTTGGTGTAGACAAGTGACACAACTCAAGAACACAAGATGAGCACCAATTTATCCGGTTGAGTTGTTCTTGGACAAACTTTTAGCTCTTGCACTTTAAAAGTAGAAAACGTTTGCTATAATTCACAAGCTTGACATAGGACATTCATAAGACAAAGTACTATAAGCTCCAGCCAAGAAAGAACAAAAAATTGGCTGAAAAGCAATGAAAATAGACCAAGAACTCTAAGAACTATTCTTCTTCGATGAAAGTTGCACACCTTTCGATTTTGGTGTCCAAAATGCATGAAACTTTCACCAAACGTTAGGAAACTAAAGAAAAATACTTGAAACACATAAAATGAGGTTTTGGGACAGAAAAGTGTGGATTTTTCTGGGTGGAAACACAGACATAAAAGAACAAACGCAAGAGCACCAAGAGCTCCTCTACTACTTGATACGGTCCGACCTTCTTTTACTTAGGCTGAATGTATGCTACTTGGGGATGATCTAGCTCTATGATTTTGTGACACAACACAATAAGAAAACCAGAATAATATATGGATGAAATGATGGAGAAACGCAACAGAAAGGAATTACAAAGAAAGATACACGAAAGAAACAACCATACCCGGAAGAAGGCGGTTGAGACTTGAGATGGAACTTGAACAACGAATGAATGATTACTTGAGGCACTCTTGAAGGATAGCTTGAACACATACGGGTCAAAATGCTCAATATCACAACAATCATAAAATATGTAACATTTCATTCAAACGCTCCCAAAAGGGAAGTAGCAACGAACTACACATAGGTGAATAATTTACGTTTTACTTGCGGGAGATCAAAGTATCATCCGAACTTAGAATCCCACAAGATGAATAAAGGAGGAGAAAATCACTCTAAAATATTCACTCATCAAAAGCTAAGGAAAGAAAAGAGAAGTCTAGCTATTTATGCTTAATACAAAAATGGGCATTTGTGACAAATATACCCTTAATGATCTCTTCCTCCTTGTAGGACGCCTTGGCCATTTGGATGGGCTTCCAAGCCCAGCTTGAATGGAATCATGAGCCAAGGCTGTGTGATTAAGGGTAGTGCGCACTCTCGGCAAGGTCTCAATCGCGGCCTAGGGTTAGAGCGCGCGCGGTGAAAGCTCGACCACGTAGGTGGCCTAGGGTTTACGCAGGTGACCTTATGCCTTGCTAGGGTTTTGTGCGAGAGGGTCTCAAGGGTTGTCCAGTCATCCCGTGTGACTTTCGATAGTCTCTTCTGTTTCTCGGCTAAGGCTTGCGCTTCTCTCTTGGCCTCCTACTGCATGCGCAATTATCCTCAAGACTAGGCTAGGCTTGACGGTATCACCTGCCCTTGACGTAAGGAATTGGCTATCCTTATCATCTTATAGCAAGCGCATCGACGGAGTTCGAGTATCCTAAATAATGAACAAGTTATGAAAAACCTCATTTTATATGGGTTTCAAGTATCCCAAATAATAAATAAGTTACAATAAATCGCCTTACATGTGGGATTTCAAGCATCCCAAAGAATGAACAAGTTACAAAAAATCTCATTTCGTGTAGGATTTACGTATCCCAAATAATGAGCAAGTTATGGTGAATCGCTTTACATTTGGGATTTCAAGTATCCCAAATAATGAGCAAGTTACGAAAAACCTCCTTATATATGGGATTTCAAGTATCCCAAATAGTGACCAAGTTACAGGAAACCTACTAACGTGTGGGATTTCAAGTATGGAGCATACTCTTACGATTACTAAAACATTGGAAAGTACAATTTAGTGCTCTATCCCAATTACTCAAAGTAACATAAGCATAAACATCAAATTCTACATATTCCATCGTTAATAATAAGGGTTTACGTACATTAGGGTAAGCTAAACCACTTAAAATATCATCACAAATAGTCATGATATAAAAATAGTAGTTCAATAATTTTGTATAGGCACGTTGAGCACAAACCTACCCTTGACGTAAGGAATTGGTTATCATTATCATCTTATAGCGAGCGCATCAACGAACTTTGAGTACCCAAAATAATAAACAAGTTAAGAAAAACTTCCTTTCATGTGAGATTTCGAGTATCCCAAATAATGAACAAGTTACGAAGAACTTTCTTTCGTGTGGGATTTCAAGTATCTCAAATAATGAATAGGTTACGAAAAATCTTCTTTTATGTGGGATTTCAAGTATCGAGTGAACTCTTGTGCTTAGGCAAATATTGGAAAATGCATTCGAGTGCTTTATTCCGATCAGACAAAGTAATATAATGTTAATTGTCAGATCATACGTATTCCATCTAGAATAATAAGAGTTTACTTTGGGGTAAGTTAAACAACTTAAAATATTATCACAAATAGTCATACATAAATACCACTTCAATAATTCTGTGTAAAAACGTTGAGCACAAACCTGCCCATGATGTAGGGAATTGACTATCCTTATCATCTTGTAGCGAGCGCATCGACGGACTTTAAGTATCTGAAAAATAAATAACTAACGCAAACCACCTTTCATGTGGGATTTTGAGTATCCCAAGTAATGAATAAGTTACGGAAAACCTCATTTCTTATGGTATTTCAAGTATCCAAAATAATGAACAAGTTACTGAAAACCTCATTTCGTTTGGGATTTCAAGTCTCCCAAATAATGAACAAGTTATGAAAAAACTCCTTTCGTGTGATATTTTAAGTATCCAAAATACTGATCAAGTTACAAAAAACCTCCTTCTATGTGGGATTTTGTGTATCCCACGTAATGAACAAGTTATGGAAACCTCCTAACGTGTGATTTCAAGTATCGAGCATACTCTTATGTTACTAAAATATTAGAAAATTCACTTCAGTGCTCTATCCCGATTACAAAAAGTAATATAATCTTAATCGTTAAGTCTTACACAGTCCATCGATAATATATATTAAGGGTTTACTTTGGTGTAAGCTAAACCACTTCAAATATTATTAAAAATAGTAATCATATATACCACTTCAATAATTTTGTGTAGACAGATTCAGCATAAACCTTCCCTTTATGTAGATAATTTATTTTAACCAGCAAAAATATACTCTATATTACTGCTCAAGTCATGATAAACAAAAGGTAAAAAAAAATTAGTTATATAAATTAAACGTGATGCTTAAATAGTTAGAATAATTTGCACGGTGAGAAATATATAGCAAGGTAAATTCATATTGTAGGTATGGTTTTAAAAACTGGACCAACCTAGTGGTCGGACCGACAAAACCGCGATCCAAAGAAGTTTTTGGTTTGGTTGAGCTATTTGACCGGAAATGCATGCGGACCGGGTTCGACCGGTTGAACCGGTTAGTTTTTACACAACTGGCATTTTGTGCTTCTTCTCCAAAACGACGTCGTTTAAGGAAATAAAAACGACGGCGTTTTGTGCTTCTTCTCTAAAACGACGTCGTTTTGAATTTTTTATAAATAAAAATATGGAAAATTTGATAGGTCGGCCCTTCAGAATATGAAAATTTACCAGTTCAATTATCTAAGACTGAACGGTTCTATGTGTGAACGATTCAAAATGATCTAATGGGTTAATCCGGTCGAACCCGGTCAAACCCGAATGAACTATTAAATTTTCATTTCTGGTTCGCTGTCCAGTTCGGTTTTTAAAACTATGATTGTAGGTGATTGAATGTTTTATTCTCATATTTTTACAACCGAATTACTTGTAAATTGTGAAGTAAAACTATTAATATCAATGAATTTCTCTCACTTGTGCAGTATTCTTTGGAGGCGGATAAAAAGGAAAAAACATCACATGCGGAGCAAATCAGACATTCGAAACTGTCTTGGCTGCAGGCTTGACCAAGACAGTCGCGAAGGAGACAGACTGCAGTAGGAGACTTTGAGAAGAGAACTAAGATGCAAGATGGCAGTTGCAATAGAAGTGAGATTTGAGGATAAACTCCACTGAAGATATGACCGACGAGAGTCCTCACTTAGATCTCTTTCAACAATATCTTTTATTTTTGCACTTGTCTTTTATTTTAAAGATAGCGTTAGAGTAGGACTAGAAGACAACTTATGTTAAAAGCTGTTGTAAGCCCTTGTGGAAAAGGGACTTCTCTTTTCTCTTTTCCTCTAGACACCATTAACGTTCTACTCTGTAAAATTCCAGAACTGGAATTCTAAAGATTTATTTCTTTTATGTAAATAATAAAATCATTTTTCTCTATGACAAGGTCTGACTAAACACCTATCCTTGGTAAGGGTTGTCGAGCTAAGTTTCTTATGATTCATGAGATCTAAATGCCCTTAAGAATCTTTATCTTCGTAATTATTTATTTTTTGGTTTAATAAATCTCTTTCTTGTTAAAGTTTAGAACTAATCACTCTTAAATTTTAGCTTGAAAGTTGCAGTCAACCTAGAAGGGGACGAGCGAAATCGAATATCCCAAGTAGACAACTAGTACTCGAGATAGGATAGAGAAAATAAATAATATAACTCAGACCTGATTGACAACCGAGGTCCTTAATTGCGAGGTAAACTTGAGTTAGGTGTTGTCTTCCCCTATGCCATTGATGACGATTATGCTGTGTCCGATAAATTCATACCATCAACCAAGGTAGTAAACCCTTTAACCAGCAAAGTGCTATTTGGTTAGGATTGTCTAGTAGGGAGTACCTGCTAGGGAATTTGATAAATGAGGGAAGTAGAAGTGTATAAGAGTCCTTGCATTCTATAGAAACACCATGAAGATGAAGGTAAACATCAATGAATCAATGATCGAAGTATAAGAAACATAACTCTTGAAATGCCCTTACCAGGAGTTTCCATCATTTGAATTTTCTGCCAGTTATTTTATCTTGGCCAAGACCTTGACCAAGCCATATTTAATTGTTTAATTTCTATTCTTTAGTGATGAGGAAGTCAACTAAAAATTACACACCCGAAGAGTCTCTATGGACGATCCTCTTGCTACTATCTACAAGTTGTAATATAATCTTATTTTTGACGCTCTCGACAGGTGATCAAATTTTGGCGCCGTTGTCGGGGATTCTAACGGTGTTTGTAGTTTTTGTTTTTCTTATTGATGAATAGGTCCTTAAAATCAGAATTAATACCATACAATCTAGAGCTGACCAGGACTGAGACTCAGATTAGGAACAAAGCAAAAAGGAAGATACAAGAAGTAATGAAATCAGAAGCTTCTGGTTCATAGGCGAATTCTAACTCTGATAACGAGCTTGGCCAAGCCGTAGGCCAAGAAGAAGATCATGCTCTAGATATGGCAGAAAATCAACAAGAGCATACCTTGTGGGAGATAAATAGAAGAGCTGAACTAGAAACCTACTCATGTATTCAGCTTGCTCCTATACAAAATGATTGGGCCATAAAGACCAATATAATCTCCAACCTCACGAAGTTCCACAGGCATTCTAATGAGAACCCTTACACTCGCCTAAGGAATCTTTATCTATAGTGTGATACCTTGAAACCAACCAATGTTTCCATTGAAAGAGCTAAGTTGAAGGTGTTGTCGTGGTCCCTTGAGGACTCGGCCAAGAACTGGTTTTATAGTTTGCCCCATAACACGATCATAACCTAGGCCGAGATGTCCTCAGTTTTCCTCAATAAATACTGAAATGCAAGCAAAGTAGGGGCAGCTAGGAAGAACTTAGTTGTTGTCCATCAACAAAGCAATGAGAGGCTTGGTGACTATCACCAATGATCTAAGAATTTGCAAGATATTTGCCTTACATATGGAGTGACACCCCAAGCCTTGGTCCCGTATTTTTATGATGGAATGAGCTAGAAGGACAAGGATGGAGTGGATGTCGTAACTGGAGGAGCCTTACAGGACCTTAACCTTACTAGAGCCAAGCTCTTGCTCCAGATAATGGCAAACAACTGCCACAACAATGCATCCACCGAGAGAAATTTTATTCCCTCTAGTTTAAATGCAATTAATATTGAACAGAAATTATCCAAATTATCTAACATGCTTCAAAATCTTTCTGCAGGTCCACCAATGCCGGTAGGAGGTCCTGAATAGGTAGCCTTGGTATGTGGAGTGTGTTAGCCGCAAGATCATCCAACTCACAGCTGTTACATGGTGCAGCAACCAGAAGATCCAACCCAAGTCAATGTTGCGTATGGATATAATTAGGGGCAGAAATTTCCCCATGAGAGTAATTAGTATTTTGGAGGAGCCACCCTAATCTAAAGTGGCTACAGGATCCACCACAATAGAACCAGGGTCCACCTCAGCAACCCCAACAATCACCAATTAATTTCCAGCATTTTGTGCCTCGACCCCCACAAAACCAAGCCTCTGTGCCATAGCTACCACCTACAACCTTGCCTCTAAAGATCACTGGCATGCCAATAGAGGAAACCCTTCAGAAGTTCATGCAGGAAACCCAATCCAGCCTGGTAGAAATACAAAAATAGATCACCCAGCTGACACAGAAATAACCAGACAACCAGGCAAGATTGCCCTCAACCACAATGGACAATCCGAAGCACAACGTGAGTGCTATCAACCTAAGGAGTGGGAGTGTCCTACTAGAGAGGCAGGGTGCAAAGACAGACTAGGAGATGCAACCACAGACGTTGTAGGAAGAAGAAGAAATCCAGGCAGAAATTGTCTTGGCCAAGCCCGAGGCCAAGAAAGATGCTGAAGAAATACTAACAAAAGAAATTATCTTGGCAAAGCCTGAGGCCAAGATAAACGGAAAAGCCGTCATCAAATAGGAGGAACCAAGATTCCACCTCCTTTCCCTCCTAGGTCTGCAGAGACTAAAAGGGAGGAAGAGGAAAAAGAATTTATGAACATTTTTAGAAAAATTGTTGTGAATATTCCCATGTTAGATTTGATTGCTAAAGTACCTTCTTATGCTAAATTTCTTAAGGAATTGTGTATTAACAAAAGAAAACTTGCAGGTGTTGAAAGGGTTAACCTTAACTAAAATGTATCTGCAGTTTTACAAGCTAAGATTCCCGAGAAATGCAAAGATCAAGGCATGCAAAGATCAAGAAATGCAAGATAGGGAATAAGATTGTGGAAAGAGCCCTCTGCGATTTGGGAGCAGGAATTAACGTAATGTCTCTGAGTGAGTATGAGACATTACTGATTCTCACATTAATTTTGTAAATTTCCAAGCACAGTAGAAAACTGATTCTAAACTTTTACCCTCTATTGTGCAGGCACCAGAGATAGAGTTGAAGGTCTTGCCAGAATATCTTAAGTACGCCTTTCTTGGCCAAGAAAATAGCCTACCTGTGATCATCTCTAGCAAACTGATAAAAGATGAGGAAGACAGATTGGTAGCTATGCTGAAGGAGAACAGAGAGGCTATAGGCTAGACAATGGTAGATATTAAGGGAATATCCTCCACCACATGTACCCACAAAATACATGTGGAAGAGGATAAGTCCATTAGACAACCCCAGAGAAGATTAAACCCTCCAATGATGGAAGTTGTTAAGAAAAAAATAATTATGTTACTTGATGCTAGGGTTATTTACCCAATTTCTGATAGCGCTTGGGTCTCTCCTATGCAGGTGGTACCCAAGAAAACATGCATCACAGTGATAGAAGTAGATAATGGAACGAAAAGGACGACCTGGGTATAGAATGGATGACGAGTATGCATAGATTATCGAAGGTTGAACATAGTAACGAGAAAGGATCATTTCTCGCTGCCCTTCATCGACCAAATGGTAGAGAGGCTGACTGGAAAATCACATTATTATATCTTAGATGGATATTTAGATTTTCATCAGATCCCGGTGGCACCCGAGGATCAAGAAAAAACAACATTCACCTGTCTGTTTGGGACATTTGCCTATAAACGCATACCATTTGGGTTGTGCAACGCACCAACGACATTTCAAAGGTGTATGGTGAGCCTTTTCTCTGAGTATGAGGAGAAGAGCATTGAAGTGTTCATGGATCACTTCACCGTATACGATGACAATTTCGATCAATGTCTCTTTAATTTGAAAAAATATTCTTAAGAGATGTATTGACACCAATTTGGTTCTTAATTTTGAAAAATAGCATTTCATGGTTGATCAAGGCATTGTCCTTGGCCATGTAGTGGTGTCAAAAGTTATTGTGTATTCTGACCATGCAACACTAAAATTCCTCTTGGCCAAGAAAGAGGCCAAACACAGACTGATACGATGGATTCTTATCTTGTAGGAATTTGACCTGGAGATTAAGGACAAGAAGGGAAAGGAAAATCTTGTAGCTGATCACCTCAGTAGATGTTTGACAAAGGAGAATCTAGAACCCATGAGAGAGGAATTTCTGGATGAGCGTCTTTTCTTGGTTGAGACAGTAAGACCCTGGTATGCAGATATTGTTAATTACCAAGCCACAAGTAAACACTATGGTGACCTGACGACTCAAGAAAAGGTAAAAATTAAACATGATAGTAGGTACTACATCTGGGATGAACCCTATCTATGGAGGGTTGGATCAGACTAGTTACTTAGGAGATGTGTGCAGCATGACAAGATCCCTCTATTTTGAAATTCTATCATTCATATACATGTGGAGGACATTTTGGGGCCAAAAGAACGACCTTGAAAATCCTCGAATCCGGTTTTTACTGGCCTAGTATTTTTCAAGATAGTTTTCTATTTTGTAAGACTTATCCTGAATGCCAAAAAGTAGGCAGCATAAGCGCCAGAAATCAAATGCCCATGACCTTCATTATTTCTTGTGAGATATTTGATATTTGGGGCATTGATTTCATGGGCCCTTTTCCCAACTCATGTGGTCATTGTTATATTCTACTAGTTGTTGATCACGTCTCTAAATAGTTAGAGGCAAAGGCCACTAGGAACGATGACGCTAGAACTGTTGTGTCCTTTATCAAAACTAACATCTTCAACAGGTTTGGAATCCCTAAGGGAATCATCAACGATAGGGGAACACATTTTTGCAACAGGATAGTGGAGTCTCTATTTAGGAAATACAACATTGCTCACAGGGTATCCACAACCTATCATCCTCAAACAAATGGCTAGGCAGAAGTATCAAATAGAGAAGTGAAATCAATCTTAGCCAAGTCACTTAACCCAGAAAGGCGTGACTGGAGTCAATGGTTGGATGATGCACTATGGGCATACATGATAGCCTAAAAAATGCCAATCGGGATGACACCATACAAGCTGGTGTATGGCAAGGCTTGTCACTTTCCTGTGGAGATGCAACACAAGGCATACTAGGTAGTTAAGAATTGCAACATGAGTTATGATGAAACAGGAGAGGCGAGGAAATTACAGATATATGAGCTGGAGGAGCTGCACAATCAAGCCTATGATAACCAACTCATTCTGAAAACCAGGACCAAGAACTACTATGATAAGAAAATTATGGAAAAACCTCTCCTCATGGAACCTTCTCTATAATTCTAGATTAAATTGTTTCCTGGTAAGCTTAAAACAAAATAGGAAGGACCATATATTGTTATTAATGTTTATCCACATAGTGCAGTTGATAACCTTTGGACAAGCTACTGGGAACTCCAACCAGGTAACCTCTGGGCAAGTTACCGGGAGCCTGTTTTAAAGCAAAGGCAAAGCCAACATCAACCCATCAGCCTGTGTACAAGCTATCAGGAAGTGGGCCAACCACCTGCCGCTTGACACAAGACTACCGAGAAGCTTACAAGTTACCGGGAGGAGGATAATGGGAGATAAGGGAGAGGACTGCGCCAACCCGATAACCATTGGGTAAATTACCAGGAGAGGCCTAGGCCATCCATCGCACAACTCCTACCTTAGCCGAGCAATTTGCGAAGACCTACCGTTAAGCGTCTCATGGCTCATGCATGGGAAACTATCGGTAGTTTCAAGAGCAAGCCCAGAAGCCCTTCACGCGCATCTCAGCCAACCTTGGCCTCATACCCTCCTCAGCCACACCATGAAGTTCCTTGCACCGACCCTACTAAACTATGAACACCTACCGGGACCAAGGCTATCAGTACATCCCTCTAATGCAACAAGCTCAACCATTTCCTTCCATTCTTGAACAACCATCATGGGCCTAAACAGCCCACCGAAGGGCCTCGAACTTATGTGAAGAACGTGTGCCTCAGCAAGGGCACATTCGTCTCAAGGTCATTTTTGTAACCTAGTATAAGTAGCTAGTTTCTTGTACATTTTAGGTAGTTTAGATGTTGAAGTGAACTTTGTTCATCGAGTTCAGAATACTCCTCTTGAGTCGAGATTACTCCTCCACTAAACTCACCCTTCTTGAGAGTGTTCATCGAGTTGAGAATACTCCTCCCTATCTCTCTTGGGAAATCAACACCTTCTAATCTTTTATTACCATTTTGTGTGAGAAATATAAGTGTATGTTCTGTTCAGTTTCCAATCTTTATCCGTGCATCCAACTTTCTCCATAATAGTCTTCACCGCGTTCAAGTCCATCCACACCTCCTTCCTATTCATCTCGGTAACATTCTTCCTTCTCTTGTTTATCATTGCTTCCATCCGTTGCGCATCCGCGTCTGTCTACCTCCACCATTATTTGTGTCCTTCTTTGTCTTGTTGTTATCCAAGAAAGCTCCCAGGCTAGATCCTCGCAAGCTCCATATATCATTCGAACTACTCACCCTAGGTCGGATCATATCAAGTGGTAACGAAGCTCCTGGTGCGTTGGAGTTTTTCATTGTGTTGTCTTCGTCCCCCATCAAAAAGCTTCAAACTTTCCGTCAAAATCATCTACCATTTCCAGCATTTATTGAGTCTTAAGTCTTCTTCTTTTTTCCCAGTTTTAGTGATATAAGTTGGTGATTTGTGTGGTAACATTTGCTACCTTAAAAAGTCAAAATCTTAAAAGGTGTGTTCTTGGTGTTCATCCTTGTTCATCCGAGAAGAGAGAACTTATGTGAGGGAGAGAATATTTGATCCAAAAATACTTTCAAAAGTAAAGCCATTTGTGTTTCCCTATAAATAAATACTATCCTTCAAATCGCCGGCCATCAACGTTTATCCCATGCATTAAATGCACTGGACAGGTCAGCCGCCCCTCTCTTCTACTTTCTCGAGAACATCCCACCAAACCATATAGTCTAGCTAAAAAGCTGTCAACTAAAGATCCTACCTACATCACTAACTATCTCTAATTGTTTTACTCTAGTCTTGAGTCGTCCTTCCGTCGCAACAAACAAGCCAAGTCTTCTGCATAAGTCTTCACTGAGTCCGGTAACCCTTTACCGTTACTTTCCTTTAACTTCTGTCCTCTTCTTGGGTCTACCTGTACTTCCCCTACATACCTTCTAAGTTCTCTCGAATCTACCAGTACTTCCTATTCCACTTACCGGTACTCTTCCGGTATCTTTCCATATAACTTCCTGTCCTCTTGCGTCAACCGGTACTTCCCATCCTACATACCGATATTTCCCAACAAACCTTCCGTACTCATCTTCCAAAATATTTTTCCAAGTCTCTCACCAAGTCCGGTAACCCATAACCTATACTTTCCCCATCTTGTCCTAAAGTCTTGAGAGATTGTGAGGATATCTTTTGCGAGTGTCCAAACACGAGAGTTGAAACATGTGAGGGAGAGTTTTATTAATGTTTGTGATACGATCCTTGGTTGCCCAAGGTTCATAGCACGTGAATCCCGATCTAGTTCAAGCCTGGATTTGCAACGATGAGGAAGAATAACTCTCTTGAGCGTTTGACCCTGCTAATAACCTATACTAGCCAACCCAAATCAAGTCGTGGTTGTCCTCGACCTTCTAGAATGGGCGTCATCACGTCGTGGTTGGATGTGATAACGTCGGCTGGCTGCGGACATCTTTGGAATGTGCATCATCATGTCAAGGGTACGACGTGATGACGTTGTCGCCTGGGCTCGATCAACGCCTGCTTCTATTTTTGGCATCATCACGTCGAGACAGGGCATGATGATGTCAGCGCCAATCTTGGCCAAGAGAAGAGTCATGAGTCGCGGGCTCTTCTCGCGTAACACGACTTCTTTGATGCTTGCCTTGCACTCCAGCTCCTTATGGATGATGTGTGATAGCTTCGCTTGCAAGTTTCTACTTCGAGCACGCGTCATAGGTCTATTGGGCGGCAAGGGAACGTCGGGTGCGATGGGGATCGTATCAGTTTGCTTACGTGTGTAGATACCAACCAAACAAACCATGTCTGATGCAAGCGTAGTTGGCAACAATGATGCCAAGTCTGACGAGTCTATTAGTCCGGCACTAGCCAAAATGGATTCCCGAATGGAGATCCTAGAGAGAAATCAAGTTGCGATGGAGTGTAGACATGAGGAGGTGATGAGTATATTGCGACTTCTTGAATTGAATTAGGGCGCACCTACTGGAGCCTCCGCAGGTCCTACCATTCCAAGCACTGTGGCTCCCAAGGCCCCCGCCGAGCCGGATAAAGACCATGTTACATGAGAATCCTTCGAGGAAGGTCAGGACAGTGACGCTGACCTAGAGGAACAAGATAGGGTGGCTGACCGAGGCTTCCCAAACGTCATCACCACGGGCCCCCGGAAGCAAGCCCTTCCTCCTAACCTGGCCGTATCGGAGAACCAAATACAAACCATCCGGAACAAGTACACCACGGGCAGTCGAGGGCAGGATTCGAATGAGAGCCACACCACCAGGCCACCATAGGGTCGTGGCCCGTGCCAAAATAAAGACCCCATAACTAATGATCTACCAATAGTTCCCCATGGTGTACCGATAGCCTTGGGCAGTAACATACAGTGTAACCAAGAGGACCTTCCTGCGTCTAGCAGCCAACCCATAATCCCTTACTTCCATGCAAGCACCACACCCTACCAGTCACGTGAGTACTACGAGGGAGTCTATGAGGCCACTAATGATGATTTTGATGAACTTGCAAAGCAAAATAAGAGGAGGCGTCAATGAGATAAAGCGCCACGGTTTGACGAGTACCTTGAGAGACCACAAGAGCCTAGGATTGATGACAACCTAAAAAGTGTAAAGGTCCAAATTCCTACCTTTGAGGGCACCACCGATCCTTCAGAATACCATAAATGGGAAGGAAAAATTCAACTCATCTTCAACTGTCATCAACATTTCGAGGATAAGAAGATCAAACTAGCAACCATGGAGTTTGATGGCTATGCCGTTAGTTGGTGGGAGAAAGTGTGTAAGGAAAGCGGAGCGGTACATACCATTCATACTTGGGAAGAGATAAAGCAGGTTATGAGAGCCAGATTTGTTCCCGCGCACTACAAATGGGACTTGCAGAAAAAATTGCAAGGCCTTAAGCAAGACACCAAGTCCGTGGGTGAGTACTTCAATGATCTAGAGGAACTCCTTACTAAGACCGAGACCGATGAAAGCGAAGAGATCATAATGGCACGGTTCCTCAATGGTGTCAACGAAAAGATTCAGTATAAGCTTGAGTTGAAGGAGTTTGAGAGCCTACAACCCATGCTTCATTACGCATTGAAGGTAAAGGCACACAAGGTCTTTAACGGAAATCTTACACCACCCGAAACACACCCCAAGCCTGCTCATCTTCAACCAAACAATCATACCACAAAGACACCCCATACTAAAAGGATACCAAACTCGACTGTCCTCCAAAAACCACCACCATATACAAAAACCCTACACACCGAGACCAGCCAACATCCCCGCATCTAACCCTCCACCTAGAAAGTACTCATCTACTGTTGAGTGTTACAAGTGTCATGGGCGAGGGCACATCTCTTCCGAATGCCTAAACCGCCGGGTCATAATCATCCAAGAAGGGTCATATGATTTTGAAAGTGAGAACGAACCCCATGAGAAAGAAGTTGAGAGAGAGGGTCATGAAGGGGAAGATAATGAAGAGGAGATTAGTCCCGCAACCATAACACTTGTTGTGAGAAGGAGCATGAATGTTCAACCGAAACATGAGGCCGATTGTGCAGATCAAAGGGAAAACCTTTTTCATTCCCGGATTGACATCGAAGGTAAGGTTGCTTCCCTTATTGTTGATAATGGGAGTGTTGTGGATGCCACAAACCACCTCTTGGTGCATAAGCTCAATTTGTCTACTTTACCTCATCCGAAGCCCTATTCCTTGCATTGGTTTAATGATGAGGGTGAGGTGAAGGTTAAGGAACAAGTTCTAGTTGCGTTCAGGATGGGTGGATATAAGGATGAAAGACTTTGTGATTTAGTTCCAATGAGTGCAAGCCAGCTACTGCTGGGTCGACTATGGCAGTTTGATCGCCATGTGGTACACGACGCCCACACCAACAGGATTCGCTTAACTCACCAAGGCAAGATATTCAACATCCCTCTTATTTCCTCCGCACAAGTACATGAAGACCAAAGGTACATGGAGAAAGCAAGTGCGGAATTTCACTTGGTAAGGAATATGCGAGAGAAGAGTGGAGAGAAAAATATGAGCAGCGAGTTTAAAAACTGCCATGAAAAGATTGAGCATTGAAACCCGAGTGAGAGAAAATGAGAGGCGAAGAGAGAGCATGATAAAGGTGAGCCTAGATACTTGAGTGTAATGACGAGGACTATTACCACTAACCTTCCTTCTTCTCCACCAAATCCACTTGTCTCATCTTTGCAGGACCCCGCAGATGTAGTTCCTACCGGAACGCTGAATGACCTCCCTCCGAACCTCGAGGTTGAACACAAAATTGAGTTGGTACCGGGAGAGAACTCACTAAATCAATCGGAGATATGAATTTGAGGACGAATCCTTTAGAAGGGAGAGGAGATGATGTGATCACGGAGGCATCAACCTTAGCCTTCCAGCCGCGAGGACCAATCACCCGGAAGTTCACCTATGGGAAGGTAGGGGAATCTATCGGGAAGGGTCTATCAGGAATTAAAGACCTATCGGGAGACCTCCCAATGACCATCCCCAAGCTTGATCCCTTCATGCAAGCTAGCGAGAGTCTATCGGGAGAACATCTCACTAGAAGCCAGTCGAGGATATAAGTTACCGAGAACTCCAACTCGGTAACCTTTGGATAAGTTACTAGGAACTCCAACTAGGTAACGTTTGGGCAAGTTACCGGGAGCCTGTTTTAAAGCAAAGGCAAAGCCAACACCAACCTATCAGCCTATTTACAAGCTATCAAGAAGTGGGCCAGCCACCCGCCACCTAACACAAGACTACCGGGAAGCTTACAAGTTACCGGGAGTAGGATAACGAGAAACAAGGGAGAGGCCCAGGCCAACCCGATAACCATTGGGTAAATTACCAGGAGAGGCCTAGGCCATCCATCGCACAACTCCTACCTTCGCCAAGCAACCCGCAAAGACCTACCGTTAAGCATCTCATGGCCATCACAACTCATGCATAGGAAACTATCGGTAGTTTCAAGAGCAAGCCCTGAAGCCCTTCATGCGCATCTCAACAAACCTTGGCCTCATACCCTCCTCGGCCACACCAAGAAGTTCCTTGCACTGACCCTACTAAACCATGAACACCTACCGAGACCAAGGCTATCGGTACATCCCTCCAACGCAACAAACTCAACCATTTCCTTTCATTCTTGAACAACCATCATGGGCATAAACAACCCACCGGAGGACCTCGAACTTCTATGAAAAACATGTCCCTCAACCAAGGGCACATTCATCTCAAGGCCATTTTTGTAACCTAGTATAAGTAGCTAGTTTCTTGTACATTTTAGACAGTTTAGATGTTAAAGTGAACTTTATTCATCGAGTTGAGAATACTCCTCTTGAGTCGAGATTACTCCTCCACTAAACTCACCCTTCTTGAGAGAGATAGCTAGAGTTGAGAATACTTCTCCCTATCTCTCTTGGGAAATCAAAACCTTGTAATCTTTGATTACCATTTTGTGTGAGAAATATAAGTGTATGTTCTTTTCAGTTTTTGATCTTTATCCGTGCATCCAACGTGCTCCATAATAGTCTTCACCGTATACAATGAGTTTGAAAACAGATGGTGGAAAATGGTTGATAAATTTGAGCTTAGAGAGTATGAGTGGGTTCACTCATTGTATGAAGATCGTGAAAAGTGGGTGCCGACTTATATGCAAAATACATTTTTAGCTGGAATGTGTGCAGTCGATCGATCTGGAAGTATTGCCTCATTCTTTGACAAGTATATATATGAGGAAGCTACATTGAAGGAATTTATGGAACAATATACAATTTTTTTGCAATATAGGCTTGAAGCAGAAGCAGAAGCTGAAGCTGATTTTGAAACACGAAACAAGCATACTGCACTAAGATCTCTCTCAGCTTTTGAGAAACAAATGTCGACCATATATACAGATGCAGTATTTAAAAAAATTCAGGTTGAGGTCTTAGGTGCAGTTTCATGTCACCTTCAATATTTGCTGTTTATGTCGTTCGTTTGAGTACAGAGGTTTCCTCTGCAAACATGCAATCCTTGTTCTTCAGATGTCAAGTGTTTCTAGCATCCCCTCCCCCTATATATTGAAGCGCTGGATGAAAGATGCAAAGATTAGTAAAACTGTCACTGAGCTGTCAAGCAGTCCTCATTACAGGTTACAGCGTTTCAATGATTTATGTAAACAAGCCATCAAATTGGGTGAAGAGGGTTCTCTGTCTGAAGAAGCTTTTGCTATTGCTTTCAAGGCATTAGAGGAAGCCTTGGAAAATTGTGTAGGTGCAAACAATGTTAGGAGTGTTTCTGAGCACAAGACATTGGATGGTTTTCTTGGAATTGAAGATAAGGGCAGGAACAATGTGAGGAAATCATGTAAAAGAAAGAAAATGCAGAAGAGAAAGAAGGTATCCTACGCTTTGTTAATTGAAGTTCGCATGTGAAGACTGTTTTTTGCGGCTGGAAATTGTACAGTTCTTGAGGTACATTTCAACTTTTGTATTGTAGGCACGTTCTGATTCAGAGGGAATACAGTGTCGCTTGCATGAGAGCTGCCAGCAGATGGTTCGTTATTTTAAAACTAACGTCTTGCAATTGTTTACTTGGATAAGTAAGACGCCTTACCTACATCTCCTGTTATTACATCATCATTGCTGTTTTTTTATGTAGGAACCAATGAGCTCAAGAGCACCGGCCATCAACAATTGTTACTTGCCACAGCAGGACATGCAAGAAATGGTTTGTCGCTACAAGTTACTGACACAGAAAATTTGTCACATGGAGTTCATTGCAGTACTAGTTTTAATGTTAATCTTTGACAATTGACATTCCACAATTTCGCACAGGGACTGGGCTCTAGGGCAGCCACTCTTGATGTTTACTACGATTCTCATGTATGGAGTCTCATGGTCTTAACTTGATATTTGTCAAGAAGTTCTAAAAATGATGTTAGCAACTTAGTATTCTTGTCTATTCATGACAGGGACAATCAAGCTCCCTCTCGCCAATCCGTGAAGATTATTATGGTGCTCAACAGGGTTTATCAGGTCTGGTAAGTGTTAGCACATACTGACCTAGCAATTTTGCATAGTATTTCGGGGACCGCACTGTGTATTTCTGAGTTTGAACATTCTCATTTCATTCATGTAAAGGGGCAGATACCATCAATGCCTTCACAGGTCGGACAGTATGGGGCACAACAATTCAGCATGCAAGGCCTGATATTATTTATTATTTCTATGCAGAAAGGTAACATGATCATATAGCAATACATGTGATAATCCTTTACCCGGGGGTGAGGATAATTGTGGGAATAGGAGGTCTTCACCATCATCATAGCCGCTGTTGTACCTGCACAACGCCGGAGGGGGTTCCTGACGCAAGAACTCTGATGCCTAAGTCAGTATAGTGATAAATAGGAAGTAGGCAGGAGTTAAAGGAGTAAAGGAGTAGAGAGAGAGTATGGAGAGAGAATAGGGGTGGCTCTGCAGAGTGTCTGTTTATGTGTGTGCAATCTTCTGAAATATAACCCTTCCCTGGTAAAATAACTGATATTTCTGAAAAAGTCTCAAACTTTTCATTCAATAATCTGTTCCTTTGAAATGCTAGATCCACTGCTTGATGAGTCTTGTAAAGTATACTCCCAAGCCCAAACGAAAACTAGCGTGATATATACTGTTGATAACATACTTGGTTCTTGAATTTACCGGATGATCTGGCAAAGCGCGCCTGAAGTGCGACCTGTGGTACCTGCGAAGCACCGGAGGCTGGCTCCGGCGTAGAAGCTCCGAAGATTAAGTTAGTAAGGAAGTGTGTGTTAAAAGGGGGGAGGGAGATCATTTACCTCATTCCTCTGTGTGGTATTTATAGGCACGAGCTCGTGTGAGGCTATCGGGACACGCAGGGCCCAATGGTGGCTTTATCGCCCTTCGGGGAGGACTTTACCTATTATCGGTATTGAACACTCTGTCGGCAGATAATACGTGAATAGAACCGAAAGACATCACTACCGACAGAGTGTTCAATACCGATAGTAGGTAAAGTCCTCCCCGAAGGGCGATAAAGCCACCATTGGGCCCCGCGTGTCCCGATAGCCTCACACGAGCTCGTGCCTATAAATACCACACAGAGGAATGAGGCAAATGATCTCCCTCCCCCCTTTTTACACACACACTTCCTTACTAACTTAATCTTCGGAGCTTCTACACCGGAGCCAGCCTCCGGTGCTTCGCAGGTACCACAGGTCGCACTTCAGGCGCGCTTTGACTAAAACAACCCTATCCCCCATCACAGACTATCATTTGGTGCTCTCGTTGAGAGGTTGGATCCCTTTTGAGTGAGCAGGCCTAAAAAATCCAAGCTCCCTCGGTTATCATGGCTAGCAACCCAGAAATCCCTACGGGCTCGCCGACCAATGCTTTTGAAGTATTTCTGGCGTCGCGCGATCTCCTCACCTCCGCACCCTTGGCAACCCCCGGTAGAGCCAGTTCCATCCCAGGAAACCATCATATTCTTCCCCCTGGACCCAGCCGCGCCCAAACGATAGCCACGGCCAATCGTCGGCTCGACTTTTCAAGCCCAGAAATTACCATTCCATCCCTATAAATGCCCAGTTCAAATCTGAGTAACACGTGGGCCCCATTAGGCTACCCTCCGAACTGCTATCCTAACCTAAACAGCAGTCTCCCCAACATTACAGCACCCATGCCAAACCTCGCCTACCCTCCGCTAGAATCAAACCTAATCCTACAACAAAAAGTGAACTACCTTATGAATATCCTCTCTACCGGCATGTCGCTACCAATAGGACCTATACCCACCTTACAGCCTGCGCCACCTCTAGTATTTCCGATTGGAATGCCACCTATAGGACAAAACCATCCGGTACCCTCCCATGTTATCAGTATAGCACCGGCAGGGAGCCAGCATCTACATGCACATAATGTTCTAACCGGCGGAATAAACCCCAGAGCCTAAGAGGGATACTTGGACAACATGATGGAAAGTCAGCAGGACGTTCACAATGATGAAAAATCTCAGGCAACAAGACGAGAACACCGGAGGAGTCAAGAGAGGCCGCCAACTCGACTCCGTTCCGTAGTGGAACGACGGCCTAGGCAAGAACGCCAGGAAAAATCCCACTCTATAGGGACATCCCGCCACCACACTTACAAAGATAGCAACCCAAAGAGTCCTCTAACCTTTCGGGTACGGAGGTATCAAGTCAGTCGACGGCTGAAACTACCAACGGATGTCTACACAGGCCTATCGAATCCCGTTACTTACGTGACCCGGGTAAAAAATCACGTAGCATTCCAGACAAGAAGGGACGAGGCCCTATGTCAGATATTCATCCTTACTCTATCGGGAGTAGCCAGTACCTAGTTCGAAGCTCTGCAACCTGGGTCAATAAATGATTTTTCGCACTTTGAAGAAAAATTCCTAGGAAGATTCAGCACCTACATTCTATTGAAAAAATCATGTGCCGCCTTGTTCGACGTGATACGAAAACGAGACGAATCCCTCTTAACATACTTAGATCGGTTCAACCTAGAACTGGGTCAAACTACTGATACCACGATAGACTTTGCTGTGGCAGCCATGAAAAAGAATTCTGGTTACGAAAAACTCGAAGATCTACTCACGGTGGACCCTCCGAAAACATTAGACCTCTTGAGGGTCAAAGCGCATAATTACTCGAAAATGGAGGAAGCCGACTATCAGAAAAGAAGACCAAAAGAGCAAGAGTCCCGAAAGACAACTCCGGTAACAAACCCTCCCCGCGAGCTCCAGGTAGAATCTGCTCCCCGGAAGATGACAGCGAAGAAGGTTGATCCCAGATTAGCAAGACTAACCGATCTAAATTTCAGAACAACGCCACTGACCGTCCCACGGACAGAAATCCTGGCCATCGTAGAAAGCAGGGGCCTACCGATACGCTTTCCCAACAACAGAGCGGGGGCTTATATGGGAGACTGAGAGGATATGTACTGCCGCTTTCACAAAGCAAACGGTCACAGCACGGAGGGGTGCAGAGTGTTAAAAGCAGACATAGAAAAACTCATTATGGATGGCTACTTAGGGGAATATGCCGTTGGAGCACAAAAAACGACTGTAACGCCCCGATGGACAACAATAAGGGACCCAGAGATAGAATAAGAGCCACCGGAGTCAATACAATCGATGTACCCAGAGAAGAAAGCAAAGAGTCACTAGGAGTGGATCAAGATGGCTGCCTGTTGATCAACTTGATTGCAGGAGGAACACAAGGTCTGGAGAAGCCTCCGATAGGAGAAAAACGCAAAAGAGAAGGAACACTGACAGAAGAATATAGTTATGGGCCATTGGACCGGATGACAATAACTTTTTCCGAGGAAGACATACAAGGTGTGACGTACCCCCAGAACGATGCTTTAGTACTGACGGCCTACATCGGGGCCCACGGAGTAAAGAGGACTCTAATCGACAATGGGAGTGCAGTAAACATCCTCTCTCTCGTAGCATATGAACTAATGCGAAGGCCAGAGTCAGAACTAACACCTTGTCAAAAGCCCATCATAGGGGTAGATGGGATACCAGTCCCGATAGCAGGAATCACATACCTTCCCGTTCATTTCCGCGAAGACGAAGCAAAAAGGACTGAGAGACAGCTATTCATGGTGGTCGATCTTAACTTACCATACAACGTCATCCTGGGTCGACCATTCTTAAACACGTTCGGGGGGATCATCTCCCAGAAGCATCTGAAAATGAAATTCCCATCCTAGGAAGGAATCGTCACCATCAAAGGAGATCAGAAATCCGCAGCTGAATGCTATTTCACCATGACCGCCGGTCAGTGCGATCAATACGTCTGCATCACTACCGACTCCTTCGATCAGTAAGACGAAAATCGAACACAGCCTTTAGAACAAATGATCCCCATACCGGTGGCAGGGGTGCCTATCGGTAAATTCCTAATTAGCGAGAATCTTGACCAAAAGGAGAGAGAACAACTATCGAAACTACTCAACAAATGTAAACAAGAGTTCTCATGGAAAGCGACAGATATGCCGGGCATTCGGAGAGAAGTGGCAGAACACAAACTCAATATCAATCCCCTGGCAAGACCCGTCCAGCAGAGGAGGCGATCCTTCTCAAAGGAAAAGACAGCTGCCATAGAGCGAGAGGTAGCAAGACTGTTACGAGCAAATTTCATCCGAGAAGTCCAGTACCCCCCTTGGTTGTCTAACCCAGTTGTAGTCCCAAAACCAAACGGGGAATGGAGGATGTGCATAGATTTCACATCGTGAAACGAAGCTTGTCCGAAAGACTATTATCCCCTTCCTCGGATAGAACAGTTGGTGGATCAAACGTCAGGGTATGAATACCTGAGCTCCTTAGACGCAAACTCAGGCTACCATCAAATCCCAATGGCAATTGAAGATGAAGAAAAAACAGCTTTTATCACACCGGAAGCCACCTACTGTTACAAAGCCATGCCATTCGGTCTGAAAAATGGGGGGGCCACATTTCAGAGATTCGCCAATAAAATCTTCAAAAATCAAATCGGCCGGAACCTTGAAGTATATGTGGATGACATGCTAGTGAAAAGCAAAAGTTTCATCGATCACCTCGACGACTTAGAAGAAACTTTCGGGGTGATGCGGTCTTTCGGGATGAAGGTCAATCCCAAGAAATGCATGTTTGCATTTCAGATGGGGAAATTCTTGGGATACATCGTCAGCCGTAGAGGGATCCAACCCAATCCCACCAAACTCACTGCAATCCTCGACATGATATCACCCAGAAATGCCAAGGAAGTATAGAGGCTAACGGGAAGATTGAACGCCTTGAGCAGGTTTATTGCCAAACAAGGGGAGAAGAGCCTGCCTTTCTTCAAACTACTCCGGAAGAACGCCCCTTTCGGATGGACGAAAGAGTGCGAAAAATCCTTTTCAGACCTAAAGAAATATCTCACTTCTGATCTTCTACTGACACGTCCAGAGCCGGGGGACACCTTATACTTATATTTAGGTGTAGCGGAGGAGGTGGTGAGCGCCGTCTTAGTACGAAATGAAGATAACCTCCACAAACCTATCTATTTCATCAGCCGTATTTTGAAGGATGCTGAAGTAAGGTACAACCACATAGAAAAAATCGCCTACGCATTGATACAGGCTTCCCGGAAAATGGGACGGTACTTCCAAACCCACTCGGTGATTGTGTTGACCAATCAGCCCCTGCGTCGAATCTTCAAGAAGCCAGAGACATCCGGAAGAATGGTCATCTGGGTCATCGAATTAGGGCAGCATGGCCTGCAGTACCATTCTAGGCCATCCGTCAAAGCACAACCACTAGCCGACTTTATTGCAGAATGTATATTTCCGGAAAAACCAATGACAGACGAATCCCTGCCAGCTCAGCCACCAACAAACCTAGAAAACATGGACATTCCCTACCCCGAAACATCCGCAGATAGATGGATCATCCACGTAGACGGCGCAAAGAACCAAGACTCATCCGGGGCTGGAATAGTTGCTTCCGGACCGGCAGGGATCTTGTCAAACAACGCAGCCGAATATGAGGCCCTCTTAGCTGGTCTGCGCATAGGGGAAAATTTATGCACCAAAGGAATACAGGACAGAGAAGACTTAGAGGGCACACAGTTGGAAATTCGTGGGGATTCAAAATTGGTTGTAGACCAAGTTCACGGCAGTTCACAAGCTAAAGATCCTACGATGATTCGGTATCTAGCCAAAGTCCAACGACTTCTATCGGAAATCAAGAATAAAGGCATCCGGATAGCAATCAAACACGTCCCTAGGGAGGAGAATACTCAGGCCGACGAAATCGCGAAACTCGCTGCCGATTGTAATGCTCAAATCCCCAAAGACGTCCTTCTTGAAGAAAAAGCAGTACCATCTTTCATGGAGGAACAACTTTCCCTATATATAGGCAGCGAAGAGACCGACTGGCACATTCCTATAGTCGAGTATCTAAAAAATGACAAGCTCCTGGAGGATCCGACGGAAAAAAGGAAAATCCTCAAACGCGCGGATAGGTGCACCCTCTACGGAGAAGATCTCATTCGTCGCTCATTCACCCATCCGACATCTAAATGCATCTCAGAAGAAGAAGGACACTACACACTCCGAGAAATCCACGAGGGAATATATGGAATGCATACTTCTGGGGGAACAATGGCAGCACAAGTACTACATTCAGGATTCTATTGGCCAACCATCCGAAAGGATTGCGATGCCTTTGTAAGAACATGTCACAAATGCCAAGAATTTTCAAGGATTCAGCGACAGCCGGCCACTAAAATTTCTGGGCTTATCAGCCCATGCCCCTTCGCCAAGTGGGGCATTGATATTATGGGGCCATTCCCGATGGCCTACCCACAGTTGGAATACGTCATCGTAGCAGTGGACTACTTCACAAAATGGGCGGAGGCTGAAGCCGTATCCACCATCACCGCAGAAAAGACCTGGCAGTTCTTCAAAAATTAAGTCATCATGCGCTTCGGGATCCCACGAATCCTAGTTAGCGATAACGGCACGTAGTTCACTAGCGCATATTTCGACGATCATTGTAGGGAGATGGGGATTGAACAACGATTCTCCTTGGTGGCCCACCCCAGACAAAAGGCCAAACAGAAGTCACCAATCGAACTATCTTAAGTGGAATCAAGAGAAATTTGGAAGGCGTAAGGAAGAAATGGGCAGAAGAGCTACCATACGTAATATAGGCCTACCGTATGACGACCAAAGTCAGTACCGGAGAAACACCGTTCGCTCTAGCATACGGAGTAGAGGCCATCACCCCGGTTGAACTCGGAGCACTAAGCCTCCGGATTGAATACTTCAATGAGGAACAAAATGAAGACCGGCTACGAGAACGATTGGACTTACTACCAGAGTTGCAAGAAGAGACGATGCTGAAAGTATTACATTACAAACGAAAGATGGCCAAATATCACAATCGTCGGGTAAAGGAGAGGCTCCTAAAGACAAACGACCTTGTTCTACGAAATCGCAAGGCTGCCGGACAAAAGATCAAGAAACTCTGTCCCAACTGGGACGGGCCATATCGGGTAACTCAAGTCATCGGAAGGGGAGCATACCACCTCGAACAACTCAACGGTACTCCACTTCCAAACTCTTGGAATATCGCAAATTTAAAATTATATCACAACAGGGCCCATGTACTGTTTACCAAAGAGAAAGAAACATCCCGATTGAGCTTCCCAAAATCGAATAAAATCATATTATATATTTTAAATCTACTCAGTGTTACTAAGAACAAAGTACTACAGGGGGAAACTAGCAAGGAAATTCCCGATCTGCCGTCCATATTCGGTTTCTTCAAACGGATGGACGACAGACGGATGGGGTCTCCACGAGTCCATATCCGATTCCTTCAAACGGATGGATGGATAGTAGAAGCCACCGGGTTTCCCCAAAGTACTACAGGGGGAAACTAGCAAGGAAATTCCCGATTGCCGTCCATATCCGGTTTCTTCAAACGGATGGACGACAGACGGATGGGGTCTCCACGAGTCCATATCCGGTTCCTTCAAACGGATGGATGGATAGTGGAAGCCACAGGGTTTCCCCAAAGAACTACAGGGGGAAACTAGCAAGAAAATTCCCGATTGCCATCCATATCCAGTTTCTTCAAACGGATGGACGACAGACGGATGGGGTCTCCACGAGTCCATATCCGGTTCCTTCAAACGGATGGATGGATAGTGGAAGCCACCGGGTTTCCCCAAAATACTACAGAGGGAAACTAGCAAGGAAATTTCAGAAATATAAGAAAAAGCCATCCAACTTATTGTTATTAAAGAGCCATACGACATCTACATGATAAGAAAGCAAGAAATCTATTCATCACCATCGTCAACACGAGGAATCCACAACCCCAAAGCCAGAGCCACATACTCAAGTTCAGTTCGAACTGGGGAAACACTCTGCAAACAGCTCTCTAGAAAGAGCTTCTTGCTCCGAAGCTGGTTGATCACGACCCGAATATGAAGAAGACTGGAACCAACACTAGAAAGCATCTTAACAACATCAGCATCATCATCTGTTATGGCATCTCTTTTCGCCACCAATGGATTTGCCATCTCCTCCAGATAACCAATCTCTGCCTCGGTAGTACGAATCATGTCACGAATCATAGCAGCATCACGGACGGAATTCCTCTTCATCCCAGCAATTTGGTACAAAAACGATCCAAGGGTCTGCTTGTCCATAGTAAAGAAGGGGAAGAAAGAGGGGCAACAAGTGAAAAATGAAAGATGCTAGGATCTGCCACAAACACAGCCAATTTGTAGAAATCTAGAGCACAAAAAACGAAACGTAACAGTTATGACCGACTTGAAAAGACGCAACAATTAAAAGCTTGCATTGAAAAGAGGCGACCATTGAAAAGACGCGACCATGAGGTAACCAAGGCACGATAAATATAGCTGACAGGCAGCATTCATAAAGACATCAAAAGACGCGCCTGAAAAGGAGAGATGCAATGGTTTATGACAAGTCAAAACTTATCACAAGCTACCAAGATTCTCCCGGAGGACTTTACAGCAAACCAAATAACCACTCAGAATCAGAAACAAGCATGAAAATACCAACAAAATAAACGATAGATTAAAAATAAATACCAGAGTTCAACCAACAAAGAAACCCGAAAGACAAACTGTTCATTACATATATAAATATCCACAAAATACTTCAACCAGTGGTGGGCGTATGCTCTTCATTTCCCAGAGGAGTTTGATTCTCATCAGTCCCAGGAAGATGGCTCTCCTCATTTCCACCAAGGGCTTGAATAACGACATTCCCCGGAGGAGCCTGAGTCTCATCCATCGCTTCTGCCTCATCATCACTAGGAACCCTGAACTTACTTTCATCAATCAGAGACATGTGCTTAGCAACAAAAGGCTCCATAGCATCCGGATCAAGTTCACCCGCTCCTTTATAATCCACAAAAGCATCCATCACAGCATCAAGAGTTCTGTCTCGCCACCAAGATGACCTTTTAGGAACAGTCTCCAATTCCTTTTTTTGTGTCACTACCTCTGCATGAAGGATAGAAGACCTGTCCCTCTCAGCGACCAATTCGGATTTCAGAAAAGCAACCTCAGCCTTTTCCCGTGACAAATCCGATTGAAGGCGGTTGTTAAACTTCAAAAGCTCTTCAGACTTCCCCTTCTCGGCGCTCAAAGCCCGTGCCGACTCTCCCCGCAAATCATTTAGGGCCTTCTGGAGCTCCTCCATCTTCTTAGTGAGCTCAAGATTCTCACCCTCAATACGTCGGCCCTCTGCAGCCACGCGAACACCCTTTGCTTGTTCCTCCGCCAAGCGACTGGTAGCCCTCTTAAGCATTCTATCGGACGATTCTGTCAGATACTGAAACTGACAGAAAGACCCAAACAGACTGCCCCGAACATTACCAAACTGAGTACTAAGTGCCATCTGGTTAAAAAGTTCCCTATCAGTAGGACAAGTGACCATCTCCGCGAACAAAGCAAACATATGACCGAGACGAGTAGAAGGATCGGTCACACCCAGAGACTGACAACCTTGGAGCCCCAGATTCCCAAGGTTCAACCGACAGGTGGGCGCACCATCGGGAGAAGGGGCGAGTTGTGCGACCAGGTTAGGAGTTGGACCCCGAATTTGATAATTGGAGGTGAAGGAATAACTCGTCGGAGGACCAGGAACAAAATATATCTCCGGAATAGTGGCAGACAACGAAGGAGTAGGTTCAGCAACGGTAGACAGCAGCATATCCGTCTGAGTTTCGGAAGAAGAGAGGCCCGAACGAATTCCAACCTCACCACTTTGGAGAGGTCCATCAGGCGAAGGCGTAAGAGGCTGCGACCCTGGGACTGCTGCACCCGATAGACTAGCAACTGGGCCACCGAAAGACATCGGAGAATCGGTTCTGGGAGGACCCATCGGGGGGTCTCTTAGCAAATCTGATACGCGCGAGATATCTTCACCACTAAGATCCACGTGAAAGGGAGACGAGGTTGGAACTGGATGCGTAACTACTAAACCAGTAAAGGAGCCTTCCCCCTCATTCTTTCTCTTGTCCGCTCTTTCAACGGCCTTGAGGGCTCTCTTGCGAAATCTCAAAGGTTCCATATCCGCGGCAATCGTAGGAATATCAGAAAGAGCAGGGGAAAATGAGGTGGAAGCCGCTAAAGCATGCACCACGGTATGTGACTCAACTACCCTCGAAACCGGACTATCGGTAGGCGCGGACGGGGCCGACTGAACTATTATATCCCGAAGGGAAGCCAATTCCTGTACGCGAGAGGATTCACCAACGGCTTTCTTCTTCTTCTTCGCTGGCTTGGGCAAAGGTGCGTCTTCAGAGGCTCGCTTCCCCTTTCGCATACACTCAGGGAGCCAACCAGGCTTAACTGCTGCAAATAGAACAACGACATCAGAGTTAGCATAATCAAAGAGGAAAAACTTATTGAAACTTATCGACGACAAGCTTCCGACAAATAAAAGCATACTTCAAAGTAAGCAGCGTGCTAAGCTTGTCACGTTCCTCATCAGCCAACTCCTCATAAGAAGGCCTCACCCAGTCCGTCTCTAGAACATCCCGATTGAAACCATTGTACCACCAGGGGCCCGGAAGAGTCACTACAAAAAAGCTCTCCTTCTAGTCATGAACGGACGATTCGATCCCTTGGAACTTCCAAAGAAAAGGCTTACAACTTTCATCCCTCCATCGGGGAGCGAAGGAAGCCATGCTCCTCCGCAATTGAAAATTAAAAAGGTACATATACAACCCAAGGGTCATTCCCTTGACACCAAGAATATCACAAATCCGAATGAAGGCACCTATAACCGACCAAGAGTTGGGGGTGATTTGGGCAGGGTTTAACTGGTATTTGATCAGCAAAGCATTAACCAAAGGGCGAAGGGGAAACTGGAAGCCATACTGAAACATCATCGTATACATTACTCTACTATTCCCAGGCAACCTACTGTTCAACCTAACCTCGTAAGAAGCCACCGTTGGCTTTACCTCCTTAGGAATATAGGCACAAAACTTCATCAGCTCATCATATAACTCTCCCTCGTTGGTTATTTCAGTAGGGGTATCCTCGACCTCTAATTCAGTCATATTCTTAGGCCTTATCCTAAGTTTGGTACGAAGAGGCATGCTTGAGGCTAAGAGCAAACAATAGACTACAGAAGGGAGCCGGAGAATACCTAGAACAAATGGCCGGTATCGAAGAATAAGAGCAGCAGTCAAATCGCCTGAACAGAAAATGCAGAGCAAGACGGCAGCCGGAGAAGATGAGACGAGTAAAGAGAAGAAGGGCAGAAAATTTTGAAAATTTGGGAAACAAAGGAATGCATGTGAAAAGGCAAAAGGATCCATTTATAGGCCCAAGCCTCGTATCCCGCAAAAACAAATCACCTATCGGGATTTTACACGTTTAAGGACCCTTGCACCCAACGAGGTGACGCGCCCCCTCACTCTGACAGGCGAACAGGCTTTTTGTAGCAAACGAGGCAAAAGCCAGAATATCGCATCCATCTAAACGGTCGTGAAGAAGCCACGTCATCTTAAGGGATCAGAGGCAATCATCGCGCCACATGCAACATTTAATGAAATTCAGAATCATTAAATGTACTTTAAACCACTCAGATCATTCATCCGGGAATACTAACTCAAAACCCGACAGATCCATAGGAATACGCCCCACACAGATCACCGAATGAAAAAGCAGAAAAAGCATCCAGTGAATCCCGATAGAATGAGCGAGAACGACGCAGCCCTTGGTGAACACTCAGGCTCGTTTTTTGGTGGGCTTCTGATAATACGTGAACAGAACCGAAAGACATCACTACCGACAGAGTGTTCAATACCGATAGTAGGTAAAGTCCTCCCCGAAGGGTGATAAAGCCACCATTGGGCCCCGCGTGTCCTGATAGCCTCACACGAGCTCGTGCCTATAAATACCACACAGAGGAATGAGGTAAATGATCTCCCTCCCGCCTTTTTACACACACACTTCCTTACTAACTTAATCTTCGGAGCTTCTACGCCGGAGCCAGCCTCCGGTACTTCGCAGGTACCACAGGTCGCACTTCAGGCGCGCTTTGACTAAAACAACCCCATCCCCCATCACAGACTATCAGAGAGAGTATGGAGAGAGAATAGGGGTGGCTCTGCAGAGTGTCTGTTTATGTGTGTGCAATCTTCTGAAATATAACCCTTCCCTGGTAAAATAACTGATATTTCTGAAAAAGTCTCAAACTTTTCATTCAATAATCTGTTCCTTTAAAATGCTAGATCCACTGCTTGATGAGTCTTGTAAAGTATACTCCCAAGCCCAAACGAAAACTAGCGTGATATATACTGTTGATAACATACTTGGTTCTTGAATTTACCGGATGATCTGGCAAAGAAATTTCCGGATAGCCTCCGTATTTTTTATGCCACACCTCTGTTTATAAACCTTAAGGAAATAAACAAGGAACTCATCTGTTGTTCTAGTCCTGTTTGATTCCTTGCATTTGAAGAAGAATAGCATATCGTTGAAGACCCAACATCATTCTAAGATGTTTCCCCTTTCCCAAACCAGAAAAGATGCTGTTGATTCAGAGAGGCATAAATGCAAACACCCGAATGACAGTCCAACTGATGAACGCTATCTTGATGGAAAGGATCAGTTCCATCAAGCCACGCAACTTGATTCCCCCAAATTTTCATTCACTCCTTCACCAGCCTCTTCCTTAGATTCCTTACTTCTCGTGTCATTATCTTCATTTCCATTCCGGTTCTGGTTTTGATGAATGTTCTTTGCTGGTGAACCAAGGAAGAGATGAGAGCATCCTCCCTTCAAATCCATTTAATCCCAATTCTGCGCCTACTTTATCAATCTCATTTTTCCTTGTCAAATTGCTAACGGTTTTTTATTGCCAAATTCTTCCCGAGTTGCACTAATCCCAACATGGTCAACCAGCGTGGCCTCTCCATCTTTTTTCCTCTTTTTCCGTTTTAAAGCTCGTGATCAAATTAAACTGGCATCCATTTGCTTCCATTATTTGCCGTTGATGCCACGCCAATTTATTGAAAATTCCAAAATCACATCCACATTTTACCCATTGATCCGCATCTCTGCACCTTTCCCGGATTTGTTATTGCCTTGGATTGATTACTTTGCTAAATATCTCAACGCGATCCTTTAGAAAACCAATCCTTGAACTGCCACTCCTTCCCGAGTACAAAGTCTGCCACAATTTTGCCCCAATCATTTGTCTTTAAGGCAGATGGCTTTATTCCTACCCTCATAAGCTGGCATCACTCTGTTCCTATTAGTGCTAAACTTCTTCTGCACGGCCACACATTCCAGCTTCAGTCCACTCATCTTCGCCTTCACATCTAATGGTATAAATACTCCGTCTTCCAAAACTCCAGAAGCATAAATATTTTGATTAGATGCCAAGCCATCCCATATGTTGCTTCCGTTAGGACATAGTAATATATCTCCCCATCGGTGTTAATTGTTGACAACACTCGCTTACTTGATCCAATTACCTGTATTTATTATCCTGCACACTTTTTCATAATATGCACGCTATTTGTACACATAATATGTTAGCTTTGTCAGATGGCATAAAAATTATATATGCAGGCCAATGGTAATAATTAATTTAAACACAAATGGCACATTTTACCTGAAGCTTTCACATTACGAATAAAAAACTTTAAAGAGAATGTGACCGTACCTCGAACCTTTAATTGCTCACTTTACCGTATAATTTTGTATGAATTCCAAAGAATTATCAGGTAGATCTTTCACATAACTTCTGTAAAGCTGTCCGGCCAGGAAAAGCTATCCGGTGGATAGTAACCCCGCTACTGTAACTGGGTAATAAAATTTCAGCTCCCACACTTCCGAAGAAGATGGGTAATGGTTATACATATACCATAATTAAAATGAATTAAACAAAAACAGACAATCTTGAAAGATATACCATAATTAAAATAAATTGAACAGAAACAGACGATCTTAAGAAGTTTATTCTCAAGAGACTAGCATAAGTACCTAGTAGAATGCGGCATCAATAAGGAGATATCATTTGCCCAAATATTCACTATTCAGTTATTTCATTATTCCTATCATTTCTTTTATAGACTAGCAAAAAGGAAATTGCTCAACTCTATTAGCAAAAAAAAAACAAGCAATAATATGACATTTGCCCTGTTTTGGTATTTTAATTGCACTATTTTGATGTTTCAATACTTTCTCCTTTTAGAACACATTGATAAACGGCCTAGAGGGGGGGTGAATAGGCAAATAAAATCTTAACACAAAGAGTGCGGAAATAGAAAGTAAAAACACAAGGAGTTATAGTGGTTCCAATTCCTCAATGAATTGTACTCCACTACCTAAGAGCTTCACCCTTAGGATTTTGAATAACGAACACTTCGTTATTTACCTTGAGTTTTTACGGGTTCAACTCAAACCTTACACCTTGGTTTTTGCGGGCTCAACCAATAAACCTTACACCTTGGTTTTTGCGGGCTCAACCAATAAACCTTACAAGTGATTTTTCCGGGCTCAATCACAACCTATCACAATCAATAAACTTGACAAGAGAATTGTGAAATGGCAACACAAATTGGTGTACAAATAAACTATGTATGATTTAATAATCAACACCAATAAATGAACAATATTACCTCAAGAAGAAAGCGATCCAAACTCGAATTGAAAGACGCAAGAATGGTTGAAAACCGATATGTGAAGCTTACGTTGTAAAACTTTGATTAAGAGAGTTTGTAAATGAAATTTGTATATGTGTAACTTGTAAAATGCTTTCTTATCTTCATATAACTCATCTTAGATGAGTATTTATAGTGTCAAAAGATTTGTGACCGTTTATAGCCGTTGGAGCCAAAAACTATCTGTTTGCTACAGTGAAAAACTATTCATTGCTACAGCGAAAACTATCCGTTGCTACAGTGAATCTATCCGTTGCTACAGTGAACCTATCCGTTGCTACGGTGAAACTATTCATTCCCGTTGCTACAGTAGACTTCCCGTTGCTACAGTGAGTTCATCCGTTGCTACAGTGAAACTCTCCGTTGCTACAGTGAAATCAAAAACTCTTTTTCCAAAATTTATTTTTCGTGTAAAAAATCTTTTGACACTCTCCTTGAGGTATTATCGAACATAAATCAAGTGCTAATTAGAATCATACTTACACGTTTAAAGTCCTAATGTACACTTGATCTTCTAGCTTGCGATATCTTGATTTGTTGCCTCTTATTTGTTCCATCGCAAACTACACACATTTTAACTTCAAATTGCATTAGTATTATTAATTAGTTTGTGTGTCTAAAATCATCAAAACAAGAGTAAGTTGCCCTTGGGCTAACAATCTCCCCCTTTTTGATGATGACAACCACAAACTAATATCAAAACATTTTTAAACTAGCAATTGAAATTGAAGTTAAATGGAGAAAACTTACATCTCCTATCTTTGCCAAATAAATGCTCCCCCTACATAAACCATTAGTGCACATAGAGCATAGCAAAGATTTCAAAGATTTGCTCCCCCTTAATCTTACCTTTCTCCCCATTCTATAAGCTTCATTACCAATCTCCCCCTTAACTTATTCTCCCCCTTTGTCATTAGCAAAAAGGGTTAATAAAATAAGGAAAGTCAATTAAGATCATATGAGGACTAATAAAGGAGCAAGCAAAGATCAAATCCAAAAATACTTTAACAAGTATTAAGATCAAACAATTATTTAATCCAAAAGTCAAAATACAAATATGAATAGTAAGATTATAAAGATGGATAATCTAAAAATGCATAATTAAAACAGAATTTTTATTCAACAAACATGTCACGTTACACGAAACGTAGAGAACATTTAGAACATTGAAAATACTCAAGAACCAAACCTAATTAAAATTCCTTCATAATGGAATATTACAACTCTTATTCAACCTAAAAGACCATTACAAAGTATAAGAACAAATACATTTAAAATATAAAATACACGATACAAAGATGTGATCAAAGATGGCATTGAGGTGAAGGGCAATCACATGGAGGGCAATGACACTTCGGACACATGAACAAGTCGATATTTCTTGGACAATTTTTGAGCATGAGAAGGGGAAAAGCAATGAAAGAAATCATCAATGCCAAAATGGCCAATATCATCCTCATCTCAAACGAAAGCATTTTGAAGATTCGAAGGAATTGAAGGTAAAGCTTTCCGTTTTGGATATCTAGAGAGGTGTAATCTTAGGCTATTTAAACACAAAAATGACAGCTTAAGGTCTAAGAATTACAACTCGAGGATATGAAATGTCGCTGACTTTTGTGCCCAACGCATGCGTACGAAGAATCAAATATATCACATCAATTTGATTTCCTCAATGATCAATCACATGAACAAAATCATACATGCATAGAAAAAATGATTCTCATTAAACACGTATATGCATAAACAAACAAAACAATTTACGGCAATTTATAGCACATATGATTATAAATATTATTTACTAATAATAATCATGTAAAAACATAGATATTCATCAATTTAATATAGGCATATAAATAAGAGTTCAAGAAATTTCGAATTCTTACTCAAATGGATTGCAAATACCAATTTCATGTCTTAGTTCCACAAAACGTTCTTTGGCAAGAGCTTTGGTGAAAATGTCTGCAAGCTGTTTGTTAGTACCAACAAATTCAAGCATAATGTCCCCTTTAGCCAAATGATCACGAATAAAATGATATTTTATATCAATATGCTTGGTTCGTGAGTGGCAAATAGGATTCTTGGTCAATTGAATAGCACTTAGATTATCACAAAAGATAGGAATTTTACAAAACTTAAGATCAAAATCTTCTAAGGTTTGTTTCATCCATAAAATTTGAGAAACACAAGATCCGGCAGCAATATATTCAGCTTCCGTGGTAGAAATAGCTACTGAATTTTGTTTCTTACTTGACCAAGAGACCATGCATTGTCCTAAAAATTGACATGAACCACTAGTGCTTTTCCTATCGGTTTTAGAACCAGCAAAATCTGAATCGGTATAGCCAATTAAATCAATGCTAGACCCTTTAGGGTACCAAAGACCTAATTTAGAAGTACCTTTCAAATATTTGAAAATTCTTTTCAAAGCAAGCAAGTGAGATTCTTTAGGACAAGATTGAAAACGAGCAAATAGACAAACACTAAACATTATATCCGATCTACTTGCCGTTAAATATAAGAGACTTCCAATCATACCTCGATATAGAGTAATATCTACATCTTTACCATCTTCATCTTTGTCGAGGTTGACGGTTGGACTAAGGGGAATAGGACTCTCATTGACATCTTTGTATCCATATTTGCTTAGGAGATCCTTGATGTATTTAGCTTGATTGAGAAAGATACCTTCTTTAGATTGTCGAATTTGAAGTCCAAGGAAGAATGTCAATTCTCCCATCATACTCATTTCGAACTCACTATGCATACATTTCTCAAATTCCTTGCACAAAGAATCGTTAGTAGCACCAAAAATGATATCATCAACGTAAATTTGCACAATTAACATATGATTACCATCATGTTTAGTAAAGAGTGTAGAATCAATTTTTCCCATTGTAAAACCATTTTTCAATAAAAATTGACTCAAACGATCATACCAAGCTCTAGGAGCTTGTTTAAGACCATATAAGGTCTTTTCCAATTTAAAAACATGGTTAGGAAATTTAGGATCTTCAAAACCGGGAGGTTGTTTGACATACACTTCTTCCATGATATAACCATTCAAAAATGCACTTTTAACATCCATTTGAAATAAGCTAATTTTTTTAAAACATGCAAATGCTAATAACATGCGAATGGATTCAAGTCTAGCAACGGGGGCAAATGTTTCATCAAAATCAATACCTTCTTGTTGGTTATACCCTTGGGCTACCAATCTAGCTTTATTCCTAATAACATTTCCCGATTCATCAAGTTTGTTTCGAAAAACCCACTTGGTGCCAATGATAGTATGGTTGCTAGGCCTAGGAACTAATTTCCAAACACAATTACGCTCAAATTGATTTAGTTCCTCTTGCATAGCAATCATCCAATATTCATCATGTGAGGCATCATCAAATTTCTTTGGTTCAAATTGAGAAACAAATGCATGATGATCATTCAAATTTCTAAGAGAAGAGCGAGTAGCAATACCTTTGCTATGGATATTACCTATGATTTGCTCTTGTGGATGTGCTTCCATGATTTTCCAAGGTTTGGAACTTGAGGGGCCTTGATCATTTTGATTTTCTACATCATTTGTATTCTCAAGCACCTCTTCCTCCAGCTCTTTCTCCTCTTGAATTTCTAGAGTATCTAGTGAAGGAGGATTGACTTGAGGGCTTCCAAAATCTTCTTCTACATCACTATCTATCTCTTTCACACTTTCAAAAGGATTAGATTCATCAAAAGCAATATGCATGGATTCTTCTACAACTAGAGTTCTTTTATTATAAACTCTATATGCTTTGCTAGTAGTAGAATAACCAAGAAAAATACCTTCATCCGACTTTGCATCAAATTTGCCCAAATTATCTTTGATGTTAAGAATAAAACATTTACATCCAAAGACTCTAAAGTATGCAATGGTGGGTTTCTTATCATGCCATAATTCGAAAGGAGTTTTATTAAGTAAAGGTCGAATTAGAACACGATTTAAAACATGACATGCGGTTGCAACGGCTTCGGCCCAAAAACATTTTGGTGTATTATGCTCATTTAAAAGAGTTCTAGCCGTTTCTTGCAATGTTCTATTTTTCCTCTCAACTACCCCATTTTGTTGAGGAGTGCGAGGACATGAAAAATTATGAAAAATACCATTTTCATTGCAAAAATCTTGAAACATGCCATTTTCAAATTCACCACCATGATCACTTCTAATTCTCAAAATTTTGGAACCTTGTTCATTTTGAATACGTTTGCAAAGTTGTTTGAATGTTTCACATGCATCATTCTTATGAGCCAAGAAGATAACCCAAGTAAATCTAGAAAAATCATCCACAATAACAAAAACATAACTCTTACCTCCCACACTTACCGTTCTCATAGGACCAAATAAGTCAAGGTGTAGGAGTTGTAGTGGCCTTGAAGTTGAAACGGATTTGATAGGTTTGAAGGAGCTCTTAATTTGCTTCCCATATTGACATGCATTACACAAACCTTCCTTCTCAAAATTCAACTTAGGTAAGCCTCTCACAAGCTCTTTCCTAGAAAGCTTTGCAATGTTTTCCATACCTACATGCACAAGTCTTCTATGCCAAATAGATGAATTATCAACTAAAGCACTTAAGCATGTATGATCATCGTTAGGAATATCATTTAAATCAATCATATAAATGTTTCCAACTCGATTACCCATGAAAATTAACTCACGTGTGAAAACATTTCTTACTTCACAATGAGTAGAAGTAAAAATGACAATTAAATCTTTATCACACAATTGACTAATGCTCAATAAATTAAATTTTAAACCATGCACAAATAAAACATGTTCAATAGAAGGAGAATGACCAACTTTACCGATGCCCGAAACTTTACGTTTAAGGTTATCTCCAAATCGAACATTTCCTCTATCTTCTTCCTTCAAATGGGTGAATTTTGACTTGTCACCCGTCATGTGCCTCGAACACCCGCTATCCAAGTACCATTTATTTGCATGGGGTTTTCGGCACATCTACAAAACAAATTAGTTAGTTCTAGGAACCCAAACTTGTTTGGGTCCTTTCTTAGCAAATGCACTTCTTTGTGCCCACATTTGTTTTGCATAAACATCATCTTTACGAATATAAAAAAAAAATGCCAAATGACCATTTCTCTTGCAATAGCTACATTTGTATAAAGGTCTATCATGTGAGTGATTAGAGGAACTAGCATTGTTATAATTCTTAGCTTTAACAAACGTAGTTTTAGAATTACTCATGCTAGTAGAATTATTAAATCCAATACCTCTTCTATCACCACTAGTCTTTTGATCATTTAACCAATCTTTTTGACTTTTAGCACTTTGAATGATTTTAGCTAAAGTAGCTTCAAGAACTTTAATCTTTTCATTTAAAAAAGCTACTTCTTTACTAGAATTTGCACACATTTTACAAATAGCATTTTCATTTTTGAGTTTATTGCATGCATCTTCAAGTAATTTGTTTTCACTAGTTAACCCTTTGTTTAGCTCTTCTAGCTCACTAATATCATTTTTGAGGCTATCTAGTTCTTTAACAAGTTTTGCATTTTTCCTACACATGTCTTGAAATTGTGTACCTAAATCATTAAAAGCATTTTGCAATTCATCAAAAGAGTAGGTACTTTCACTAACCGAATCATTGTCGCTATCTTCCTTAGCCATGAGGGAGAATTCGGTTTCTTCATCGGAAGAGTCACATTCATTTGCAAAGAAGCATATGTTGGATATCTCTTCTTCTTCTTCCGATTCGGATTGATTGCTTTCTTCTTCACTCTCATCATCATCCCAAGTTGTGGCTTTTAGAGCCTTCTTAGGATATCTACGTGAATTCTTCCCATCCTTAGAACCTCTTTTCTCAAACTTTTTCTTCTTCTCAAGGTTAGGACATTCACTCTTGACATGCCCTGGCTTTTCACATCCAAAACAAACAACACTATCATTTTTAAACTTGGATTTAGAAGTGTTAGGGTGCTCACCTTGATACCTTTGCTTCTTGTCATCGTTTTGCCAAAATTTCTTGAATTTTCTAGCAAAGAGAGCTAAGGACTCAATGTCTTCTCCATCTCCTTGAGCCTTGCTAACAAAAGCTACATTGTTGCTCTTGACTTTTTGCACTTCCGGTTCACCCATTTTGAGTTTGTACTCAAATGCCGTAAGAGAGCCAACAAGTTGAGAGAATGTGGGTTTCTTTTCTAGTTCATCAAAAATAGAAGTCTTGGCATTCCACGAGTTAGGTAAAATACTAAGAAGTTTTCTTACCATCTCCTCATCACTAGGAGTCCAACCAAGAGTTCCCATAGTATTGCAAATATTTTGAATTCTAGTACTCAAATCATAGATCGTCTCACCACTCTTCATACCTAGTAGTTCATACTCACGTTTGAGTGTATTGAGTCTAATGGTTCTCACTTGAGGAGTACCTTCATGTGCTGTCTCCAAGGTTTCCCAAACATCTTTGGACAATTTGCAAGCACTAACACGGTTAAATTCGTTTTGGGAAATAGAACAAAATAAAGCATACCTTGCCTTGTCTTCACTTTGTTTTCTTGCGACTGAACCAGCTGGCCACTTATCGAAGGGAAGAGGTTTTGTTGATCCATCTTCAGCCGGAGGTTCCATGGGAGTGGCAAATCCATGTAATACACAATCTAGCATGATTTGATCTTGTCCACCTAGGAAGGCTATCATTTTTGTCTTCCATTGTAAGTAGTTGTTTCCATCAAGAAATGGTGCGCGGTTGAGTGCACAATATAATCCCTCTTGAGCCATTTGATCTTTCACTTGAGGTGATTAAACCTACAAAACAAGTACCTTGCTCCGCTACCAATTGATAAACGGCCTAGAGGGGGGGTGAATAGGCAAATAAAATCTTAACACAAAGAGTAAGGAATTAAGAGTGCGGAAATAGAAAGTAAAAACACAAGGAGTTATAGTGGTTCCAATTCCTCAATGAATTGTACTCCACTACCTAAGAGCTTCACCCTTAGGATTTTGAATAACGAACACTTCGTTATTTACCTTGAGTTTTTACGGGTTCAACTCAAACCTTACACCTTGGTTTTTGCGGGCTCAACCAATAAACCTTACACCTTGGTTTTTGCGGGCTCAACCAATAAACCTTACAAGTGATTTTTCCGGGCTCAATCACAACCTATCACAATCAATAAACTTGACAAGAGAATTGTGAAATGGCAACACAAATTGGTGTACAAATAAACTATGTATGATTTAATAATCAACACCAATAAATGAACAATATTACCTCAAGAAGAAAGCGATCCAAACTCGAATTGAAAGACGCAAGAATGGTTGAAAACCGATATGTGAAGCTTACGTTGTAAAACTTTGATTAAGAGAGTTTGTAAATGAAATTTGTATATGTGTAACTTGTAAAATGCTTTCTTATCTTCATATAACTCATCTTAGATGAGTATTTATAGTGTCAAAAGATTTGTGACCGTTTATAGCCGTTGGAGCCAAAAACTATCTGTTTGCTACAGTGAAAAACTATTCATTGCTACAGCGAAAACTATCCGTTGCTACAGTGAATCTATCCGTTGCTACAGTGAACCTATCCGTTGCTACGGTGAAACTATTCATTCCCGTTGCTACAGTAGACTTCCCGTTGCTACAGTGAGTTCATCCGTTGCTACAGTGAAACTCTCCGTTGCTACAGTGAAATCAAAAACTCTTTTTCCAAAATTTATTTTTCGTGTAAAAAATCTTTTGACACTCTCCTTGAGGTATTATCGAACATAAATCAAGTGCTAATTAGAATCATACTTACACGTTTAAAGTCCTAATGTACACTTGATCTTCTAGCTTGCGATATCTTGATTTGTTGCCTCTTATTTGTTCCATCGCAAACTACACACATTTTAACTTCAAATTGCATTAGTATTATTAATTAGTTTGTGTGTCTAAAATCATCAAAACAAGAGTAAGTTGCCCTTGGGCTAACACACATAAGAGACACAGTATTGCTTACCTTAATAGATGAACATTGCAATTTTTATTGAGTAGAAACATACCTTCCATCCTGGTGTTGTTACGAATAGGATTACCGGGGTATCGTTTTCTCCTCCAGTCAAAGGCTGGGGTAGAATTCTTACTTGTGGTATTCTTAATAACATCCGTACAGAATAAATACTTGCATATAATGTGGTTATAATATGTTTACCAAAACAAATTGCGTTTTCGATAAGCATAAAAATTTTCCATGCCAAGGATGACAGAATGGTAATGTCTATATCGAAGTAGAGCAGATCACATTTTTCAGCCTTTCCTAAACCTGCGGCGTCACTTTGAAGTACAATACCGCTCTGTTAACGTCGATATTTCACTTGGACATCTTCATAAGAATTGTAGTTCTTTCAATTACCTTAAAATCGAGATATTATACCGAGAATTCCGAGCACGTATGAAGAAGATATGATTTTTCCCGTAAAATCCAATATAACTGCCCAGCAATCTTCGGTACTGTTCATTCGGATCTCTATTATTCATAAATTCAGAAACTTGCTGTCCAGAAATCCGGAAACTCAAACCTGGAATCCGGAAACAAACCGGAATCGTAGAATCATAAACCCGGAATTATTCTATAACTCGCTTTTTGTCATCTTTTACTTCCTTCCATAACATCGCCAATTTCCACTTTTCACGATACCAAATTGTCCGACAATTTATAGGAAGCAGCAGCTTGGATGTCATAATAATTGATATATTGGAGCATGCGCGTTTACCCATAGCCTTATGCATAACCCGCTTCTGGCGCAGAGGTTTACCTCTAGAAGCTCATATTATACCATATAACCGAATCTTATGTGCCCGAGAGTAGATCTATCAGAGACTTGCTTTAGCAACAGACAAACCCAGAATCAGTGTGCATAACCCCGGCCAGTAGAGAGGTTAGTAGGCAAGTTGGTCCAGGTTTTGCATACAATACTGCTCGGGTGATCACTAGCACCAACCGCTTAGGCCCTCGATTCTGTAAATGAAGATCCGACCAAGATATCCGGAACAAGATCTGGATCAAGATCCGGAAAAAGATCCGTAACCCATTCAGTTCTTATATCTGCGAATATTGCAACACGCTCATGTCTACCATGTCCAACCTGTGCCAACCCAACATCAGAATTACAGACGATTTAAAACACTTGGAGGTAAGTGAGCCACTGATACTCCCCTAAACGCAGCTTCTCAAAAGATTTTCCATCATCGGAAACCTCAAATTCTTTGGAAATAAATTTCCTTGCTCCAAGCAACGGCTTATCCCCATGGTTTCTGCATGCCCGGTGATAACACAGGGATAAATCCCAAGGGTAAAGGGGTCTTTTCCCTAGAGAGGATTGACCGGTTGACTGATCACGTGGGCACAGTTAAGATAAGTTGATAGAGGCTATCAGTAGAAAGGACTACCGGGCAGTCATAAAGACTAACAGTATCTCGCCGTT
This sequence comes from Viola odorata, assembly GCA_963691705.1. Taxonomy (NCBI): domain Eukaryota; kingdom Viridiplantae; phylum Streptophyta; class Magnoliopsida; order Malpighiales; family Violaceae; genus Viola; species Viola odorata. The sequence continues at coordinate 60,462,467 of OY829537.1, forward strand.
AGGAGCCGGTAGAATGAGATAACGGATGCTCAGAAGATCTGTAGCCAGGGGCTAACGGTATCTGGGTATCGGTCGCTATAATGACATCAGTTACTGGCTCGTAACGGTCATGAGAGGACCGTTACGCACGTTGCAGACTGAGTTATTACACCCTTTAATGGCGAGTGATTGCTATATTGATGCCATGGTAACGGTCGTCCGGTATGGCTTATAAATAGCACAGTAAGGCAAGGTAATACGGACACGCATAGACAAACAGGCTGTTATTATCCTTAAGCTTTTAACACTTGCATATCATACTGACTTGATCGTCGGAGAGTTTACGCCGGAGACCTCCTCCGGCGCCTTGCAGGAAACTCGGAGCGGACTTGAAGGACAGACAGTGATGCAATTACCTAAAAGGGCATACCCCTAATCATAGATTATCATTTGGTGCTTTCGTTGAGAGCATTGGATCATTGAGTGAGAAGACCTTGATCATCCAAGCTCACCTATTCATATATTCACGGAATTTCCTAGCACTGACTCGAAATGACTTCAGAACCCCAAGTTTCTGGGACCACCAACTATCCTCCCATTTCTGGTCAGGAAATTCTGGGACTGTCGCAATCGTTAGCTTTGCCCGATATGGGCAGCAGTCAACCACTTTACAAGCATTTGGATTTTCTACAGACGACAGAAAACAACACGAATACTTCAAATTTCCAGACGCCTAGGTCAGGCACTTCAAGGGGCCCGGTGATAGGATCCTTTGATGTTGAATTGCAAGGAACTAGTCTCCATTGGGGATGGCTCGGATGATTGATGGATGAAGGATTGATGACTTCAGGAGTTAGGCGCAGCGGGAATTTGTAATGGAAAGATGTATGAATTTTAGAAAGGTGTATGGAAAAATAAGGGAATTTTAATTCAAGATTAATGGTTCTTGAATCGGGAATTTTAGAAGTGAAATATGGATGATAATATGAACAAGTAAATTCAAGAAAACCCTCTCGTTAACAAAGAACGAGCAACCTTTCTATATTTAATATACTTCAAATATCGAACTCAAACTTGCAATGAATTTGCTAGCTTAAGATGGAAAGTTTACAAGAAATTTAGGGAAAGAAAGTAAGAAATTACAAGAATTAAACTAAAATTGGCTTAAAGCATGATAATTATCAATGATCAAAAAGCGAGTGTTAAAGTAAACTAAACATATCTATTTATAGCTGCCAAATTCCAAGCCTTGGAATTAATTCAGCCCTCACTACCGGATTGTGTGGACGACATGGGCTCTGGACGTGTGGAGCAAGGCCTGGTCTTGTGGCATCGTGGGCTGGGACGTGTGGAAGCAGCGTTGGTGGGCGCAGGAGTGGGCTGCTGTTGGAACGACACCGTGTGCTGCTGCTGCGTGCGTTGATGGGCTGCTGCTTGCTTGCTGCGTGCTGGGCTGGGCTGGACAGTGGGCCCTGGCTAGCGTCTGGGCTGCTGCTGCTGGTCTTGGGCTGAATGGAGTTTGTGCATACATTCTCCTTTGGTCCTTGGATTTGTATGCATGAACTCCATTGATCCTTAGACTTTGGGTGCTCCTCCTCGTAGCGTAAATGTTGGAGAATAAGCGCTACGAGATTTTGACGTTGGCTTCGAGTACGCGATGCGATCGGCGCGATCGTATCATCCCCTCCCCCTTCGAGTGGATTCGACCTCGAATCCAAAGTCTGCACGTCCTCAAGGTCATCGTCATCTGAATCCTCTACAAAATATGGAGATAAATCAGTAATGTTGAAGGTAGTAGAGGAGACAACAAAAGATGTAGGAATGTCTAAAACATAAGCATTATCGTTAATCTTGTTAACAATAAGGAAAGGACCAGCCCCTTTATGGCTCAATTTGGACTTCCGAAGGTGAGGGAAACGCTCCTTGCGTAGATGCACCCAAACCCAATCTCCAACTTCAAAGGATTTGACTCGTTTGCCGGCATTGCGCTTCTCCTCGAGTTTGGCGTTCACGTTTTCCATTCTTTGCTTCGCTTTAGCATGTAACTCCTTCACTTTGGCTGCTCGTTCTTCTCCATATAAGCTGGATATATGAGAAACAGGTAGCGGGAGCAAGTCTATGGGGGTGAGTGGGTTGAACCCATAAACTAGCTCAAATGGAGAATATAAAGTAGCAGAATGCATGGTACGATTATATGCAAATTCAATAAAGGGAAGACATTGATCCCAATTCTTCGAATAGTTTGGTACCATGATTCGAAGTAAGTTACCCAGAGTTCGATTGACTACCTCTGTCTGGCCATCTGTTTGGGGGTGGTAAGATGTAGAAAACAGGAGCTTGGTCCCCAACTTGGCCCATAGGACACACCAAAAATTACTCAAGAATTTTGAGTCTCGATCACTGACAATGGTACGTGGTATGTCGTGGAGGCGAACAACCTCTCGGAAAAATAGGTTAGCTACATGAGAAGCATCAGTAGTGGATTTGCAAGGAATAAAATGTGCCATCTTAGAAAATCGATCAACAACAACAAAGATAGCGTCTTTTCCATTACTAGTTTTGGGCAATCCTAGTACAAAATCCATGGAAATATCGCACCAAGGGTGTGAAGCAACAGGTAATGGCATGTAACGACCATGATCATGAGATGTAGATTTAGCACGATGACATTCAATGCATGCATTAACAATACGAGTTATCATAGGACGCATATGCGGCCAATAAAAATGTTCTTTTAAAGTGCTCAAAGTTTTGTTAATACCAAAGTGACTGCTAAGTCCACCACCGTGAGCCTCTTTAATGAGAAGCTCACGCATGCTACATTTGGGCACACATAATCGACCTTTACAAAATAGGAATCCATCATGCAAAGAATAATTCTCAAAAGGTCCATTCGAGCATGCATCATACGCAACATGAAAATCATCATCATTTTCATACAGTTCAATGATATGCGAAAATCCCAATAATTTAGATTGCAAAGAAGTAATGAGTGCATACCTTCGGGAAAGGGCGTCGGCGACCGTGTTCTCCTTTCCTTTCAGATATTTGATCACATATGGGAATCGCTCAATGAACTCTAGCCAAACAGCATGACGACGATTCAACTTACCTTGTCCTTTGAGGTAGCGAAGGGATAGATGGTCGGTGTGAACAACGAATTCCTTCGGGACGAGGTAGTGCTCCCAAACAGTGAGGGTTCGAATTAGGGCGTACAGTTCCCGATCATAGGTGCAGTAATTGAGCTGGGCGTCCTTTAGCTTCTCACTGAAATAAGCGATCGGTCGCCCTCCTTGTAACAGTACAGCTCCAATCCCTACTCCACTTGCATCGCATTGGACATCAAACGTCTTGTCAAAATCCGGTAGGGCGAGAACCGGGCTGGACACAAGGCATTCCTTAAGGGTCTTAAAGGCCTCATCTTGCTCGGGCCCCCATACGAACGGAACGTTCTTCTTGGTGAGTACGTTGAGGGGCGCGGCAATCGTTGAGAAATCCTTCACGAACCGTCGATAGAAACCGGCTAAACCATGGAATGAGCGCACCTCACTCACATTTTGCGGAGTTGGCCAATCCGCAATTGCTTTGATCTTGGCTTGATCAACTTTGAGTCCGTCAGCACCTACAAGAAAGCCAAGAAAGTGGACTTCGTCCAAACAAAACTCGCACTTTGCGAGTTTAGCATAAAGCTTATGCTCGCAAAGGGTTAGAAATACAAGTCGTAAATGCTCGAAATGGGAATCATGCGTGGAACTATATATCAAGATGTCATCGAAATAAACAACAACAAACTTACCAATAAAGTCACGCAACATGATTCATTAAATGCATAAATGTGCTAGGAGCATTTGTTAATCCGAAAGGCATAACTAACCATTCATAAAGACCAAATTTAGTTTTGAAAGCAGTTTTCCATTGGTCTCCTTCATGCATACGGATTTGATGATATCCACTAGCCAAATCAATTTTAGAAAATATTGTAGCATGGCTGAGTTCATCTAGCAAATCATCAAGTCTAGGTATGGGGTGCGAGTATTTAATGGTTACCTTATTGACGGCTCGACAATCCATGCACATGCGCCACGAATCGTCTTTCTTTGGAATGAGGATCACCGGAACGGCACACGGGGAAAGGCTTTCTCGAATATAACCTTTAGCGAGCAGCGCCTCGACTTGAGTCTCCAACTCCTTAGTTTCCATCGGGTTGCACCGATAAGCTGGGCGATTAGGCATAGGCGCACCAGAGATCAAATCAATCTTGTGCTCGATCCCTCGGATGGGTGGTAGCCCTTCTGGTAACTCGTCAGGAAACACGTCTTGAAAATCTGCCATCAAAGACACAAAAATAGGAGAAGAGGAAACGGGGTTAGTGTTAGATGTTTCCGCACTCAAGGTACGGAAACGGAGAAAAACAATGGGTTTTTGCGCAACAAGCACACGCCTCACATCCCGAGATCTTCCCATGAGACTCACTTTTCTCTCTTCTCTCGTTCCCCTCAGAACCTCGCTAGCTAGCTCATTTTTTTCTAGCTGTGTGTTTCCACTCTTTCCTTCCTTTTTCTCTCCTCTTTTTGCAAGCTCATTTTTTTCTTGCGGGCTATTTTGAATACTCTCACCGCTTATATTTTTCACTCCACTCCTTCCTTCTTTTTTAAGCAAAGAAATTGAAATATCGTAGACCGCGCTCGCTCTTTTAAGCTTGATTTGGTCTTCGTATACCTGACTAGGTGCGAGTGGTGGTATCATGAATTTGCGGTCGCCGTGAGTGAGCCGGTAGGTGTTGCGGAAACCGTCATGAATGGCGTGGCGATCAAACTGCCACGGTCGGCCAAGCAGCAGGTGGCTGGCTTGCATAGGAGCGACGTCACACACTCGCTCGTCCATGTACTCTCCAATCTGAAACTTGACTCTTACTTGCTTGACTACCTTGATCGAACTTCCATCGTTGAACCAGTTCAACACATAAGGGTGGGTGCTTGGTCGTCGATATTCCAAGCGAATGAATTAGCAAGGTGCTAGCCACATCAGCACAACTCCCACTATCAATAATGATCGACATAACCATTCCGTCAGCTACACCCCTTGTATGGAACAAGTTCTCTCTCTATTCCAAGACCTCATCATCTGCCCGGGCTTGCATACTCAAAGTCCGTCGGACAACCAGGCTTCGGGGAATCTCTAACGGGGCATACTCAGCTTCTTCCTCAAATTCGGCTTCTTCTTCCCTCTCAGATTCCTCGTCTTCACTTACTATCTCCCCTCCTTCTCGAACCAAGATGATACGACGGTTTGGACATTCGGCTCTCATGTGTCCTTTACCGCCATATTTGAAACACTCAATTGATCGGCTTGGGGTTCTGTGGGTTGTGTTTGGTGTTGTGGAGGTATTTTGGGACATGTATGGCTTGGGGTCGGGTGATTTAGTGTCGTTTGGTCGGGAGTCAGTTGATTTTGGGTAGTTCGTTTTAGAGGTCTTTGTTTGCCAAGGCTTTTTAGTATTTGTCACAGAGTGTGGAGTAGTAGTATTGACAAAGTTTCAGGGTTTAGAGCTTACTTGGCGTTCTAGTTTTAGGGCTAGGTGATACATCTCCTCGAGTGTATTGTAGGGAAGGAAGTCCAACTGTTGGGAGATTTCCTTGCGAAGACCACCAAGAAATCGGGCCATGGTTGCCTCACTACCCTCTCGTACATCCAATCGCGTCAACATGGACAACATCTCATGGTAAAACTCCGTGACACTTTTACTTCCTTGATACAATCGTTGGAGTTTCTGATGTAAATCTCAGAGGTAGAAGACTGGCACAAACCGTCGCCGTATCTCTTCTACCAGTTCAGTCCAAGTCGTTATTGGTGGTTCACCATCTAATCTCCGGTTGACCAAGACTCTCTCCCACCATTGTATCGCCAAACCTGTGAACTCAACAACAGCCAGACGACACTTCTTTTCTTCCGAATATGGGTAACAGGTAAATATCCTTTCCATCTTACTTTCCCATTCATAATAAACATCGGGGTCTTCTTTACCCTCAAAAGAGGGTATAAATAATTTAATATTGGAAGTATTATCATACCGTTCCTCATGTCGAGGTGCCCTTCGAGCCTCCCTTAGAGGTTCGTGTCGTGGTGTGCCAAAGAAAGGCGTTTGGCGTGATGGAATGTATGGGTTGGACACGGCTGGATGTATTAGTGGTGGCGCGTAGGAGTTCGCCTGGTGAAGTGGGATACTGGGTCCTCGGTTAGACGTGTTATTCCGATGTCGGTTTAGGACAGGTGGCGCTAGTGGCTGGGATGTGTGAGGCATGTTAAAGGGTTGGCGGTTGTGTGATTGGCGATCCTCCTCATTGTCACTACTATCAGTATGGGCATAGATACCTTCAGTGTTGCTATTAACGGGAGGACTATATAGGAGTTGATTCCTTAGGTCGGTGGATCGGGTTCTTTGTTGGAAGTGGGGAAATGTAGGGGTTCTTTGTAGTAGTGGTGTTTGTAGTGGTGGGGGTGTTTGGGCTTGTCGAGTTTCGATGGCCTCGAGTCTAGCCATCATTTTCTCCAATATGGAGCTAATGTGGCTCATGTTTGGATCGGGTGGTGGGGTTGGTACTTCCGAATGTTCTTCGGTAATGGTAGGGTCGTTGGACATGATGTGTACCTGCACAAAGAAAATAAACACAAAGGAAAACTAAAAGTTGTTTGTTAGTACCCTCCCTCACGTGTTTACACTCTTCTCTCTATTGTTCTCACCAAAATCACACAAAAATAAACAAATACACTTAAAGCCAATTTTAGTGTTAAAAAAATATGACTCAAAGAATGATGAGCACTTTGGTGACACACAATAAAAACTGGGTACACAAAGAAGCTATGGAAAAATTAAGGTAAATAACACGAACAAAATGAGATTGTGCAATTACCTTAATTTGGAATGGAAGAGATATGAGGAACAATAATGAAAACTTACAAAGACACGAATGAAGAATGGCGCAAAAGGATTTGTGTTTCGGAAGCTGAAAGAAAGCTTGACTCGTCCAATGGTAGTCCACGTCAAGTGTCGAAAAGCTTACCTAGCGATCTTGTCCCTTGCTTTTGACTTGTGTTGATCGTTCTTTTCTTTTCTTTTCTTTTCTTTTCTTTTTTTTGTTATATATATATATACACAATATATATTTTTTTTTTTTATCTCTCTTTTTTTTTTTTTTTTTATATCACAAGTGAAGGGACGCTCGGATCGCAAATAGATAACAAAGAAAATAAAATTTGTGTTAGTGGACAAATTTATACAATGGACAAGACGAAGGAGTAATGAATTCGAAAAAATGGAAAAAGGAATTGATTTGCGATTTTATCGTTTACCAACCTTCGAGACAGCCGAGCTTCGCTACCACGTGATAGGATCCTTCGATGTTGAATTGCAAGGAACTAGTCTCCATTGGGGATGGCTCGGATGATTGATGGATGAAGGATTGATGACTTCAGGAGTTAGGCGCAGCGGGAATTTGTAATGGAAAGATGTATGAATTTTAGAAAGGTGTATGGAAAAATAAGGGAATTTTAATTCAAGATTAATGGTTCTTGAATCGGGAATTTTAGAAGTGAAATATGGATGATAATATGAACAAGTAAATTCAAGAAAACCCTCTCGTTAACAAAGAACGAGCAACCTTTCTATATTGAATATACTTGAAATATCGAACTCAAACTTGCAATGAATTTGCTAGCTTAAGATCGAAAGTTTACAAGAAATTTAGGGAAAGAAAGTAAGAAATTACAAGAATTAAACTAAAATTGGCTTAAAGCATGATAATTATCAATGATCAAAAAATGAGTGTTAAAGTAAACTAAACATATCTATTTATAGCTGCCAAATTCCAAGCCTTGGAATTAATTCAGCCCTCACTACCGGATTCTGTGGACGACGTGGGCGCTGGACGTGTGGAGCAAGGCCTGGTCTTGTGGCATCGTGGGCTGGGACGTGTGGAAGCAGCGTTGGTGGGCGCAGGAGTGGGCTGCTGCTGGAATGACGTCGTGTGCTGCTGCTGCGTGCGTTGATGGGTTGCTGCTTGCTTGCTGCGTGCTGGGCTGGGCTGGACAGTGGGCCCTGGCTAGCGTCTGGGCTGCTGCTGCTGGTCTTGGGCTGAATGGAGTTTGTGCATACATTCTCCTTTGGTCCTTGGATTTGTATGCATGAACTCCATTGATCCTTAGACTTTGGGTGATCCTCCTCGTAGCGTAAATGTTGGAGAATAAGCGCTACGAGATTTTGACGTTGGCTTCTAGTACGCGATGCGATCGGCGCGATCGTATCATCCGGTGTCGCCAGCGGAAGGTTCTGTAGCCGTATTACACCATAGAATGGATGAGATGATGTTGCTGTTGTCGAGCCTAGCTGGGCAGCCAAGGACTTATTCTCATCCATTGCCGAATTTCTCAACACCACAAGTCACTCTGAATCCGTTCGCCTCGCTACCTCAAGTGTCGCAACCTTTGCCTCCGCCACCGCTTTTTGGTCCTGAAATGGGAAGGAGCCAGCCTGTCCCCCAGAGGGTGCGGTCGGAAGTGGTTCCAAGAAGAGAAGAAGGACTCATGGAAAATTTCAAAAGGGAAGATGACCCGGGGATGGGGCATAGCTTGGCAAGAAGTCGGTCACATCGAAGGGCCAGAGAGTCAGAGGATAGGCGGAGTCGGGACCGGTCGCCACCGAAAAATCGGTCCGTACGAGGTCCTCGCAGTAAGCAAGAAAGGGAACCACGTCGAGGTTCTCCATCCGCGACTTCGGCTCGGCGGAGAGAGAAGGACGATGATCCTAGGAATCCATTGAGCCACCGGGTGCGACAACATCAAGTAAGCCGAAGGATTAAACTGCCCACGGAGCAGTATGATGGGACAAAGGATCCCGTTACTCACCTAAGCCGAGTGAAGGATTTTGTGAAGATTCAGACTCGAAGAGATGAAGCTTTGTGTCAGCTTTTTGTCCTCACACTCACGGGAGCGGCCAGGAAATGGTTTGAAGGATTGACAGCTGGATCCATAGACACTTTTGCCGCCTTGGAAGAGCGATTCCGTAGCCGGTTCAGTACCTCGATTCCCCTTAAGAAATCTTCAGCGGATTTATTTGATATAAGGAGGAAGAAGGGCGAATCCTTGAAGGCTTACTTAGAGCGGTTCAATGTAGAAATGGTTGTAATGACGAACGTCACCGTGGAAATTGCGGTGGAAGCAATGAAGAGGAACTGTAGCTACGACAAGCTGGAGGACACGTTATTGGTCGATCCACCGGCAACATTAGACCTGTTACGAATCCGGGCAAATAATTTCGCCAGGATGGAAGAAGCCGATTACTAGAGGAAGAAGAGGGACAGAGAAGTGTCACCTCCGGTAAAAAAGAATGAGGAAAAATCTCGTAAAGAATACTCCTCAAAGAAGTCAGGGGGCAAAACGGAGCGGGGATCTTCGTCACTGTCACTACCCAGGGCTGAGATACTGGCTATTATTGAGCGGAAGGGATTGCCAATCAAGTACCCAATTCATAGACCTGGAATGGACTTGGGAAGACGGAAGGATCAGTAATGTCGTTTCCATAAAGCAAACGGGCATGACACTGAGCGATGCCAGGCGTTAAAACTAGCGATTGAGAGACTGATGGAAGAAGGCTATTGGGGAGAAACAGCAACCCAAGGACGTCGTCATGAAACAGAAAGGCGACATGAAACCGATAGGGAGGAAACGAGGAATAGGGAGTCTACGGAGATACCCGTTACCGACCGGCGAAAGGACAAGTCCAAGGAGGTTGCCTCGGCAACAATGAGGGATTTCCCGTTAATCTCTTTAATAGCGGGTGGAGCCGAGAGCGTGAAAGGATCCACTAGTACTGCGGCAAAGGGAGACGAGGAATCCTTGGTGGGAGAAAAAAGGAAGAGAGTGGAGTCTTTGAAAGAAGGTATGGATTTTGACATGCTAGATCGTATGGTGATTTCGTTCTCAGAGGAGGATGAGATGGGGGTCGTATACCCTCAAAATGACGCTATGGTGACGACAACGGTTGTAGGAGGTTACCGTGTCGCGAGAACTCTAGTTGATAACGGCAGTACCGTCAACCTTTTGTCGTACAAGGCATACAAGGCGATGGGCCGCCCTGAATCTGAGTTGATATCGTGTCCCAAGCCTATCATCGGATTTGACGGGATCCCTATTCCTGTGGTAGGAATAACGTATTTTTCTTTGTTCTTTTTGGAGGATACGGGAATGAGGACTGTGGAGCAGTTGTTCATGATAGTAGACCTCAATCTACCGTACAACGGGATCTTGGGCCGGCCATTTCTCAATGCGTTTGGGGCGGTCATATCCCAGCGCCACTTGAAGCTGAAGTATCCTTCGTGGGATGGGGTTGTTACTATCAGGGGAGATCAAAAGTTGGCCGCAGAATGTTACCTGGTAATGACCAGTGGGGCCACTGATCATTATGTTTGTGTCACCTCAGACCCGTTTGATCAGCCAGATGAGAGGAGAGCCCAGCCGGTAGAGAAAATGGTGCCGGTGCCCGTTGGGGGGACACTGGGTGGTCATTGCTTGGTTAGTGAAAAATTAACGCCAGAAGAGCGGGCGTAGCTAGGACAGCTATTGGAGAAGTGTGCGGGGAGTTTTGCATGGACATCGGCAGATATGCCGGGCATTTCTAGAGAAACAGTAGAGCACCGTTTGAATGTAGACCGGACTGCGAAGCCGGTGCAGCAAAAATGGCGATCTTTCTCGAAAGAGAAGGCAGACGCTATCGAGAAGGAGGTGGCCAAACTCCTCAAGGCAGGCTTCATTAGAGAAGTCCAGTACCCTCCTTGGTTGGCCAATCCGGTAGTTGTACCCAAGCCTAACGGGGAGTGGAGAATGTGTATTGACTTTATGGACTTGAATGAAGCATGCCCGAAAGATTGCTATCCACTTCCTCGAATCGAGTAGTTGGTAGACCAAACGGCGGGGTATGAGTACTTAAGTTCGCTAGACGCCAATTCTGGTTACCACCAGATTCCGATGGCAGTAGAGGACGAAGAGAAAACAACTTTCATAACCCCGAAAGTGACCTACTGTTACACAGCCATGCCATTTGGGTTGAAGAATGTTGGAGCAACTTTTCATAGGACATCGAACAAAATTTTTGAAGCCCAAATTGGGAAAAATATGGAGGTATACGTTGATGACATGCTGATAAAGAGTAGAAGTTTTGAGGCACATTTGGCAGACTTGAAAGAAGCATTTGAGGTTATGAACCGGTATGGGATGAAAGTTAACCCCAAAAAATGCCTGTTCGCTTTTCAAACGGGTAAATTTCTAGGCTACGTCGTTAGCCGGAAGGGTATTCAGCCGAATCCTTCGAAACTGCGCGCGGTTCATGATATGATATCACCCCGTAACATAAAGGAGGTGCAAAGGCTTACCGGGAGGGTTATTGCGTTGAGTCGGTTTATATCCAAGCAGGGTGAGAGGTGTTTGCCCTTTTTCAAACTGATTAGAAAGAAGGCCCCGTTTGGTTGGACGGAGGAATGTGAGAAGGCTTTCGTTCAGTTAAAAGAGTATCTATCGTCAGATCTATTGCTCACCTGGCCAAAAGAGGGGGATACGTTGTATTTATATTTGGGAGTGGCTGAGGAGGTCGTTAGCGTGGTACTTGTGCGTGACGATGAAGGAATCCATCGACCCATTCGTTTCGTGAGTAGAATCCTGAAAGACGCGGAGCTGAGGTATGGCCGAATAGAGAAGGTAGTATATGCTTTGGTGTAGGCAACAAGGAAAATGAACCGGTATTTTCAGGCATATTTGGTCATTGTATTGAAGAACATGCCTCTGAAGCGAATACTCAAGAAACCCGAGATATCTGGTAGAATGGTTATATGGGCTTTTGAATCGGAGCAATACGGTTTGCGTTACCAAACGCGCCCGTCAATCAAGGCTCAGGCTTTAGCTGACTTTGTGGCTGAGTGCACTTTCCCAGAGACGTCCTTGATAGAGCAAGGGGCAACGGTTGACGACCTTTCTTTGCAAACGGAGATATATGGAGACACGTGGACTATTCACGATGATGGGGCAAAAAATCAGGAGTCGGCAGGAGCAGGCATTATCATCACTGGACCAGATGGGGTCAAGATGAGATATGCCCTGAGAATTTTGAAACCACTCTCTAACAACACAGCTGAGTATGAGGCGTTGCTTACGGGGTTGCGCATTGGGAAGGAATTGAGTACCAGAGGAGTTCATGATCAGGAAGAAAGTGGCGATCTCCGTTTGAGAATCCACGAGGATTCTAAGCTGGTAGCGGACCAGGTTAATGGTATTTCTCAGGCTAAAAACCCCATGATGATCAGGTACTTAGAAAAGGTGCAGAAAGAGTTGACAATAGTCAAGGAGATGGGGATACGGGTTGACATCGAGCACCTCCCGCGAGAGGAGAATTCAGAGGCAGATGAGATTGCAAAGTTAGCTGCTGATCCGGTAGCAGTCATGCCAAAGGATGTCTTGATAGAGAAAATATTGACACCATCATTCATGGAGGAACAGTTATCCTTGTGTGTTGTAACGGGTGAAAGCGATTGGTGAGTACCGGTTATTGATTACCTTAAGCATGGGAGGTTACCGGAGGATCGAAAGGAAGCAAAGAAAATATTGAAACGGGCAGATAGATGTTCTCTGTATAACGATGAGCTCATTCGTCGTTGTTTTACTCATCCCGCGGCCAAGTGTATCTCGGAAGAAGAAGGTCAATACGTGCTAAGGGAAATTCATGAAGGCATCTGTGGGATGCACGTGTCAGGAGGAACCATGGCAGCGCAGGTATTACGACTGGGCTTCTATTGGCCTACGATAAGAGGAGACTGTGACCAATTTGTGCGCACATGTAAAAAGTGTCAGGAGTTTGCAAGAATTCCAAGACAACCAGCGGCAGACATAACGGGGTTAATCAGTCCGTGTCCGTTTGCTCAGTGGGGGATTGATATTTTGGGACCGTTTCCGAAATCCCGATCTCAGTTGGAGTATGTGATAGTCGCGGTAGACTACTTCACTAAGTAGGCTGAAGCGAGGCCGTTAGCAAGAATAACGGCCGAAATGGCATGGCGCTTCTTTTTGACTCAAGTCATCTACCGGTTTGGAATTCCTCGAATTCTTATCAGTGATAACGGTACTCAGTTCAAAAGCAAGTACTTTCAAGAAAAATGTCAGTCCTTGGCTATCGAACAAAGGTTTACGTCGGTGGCACACCCGCAGACAAACGGTCAAACCAAAGTGACACACAGAACAATCTTGAGTGGAATCAAGAAGAACTTGGAGGGTGCACGTAGAAGGTGGGTGGACGAGTTGCCAAACGTCATGTGGGCTTACCGGATGACAGAGAAAATGAGCACAGGAGAGACACCATTCGCGTTGACCTATGGAACTGAGGTAGTAACTCCGGTAGAGTTGGGAGTCATTAGTTTGCGAGTAGAACATTTTGAGGAGGAGCGAAATCAGGAATTGCTACAAGCACATCTTGATTTGTTACCGGAACTTCGCGAGCAGGCGTTCCTGAAGAACCTGCATTATAAGCGCAAGATGGCGAAATATCACAACCGAAAAGTGAAGGAGTGGCTGCTGAAGGTGGGCGATCTGGTTCTGCGCAGCAGACAAGCAGCAGGACAGGAAATGAGAAAATTGAGTCCTAATTGGGATGGGCCGTACCGGGTCACACGAGTTGTGGGTGGGGGCGCATATCATCTTGAAGAAGAAGATGGTACCCCGTTACCCAACTCCTGGAACATTGTCAACTTAAAATTATATCATCCAAGAGCGGATGTGTTGTTTGTACTTTCTGAATAAATGAGTAACACCGTGGACGTAGGCATTTTTGGCTGAACCACGTTAAAAAATATGCATGTATATGAGTTATTTATTTTGTGCAGGATAGGGGGCAGTACGCAGTGAGGCTGCTAGGATCTGTCTCATTCTGGTTACAACGATGACGATATTACCGGTCTTTTGAGAAGACGGTAATAGGATAAAAAGCCTCATGAGGATCCATCGTCATCTTGGTTAAGATGAGTGTATGGTAGTGACGGTCCTTGGGGGTGTTACCGGTCTTTTGAGAAGACGGTAGCATGGTCCATTGTAAAAATAAAAAGCCTCATGAGGATCCATCGTCATCTTGGTTAAGATGAGTGTATGGTAGTGACGGTCCTTGGGGGTGTTACCGGTCTTTTGAGAAGACGGTAATAGGATAAAAATCCTCATGAGGATCCATCGTCATCTTGGTTAAGATGAGTGTATGGTAGTGACGGTCCTTGGGGGTGTTACCGGTCTTTTGAGAAGACGGTAGCACGGTCCATTGTAAAAATAAAAAGCCTCATGAGGATCCATCGTTATCTTGGTTAAGATGAGTGTATGGTAGTGACGGTTCTTGGGGGTGTTACCGGTCTTTTGAGAAGACGGTAACATGGTCCATTGTAAAAATAAAAAGCCTCATGAGGATCCATCGTCATCTTGGTTAAGATGAGTGTATGGTAGTGACGGTCTTTAGGCGTGTTACCGGTTTTTTTGAGAAGACGGTAACATTGTCCATTGTAAAAATAAAAGGCCTCATGAGAACCCCGTTCGGGCTCGTTTTCGTTTGGACTTCGGATAACATGGTCCATTTTAAAACGGTGAGATGGCAATACGGACATTTTCTGTTGACAGGCAAAGTAGTTGGTGCAAACGGAGTTTTGCACACGGAAAGAAAAATGAGCAGATTGTGCAGGGAAGCAGGCACAATTGTTTTGAGTTAAAAATGTAAGGGAGAGTCTGCTAGAAGAAAGTAAAGTATAACGGAATGAAAGCAAGGGAGTAACAATACAAAGTTATAATAAGAGAAAGTTTAATACATCCCGATAGCATAAGTAGTTACAAAAAATCCTACTGAAAACTAGAGAAGTAAAAGGAAGTCAAGACGTTTGGGGAGGTTGTTGATCTTCATCCACGGCATTGTCGTCTGCACTGGGGTTGCCGGCACCATCAGTTACACTTGGGTTACCAGCCTCACCAGTTGTTTCAGCACCTTCAACAGGACCGACCTCTGTGCCGTCATAATCTTCATCATCATTGCCCACCTCGACGTCGTCTTCTGCGTCATCAGAATCCCCTAAGTCGTCTTCATCGTCGAAAGGAGCATTGACGATTTCTTCAGTAAGTGCCCGGCACCTGGTGTTTGCATATTCCCCGGCCCTGATAGCGTCAAAATTGATAGGACCATAGTAATCCACGCAACCGGTAATGGCCGCACGGGCAGTGGCGTTTCTCCAATTCTCTATATGAGTAGGGACGGCATCTAGAAGCATTTGTTTTTCCGTCACATCCTTTTGAAGAGTGAACAACCCTTGACGGCGTAAGTCCAGTTCTCGCTCCATGGACTCTTTTTGAAGAGTGAGTTGTTCTTGCAGGGTAGACACCGTTTCATTCTTCAGCTTGATGTCATCAGTCAACTCTTGGACAGAGGTGGCGAGGGTTGTTTCTTTTTTCTTCGATTCCTCTAGTTCTGCCATGAGCTGGCTGATGGTGTCGTTAGCTTTTTGTTGAAGAACAGTGGCCTTGGAAAGCTTTTCCCTTAAGGATGTGACGTCTGCGTGCAGTTGGTCAAGGTAGTCCACTTGTTTGTTGTTTCGGCTGGCGACCGTCTCGTACAGATATTGGGCAGTAGCCATCATGGTATAGGCGGTGCTGCAGAAGTAGTCCAATTGGGCACTAAAAGGGGCCTTTTGGTAGTTGGCTCTGTCGACTTCGCAGGTCATCATTTCAGACATCAGACGACCCATTTGGACATCCCGGTAGCTGGGTTCGGATACCCCAAGAGCAAGGCAACTGCTCTGGGCAAAGTTCAGCAAGTCTATCTTGCCTAGGGGAGTGTCAGGGAATTAAGGGTCACAAACGGTAACTTAGAGATTGGGCAAAGGAAGCACTCTGAAATCGTCTACGGTGAAGGTAGGATCAGAGGTACCGGGAGAAAACCCAAGAACGCGGTCACCCAAGTTACCATCAGAAGGCGCTGACCTCTTCGAGCGCCGCTTGCGAAGAAGAGGCTCTAGTTCAAAAGGGTCTTGGGCATTCGGTGCGAGGAGGCTGGTGGAAGATGTTGACATGACGGTTGCGGCATTTTCAGGGGCGTTGATGGTGGCAGCTGCGGGAGTTGAAGAAGAAGGAAGAGGATCTTCACGAGTCGCATCTAGAGAAGTATTGTCTAGAGGGGCGGTAGAAGTATTCGGGGGAGGTTCCAAAGGAGCGTTAACGGAAGGAGTAGTTTCCGGTTCTGGCACGCGTGGAGAAGAAGGATGGAGATTGATTATTGCTGTGTCTTTAGGAAGATGATCTTCTCCGGAAGTATGAGGCCTTTGTCTCTTTTTGGAAGGACCTTTCTTTGCCAGTTTCTTCTTAGCGGCTTGGGCAAAGCCGACGCAGGATTGAAGAGGCATATCGTCTTCAGTAGAGCAGTCTACAACGGTAACAACGATGGGGGAATGGATTGGTCTGCACTAGCTGCAACTTCCTTAGCCACTAGTGGGTCAATAGCTTCCGCGATATCTCTGTCAGAAACTTGATCGATGTCGGTGTCGGTAGGATCGTTAGAAGCAGAGGCAGCTTGGGGTGAAGGACGAGGAATGCTAACAGTAATCCTTCCGAAGCCGGTAGCTCCAGTTCTTTTTCTTTTCGGAATGCGAGGTCGAGCTACGACTCCTGTCTTTTCTCATCGTTTCATGCACGTGGGTTTCCAGCCCGGGGGAACATCTGCCAGAGAGCACAAAGGAAAATATAAGGGTCAGAAAAAGAAGTATAACAGGGAGAAATCCTAGGGGCTCACCCTCACGGCAGTCTTTAAGAGGGACACCGGTAGCCAACTTTTTGACGTGAAACGGAGTTTGCACGGCAACAAGTTTGGCAATATTCTTTGTTTCGTCTTCAGCAAGATTGCCGGGGAGCCTCCAATCATTTTCGGCAATAGTAAAGTTAAAATCAGGCCTCCACATGGTTTCCTTGAATTCCATGACAAAAAAGTTTTCTTTCCATCCTTTTACGGAATCTTCGATTTTCTGAAAATTTCGGAGAAATGGGAAGATTGAGTCCGTGAACCATCTGGGGCTGAAGCCGATCACTCCTTTGCGGCAGTGCATGGCAAAGAAGTGGCGGAAGAGTCGAAGAGAGGGTTCTACCCCATAGATTCTGCAGATCCGGATGAAGGCATAGATACAGCTCCAGGAAGGAGGGGTTATCTGAATTGGGTTAAGTTGGCTATATTTCAAGAGGTCTTCCACCATTTTTTCAACGGGAAAATAGAACCCATAGGAAAAAAAATTAGTGTACATTATGCAGTAGGTTCCCGACATTGTACTGGTCATCCTAAGGTTTGGACCGGCAACATGAGCGTGGCAGCTGTCAGGGAGTTGAACTTTCAGGCTTTTGAGAATGGCTGTTAGGGTTGTCTCTTTGATAATGACGGAGGGGATGAGTTCCATCTTTTCTATAGCTTGAGCAGTGGAGCGTACACGACTAGCCATGGGTGAAAATGAGAGTAAAAAGGAAGGAAAGACGGGATGGTATACCTTGGAATGCAGAAGAAGCGGCGGCACAGCGAGGAAGTCCTTGAAGAAGAGCGACTGGCAACTTAGGGTTTTTTAGTGCTTTAAAAAGGTAAAAAGAAATTAAAATGAGAAAAGAATGCTTTTATGGAAAGAGTGAAGCAATCGGGAGAAAATCAGGGGGACGCGACCTTTGGGGGATTCGAGTGATGAATCGTCGTATTGGGAAGAGGAAACGTGAAACGATGTGTAGAGGGTCGCGTAGGTCGAGTAGGTTACGTCATCAATTGAG
This sequence comes from Viola odorata, assembly GCA_963691705.1. Lineage (NCBI taxonomy): Eukaryota > Viridiplantae > Streptophyta > Magnoliopsida > Malpighiales > Violaceae > Viola > Viola odorata. The sequence continues at coordinate 60,480,293 of OY829537.1, forward strand.
GAAAGTCATTATTACATTTGACTTTTCGTTTTGGCGGGAATTTCGACGAAGTCGAAAAGCTGCAAACCCGGAAGGAAGTTGAAAAGCTGCAAAATCGGCACCACTCTGAAACAGGAAATTAATACACGCGCCCGGTACCATGTTTGCGGTAGCTATAGAAGACAAGATCTAAGAAGTTAGAATATTGGGATGGGGATGCAGTAGAGGAGACAACCCTTGGTGAACACTCGGGCTCGTTTTCGTTTGGGCTTCTAATAACACAGGGATAAATCCCAAGGGTAAAGGGGTCTTTTCCCTAGGGAGGATTGACCGGTTGACTGATCACGTGGGCACAGTTAAGATAAGTTGATAGAGGCTATTGGTAGAAGGGACTACCGGGCAGTCATAAAGACTAACGGTGTCTCGCCGTTAGGAGCCGGTAGAATGAGATAACGGATGCTCAGAAGATCTGTAGCCAGGGGCTAACGGTATCTGGGTACCGGTCGCTATAATGACATCAGTTACTGGCTCGTAACGGTCATGAGAGGACCGTTACGCACGTTGCAGACTGAGTTATTACACCCTTTAATGGCGAGTGATTGCTATATTGATGCCATAGTAACGGTCGTCAGGTATGGCTTATAAATAGCACAGTAAGGCAAGGTAATACGGACACGCATAGACAAACAGGATGTTATTATCCTTAAGCTCTTAACACTTGCATAGCATACTGACTTGATCGTCGGAGAGTTTACGCCGGAGACCTCCTCCGACGCCTTGCGGGAAACTTGGAGCGGACTTGAAGGACAGACAGTGACGTAATTACCTAAAAGGGCATACCCCTAATCACAGATTATCACCCGAAATCATAGAATCACAAACCTCATCTTTCAGGCCAGACCACAAGAAATTTCGGATCATCTTCTTAATCATGTTTCAAAGAACCACATGCCACCAATCATAGCATAAATATTTCAAGATATCTCGGACAAGTAATAGGATAATAAGGATCCGGATATTTTCTTTCCTTTGCTCTTCCTATTGAAAAGTAAATAGAGAGAGTGGTATTGAGATTGACGCAAGTGCAGAACAAGGCGCCGACAAGGATGAAGAGGATAGAGCTTACGAGAGAAACACGATGTTATATGATTATGAGGGTTTTTGCTTCTGAACCTCTCTTGCTTTCTTCCATTGGCGAATTTATACTAATCATCTCAACCATGGCGGAACAAATCTGGAACCACAAGTCCGGAACAAACCCGGAGTGCACAAATCCGGAACACAACCCCGCCAATTGCAGAGTTCGCCTGTATTCGATAACCTGTTGTTATGCCTTTGTTATGCACTCTAACTGGGGCTCCGGTTTCCCCAACTCCAAACTCATCTTCTTCAATTGTTTATTCTCCGATTTCAGATAATCTGATACGGCATAGTCTACTACAATCTTGAGCTTTGATTCTCTATTGGCATCTATCTTTCAAAACAATAAACAATCTTCTCTCGTGATTCTTTTGCATTGTTTTCTCTGTTGTTCTGCCCTTTGTCATGATACCAGTTGCAGATGGTATGTGTTCCAACAATATGAAGGCAAATCCCGAATGAAAGCAAACCATGCCTAAAAATCCGGAATCCAATAAACAAGATAAAAGAGCCTGTAGTGTCGCGCTAAAGAAGCATAAATTCCCAGAATTAATTGATTCACAAGGCAGCAAATTTATAGCTGCTGCGACTGACCCAGCAGAAGCTTTCCTGATGTCCTCTTTTTTCACATAGATCAAAGAACACCACTAGTAGGCCCATCTGCATCACCATTCTGGTTGAAGGGTTTTCCTGTATTTTCTATCCAACATATTTCTCATAATATAAATGCTATTGTGCACATAAGGTGTTAGCTTTGCCGAATGCCATAACGAATATATATATATATATGCATGCCGGCTATAATTATTAATTTAGATATCAATAACATGTTGCATATTTTTACTCTAAGCCCTACTTGTCTGTTAGGACAGATGGTAAGAATTAAGAAACTTTATAAAGAATATAATTGTACCTTGAAGCTGCTTATTTTACCAAATGATTCTGTATTGTTTCCGAAAGATTATCAAGTAGATTATCATCCGTATAGGATATTCCCTCCATCAAATGGACCGACATCTTCCCAGGCAATATTCTCTGGGGTATTACAAATATCTGCATATACAACAAACACTTGCATCCAATGTGATTAAAATATATATGTTTATCATAATGATTTACGAATTTCGGCAAGCATAACTTTTTCTGTGCAAATGATAATAAGATGGTCAAGACTACTCATTTGGGGTAGATATTCACCCAGTAGATAATATTCCTATTAAGAATCATTCGAGGTAGATATTCACCCGATAGATGATAATATTCTGAAATAAGAAAAAATAAGAATCATCCGGGGGTAGATATTCACCCGATAGATGATAATATTATGATTGTAGCAGGGACAAACTGACGATAAACAGATAAGCGGCTAGAAAGCATAATCAGACGAAGAATTCTGATAGATAACTGATACTGTTGCTGAACCATTCGAGCTGATAATTCATACTGTATTCGAAGGATTCTGACTAAGGCTGTAGAACTCAGACTGTACTCAAATCACAACCCGGAATCAAATTCCAATCGGAATCAATTCACAACCCGGAATGCCTCACAAACCCGGAATCAAATTGCAAGCCAGAATCAAGACACAATCCGAAATCACAACACCAACCCGGAATTTCAACACAAATTCGGAATCAAAATCACCACCCGTCACAAACTTAGAATCACAGACTGAATTTTAGCTTTTTCAATTATCTTGAAATGAAGCTATCATGTAGAAAATTCTGAGCATGTACGAAGGAGATATCATTTTTCTCGTGAAACTCAATATAACTGAAAAATCATGCTGTAATCCAATACTAATGGGAAAATCAGTCTGTAATCACACGCTGACTGAGGAATCAGATTAATACTAATGAATTCAGACTAGAACTGAAGAATTCAGACTGTAATCAAATTATAACTGATATATTCAAACCAGAGCTGCCAAATTCAGATTGTAATCAAACTATTTCTGCAGAATCTGTTGTAACCGGATGATAACTGAAGAATCTAACTATAATCTGATATTAATCTGAGAACCAAACTGATAACCAGATACTGCCTGAAGAATTCAGACTATAATAGCAAAATTTATACTGAAGTTGAAGAGTTCAGATTGCAAGTGGTCTGTAGCCGAAGAGTCAAGATCAAATAATAACAGAAAAAATTAAAATCTTACTATTTTATGGCAGCATACTGTTCACTGTGAATCCATTTTGGTCACATAAAATTTATGTATTGAGCAAAACCTCATTCTGGAATTCATTCCTTGGAAACCATAGGCTTTGATTGCCTTAATATTTCCGCCACTTTGCCCTGGCAAGTTGAGTAAACAATCAAATAAGGATTAGTAATCGGATTTCTAAGATCCGGAATGATACTCAACTAGCCCTCAGTTTTCGAACTATGAGTCAGGTTTCTAAGGCCCGGAATGACATACTCCTAATCCTCGGTTTCAGGATTAGGAGTCGGGTTTCTAACGCCCGGAATGACACTCAACTAATCCTTGGGTCTAGGATCAGGAGTCAGAATTATGAGGCCCGGATGCCTTTTTAATAATAATAACCCTGGTCGTATCATTTCACAAGCACAGACCTCTCAACTAACCCTTACCACCGCAACCGGAACTGGGGTTAGGAGGCAGATTTCTAAGATCCGGAATGACACTCAACTAGTCCTCGGTGTCAGGACTAGGAGTCGGGTTTCTAAAGCCCGGAATGACACTCAACTAATCCTCGGGATCAGGAGTCAGAATTATGAGGCCCGGATGCCTTTTAATATAGCCTGGTCGTATCATTTCACAGACACAGACCTCTCAACTAACCCTTGCCACTACTGTCAGAATTGGGGTTAGGAGGCGGATTTCTAAGATCCAGAATGACACTCAACTAGTCATCGGTGTCAGGACTAGGAGTCGGGTTTCTAAAGCCCGGAATGACACTCAACTAATCCTCGGGATCAAGAGTCAGAATTATGAGGCCCGGATGCCTTTTAATATAGCCTGGTCGTATCATTTCACAGACACAGACCTCTCAACTAACCCTTGCCACTACTGCCGGAATTGGGGTTAGGAGGCGGATTTCTAAGATCCGGAATGACACTCAACTAATCATCAAGATTAGGAACTAGTCCTTAAACAATTATGAGGCTCGAATGCCTTTTTAATAATAATAAGCCTGGCCGTATCATTTCACAGGCACAGACCTCTCAACTAACCCTTACCACCGTAACCGGAACTGGGGTTAGGAGGCAGATTTCTAAGATCCGGAATGACACTCAACTAGTCCTCGGTGTCAGGACTAGGAGTCGGGTTTCTAAAGCTCGGAATGACACTCAAGTAATCCTCGGGATCAGGAGTCGGAATTATGAGGCCTGGATGCCTTTTAATATAGCCTGGTCGTATCATTTCACAGACACGGACCTCTCAGCTAACCCTTGCCACCACTGCCGGAACTGGGCTTTGGAGGCGGATTTCTAAAATCCGGAATGACACTCAACTAATCATCACGATTAGGAACTAGTCCTTGGTATTAGGACTAGGAGTCGAGTTTATTAGGCCCGGAAACCTTTTAATATTAATAATTTTTTGATACCTGGTACCATACTTTCCCATCTGCAAAATATCAACAAGGCAATACAGAAATACTCCCTCTGGGGCAAAATAAATGACTTCCTCGCATCCCAATATTCAGTAGGGAACGCATATCAAGGAGGCCGGATAACTCACTATTTAACCCCCAAAAAATCCGTACTTTTTTTCGAGCGTACGTTAATCCTTAACGTACTTCCGAGAAAAAATTAGAGGCAAAATTGTCTCAAATATTAACTGTTCCAGCCGCTTTAAAATACGTACCGAAACAGTAAAAATAAATCCTAAAATGACTATTGTTTTGCCCCGTAGGGAGTATTTTTTAACGTGGTTCAGCATTAAAGCCTACATCCATAGTGTTAGTATTACCATAATTCAATTTCGATATTTTAAATATGCAGTATCCCAAAAACTAAATAACGGGGTACGTTCACGTCCTCCAAATGATACATTCCTTTGCCGAGTTAATATGAGTAATCCGGTATGTTGCCAAAAAGAAGGACTAGAGAAACAGCTTCCAGGTAGTTGACCTGCAACTGAGTACCAATACAAATAATAAAATTTATAAAGAAAAGTAATAAAATTACCTTGACCTTTGATTCAGAGGATTAACAAGCTGTCCTGTGCAAAGCATAAATTTCTGAACGACCATGCATGATATTTTCCCGTAGCTTTGTCCTTCTATTGGCATACCATCTTTTCAAAATATGAATAAACTTCCCTTGTGACTGCTTTTGTCTTCTCTGTTATTCCGGAATTAATATTCTCAAATGCAGAAATAACATCCACAAATCCGGAATCAGACCCAGAATAATTAAACCCGGAACCGTAGCAGCCGAATGAGAACACCAGGAATGCTTGAAATTTCTCAGCTTTTCTTTAGTGGAAGCAATTTGATTAATTTGTGCACCAGATTTCCTCGGACCACTAAGAAGATTACCTAATATTTGACGGCTTAAATTGGAAGTTGATGAAGTAGTCAACCCATCAAAGAAAGCACCAGCAAGCCTTAACATATGGTGACAGTCTTCATTGATATCTCTGGAATCAAATCACAACCCGGATTCAATTGTCACGCCACTTTGAGGCTCAATACCGTCCGGATAACGTCGACATCTCCCTTAGATGTCCTCATAAGAATTGTAGATCTTTCAATTATCTTCAAATCGAGCTATTATACAAAAAATTCTGGGCGCGTATGAAAACGATACGATTTTTCTACCAAAACGTGATGTAACTGCCCGGATCCACAAACCTGGATTCACCAAATCCAAACCCGGAATCATTAAACCCGGATTTATAAACTCATAAAAACCCGGAATCATCCAATGAGGACACAAACCCGGAAACCCAAAACCATCAAATCCGGAAACCCAGAATCCAGATCTAACCCGGAACAAACCTGGAATTATCAAACCCGGAACCGGTGACCCGGAATCAAATCTCAACCCGGATCTTTGAAGCTCAATATTGCCCGGCTAATGTAAATATTTCACTTAGAGGTCTCCATAATTGTAGCCCTTTAAAGTATCTTTGAATAGAGATATCATGCATAAAATTCTGATCCCATATTAAAAAGATATGATTTTTCCCGTCAAATTTGCTATAACTGTCCAATTTACCATTCCAAGGGCACTGTTCATCCGGAACTATTCCCGGATTCGCTTTTACCCGGATCGACCTTCCAGGAAGCTTTCCTTTCTTCCTTGCTTTCTTTTCTTTTTCCCATTAACCTTTCTTTCCTTTTCAATCCGGGTCTTTACTTTTAAGGAAAACCCGAGATCTTTCTTCTGGGTCTTTATTATTTTGGTTGTGCATCAGCTTTCTTCATCCTTTCAAATAAATTTTCAGCCTCCTCAAGCAATCCCACTGGATCATAATCATCAATAATTGGCGGTCGAGGAAACAACCAAGGTGGACGATGATGGTGCCACGCTGATGACAATGATCTTTCATTAAATTTCAAACCTTATTGCTGCAGCTTTAATAATGACTTGATCCGTCCAATTTTCCTTCTTTCTCGATCATCAAATCAACCTCTGATTTTTCTTTCAATTGGTTATCATTCTCCGTTTTTGCGATTTGCTTTACCTTTTAATTTAACCAAGATCTTGACCAATTTGATCGTTATGGTTGATCTGTGACCCTTTCCCTTTTTTTTTTCTCTCAATGAAAGCACAATTTGATAATCTTTTATCCGGGGTGAGGATAATTGTGGGAATAGGAGGTCTTCACCATCATCATAGCAGCTGCTGTACCTGCACAACACCGGAGGGGGTCCCCTGTGCAAGAACTCCTATGCCTAAGTCAGTATAGTGATAAATAGAAAGTAGGCGGGAGTTAAGGGAGTAAAGGGGTAGAGAGAGAGTATGGAGAGAGAATAGGGGTGGCTCTGCAGAGTGTCTGTTTGTGTGTGAGTTTGCTTCAACTTGTCCTCTTCACTTGCTTTAGGGGGTATTTATAGGTACTTGAGGTGCTGCCCGGATCAGCATACTAGATGGTAGGATATTCCGGATGTGGGATAAGCGTCATTCCGGATTAGGTACCGGGTAGGAGCCCCCTCGCTGATGTCGACCACACCGGAAGTAGAGCAGGCAGGATACCTGGTAGGTGCTACAGTATCTTGAGTTCTGCTACCCCATGTAAAGACTAAAATACTCAGGGGTGATTTTGGATTATCACAAGCCCAAACGAAGACGAGCCCGAGTGTTTACCAATGGCTAAATTCTTGGTGTCTGATAAAGCTCTGTACTTCTGAACTGTAGGAGAAAATGATAATCCTTATCTTTTTTCTTGCATTTTACTATTCTAGGTACTGTTCACCAGTAGCTTACTATTCACACGGAAGCTTTCACTGTCCGCAAGGAAACTTTTACTATTCTGAACTGTTCATTCATTCCGGGTACTGTTCACTTGCTGGCTTTCCCGGATTGACTTTTACTGTTCACCCGAATTGACTTCCCGATTACTGTTCATCACTTATCTTCTTAGACAATCCTTGTTTATCAAGCACTGATATCTCTGAAAAAGCCTCACACTTTCTTTCATTCAATAATTTTTTCCTTTAAAATGCTAAATCCACTGCTTGATGAATCCTTATTACTCTTTCATATCAATACCGGATTGATTCTAGCTGCTTTGTGTAATCTGCAAAGAAACAGAAAAAAACAAGTATACTAGGAAGATTGTCAGTAGGCTTTTTATTTATAGAAAATTTTCGGGCAACCTCTATATTTCATATGTCAAGCCTCTATTTATATAACCTGCAAAGAAATAGAAACAAGTAAGTTTCTTTCTTCCTGTTTATGCAACCTGCAAATGGTTGCCAATAATGTATTTTTATATGAATATATCACTCTGTCTAACAAGAGGCTAATACAATTTTAAACTATAAGGCACCGATACATGGTACAGTTTTACACTTTAAGCCACCTGCAATATTGGCACGGTTTTACGCTGTAAGCCACCTACAATTTGTGCGGTTTTACGTTGTAGCTACCTGCAATATTGCACTCTTTCACATTCCCCAGAATTTCAATTACTTTCACATTTCCTAGAATTTTAATAGCTTCTGCAATATTGACGCGATTTTACGTTGCCGTGAGCTACCTGCAATATTGCACTCTTTCACATTCCCTAGAATTTCAATTACTTTCACATTTCCGAGAATTTCAATAGCTTCTGCAATATTGATGCGATTTTACGCTTTAAGCCACCTACAAATTAAGCGGTTTTATGCTGAGCTACCTGCAATATTGCATGGTGGCTACCTAAATGTTGTGCTCACTGCTTTGAATTTCCAAAGACAATCTCACAAATTACAAGCAAAACTAGCTATACAATTATGCCGTCACAAATAACAAGACATGTATTTTATAACCATCATGACAGGATAGTAGCATCATCAATGGAGAAAAGTAGGTGTAATTAAATACCTATCATCCGATATACAAATAAGATTTGCCGCTTGACTGTGTATGTCATGTTCTGCACAAAATAAAATATTTGCATATAATGGGGTTAAAATGTATATACCAAAATGAATTTTTCCATATTGATAGCGAGGTAGCCGCTGCTCATCCCAGATACATATTTACCCAATATAATTCTGAGATTTTTAACTTTCTCAAACTCAAACCCGGAACTTTGAAGCTCAATATCGCCCAGTTAACCTCAATATCTCTCTTAGATATCTTAATAAGAATTGTAGCCCTTCCAATTATCTTCAAATCGAGGTATTATACAGAAAATTCTGAGCATATACGAAAAAGATATGATTTTTTTACCAAAACTCCATGCAGCTACCCAGCAATGCACAACCCGGAATCACAAACCCGGAAACATAATACCCGAAACTTTGAAGCTCAATAACGCCCCGCTAAAGTTGATATCTCACTTGGATGTCTTCCTAAGAATTGTAGGTCTCTCAATTACCTTTAAATCGAGCTATTATATAGAAAATTCCGGGCAAGTATGAAGAAGATATGATTTTTCTACCGAAACTCCATACAGTTGCCCGAAAACACCAACCCGGAATCAAATCTCAACCCGGAACCAAAAATCAGAACCCGGAATTAAATCTCAACCCGGAATCAACTCACAACCCGGAATTAAAATCACAACCCGGAATCAAATCTCAACTCGGAATCAGCTATAACGTCACTTTGAGGCTCAATACCGCCCAGATAACTTCAATATTTCCCTTAGACGTCTTCATACGAATTGTAGATCTTTCAATTATCTTCAAATTGAGTTATCATACACAAAATTCTCAGCTCATATGAAAAAGATATGATTTTTCCCGTGAAATTCGATATAACTGCCCAGCAGTGCACAAACCCGGAATACAAACCCGGAATCAATATACACGAACCCGGAATCAGTATTCATAAACCCGGAATCAACATTCCCAAACCTAGAATCATCAAACTCGGATCTAAACCGGAATAAGCCTGGAACCATCAAACCCGGAATCATACATCAGACCCGGAATTAAAAACCAAACCCGGAACCACAAACCAAACCCGGAATCACATAACCCGGAACTAAAACCAAACCCAGAACAACAAACCAAACCCGGAACAACAAACCAAACCTGGAATCACATAACCCGGAACTTTGAAGCTGAATGACTCTTATATCTCTCACTTGGATGTCTTCATAAGAATTGTAGATCTTTCGATTATCTTCAAATCGAGATGTTATACACAAAATTCTGAGCGCGTATGAAAAAGATATAATTTTCCCGCGAAATCCATTATAACGACCCAACTTACCATTCCGAATACTGTTCACATCCGGATCACTGTTCATCCGCTACTATTCCGGATTTTCTTTCCTTTCTTCATTCCGGATTTCCTTTTTTTTTTTTCGGATTTCTTTCTTTTTTCATCCGGATTTGATTTCTTTCTTTTTTCATCCGGAATTTTTTTTCTTTTTCGGATTTCTTTCTTTTTTCATCCGGATTTTCTTTTCTTTATTTTTTCATACCGGAGTTTCTTTTCTTTTTTCATTCCTACACCGAATTTTCTTTTTTTCCTCTTTCCTTTTTCCGGTACCTTCCTTTTCTTTCTTACCCACCACCAGCTCCTTCTTTATTATTATTTGTTTCCACGAAGATGAGCTACAACAAGAGCAACAGGAAGAGCAGCCATCTAACACCCATAGCAGATGACAGACAGCAAGCAAGTTGAAACTGTTCTGAACCATACCGATATTGTTCATACGGATTGATTTTTATGTTCTTTCGATAATCCATTTTCTTCCATTATTTTCTATGCCATACCAATTAAAAATTCCGGAATCAAATCACAACCGGAATCATCAAGCCGGATCACAACCCATAACAGACCCGGATGAAACCTCAAATTTCTTTACTGCACAACCCATAACAGACCCGGAATCATCAAGCCGGATCACAAACTCATAACCGACCCGGATGAAACCTCAAATTTCTTTACTGATCCACATCCCTGCACCTTCTTAATTGTGATGCTTAATTCCTTTCCAAATAATCACATCCGGATTTCCAAAATTTTAAAGAAGAGAATACCAATTCTTAGCTCAAGATCCTTCCGTTCTCTCCTTTTCTTTCAAACGATAACACTGCTCCCGTCAGCTACTTATGCCAATTGACGTTTTATGCCAACAAGACTGCTTGAAAGAAGCAATACAACCGCTCAACCAAACTTCCAAGCCGCAAGCCTCCATCTACTCTACACAAGATGAAACTCCATACGCCTGCCTCGTAGTGCCTTTTTTCCCGGAATCACGATGTTTACAAAATATCCACAAACCCGGAATCATAGAATCACAGACCCGGAAGCATAAATCCAGATGTTACATCTGTAAACGTTTTACGCTGCAAACATAAAGGTATTGTATTGTACCAACCTCTACCCTCAGTGTGAACAAGCTAGTTGTTGGATCCGGATCTGGAACACAACCCCTTTGGAAATGGTAAGCTAACAAGCTTCCATCTGGGCAAACTTTGTAATACTAATACCAATTTGTAGACTTCGTAGTGAAAGATATCAAAATTTTAGACGGCGCCGTTTGGAGCAGAGTTGCAATCCCGCCAACATTTACTTTGGGCTTCAATCCGTTATCTCATGCCCCAAATTCTTACCTTGGCACGATTATAGCCCCGAATCATCTAACATCTTCTCAACTACCATACCTTGCTCCGGATCTAATCCTACTGAGTATGTCTCTGCTCTTCTGTTCTTCTTTAGTTATGGTTGATGATTCAGAGATGAGGAAGATGGGCTTTAGAACTAGAAACCCAATTAATTAAGATGACTCCTGCCTTGCTGATCATGATTGATAATGAATCCAAAAGAATTTCCTCAAAGAGAAAAACCATGGCTGATCTTTTTTCTTTTCTCTGGAGGTGCAGCGGCGGTGGCTATGAATCTTGATTTATAACTCTTTTTCTTCCTTTCCAAATTCGATCCTTTTAAATCAAGCGATGATGATCTGGGCTTCTCTCCCTCTTTTGCTCCCCTTCCAGATTTGATTTTGAAGACTTGAATTATATTGTAAAACCATAATCAGAGAACTAGCGACAACTATAACAATTGATGAACCAATTTGATATATGAATGTTAATTGAACACCATGTTTGATGATGAAATAACGAGAGGAGAGTTTTAGGATTAAAGAAAATCTCACTTAATAAATCAAAAGCTCTCAATAAAAGCACCATTTGATAATCTTTTACCCGGGGTGAGGATAATTGTGGGAATAGGAAGTCTTCACCATCATCATATCAGCTGCTGTACCTGCACAACACCGAAGGTGGGTTCCCGGCATAACAACTCCGATACCTAAGTCAGTAGAGTGATAAATAGGAAGTAGGTAGGAGTTAAGGGAGTAAAGGGGTAGAGAGAGAGTATGGAGAGAGAATAGAGATGTGGCTCTACAGAGTGTTTGTTTACGTGTGTGTTGCTTGTCTCAGCTTGTCCTTCTTACTTGCCTTAGGGGGGTATTTATAGGTACTTGAGGTGTGTGCTTGGTCATACGGGATAATAGGGTATTCCGAGTGTGGGATAAGTGTTTTTCCAGATTAGGTACCGGGTAGGGCCCCTTCGCTGATGTAGACCACACCGGAGGGGGTAGTTTTGGATTATCAACATGTACATAATTTCATTAGTTTTCTTTCTTTATTTCCTTTTTTTTTATTTTTTTTTATTTTTTTATTTTTTTGGTGTAGAAAAGCTCGGGTGAGGTCATGACCTTTTAGGCTTCTCCACTTTCCATAGATAAACATACCATTTGACTCTTCTGCTGAAAGCTTTAATACATCAAAATTTCATCAACATACCAATTGACTATTCTTGATAAGGAAGTAGGATTCAAACTTGAGTTCAAGTTTTAGTACTTTTGCCAATCAACAAAATAACTGATGAGTTATGTACCCATTGGCAGCATTCAGTAGTTAAGGGCTTTTTCCTTGTACTGTTTGTTAGGGTATTTGAAGGGGAAAGAATAATAATAATAATAAAATAACTACAATTGGAAATGCTGGAGTTTGCAAGTTTGGTTTGTTCAAGTATAGGGCTGTATCATCTAGATGAAACTTTACAAAACTTCAACTCAAGAGAATGAAGGTAGACCCAAAAAACCATGAGCCCTGCAATTTCCATCGCCATGACTGCCTAACTTCCAAGACAACCGCAGCTCGTCTTCTGCTAGGAAAACTCATGTAGCTCATCTAAATCGCCTCCATGGCAGTCGATCATTGAGATCTTTTCCTTAATTTACACCACAATCCATTCTTGGTATGAATCGTCGCGCCTGTAACTAGGTCCACGGACTCTGGAGACCCTTTCAACTCCACTTCAAACTTCTGTAGCAGCATTGCCAATGCTACTGTTGACTCCATGAGTGCAAATTGGTCACCAACACATTTTCTTGGCCCTCCACCAAAGGGTAAGAATGCAAAGTCTGATACAATCTGATATTTACAACCATAAGCATAAGCTTTTACTGTTAAAAGTTGCAAGACCAGACATTATGATGTGAAAACCATAAACTCAAGTAACCAAGATACCTCATTTGGATATAATGCTCCTGGGCTTCGAGTTGGATCAAAACCATTCCATCCTTCAACGTCTTCGTTATTCCTTTGCACTAAAAACCTTTCCGGTTCAAAATCATCCGGCCGGTCCCAAAAATACGGGGATCTATGGAGATTGTAAACCTGAATGAACAAGCAAAAGTTACTTTTTCGTTTCTTTTTTCTTTCCAGTGAACAATGTCAATGATACCTTAACTAGACACGAGGGCAGATTTCAGAAGGATGAAATCACTGTTAGAAGAACATACCATGAAAGAAACAACAGAAATGCTCTATACTCACAGAGATAAAGATATCAGTCCCAACAGGAATAGCATAACCATCTTTGTTTCCCTTATATCCACCTGTGCAGCACAAGTATCACAGAAGATGTACACATCACTTGTACAATTTACAAAGGAAAGAAAAAGTACACAAAACACAAAATTTCAATTGAAGAGCCAGAGTGTAATGGTTAGAGAATAGCTAGCCAAACACTAGTTATCATTCTGTAACAATGTCAATAACAACTGATTATACAAGGATGTAGAACCTGTCTCGTGCACATGGGTGGCACGGGTTCAATATAGAAGTATCTACGGAAACTGAATCAATTAGCCAAAATACATGCAGGTTCACCATATCCAAGAATGTACAATCTGCATTTTTCTTTTTTTAGAATTAAATTCTCAACCTAGTCAACCTTCGGTCCATCGAGGATAAAATCAAAGCTAGACATTACTGCCCTTATGGAACAAGAAGAAATATAACTTTACTGCCCTTATTAGGAATTAGAAATTTAGCTAGACATTATCATTGATGGAAACATAAAAATCAATTTCATAAAAGTATGAATCTGTGTTTTCCATTAGAAAAATGACAAAGAAAAGTTGTTGAAAAATTAGGGAAGGGAAAAACAAAAACAAGAGAGAGAGTCCCCATCTTTAAAGAGTTGTAGCAGCTTAAATAGCCTAGCTACAATCCTTGTCCTACTCAAAGATGATAATTATAAAAATAAATCCTAATTAACAAATTATTTTTGGTCCTCTAGGTGTAGACTCCTAGTAGGAGTGCTACTGTCGTTGGATAGAGTCTCTAGGTTGTCTCAAATATTGTAATCGCGTGGGTGATAAGCGTGACAATCTTGGAATCTACTACTAGGATTCTGCCTCGTAAATTGTCTTGGCCAAGAAGCTGGTCAAGAATCTTTTCAGGCCAAGACTGATGGTTCTAGAGTAGATTAGCTCTTTGGCCAGGAAACTGGTATGGATACTTCTCTACTGCTTTGCTTCCTTTTTCTGTTGTTTTTTCATCTAAAGTTTCCCCTAATGCTATTTACTACAAAAGTGAGGAAAATCGGATCTAATCAATAGATTTACTATCTAAATTACAAGAAAATAAGCCGTAAAAATATAGGATTTCAACACTCAATCAGTCTGAAATCCACACAAACACACGACACAACACTTGTATTCTCCCTTTCCACAATTAATAATTTTTTTGTTAATTTTATTCCTTACTCTTCCTACTTAAATCAAATTTCTTTCTTACACTTTTCTGAACACCTCAACTTAAAAACTAACACTTTGTATTTAAAATTTTGATTTTATTCTTTCATGTCGGTGATTATAGTTCTTTTGAGTTGTAAATAATAGTGATGTATTGTTGAATAATTGAAAGCCTTGAGAAAGAGCCTCTTGACTTGAGCAGTGAGTTACCATGGCTTCAACTATTTTTTACATCGTACACAATCACACAGAGTGAGTTACCTGTAATAAAATTATTGTTACAAATAAATGTGCATATTTTACTTTTCATATCGTGCTATCACCAACAACACAAGCCATTATATTATAGGAAGTTTTTATTTTCACACTCAATTAACTTATTTCCACACCAAAGTAGTTAAAAAGAAGTTCTTTTATTATGTTCTCATATCTTCTCAATTTCTCTTATCAAATTCTCTTAATATGATAACTTTTGTATCTGTTACAATTTATTTTTATAATCACCCACTTTTTTTTCTTTTTTCTTTTCCTTTTTAAACAATTATTTGAGAAAATGTCTATTTGATATCCAATTTTTTTTCCAGTGTAAAATTTACCCATAATTTTTTATCCTTAATAACATGACAGCCAACTTTTACTCTGTTACACATTGGTAAAAAAGTACCACCAGAGACTCAGTTTTGAAGAGTTAATACACCTCACGGTCCCAAATGTTTATCATTCTATTTTAATTAGTCCCAAACATTTTTTTTCTATTTTTATCAGTCCTAAATATTTTATCCGTTAGTTTAATATAGTCACAACTATAAAAAAGAAAAGTTAACGGAGACAAAATATGTTAGATTTTATTATTTTAATATTTTTTTCTGACAATTCGATCTAACACGTAAGAAAATATTTTAAAAAAATATAGGAATTAAGAAAAATATAATAGAATAGGAAAAAATATTTTTTTTAAATATAAAATAGGAAAAATATTTTAAAAAATATAGAAATTTAATAAAAATCTAATAAAGTAGGAAAATTTTTTAAAAAATATAATAAATTAAGAAAAAACTACTAAAATAATAAAAACAATTTAAAAAATATAGGAAAATCTAATAAAATACGAAACATATTTTAAAAAATCTAATAAAATATAGAAAAATATTTTTAAAAATCTAATAAAATAGGAAACATATTTTAAAAATTAGAAAAATATGAAAAATATGCAGCAGTGAAGAAAAGAATATGTAGTAGGAAAAAAAATGAGAATTTGTATGATAAATTGAGATGTTTGAGAAATTAAAAGATAATTTGGAAAGACTTGAAATTATTTTGAGAAACTGAAATCTAGTGGGTTCTACATAATTTATTATTGAAAATATATTTTTAAAAAATATAGAAAATTATTAGATTTTTCCTATTTTCTTAATTTTTTTAAATATTTTTCCTATGTTATTATATTTTTCTTAATTTTTTTTTTAAAATTAGATATCAAATAGACATTTTTTCAAATAAGTGTTTAACAAGGAAAAGAAAAAAGAAAAAAAAGTGGTTTATTCCAAAAATAAATTGTAAGGGATACGGAAGTTATCATTTTAAGAGAATTTGAAAAGAGAAATTGAAAAGAGAAATTGAAAAGAGAAATTGAGAACATGTGAAAACATAATAAAATAATTTTTTTAACTATTTTGGTGTGGAAATAAAAACTCCTTATATTATATTATTAATATTATATATATATATATATATATTAAAATATTCCTTACAAATAATATCTTATAAAATACATGACTGATGTTTGAGTATCATAGAAAATCTTTAAACTATTAGTATCACATCGTACTTCATTTCCTACTCGATGGCATGAATTATAAGTTTCACTATTTACGACCAATTTAATTATTGACCTTACTATATAATGATAAGACATGTTAAGAATAGTGGAATTCTTAATGGAATGAGATTTTTTGTGAAAACTGTGTGGGTTTCAAGCCCAAAGAAAACAGTATCATTCCATTAAAAAAGACTTTCGCTAACAAATGGTAGCGGAACCAAAAGTTCGGCTAGGCCTATCTAATGGGATTTGATGTGGGCGGCACGCTATGAATTTTCGGGCCGAATTGGAAAAATATGATGGATCTCTGGACCTGAATCTTCAGGTTGAGCTGGAAAATATACTCGGTGAGCCTTCTAGAGAAATAAAGACTAAATATAAGAGTAGTGAAACTATTAATGGAATAAAACCTTTTGGACTTAAACTCAAAACGAACAATATTATTTCATTAAAAAATGGTTTTTATTTTTCCACCGGTCAAGAATTCTCCTATTTTGACAACAATTGTGGTTTCTAAAAGCACCAAAAGAGCTTTAAAAACCACTAAGAATTAAAATGTTTTTTTAAAACGACCATCTTGTTAAACTTTTTTATTCAGACGGAACCATGTGCATGTCAATTAGCTAACTTGCCTTTAAAGATTTAAAAAAAAAAATTCACTTCAATTTTATAGTTTTAAAACTTATAAGATAAATTCTACAATTTTCTAAAATATAAATTTTGAAATAGTTAATTTTTATTTAAAAATATTGATAAAAATGTAAAAGATATGGTGGGTTTTACGTTATATTGAATAAATTAATTAGGAAACTTTTAAAAATATATTAACAAAGGAAAAAAAATAAAAGAACTATAAAAGATTAAATCATTTTTTTTATTATCTTAGGCCTAACATAATTATTACATTTGTTGTTGAAATTTCATATTTTTTACTATTTCTTTTAATTTTTTTTTTGTAAGATGAATATTTTAGTTTGGAGAAGAAAAGATTTAATAACAACTTAAGACTTGGGAGCACTCAAGAATTACTCGTGCTTTAGTCTTTCTAAAAACAACAGTTGTTGTCAAAATCTGAAAGCCACGTGGCGTTTCACGTGCTGGTTGAGGTTGAGGTTGCAATTGGAATTGGAATTGGAATCTTTTTACAAAAACCAACGGCCAAGGTTGATTTCATCAAATTTGCAAGAGACTTCCTTTTCACCGGGTTTGGTCAGTGGACACCATTACCATAAATAAATAACAACAACTCTTCTTCTCATTTTTCTTTCCTTTCTTCTTTGCTTCTGTCGCACCAAAGAGTTTCTCCTCCTCGATCCTCCTACTCCTGCAATGAGTGAAACCGAAAGCATGCCTACTGAATGGAACCACTTCTACCAACAGAACTTAGGACTAGTCGGAACAACCATGTTCGGCGATGCTGGAGTCTCGGAAGCAACCGCCGTCACCACCACCACCGTCAGCTCTGGCGGCAGCGCAGCCCTCAGCCCCGATGGCCGCGTCTCAAAGCCCATACGCAGAAGGTCTAGAGCATCAAGGAGGACCCCCACAACCTTACTCAACACCGACACCACCAATTTCCGGGCCATGGTTCAGCAGTTCACCGGCGGTCCCGCCGCCGCAAGTTTCGCTACTACTGGGCCGCAGCAGATGGGCTTGGTGGGCCAACATGGAGGGCCCATGATGCCCTGGGCAGGCAGCTTCCATCTGCCATATAATCAGCAGCAGCGCCTGCAACAGCAGAACCAGACGGCGTCGTACATGTTTTCCTTGAGCCCAGGTGATCAGCTACTACTACAAACACTTGGAAATCATTCCGGCGTAGATGGTGTGGCAGATGGATTTGGTGAGGTGGCTCCGCCGGTTTCTAGGCGTGGTGGTTCCTCTGCCAATGGGAACGGATCAGGGAATAGTTTCTTGTTCTGAGAGTGAGAGGGACATAAAGGTGGAAAGTTAGGAACTGACTTGTTGTCCTAACGCAGACAAAAACATCCCAATATTGTTGACCAACGTAAATACAACGATGTTCTCATTTTCGTTTTTGGGTGGCTGGACTACCCTAATTAACTAATGTGCTTCTTTTGTACTTTTGTTTGTCATTTTATTTTTTGGTAGGAAATATATATCTTATTAATCCCATCAGTGTTGAGGAAGAGAAATATACTACTTGTTATTTTCCCATTTTTCATTTTTTTAAAATGTAACAATAAAAGTGTGTGAATTAAAAAAATAAGAAGGGTCGAACCCAATAAAAAACGAGTTCAGATACTTGTAAAAAAATAATCTTCTATTATGTTGACACATGTCAATTATTGAACATGTTGGTACTATAATGAGATCAAACAATGAATTATGTCCATATATAGGCGTGCCACTATCCACTAAATATAAAAAAATGTGTAATTTGTTGGTTATTTATTATATTATTTTATTATTTTTTAATAAATTAATCTATTAACATTATTATTTTACAGTAAAGGAATGTGATTTCCAAAAAATTGTGTTAAAAAATTACTTAATAAAATTTTCAATAAAAACTACTCCATGTTACAAGTTTCTTACTCATTATTTTCTCATGAAAATTAAACCTATTACAATAAGTTAAAAAAAATATTTAATGTATAATGATACATCTTACCACAATGTAATGAAAAGTTAAAAAGAATACATTTAGTTTATTTATTTATTTATTTATTTTTTTAATCTGAACCACATAAATCCTTAAACTTAATAAGTTAAGTTAAACTTGTTCATATTAGATTGTCCATCAATAAACGATAAAAACTATTCTAAAAAATAAGTAAATACAAAAACCCTCCTCATCTCTTCTCGTCTCTCTCTTAATTTTTTAAACTTCTTTCACAGTCAAAATTGATCCACTCCTTCTAAGCATTGACGGGAATAAATTAAAAGTTACAAAAACATCTTCTCCATTCTATGGTAAATAATTTTATATCCACTTTTCTTTTTTTAAGCCGTTAGATATGAGTTTTATACTTTTTCATAGGTTAGTCATGGCTTACTTGCATACATAAATAATGAACGAATTGACCATTCAAAATTATTAAAAAAAAATTGAATTAATTTGGAAGTTTCATAACCATTTTCATAATTATAAATATTAACTCATTAATTTATACATAAATATATAGAATTAAATCATTTATGTTAGAACAAACTCCATATAGTTTACTCCTTACAGTTTAAAAACTTATAATATAAACATTTGAAAAGTAAAACTTATAAATTTCTAACAGTTAAAAAAAACTTTTCAAATAGTTAATTTTTTTATAAAAAATATGTATATTTAAAAAAAATGTAACAAATATGGGATAATCAACTTATCTATTTTTTTTTATAAAAGTAAAAAATGAAAATGTTTAAAAATAAATTGTAATTAATTTATTTCTCTATAATAATAATATTTTTTTAATTTTATGTGGTTTATCTATAATATAAACGTTAACAAACAAAGGTTTTTAACGACCATATATTGTTTAATGACTTTATAATTTTATCCTTTTCAAGCTATGACTCGGGTAACGTCAGAAACTTTTTTGTGGAACGGTCAAAATCAATGTGTAAGAAATTCTATATTTTTATGATAAATTTAGATACATGTAATTCTTTTTAATTAGTATAAAATATTTAACTATAATACATGTAATTATTTTTAATTAGTATAAAATATTAAATCTAATTGGGATAATATTATGTAAATATAAATTGTTATAATATGTATATTAGTTGCTTACCAAAAACAAAAGAAAATAGAAAATACGGAGACTAAGAAGTAAGAAGTAAGGATTAAGGATTAATTTCGGATTTTATAAAAGGCAAAAGTCGGTTTTGCACCCAACTTTAATTGGTAATATCATTTTTATCCTTAACTTTTGTTTAATATCAAAACAGCACCCAAAAAATTCCCAAAATAATATATATTTCCAAACTTTTAAATATTTTCCAAAATTTTATATATTTGTTACGAATAGCTAAAAAAAATTGTATTTTCTGGAACGGTAAATATCTTTTCAAATTTCTTCAAAAAATTAATTAAATGGAAATTATTTTTGGAATTTTAACTTATCCATTTTTTTATCTTCTAGTTTTTTTATATAGTTTTAAACATACACTATGTCGCGCCCCACGAAAATTAAAAAATTCGCAAGTGTGCAACGAAATTTGGGACCTTACAATGCTCAGGGTAAACAGACGCCTAGCAACATGCAATGAAGTCGTCACCCTAATTTGGTTGCTAGGTTTAGGGAACCTTAATCGTCATGGCATAAGAAATATAATAAATAAATAAACTAAAGGCACAAAAAAAAAGGGTCTGGACCCCAGACAAAAGGTTCGGGGTCGTATTATGGTTTCGGTAAGGTGTTAGGCACCTGAGTCACATCCGAAAATGGTTACCGGTTGATGAGAGAGGTGTTTAAAAGGTGTTTGATAAAAATGCATTTTTGAAAATGGGGCCCTCAGAGGAATAGCCACTTTAGTCTTTTCTATGATCGTGACCGTTCAGGAATAATAAAAAAAATCTTTCGGACGGGGTTACCGTTTATCAAGACCGATTGATTATTCCTGACCGTAACGTGATGGGACTGAATTTTCCGTAAGATTGAATGAGCGTCCTCTATGTCATCATCGGGCCAATGCATGATTAAATTAATTACTACATGATTCTATCATGGATAGCTTAGTAGAGTACAGATTAAATGAAAGGTTTTTGAAATGATAAACTGATGTGGGATCGAAAGTCCCCATGTACATGCAGTCAATATAAGCGAGAATTTAAAATCACATGAGCATAGTATTTTAAGCAAGTCTTTAAACACGTTGTTCATGTGGGTTGATTTTAATTCTAGCAGTTCTATATATCATGCGTACGATTGATATTTACGAAAAGCGTTGAATAAATAAAAAGGAATCCAAAGGCGTACTTTCGAGCGAAGCTTGAAATTTAAAACCTACAAAGTGAGAGTGTTAGCGATAGCTTGAGAAATAAATAAGCAATTTTATGAGTGCGAGAATTTAAACGACAGTTGATTGCATACGAGAAATGATGGATTTCACGCATACGAAAATGAAATGCTGAGTTTGATAAGTGCAGGAAAATAAATGATGACAGTTGATTGCATGCGAGAAATGATGGATTTGACGCATACGAAATTAAAATGCTGAGTTGATTGCATGCGAAAAATGATTTATTTGACGCATGCGAAATTTAAATGCTGAGTTGATTGCATACGAAAAATGATTGATTTAACGCATACGAAATTTAAATGCTAAGTTGATTGCATGCGAAAAATGATTTATTTAACGCATACGAAATTTAAATGCTGAGTTGATTGCATGCGAAAAAATGATGAATTTAACGCATACGAGAATTAAATGATGGGTTGATTGCATGCGAAAAATGATTTATTTAATGCATACGAAATTTTAAATGTTGTTTTGATAAGTGCAGAAAAATTAAATGTAGTTGACGATTTACAGGGAATTAAAATAGTTGATGATTTGCAGAAAATAAAACAGGTTGATAATGCAGAAATAAGCAGTTGGATATTTGCAGAAATAAGCAGTTGATATTGCGGAAAATGAAACAATTGATATTTGCAGAGAATAAAACAGTTGATATTTGCAGAAAATAAACAGTTGATATTTGCGGAAGAATTTCCAGCAGCTTGCGAAAAATTAAAGCAGTTGATATTTACGAGAATTAAAATGCGACCGACCATGTAGGCGGTAAAATGAATAATTGAATTTAAATTGCCAAAAATAAATTGCGGAAATTTAAAGTGCGAAGAATTTAAACAGTTGATTTTTGCGACCGACCATGTAGGCGGTAAATTGAATTTAAATTGCCGAAAGTAAATTGCGGAAAATTAAAGTGCGAAGAATTTAAACAGTTGATAATTTGCGGAAGAATTTCCAGCAGTATGATAAGTGTGAAAATTTAAAGCAGTTGATAAGTACGGAAGTTAAAAGCAGTTGACAATTTGCGGAAAGTTAAATGACAACCGACCATATAGGCGGTAAGTTAAATGACTGAAATTAAATTGCTGAATATAAATGATTGAAGTTAAATAACATAAAAATAGATGTCTCGATAAGAAATAAGCAATTCAAGTATATAAAAAACAATTAAATAAACAAGTTGACGCAAGAATGAGCACACGAAAAATATGAACATGGAAATGACGCATATGAGAAATTAAGCATGTAAGCGTATGAGAATTTAAATAAAAGTATGTAAGAATTTGAAAGCATACGAGACATGAAAAGCATAGGAATATTCAACCAAATAGCATGTGAGAAAGTAAATAAATAAAGAAAGCATACGAATATTTAAAAAAATGAACTAAACAATCCATGTATACAATATAGGAAAAATAAACCCGTATCATGAAGAATAATTATACGAAGCATGCGAGCCTTATTACGTAAAAAAAAATAACGAATCGAAGATTCGGAAAAATATAAATAGGCTGGGCCCAGCTTGAAATTTGGAGGAATGGGCCAGGAACAATTCCTGGCCCAAGGAAATTAATTTTAACGGTGATGGGCCAAGCCCATCACCTTTCTTTTATTTTGTGCGAAGGCCATTTGGCTAAGTCATCATCATCTTCAACCTCACGTCGCCGGCGCCACTGCCGGCGACGGAGGTGACAAACTAGGAGACCGATTCGCCTGGTTCTTGGCCAGAAAGAACCCTCTCCCCTCCACCAGCGCAACCATGCAATCACAGCAAGACAATTCCCAACCAAACAGTGACAATTACAACAGCAACGATAATGCACATTAATCCTTTTAATTAGTAGATAAATACTTCAAACGTTCGAACAGTTTAATCGATGCTAGTGTGGTGAAATTAACTTAAAACTAAAGCAATTGGGACAAATTTATGCAATTAACTAATTATCCAAAGCAAGAACGAAAATTAAAGAAAGAAACACAAGCGAGAGAGAGAGAAAAAGCTTACAGTGCTTGCCGAGAGAGGAAGGGATCGAGCGCAAGAAATGGGGTTCAGGAGTACGTGAGCTGGCTAGGAAAATGGAGAGGGACAGTGCTTTCTCTTGCAAAATTCGTACCGTTTGAACGAAGGAGGGAGGCTCGTATTTATAGCCGAAGGATCGCGTGATCGGAAGGACGAGGGCTGCGCGTGGTGGCCGTGAGCGTGCGCTGGTAGGGCTAGGGGGAGGCGTGATGATGGCTGCACGGGATAGGAAGCGATGGGCTCGAGCTAGGACGCGATGAGAGCAGGTAACCCGGTGGTCTGCTCCGCTGCATGCTCCTCGGCTCTGTTCATGTGCACCATGCACATTAAATTGTCAACCGTTGATCTGGTTGACTTTTCTTGGTTGACCTGATCAATGGTTGTGATCAAATTGCCTTTTACCTTATTTAAAGGGCCTCGAGCCGATTCCTGCGAGCAAACGTTCTGACTTTTCAAGCCGAAGGTACCAGCACGTAGAGGAAAATACGACGGGTTTAACCATCTACAATGAATTATGAGAATTTTTCGTTTAACGTGTTTATTTTCTCGTTCAAAAACGCAAAACGTTCGAACGGAAAAATAATGACGTTACGCCGAAAATTACACGAAACGCTGTAGACCGTTGTGAACGGAAAAAAAGCTAGCAACTAGTTGATGGAAAACATTTCAAATTCAAGCTATCGTCCGAGCGAACTTACTCGAGTCCAATAAAAGCTCGAACGAAAATAATAATAAAAAATAAAAATACTAAAAAATGCGCTAAAATATTAAAAATCCTAAAAATCATGAGATGACCTTAAACGAAGAAAAAACTAGTAAATGACTGCCGAATAGTTAAAAATGTGATTTTTAAGGCTAAAAATAATAATGATAATAATAATGAAAATACGTGACGAAAAATTAAAAATGCAATTTCGAAAGCTGACGATGCCAACGACGATGCTAAAATGCGATGAAACACTTAAAAATGCTAGCGATAGTAAATCAACTGAAAATGACAGTAAATTAACTAAATAACAGAAATGCTAAAATTAATTAAAAATTGCGTCAAAATTCGGGTATCAACAGTTGCCCCCTCTTTACTGTCTTATCAAAGTATTTGATAAGTAGTAAAGACGGTTGCCCCTAAATATCCGAATTTTGGCGACACAGCAGGTCTTACCTCAAGCTTACAGTGATGATGTCGCTCTGGGAGGAGGTAGGTCATTGCTGTCGCTCTGGGAGGAGGTAGGTCGTTGCTGTCGCTCTAGGAGGAGGTATACTGTTGACGTCACTCTGGGAGGAATAGATTCGTTGGCGTTATTTGTGGATGTCACTCTGGGATGAGATAAATTTGTTGAATGTCACTCTGGGAGGAGATAATCTGTTTTTTGTTGTCACTCTAGGAGGAGGTATATTTGTTGAATGTCACTCTGGGAGGAGATATTGCTGTGGATGTCACTCTGGGAGGAGGTAGTTTGTTGAATGTCGCTTTGGGAGGAGATGATCTGTTTTTTGTTGTCACTCTGAGAGGAGGTATAATTTTGATGATGTTATTCGTTGATGTCACTCTGGGAGGAGATATATATAGTTGATGTCACTCTAGGAGGAGGTAGCTAGTTGATGTTATTCGTTGATGTCACTCTGGGAGGATATATATATTTTGTTGTCACTCTGGGAGGAGGTAGTTTGTTGAATGTCACTCTGGGAAGAGGTAAGTTGATGTCACTCTGGGAGGAGGTATGCTTTTGATGGTGTTATTTGGTGATGAGGAAATTGATGCTGTCACTGGGGATTAAAAAGGTGTCTATAAAATTGATGATGTTGTTCGTGGATGTCACTCTGGGAGGAGATAATTGGTTGATGTCACTCTGGGAGGAGGTAAGTTGGTGTCACTCTGGGAGGAGATAGACTGTTGCTGTCACTCTGGAAGGAGATATGGTAGATGTCACTCTAGGAGGAGGTATAATCGTCGATGTCACTTTGGGAGGAGATAGTTGGTTGATGTCACTCTGGGAGGAGGTAATCGTTGATGTCACTCTGGGAGGAGGTATGCTTTCGATGCCACTCTGGGAGGAGGTAGTTGGTCGCTGTCACTCTGGGAGGAGATAGTTTTGTTGATGTCGTCACTCTGGGAGGAGATAGTTTTGTTGATGTCATCACTCTAGGAGGAGATAGATTCGATCAGATGTCCTGCAAAGATATAAACTTAGATCTATTCGGATATCGAGAGAAACATAATTTGCAGAAAATGTAAATGACAACTACTCTACCAGGAATCGAAGGTAATTTTACGAAAACATAAATGACCACTCCACTGGGGGGGATAATCGCTTGACATGTGACTGACGTTGTTTCAGGAGGATAATGCGGGATTCGCAGAGGTACGAATGATTTATCCTAATGATGTCACTCTAGGAGGAGGGAAATGCAAATGATGTCACTCTGGGAGGAGGAAATGCCTGATGATGTCACTCTGGGAGGAGAAAAATGCATGATGCTGTCACTCTGGGAGGAGGAAATGCAGTACAGAGATGTAAACAACGTCGATTCCCATAGGAGAAGACGTGAAATGAGGAAATTAAGTTAAGGTCACTCTGGGAGGAGAAAAATGCTAATGCTGTCACTCTGGGAGGAGAAAAATGCATGATGTCACTCTGGGAGGAGGAAATGCAGTACAGAAACGTAAACAACGTCAATTCCTGTAGGAGAAGACGTGAAATGCGGAAACTAAACTAAGGTCACTCTGGGAGGAGAAAAATGCTGACGTTGTCACTCTGGGAGGAGAAAAATGCATGATGTCACTCTAGGAGGAGGAAATGCAGTACAGAAACGTAAACAACGTCAATTCCCGTAGGAGAAGACGTGAAATGCGGAAACTAAACTAAGGCTACTCTGGGAGGAGAAAAATGCTGATGCTGTCACTCTGGGAGGAGAAAAATGCATGATGTCACTTTAGGAGGAGAAAAATGCTAATGCTGCCAGTGGCTTTGATACGAACCTAGAATACACCTGCATCCTGCTCAGGAGGTAACGACCCCAAGGACAAGACTTTCCCACGATTTGCAGCCGTAAGCAGTCCTCGCCTGATATTTAATGTTTGCACTCACACTCTAAAACAAGGCTAAGTGTTTTACGCTCATAAAGATGCGGCTAACATGATACATAATTTTCAATTTGCAATGTCAATCCGAGTGAATAGACTTCAAATGAAGATGCACATGCATGGGCGTTCTAATAATCGATGGGACTTTTACGGAAAAGAATGAAAGGACATGAAATGTCCGGAGAGGAGCTTGTTTTGGAAAAAGATTGCTTTGCTGATGAGTTGGAAGGTTTTTGATGAGTGATGCTTTGTTGATTGGCCCTGATAAGGGTGAGGTGCGCGAGTCCTTTCGCTTTTTGCTAGGTATGCTTTCTGGACAGAGTGCATGAGCTCTGGGATCCTTGCTGGGGGTGCTTTCCGTTAGGCCACGGGCCCTTTGCTCGAGTCTTCACTAGGGAGTTTCGTCGTTGTTCTTTTTGTGACTCACTACTTAAGTTGGCCTTGGGCCCTTTTCTTCTCGTGTCCGTACTAGGGATGCTTGCTTTGAGATTTCTCGAGTTGGCCTTGGGCCCTTTTTCTTGAGTCTTTACTGGGGAATATTTTCTTTGAGTTTTCTCGAGTTTAGTTGTCCCCGGGCTGTGCTTGCTTTGGCTCTTTGATTGTTTGTATTCTTCGAATGTCTCTGAGCATTTCTCTCTTTTCTTTTTTCCTTTTCCCCTCTCTCATTTTTTCTTTTCTTTTTTTTTCTCTTTTTTTTCTCTCTATCCCCCCCCCCCCCCCCCTTTTTGATTTGATTTGAAATGCATCGGAGCAGAGCAAGCACAACCTTTGTCTTGATCTCTTCTTGTTCTGGCTTAAGGCTTCGACCTTCACATTTGGGTTTTTGGCCTTTCTTCGGTGATAGTCCCCAACGATCTTCCGGTGACCTTTTCTATCTCCTTCGTCGTGTACTTGAACTTGGTGTGCTTTTATTTCCGGCTGGCAATCTTAGCTGAGACTGCTCCTTGGCTCCCGGGGTATGAGTGATAGTGAAGGTTTTGGTAGGAGTGATGACATATGGTGGAAAGAGGGAAGAAACGAAAAAAAACGGAGAAGATCATAAAAGTCCCACGTCATTTTATAGCTATCCCATGTCTAATTACGCATGTACCCTGGATATTATGCGAACTCAACTAGTACCTAGTCAGGCTCTTACACTCATGAAGGATAAGGCGCGATGGCTCGAAAATGCTTACCGGGATTTGTCTATGACTGCTTACGTCGGAGCAAAATGCGGATATAAGAGCAAACAAGTAATATCATGCATGGCATGTAATTTAGATGGATGCTTTATTTAACAGAGGGATTGAACATTCCCGACCTATGCAATGCATGAAAATGCTTATGAGAGTAGTATGATTTTGTTTTAGCCGGGCTAAAAAGGGATTTTGATTGATTTTTGATTTTTGATTGATTGATGGTTTGATTGATTGATAGTTTGATTGCTAGGGTGTGGGGGACGAATTATTTGCAAGGGTCTAACGAGAACCTAAGGTTGCCCCCAGTGGGCCAGACGACCGTACTCGACTTAAAGCTATAAAAGTGAGCAGGAATGAAAACAAATTTAATGAAAGGGGGAGAAAGATGAACTCCCCTGAAGTGAGCAGCGGGGCTGCAAGGGCGTCTTCCACGAGCTTTATGCGGATGACAATGAGACGATCCGCATCCCTGCGAAATGAAGAGGGAACAACGGAGTAGAAGAGAAAGATTGACTTAAAGACAAAAATGACATAAGTTCAGGGATTCTCCCTTTCCTTAGCCTGGTTTTTTTTAGGGTGTCTGCGGTGTGGTCCCACGTTCAAGAATGCTTTTCTTTGATTGGTTTCTTTTTCAGCTGCTTTGCGGGGACCGCCGATCCAAGTCGGAGTGAGGATGAGATCCGCATTCTGTCGGTTTGCTTACCGGTCCTTGCCGGACCTTCGTTGATTGGCTTCGTGATTGCTCGGCGATAAAAGGGAAAACCCTCTGTCTCCGAAATGTGCAGCGGGGCTGCAAGGGCGTATGCTTACCGTTCTTATGCAGGCAACGAATGGGGGTGACCCAGTCCCTAAAAAAGATACGGGGAGAACAAATGAGGAGTAAATGCAAGACAAGTTTTTAGCAAAAGTGCTGTGATTGATAAGTTTTAAGCTCTCCTTTTTGGGCGGGCTATTCGTGGGTCATTGCGGTGTGACTTGCATCGGATGTTGGTTGATGATAGCTTTGCTTTAGATGTTTTGCCGCAGCTCTTGCCTTGGCGTGGGTGATACTTGCAGTCCGGCTGTCCCTCGATAGAAGGATTGATCTTCACCGTGTTGATCATGGTGCGGATGTTGGGAAACTTCTTGAACGAGACCGCATTAAGCATGTTGATGGTGGTCCTAGGAGGACAGCTTTTTGTCGTGCTTTTTCTAGGAGTTATTGTTAGCATTCCGACGGCTCGGCTGGCATGGGATGGGCTTTGTGACTTTGGTCCAGTGTTCGATCCTTTGAGACCGGTTGTTTGCGATGCTGGTTGTGCTGGTAGTACTACGAGGAAAAGACATTTCACTTTAGATGGTGATGGTTTGTCTTAAAATCTTTCCTGATTCGCTCTTGAAGGTAGCCTGCTGCGGGAATTCAAGAGATGCTACGAGCGGAACCCCCTGGTTCTATCGCGATGACGAGATGAGACAATACGTCCCTGCAAAACCTTAAGATTGATTAGTGGCGTTAGTCTAAGCGTCGTGCCTTATGGCTCAAACTACTCCTGGGAGCCATCTATGCCATGCCTCCTTTTGTCATCTCACGATTTTTGAGAAAAAATGAAAGAAAGTTTTTAAAACAACAAGCATCTCCTGAGAAAACTTATTTTATTAATTTCAGGATAAACATTTGAGTGGTACTGTCACGATAAAACCCTATGTCTTTGGTTCGGCCGGATGTAAGGCCCGTGGCGCTTCAGGCGAAGTACATCTTGACAGCATCGGTATTTACCGGTCTTGGTAGATCATCTCCGTCCATGTTGGTTAGCATCAGGGCACCCCCCGAGAATGCACTTTTAACTAGATAAGGGCCCTCGTACCTTGGGGCCCACTTTCCTTGACTAACCTCCTGATGAGGGAGAATTTTTTTCAACACTAAATCCTCATCCTCGAATTTGCGAGGTCGCACTTTCTTATTATAAGCGTTGGCCATTCTTTGCTGATATAATTGCGCATGGCAGATAGCGGCCAAGCGCTTTTCAGGAAGGAGGTTCAGCTGCTTGTACCTCACTCTTGCCCAATCTGATTCTTCTACTTCAGACTCTGCCAGGATTCTGAGAGAAGGGATTTCTACCTCAAGAGGAATTACGGCTTCCACGCCGTAAACTAATGAGTAGGGAGTTGCCCCTATAGACGTGCGGGTTGCTATTCGGTAAACATGTAGTGCGAAGGGAAACATGTCATGCCAATCTTTTTGGATGATCCTATTCAGGTTTTTATTTGCTGCTTCGACTGCGCCATTCATTTTTGGACGATACGGTGATGAGTTCCGGTGCTTCACCTTCCAACGTTGGCAAAGATCATCGATCATCTTTCCGTTGAGATTCGTGCCGTTATCCGTGATGATGGTTTCCGGGACCCCGTGACGGCAAATGATATTTCTCTCAATGAATCGCATAGTCATTTTCTGAGTGATGTTGGAGTAAGAGGCGACCTCTACCCACTTGGTGAAGTAGTCGATTGCTACAAGGATGAAGCGATGACCATTAGAGGCTGTTGGGTGAATTTGGCCGATGATGTCGATTCCCCACATCGCAAAAGGCCAAGGCGATGTCATGCTGAAGAAAGGGGCTGGAGGGACATGGAGATGGTCCGCGTAAATTTGGCATTTGTGGCACTTCCAGAAATAGTCGATGCAATCTCGTTCGATGGTGAGCCAAAAATACCCTTGCCTCATTATCTGTCTGGCCATCATGTGCCCACTTGCGTGTGTGGAACAAACCCCTTCGTGGATTTCCGTTATGATTCTTTTTGCCTCGGCCATGGCGAGGCAGCGAAGCAAAGCTCCATCAGCTCTTCTTTTATATAGAACTTTGTCGTCGAGGTAGAAGTCTAGTGCTAAGCGCTGGAGGGTCTTTTTGCTAACCCGGCTTGCCCCCGGTGGATACAACCCGGTTTCTGATGAATTGTGCTAAGTCGTGGAACCAAGGCTTCCCATCGGGTTCCTCTTCTAAGGCTACGCAGCATGCCGGAGTTTCCTTTACTTCTACCCTCAGAGGCTGAAGCATTACTCCGCACTCTAACTTGAACATCAATGCCAATGTGGCTAATGCGTCTGTGAAGCGGTTCTTTTCTCTGTCGACTCGGTCGAACTTGGTTTCCTCAAATTTCCGTGTGAGTTGGGTGAGTAACTTTTGATAAGGGATGAGCTTAGAATCCCGTGTCTGCCATAGATCCTGGGCTTGGTAGATGACGAGTGCTGAATTGCCGAAGATTCGGAGCTTCTTTACTTTTAAGTCAATGGCTGCTGTCAGATCGCTGATGCATGCCTCATACCCGGTGATGTTATTGGTGCATGGGAAGTTCAATTTGCATGCTATGGGGAATTGACGGCCATCTGGGGCTATGACCATGGCTCCCACTCCCTTGCCTGAGAGGTTCACCACACCATCGAAGGACATGGTCCACCAGTCATCTTCTCGGAGATCTTCTGTGATCCCATCTTCAATCACTATGATGTCCTCATCGGGGAAGTCGAAGCTCAACGACTCATACTCGTCCGAGGTATGATCCGCCAAGTGATCGGCGAGGGCGCTTGCTTTAACCGCTTTTCGGGTTACATAGATGATCTCGTGCTCAGCTAATAAGACTTGCCATCTACAAATGCGACTTGACAGGTACGGCTTTTCGAAGATGTATTTCAAGGGATCCATGTGAGAGATTAACCACGTCATGTAATACAACATGTACTGCTGGAGCCTTCGGGCGCACCATGCTAGGGCGCAACAAGTTCGTTCCAACATAGAGTAACGTATCTCACATTCGTTGAATTTTTTGCTGAGGTAGTAGATGGCTTGTTCACGCCTTCCGAACTCGTCGTGCTGTCCCAAAGCGCAACCCATGGCGCTAGCCGTGACTGTCATGTACATGAGCAAGGGACGTCCTGGCGTCGGGGGAACTAGTACCGGTGGGCGTTGCAGATATGTCTTGATTTTCTCGAAGGCTTTCTGGCAGTCTTCTTCCCATTCTGTATCTCCGTGTTTCCTTAGCATTTTGAACATCGGCTCGCAAGTAAGCGTTAATTGGCTGATAAAGCGAGCGATGTAGTTGATGCGTCCTAAGAAGCTTCGTACTTCTGTTTCGGTGCTGGGAGCGGGTAGCTCTTGAATTGCTTTTATCTTATCAAGATCTACTTCTATGCCTTTGTTGCTGATGATGAATCCTAACAACTTTCCTGAGGTCACTCCAAAGGTACACTTAGCTGGGTTTAACCGTAGCCAAAATCTCCTCAATCTTTCGAATACCTTCTTCAGGATGTCTACATGATCTTGCGTGCCGCGTGATTTGGTTATCATGTCGTCGACATATATTTCCAATTCTTTATGCATCATGTCATGGAAAAGGGTGACGGCCGCACGTTGGTACGTGGCTCCGGCGTTCTTTAATCCGAAGGGCATCACTTTGTAGCAGAAGGTTCCCCAGGGCGTGATGAAGGTCATCTTTTCACTATCGTCGGGTGCCATCTTGATCTGGTTGTACCCCGAAAATCCGTCCATGAAAGAGAACATGTCATTTCTGGCGGCACTATCTACCAAGATGTCGATATGGGGAAGAGGGAAGTCGTCTTTAGGGCTGACTCGATTGAGATCCCGAAAGTCCACGCACATGCGAACTTTCCCATCCTTTTTAGGCACTGGCACTATGTTGGCGATCCATTCTGGGTACTCGACAACTCTCAAGAAGCCGGTATCCAGCTGCTTGGTAACTTCTTCTTTGATTTTCAGAAGGATGTCTGGATGCATCCTTCGAAGTTTTTGTTTGACAGGTTTAAACTCAGGCTTTAACGGGATACGATGCTCAACTATCCCGGGATCGAGACTTGGCATATCGGCGTATGACCATGCGAATACGTCGGAGTAGTTTTTGAGGAGAGAAATCAACCTTTCCCTCTGAGTCGTATCCAGGGTAGTTCCGATCTTAACCAACTTCTGATTCTCATTGCTTGCCCCCAGATTTACTTCGTCCAATTCCTCCCGATGAGGAGTTATTTCCTTTTCTGAACTTTCTAGTAAACGGGCCAGTTCGTCAGAGATTTCGGCTCTGTCTTCGGTCGTAGCTATGATTTCTTCGCCAGTAAAGACATAGGTTTTATCAGGACAATCCGAATTAACATTCATCCTGAAATTAAAATGCGAAAAGAAGAGATGCGTAAAATGAAAATTGCATATATATTTGATTTTTAACAAAAGGGGAACGTGAGTTCCTACAAAAATGTTTTCGTGAGAAAACGTGCAAACATATATTTTTTTTTCAAAAGGAGTAATTTCGGAGAGACATCCGGAAGCATGGCGATGGTCCAGTTGCACACAGACTCCCCTGACTTCTTTACGAAAATGACTGAACCAGGCAACAATTCTTCTTCTCCCGGAGCATCAATACAGGAATCTGAAGCTATACTGACCACGGTAGGATTTATATTGATGACTCCGACTGCGAGGGAGAATGTGGCTCTGATGTGGGGATACATTCGGCCTTCCATGTCATGCCCCAGTATCAGCAAATTCACTTGTTACTGGCCCAACTTGAGACATATATTTATGGGAACAAGAGGTGGGTGGACCGTTATTGACGGTGTCAACTGTCTCTACCTCACAAGTCTTCTTCTCAGCCTTTTCCATCGAAATAGCATTCATACCTTCACCACTTGAGGCGCAGTTCGGGAGAGGGTTGATGGCTATGTCAGGTCCTTTGGCCAAGCCCTCGAAGGAGACCCATCCATTTTTGATTAGATGATTTACCTTCCTCTTAAAGGTAAAACAATCGTCCAGCGTATGGCCCGGTGTCCTAGCGTGATACTCGCATGTAGCGTTGGGATCGTACCAAATTGGGTATGGAGGTTGCTGAGGTCGGGCTGGGATTGGCACAATCTGCCGGCTGCTAAGAGATGTTTGTAGAGTTCTCCCGCGGGGAGTGGGAGTGGCAGTACTGGTCCTCGATTTGGCGCCTTTGGTGGATTTGAGGGCCCAGGTTGTGCGGGTCTTTCAGCTAAATCCTCGAAACAGATCCACCCACATCTGATCAATTGATAAACCTTCTTCTTAAAGGCGCGACAGTCTTTTAGAGTGTGACCAAGAGCTTCAGCATGGTATTTGCATCTAGCATTAGGATCGTACCAATTTGGATAAGGAGGCTGTAAAGGTTGGATTGGGGTGGGTGCAATTTGTTTAGCTGCCAAAAGGTGCTCGTAAATCTCCCCGAAAGGAACGAGAAGCGGTGGCAGTGGCCTTCGATCCCAACGGTTATCTTGGTTTCTGGGTTTATTTGGTGGATTATATGGTCTAGGTTGTGTAAGTTGCGGTATTTGTGTTGGGGGTGATGGGAAATGTAGAGATGGTGTAGGGTTTTGGGGAGCCCTGTTAGCAACGAGCGTTGATGGAAAAGAAAAAACTGTGGGTCGATATAGTGATGGGGAAGGATATGGTGGTGGTGACAAATAAGGGGGAGGTAGCGGGTAAGGTCGCCTGTGATTAGGTTGGGGAGAGACAAAGCCAACGTCTCTCCTTATGATAGGCATCGCGTCTGGCGTAGGAATGATGATCCCCTGGGTGTAGGGCGCTATGAAATGCATATGACAATTGATAAAGCAAATAAATGAACAGACCAGCAATTGATCAAAGCAAATAAATAAATAAACAAACAAAACACCTCTCTAAAAAGATAAAATCGGCTCCGACCCTACGGGTCCCTAGTGAAGTCGCCAAACTATCGCGCCCCACGAAAATTAAAAAATTCGCGAGTGTGCAACGAAATTTGGGACCTTACAATGCTCAGCGTAAACAGACGCCTCGCAACATGCAATGAAGTCGCCACCCTAATTTGGTTGCTAGGTTTAGGGAACCTTAATCGTCATGGCATAAGAAATATAATAAATAAAAAAACTAAAGGCACAAAAAAAGGGGTCTGGACCCCAGACAAAAGGTTCGGGGTCGTATTATGGTGTCGGGAAGGTGTTAGGCACCCGAGTCACATCCGAAAACGGTTACCGGTTGATGAGAAAGGTGTTTAAAAGGTGTTTGATAAAAATGCATTTTTGAAAAGGGGGCCCTCAGAGGAATCGTCACTTTAGTCTTTTCTATGATCGTGACCGTTCAGGAATAATAAAAAAATCTTTTGGACGGGGTTACCGTTTATCAAGACCGATTGATTATTCCTGACCGTAACGTGATGGGACTGAATTTTCCGTAAGACTTAATGAGCGCCCTCTATGTCATCATCGGGCCAATGCATGATTAAATTAATTACTACGTGATTCTATCATGGATAGCTTAGTAGAGTACAGATTAAATGAAAGGTTTTTGAAATGATAAACTGATGTGGGATCGAAAGTCCCCATGTACATGCAGTCAATATAAGTGAGAATTTAAAATCACATGAGCATGGTATTTTAAGGAAGTCTTTAAACACGTTGTTCATGTGGGTTGATTTTAATTCTAGAAGTTCTATATATCATGCGTACGATTGATATTTACGAAAAGCGTTGAATAAATAAAAAGGAATCGAAAGGAGTACTTTCGAGCGAAGCTTGAAATTTAAAACCTACAAAGTGAGAGTGTTAGCGATAGCTTGAGAAATAGATAAGGAATTTTATGAGTGCGAGAATTTAAATGACAGTTGATTGCATACGAGAAATGATGGATTTCACGCATACGAAAATGAAATGTTGAGTTTGATAAGTGCAGGAAAATAAATGATGACAATTGATTGCATATGAGAAATGATGGATTTGGCGCATACGAAATTTAAATGCTAAGTTGATTGCATGCAAAAAATGATTTATTTGACGCATGCGAAATTTAAATGCTGAGTTGATTGCATACGAAAAATGATTGATTTAACGCATACAAAATTTAAATGCTGAGTTGATTGCATGCGAAAAATAATTTATTTAACGCATACGAAATTTAAATGCTGAGTTGATTGCATGCGAAAAATGATGGATTTAACGCATACGAGAATTAAATGATGGGTTGATTGCATGCGAAAAATGATTTATTTAATGCATACGAAATTTTAAATGTTGTTTTGATAAGTGCAGAAAAATTAAATGTAGTTGACGATTTACAGGGAATTAAAACAGTTGATGATTTGCAGAAAATAAAATAGGTTGATAATGCAGAAATAAGCAGTTGGATATTTGTAGAAATAACCAGTTGGATATTTGCAGAAATAAGCAGTTGATATTGCGGAAAATGAAACCATTGATATTTGCAGAGAATAAAACAGTTGATATTTGCAGAAAATAAACAGTTGATATTGCAGAAAATAAACAGTTGATATTTGCGAAAGAATTTCCAGCAGCTTGCGAAAAATTAAAGCAGTTGATATTTACGAGAATTAAAATGCGATCGACTATGTAGGCGGTAAAATGAATAATTGAATTTAAATTGCCGAAAGTAAATTTTGGAAATTTAAAGTGCGAAGAATTTAAACAGTTGATATTGCAGAAAATAAACAGTTGATATTTGCGGAAGAATTTCCAGCAGCTTGCGAAAAATTAAAGCAGTTGATATTTACGAGAATTAAAATGCGACCGACTATGTAGGCGGTAAAATGAATAATTGAATTTAAATTGTCGAAAGTAAATTGTGGAAAATTAAAGTGCGAAGAATTTAAACAGTTGATAATTTGCGGAAGAATTTCCAGCAGTATGATAAGTGTGAAAATTTAAAAAAGTTGATAAGTACGGAAGTTAAAAGCAGTTGACAATTTGCGGAAAGTTAAACGACAACCGACCATATAGGCGGTAAGTTAAATGACTGAAATTAAACTGCTGAATATAAATGATTGAAGTTAAATAACATAAAAATAGATGTCTCGATAAGAAATAAGCAATTCAAGTATATAAAAAACAATTAAATAAACAAGTTGACGCAAGAATGAGCACACGAAAAATATTAACATGGAAATGACGCATATGAGAAATTAAGCATGTAAGCGTATGAGAATTTAAATAAAAGTATGTAAGAATTTGAAAGCATACGAGACATGAAAAGCATAAGAATATTCAACCAAATAGCATGTGAGAAAAGTAAATAAATAAAGAAAGCATACGAATATTTAAAAAAATGAACTAAACAATCCATGTATACAATATAGATAAAATAAACCCGTATCATGAAGAATAATTATACGAAGCATGCGAGCCTTTTTACGTAAAAAAAATAACGAACCGAAGATTCGGAAAAATATAAATGGGCTGGGCCCAGCTTGAAATTTGGAGGAATAGGCCAGGAACAATTCCTGGCCCAAGAAAATTAATTTTAACGGTGATGGGCCAAGCCCATCACCTTTCTTTTATTTTGTGCGAAGGCCATTTGGCTAAGTCATCATCATCTTCAACCTTACGTCGCCGGCGCCACTGCCGGCGACGGAGGTGACAAACTAGGCGACCGATGCGCCTGGTTCTTGGCCAGAAAGAACCCTCTCCCCTCCACCAGCGCAACCATGCAATCACAGCAAGGCAATTCCCAACCAAACAGTGACAATTGCAACAACAACGATAATGCGCATTAATCCGTTTAATTAGTAGATAAATACTTCAAACGTTCGAACAGTTTAATCGATGCTAGTGTGGTGAAATTAACTTAAAACTAAAGCAATTGGGACAAATTTAAGCAATTAACTAATTATCTTAAGCAAGAACGAAAATTAAAGAAAGAAACACAAGCGAGAGAGAGAGAAAAAGCTTACAGTGCTTGCCGAGAGAGGAAGGGATCGAGCGCAAGAAATGGGGTTCAGGAGTACGTGAGCTGGCCAGGAAAATGGAGAGGGACAATGCTTTCTCTTGCAAAATTCGTACCATTTGAACGAAGGAGGGAGGCTCGTATTTATAGCTGAAGGATCACATGATCGGGAGGATGAGGGCTGCGAGTGGTGGCCGTGAGCGTGCGCTGGCGGGGCTGGGGGAGGCGTGATGATGGCTGCATGGGACAGGAAGCGATGGGCTCGAGCTAGGACGCGATGGGAGCAGGTAACCCGGTGGTCTGCTCCGCTGCATGCTCCTTGGCACTATTCATGTGCACCATGCACATTAAATTGTCAACCGTCGATCTGGTTGACTTTTCTTGGTTGACCAGATCAACGGTTGTGATCAAATTGCCTTTTACCTTATTTAAAGGGCCTCGAGCCAATTCCTGCGAGCAAACGTTTCGAATTTTCGAGCCGAAGGTACCAGCGCGTAGAGGAAAATACGACGGGTTTAACCGTCTACAGCGAATGATGAGAATTTTTCGTTTAACGTGTTTATTTTCTCGTTCAAAAATGTGAAACGTTTAAACGGAAAAATAATGACGTTATGCCGAAAATTACACGAAACGCTGTAGACCGTTGTGAACGGAAAAAAAGCTAGCAACTAGTTGATGGAAAATATTTCAAATTCAAGCTATCGTCCGAGCGAACTTACTCGGGTCCAATAAAAGCTCGAATGAAAATAATAATAAAAAATAAAAATACTAAAAATTGCGCTAAAATATTAAAAATCCTAAAAATCATAAGATGACCTAAAACGAAGAAAAAACTAGCAAATGACTGCCGAATAGTTAAAAATGTGATTTTTAAGGCTAAAAATAATAATGAAAATACGTGACGAAAAATTAAAAATGCAATTTCGAAAGTTGATGATGCCAACGACGATGCTAAAATGCGATGAAACACTTAAAAATGCTAGCGACAGTAAATCAACTGAAAATGACAGTAAATTAACTAAATAACAGAAATGCTAAAATTAATTAAAAATTGCGTCAAAATTCGGGTATCAACACACTACAAAAAGGCAACTTATT
Organism: Viola odorata; assembly: GCA_963691705.1. Taxonomy (NCBI): domain Eukaryota; kingdom Viridiplantae; phylum Streptophyta; class Magnoliopsida; order Malpighiales; family Violaceae; genus Viola; species Viola odorata. The sequence continues at coordinate 60,518,935 of OY829537.1, forward strand.
TTCAACAAAAAATCCGTCAGAATTGATTGATTTCGACCGAATTCTATCAGAAACACTCCGGCATAATTCGGTCCGTAGAAGTCTTGGATTTTCGACTGGAAAAACTGGTCGAAAAAATCTTGCTACGGAGACACCGTCGAAAAGAACATCCATTGGAAAAAATTGAATTTTTGGAACACGTTTCGTCGGATTAACTCGGTCAAAAATTTGAGATTTTTTCGACCGAAACTGTAACAAATGTCAACATATTTGAAGGTATGGCGACAATAATTTCAAGCTATCCCGACAATAAGTTCAATCTATTACGGCCACAATTTCTCGTAGCTATATGTTTCCGACCGAGCGTCCGTTGAAACTATTAAGATATTTTGAAGCTATAGTGACAATAATTTCAAGCTATCGCAACAATACTTTGAATCTATTGCGGCCACAACTCTTCGTTGCTATATATTTTTGACCGAGACATCGTCGAAAATATCAAGGTAATTTGAAGCTATCGCGGCTAAAATGTCCATCTATAGCGGCAAACACGTTTCGTTGCAAAATGTTTTCAATCGAAATTCGGTCAAAAATTGTCCCGATTGAAAAATTGTCTGGTGGAAAATTTTCCGGTAGTAAATATTTCAGATCAATTTTCGGTCGAAACTTTCTCCGGCTCAAAAATATTTCCGACCGAGTTTCGATCAAAATTATTTTAGTTTCCGACGGAAAAACATTATGTAGCAAAAGATTTTTCGACCGATTGTCGGTCAAAATGTTTTAATTTCCAACGGACTGATTTTCCGTCAGAATTTTCAAATTTTTATATTTTTAATAATATCCAACATTTAGTAAAGAATTTTTATTGAATTTGATTAATTAATATTTACTAATAATAAGTTATTTGCGGAGTAATTAAAATAAATGACTTTACAAGCATTCAATGTAATTCTCTTAAGTAAAATAAAAAAAATTATTTTACAAACAATTTCCACGAGTGCATATGAAGACTTAATAACACTTATTAACTTTCGATAGAAAGTAAATAAGTACGTACATTATAATAAATTTGTACAAGGAACAAAATAAGACTTAAAGCCATTACATCAACGTTCTAATTAAAAGAAGAAAAACCACTCATCCATTCTTCATCAACTCGGCTTGCAATTCCTACAGCTACCCACCGCACTCCTCATTAGTTTGTTTCTGCTTATGTATGAAAACACCAAATATCAGCTTTCAAATAAAAATAAACTTCAATCGAAAGTAAATTAATATTATTTCCAAAACTGATCCTATCGTAGGAACTAATCTGCAAACGCTAAATGATTTAGGACTAAACTTCACCATCTCCATAACTCTAGGGACTAAACTATAATTAATTTCCTACAAATTTTTCCAAAATTTCTATAATCATTTCCTACATCACTGACCTACAACAAGACCTAAATTTACCACTTATTTAGTTTCACACACATGTTTCGCATGAATTCCTACTATATGTATACCAATCATCAATTTCACAATAAGAACACAACCCATATATAAGAGAAAAATTAAGATCTTGATTACTTACCCCATAAGAGAGAGGTCATTGTCGCCGGCTGGAGATGAGAGAGAGATTTCCAGAGATGAGAGCTAGAGAGGAGAGACAAAGAGAAATAAAAATAAATTCATAAGCAATTTTTCAATTTGACACCAAGAGCGTATAACCCATATAAGAGAAGAATTAGTTAGGATATCTTGATTACTTACCTCATAAGAGATCGAGCTCGTTGTCGTCGGCCGATGATGAGAAAGAGAGGAGGCTAGAGATAAGAGCTAGAGAGGAGAGATAGAGAGAGGTAAGAAAAAATGGGTTGTGCGATGGTCGCGTGAGCTTAAATAAGCTCAACTTTCCGACGGAACTTGCTACCAATATTCCGTCTAAAAGGTGTTTGGGGGGGGGGGGGGGAATTTGATTTTTGCCAAATTTGGCTCGCTGTCCCGGCGGCAAGCCCCAATTTTGGCTAACCATTTCGACGGAACATCAGTCAAAAAGTTTGTCGGAAACCTTTTGGGTGGGAAATTTGATTTTAGCCAAATTTTGGATCCCTGCACTGGTGGGAAGTTCCAATTTTTACTCAAAATTCTGACAGAAAATACGGTCGAAAAATCTGTCGAAAATATTTGGAGGACAAGATTTCACATAAAAATTACTTCCTCGATATCGAAGATCAACCACCCCGCATATTCGGCGAGCATATTTGAGATTATCATACCCAAAGACAGTGTTGATTGGTATCCAATTTATTTGCATACCAATCACCACTGCATGAGGGTAACACCTCAAATACACATGTCAAATACTCGGTGGTCAGACTATAATAGCGAACAAATAGCAGATGTCCATTTTAGGGGGCTGGGATTATATAAAGGCCTCATTTGCGCCTTTCCCAGCCGATGTGGTATTTTTGACATAATTTTCTACGTAATTCAATGCGGTCGAAATTTTTTCAACAGTTACAACAGAATTCCGTCGGAACTTAATTGGGGGGCAAAATTGAACCTATTTTAGATTTGTATCATCAATATATAACAGTGACCGCAGTTTTTCCGTGAATTCGTCGAAAATGTAAATATCACATAAAAATTATATTCTCATATCAATTACGCTGCATATTTGTGAAACATACCTGATGTCATCTTCTATACATTATGCACGCATAATATGCCAAATCACCTAAGCAGCATGCATAATGTGTAGAGGATGTTAGTGAATATGTGTGCCGAATATGTGGAGTGATCGATATTAAATATCAAGAATATAATTTCTATTCACTGCAATTAGATTGGATGCATATAAAAGCTTGTGTGGTGCTTTTTGTGGGCGATGTGGTATTTTTTTCCGTGATTTTTGATGGATGTTTCTGTCAGAAACTGTTGGAAAGTCCGTCAGGATTTTCGACCGAATATCCGTCAGAAATGTCATCAGAAAGCCGTTGGAAAGTCCATCGGAATTCTGTCATAAATTTCATCAGATTTCCAGAGTGGAATGACGTTGTTTTGATTACGCAATGGACGTCGTTTTGAAAAAAACATTATTGTTATATATAGTAACAAATGTTATAAAATACAGTAATATGTTGGCCTTGGATACGTTTGTATGATATATGTGGGGTGATTCATAAAGACATCGAGGATATAAATGAACAGTTTGATAAGGTAAAATGACCTTTTACACCTGTGTTGATACCCGAATTTTGACGCCATTTTTAATTAAATTTAGCATTTCCGTCATTTTACTTAACTTACTGTCATTTTTAATTAATTTACTGTCGTTAGTATTTTTAAATTCTCATCACATTTTTATCATCATCATTATCATCGTCAGCGTTCGAAATCGCATTTTTAATTTTTCGTCACATATTTTCATTATTATTATTATTATTATTATTAGCCTTAAAAATCACATTTTTAATTATCCGTTAGTCATTTGCTAGTTATTTCTTCGTTTTAGGTCATCGCTTGAAATTTAGGATTTTTAGTATTTTATCGCACTTTTTAGCATTTTTATTTTTTATTATTATTTTTGTTCGAGCTTTTATTGGACCCGAGTTAGTTCGCTCGGACAATAGCTCGAACGCGAAATGTTTTCCATAAACTAGTACCTGCTCTTTTTTTCATTCACGCCGACCAACAACGTTTCGCGTAATTTTCGTCATAACGTCATTTATTTTCCGTCCGAACATTTCATGTTTTCGAACGAGAAAATAAACACATTAAACGAAAAATTCTCGTCATTCGCTGTAGACGGTTAAACTCGTCTTATTTTTCCCTACGCGCTGGCACTTTCGGCTCGAAAATTTGGAATGTTTGTTCGTGAAAATGGCTCGAGGCTATTTAAATAGGATTAAACAGGCATTTGATCATAACCGTTGATCTGATTGACCATTTAAGGTGCATGGTACACATGCACCGTGGAAGCGACGGGGCAGCGGAGCAAGCCACCGAGCGGCTTGCTCCCGTCACTTCCTGTCACCTCCACGCCTAGCCTCGCTACCTCACGATCCCTAGCTCTGCCACCTCGACGTCCGACCTAGCCACGCGCGCCGCCGCGTCCTTCACCCACGTGATCCTTGGCCTATAAAAAGCCACTGCCTTCAACGTTAAAAACCACAAATTCACCCCCTAGCAAGCCTTGCTTCTTCTCCCTTGATAGATTGATCATTTCGAGCGATAATCGTCACTAGTTAAAAGTTTTCCAGTAAGCTTTCTTTTCCAAGTTTTTTTCCTTCGTTTTACTGCATTTTCTTTCTTTAATTGTTTCATTGTGTTTTTTATCAAATAAATTGCTTGTTTTTATGCCAATAATTCATATGCATGTTGTAGATTAAATACATGCTTTTAATTTGTTAAATCGTTAGATAAATCTTGCGAATTAATTAGTTTTCGGTAATTATCATTTTCGTTATTTTTTCAAAATTAAACTCGGTACGGTTTAAACCGAGATTCGAGGTTTGTACGTTCGGGAAGCCGTCGAGGAGACGAGCGTCTCGATATGAAGATTTTTTGAAACGACCACCTGAATAGTGTCATGCATCCCTTGGGCAAGCTTGGCTCAACGCGTGAAAGGTGATGGGCTTGGCCCATCACCATTAAAAATTGGGCCCAACCCGTTTTCATTTTTCCGAGACGTCCGATCGTATTTTTTGAAAAATATTCGTATGTTTGGTATGACTATTTTTCGTACAGTCACTTTAATTTTCTGTACCTATCAACTGTTTAAATTCCTCGCACTTTAATTTTTTGCAATTTACTTTCTGCAATTTAAATTTAGTCATTTAATTTACCGCCTAGATAGTCAGTCGCATTTTTAATTTTCTACAATATCAACTGTTTAATTTTCTGCAATATCAACTGCTTTAGTTTTCTGCAATATCACCTGTTTAATTTTATGCAATATCAACTATTTAATTTCCTGCAAATCGTCATTTTATTTTCTGCAAATCATCAACTGTTTAATTTCCTGCAAATCATCATTTAAACTTTCTGTAAATTATCAACTGCTTTAATTTTCTGCAATATCAACTATTTAATTTTCTGCAAATCATCAACTGCTTAATTTTCTGCAAATATCAAATCTTTGATTTTTTGTCAAATCATCACTTAAAATTTTCATCAAATTAGCATTTAAATTCTCGCACTTATCAACTGTCATCATTTAATTTTCGCACTTATCAAATCATCATTTAAATTTTCTGCACTTATCAAATCAGCATTTAAATATTCTGCACGCACCAAATCAGCATTTAAATTCTCGTATGCATTAAATCATCATTTAAATTTTTGCACTTATCAACTGTCCTCATATAAATTTCTCGCATGCAAAACATCATTTAAATCATCATTTAAATTTTCGTATGTGTCAAATCACCATTTTATCTTCGTACTCGTAAAAATCATTATTTAATTTTTTGATAAATATCAACTGTTATTTAAATTCTCGCATTTATAAAATGCTTATTTATTTTTCGAGCTATCACTAACACTTATTTTGTAGGTTTAAAATTTAAGCTTCGCTCGAAAGTACGCATTTCTTTCCCTTTTATTTATTAAAGGGTTTCCGTAAATATTAATCATATGTATGATATATAGAATTGCTAGAATTGAAATCAACCCATATGAACAACTTGTTTAAATAACTCATTTTAAATGCCATGCTCATTTGATTTTTAATTCTGTTTATATTGACTGTATGTATTTGGTGGCTTCGATCCCACATTAGTTTATCATTTTATAATATCTCTCATTTAAATTTGTACTCTGTTAGCAATCCATGATAGAATCACATAGTAATTAATTTAATCATGCATAAGCCCGATGATGAAAAAGAGGGCGCTCATTCAGTCTTATGGAAAATTCAGTCCCATCACGCTACGGTCAGGAATAATCGATCGGTCTTGAAAATGGTAATCCCGTCCGAAAAGATTTTCAAAATGGTAACCCCGTCCAACGTTTAATTATTCCTGAATGGTCCCGATCATGGAAAAGACTAAAGTGACGATTCCTCTGAGGGCCCCCTTTTAAAACGCATTTTTATCAAACATCTTTTAAACACCTCTCTTATCAACCGGTAACCATTTTCGAATGTAACTCGGGTGCCTAACACCTTGACGAGTCCATAATACGACCCCGAACCTTTGTATTGGGTTTAGACCCTTTTTTTGTGCCTTTAGTTTTTTAGTTTTTTTATTTTTTATGCCATGATGATTAGGTTCCCTAAGCCTAGAGACAAAATTAGGGTGGCGACTTCATTGCATGTTACGAGGCGTCCTTTTACGCCGAGCATCGTAAGGTCTCAGATTCATCGTATACTCGCGAATGATTCTTTTCTTTGTTATTTTCGGGGCGCGATAGTTTGGCGACTTCACTGGGAGTTTAGGGTCGGAGCCGGTTTTATTTTTTTGAGGTGTTTATTTGTTTATTTACCCGCTTTGATAAATTGCTGATTTGTTTATTTATTCACTTTGATATCAATTGTCATATGCATTTCATAGTGCCCTACACCCCGGGGACAATTACCAAATTAGGAGGGTAGTAGTGCCGCCCTAGGACACATGTCCTGGGTAGTGTTCACCAATCCCAACTCGGATGAACCCCTAAAGATAGTCGAAAGGTTACACGGTTCCGCAAGGAATCGGGACACTAGATGACACTTTAGGGACCTTTTCATGGTATCATTCGGTAACCGTTCAAGCCAGTTAGAAAAGTCAGAATCAGAGCCCTAACACGTGCATCATGATCATAGCTGCTTTGTCGTGGCTCTATTTATCTTGTTACCATGATTTCCATTCTTCGCAATTTTTCTTTTATACAAACTGTAAATTTCTTGCACGCACAGGTTATTTTGGCACTTAAAATTTATGTCCCACATGACCCATTTTTCTCATTCGAAATATCAGCACCTATAATTCTTTTATGCGTTGTCTTTTCGTCCCCCCCAAAAAGTATCAAGTGAAAAAGTGGCTGAAAGATTGAATAAGCAGTGTGGAGGCCTCGGAGTTACACATCCCATGCATGTTTATCGCTTATGTTTATTTCTCATTTTTCCCCTCTTTTCCCTTTCAGGTTAACAATAGCTCCTCGCAAGCGAATTACTCCGCCAAAGCTCCCCATAACTAGACTTCAAGTGCGAAAAATGGCCGAACAAACCAAGACAGAAGAGGCACTGGCTACTAGAATAAAAGAGTTAGAAGAGCAAGTAAGGGTTACTGCAGAAAGGGCCACTCAGGCCAACAAAGAGCGAGATGAAGCAACCACTGAGTTCCCACCCAGTTTTTGATACGAGCACGACACCCACTCGCTACTTCACTAGGAGCAAGGCCTTGGTGCTCCAACTCTTGAAGGCCCTAAGGGATGAGGAGGCAGACTTGAAGGCCCACGAAGGCTTGGTGACATGCCTTCATGTCATCGCTCATATCGCAACTCCTTCGAAGGCCACGGACTTCGAGTTTGGCCACACCGCAGAACCTCATAAGTTAATTGGCCGAGGCATGAGGAACGTCCGCGCCAACCCTAGCATCCTATGAGGTGCACCCACACCAGCCCTAGCAACCCATGAAGACATCCACCTCGGCTTGCCCACGCCCTCGGCCACGCGCCCGCTCACCTAGGTGTCCGGCTCATCCACACGCTCACCTTAGCATCCGAAAGCCTAACTACAACCCACGGAGCAGCCCCTTTGTCCAAGGGTGTGTTAGTCTTTTCCACTTGTAATTAGCTCTAGGTATTTAAGGAGGGAGATAGCCCAACTTTAGGGTTGTCTTTATTTTTGTGATATTCTCCAATCAAGACCGAAACTCTAGTCTAGCTAAATAGGGTTCTTCAAACCTTCATCCTCTTCTTCAAACTGAGTGAGTTGCCTAAGAATTGCCCTTAGGAGGGTCACTCTTGAGGAAGAGATCCTTGTTAGTCTTGTGGTTAGGTTGCCTAGGAATCATTCCTAGGAGGGTTAACCATGACATTCAAGTTCTTTTCATGTATTTACCTTTCAATCAATACATCTTCTCCTTTGTTTCCATTATTTCCCTAAGTCTTCCGCAAAGCTACACTCCTTCTACACAAGCACCGAACATCTAGATCCAACCGATCTCCTAAAGTGAGCTAGATCCCTCAATCGGTCTCACATGGAGCCGAAACATCAAGAGACTCCAAGGAGGCACTTATCAGTTTTGATCCCAGTCAAATGATGGGACCCTCCTCATCCGCCATCGCTGGATCTTCAGGACCCCAATCGTTTTCGGTTCCTGGAGGTCAATGGAAATGGGTTGATCCTTTCGTGGTACCTAGCTCCGCAAATCCTGTAGTAAACACAAGTGAAGAAGTTACTGCAGCCTTGCAACATTCCCTAGTTAACCTTACCTTAGACCCTAGTAAAAATCAGATTCATCAGGAACCCCAGGGCTTCCACCCACCTCAGGGCCATTCCACTCAAGTCGCGATTCCCGATCCTATAGGAAGTCGACCTCCTTTTGTCAATCCGACGTAACCACCATTCACGTCGGAACCACTAGCACCCATTGGTCCAAGCGCTGTCATCACAGAGAGACCGAGTATGGATAGATTGAACCTGCTAGAGGAAAGGCTCAGAGCTATCGAAGGAACATACCCCTTTGACCCTACGGGTCCCGCCGACATGTGCATGGTCGCCGGGATCGTAATGCCTCCCAAATACAAGATTCTAGATTTTGAGAAGTATACTGGGATCGAGTGCCCAAAAACTCACCTCAAGGCCTATTGCAACAAAATGGTTGATATGATACACAATGAGACCCTGTTAATCCATCTATTCAGAGAGAGTTTGGCCAAGTATGCCTTGACCTGGTACATGAGTTTGGATGGGGTTAGGATCAAAACTTGGAGAGATTTATCGGATGCTTTCTTCAAGAAATATAAATTCAACTTAGAGGTAGCGCCAGACCGTTCTGATCTCCAAAATCTTGAGAAAAAAACTGAAGAATCGGGAAAACTTATGCTCAGAGGTGGAGAGAACTAGCTTCCAGGATTTCTCCTCCTTTGAATGACAAAGAGCTCATATCCATTTTCGTGGATACCTTCAAGGCTCCCTACTACACTCATCTTATATCCAATCCATCAAATAACTTTTCTGACATGGTCATGGTGGCTGAAAGAGTCGAACAAGGGATCAAGTCAGGGAGGATCGATGTTTTCACACTAGAGGTAACACCTAAGAAAGAGCCCATCATAAAGAAAGATGTCAACTTTGCCTCTCACCAGCCTAGCTACAGGCCACCTTTCGCGCCACCTCCTCAATACCCTACACCATTTCCACCATCTCCATATAACCCACTAAACAACCAAAATAACCCAAATAATCGTGGGAATCGGGAGCCACTACTACCTCTTCCAATTCCCTTGACAAAGATTTACAAACATCTCTTTAGCAGCTGGGCAAATTGTACCGATCTTGGCCCAACCTCTACAACCTCCCTACCCAAAGTGGTACGATCCTAATGCTAGATGCGAGTATTATGCCGGAGCCCAGGGCCACATGTTATAAAAATGCTTTACCTTTAAGAGAAAAGTTAATCACTTGCTCAAGAGCAAATGCATCTCTTTCGAAGGGTCTAGCATGACTATCAACCCTATTCCAAATCATGCTTTGGGTAGCGAAAGGATGATATAGGGCTCGACCATTTTCATGAAGAAGTCTGGGGGGGGGGGGGGCTCTGCGTAATTAGACCGCCACCACGCTTCCTGATGTCTCCTTGTAATATGTATGCATGTTTTATTGTCTTTTATAGAAACTTGCATTCCCCTTCGGTTTAAAAATAAATAAATATATTTAACCCTCTCTTCGAGCGTCTTGTACTGTTTGCGTTTCAGGATGAACATTGATTCAGTTGGTTTTGATAAACCCTATGTCTTTACCGGTGAAGAAAGTATCACCGCAACTAAGAATGAGGTCGGGATTCCACGCAAATCGGTCCATTTAAGAGAAAGGGCGAAAAAGGAGATAGTCCCTCATCAGGAGAAGTCTGAAAGGATAAACTTGGGGGCAAGCAATGAAGTTCAAAAGAATGTTGATCCAACAAATATAAGACTCAAACGCACGCCATAGTCGAGCCTACGACTTTAAATAAGGGCACTTTGTGGGAGGCAACCCACGTGTTCTTTTCAATTATTCTATTTTTCGTTAATTTTAAATTCAACATCTTGGGATACCTTTTCCCTATGAATTTACTATTTAACTGTCTCTTCATTTCAGGTGCAACGAGACTTGTAACCTTGGGGGCAAGCGAATGAAGTGACAACCAAAGGAAGGCGTTGAACAATGTCAAAGCTCATTTTTCAAGGAAGTTGTCCTTCACGTTTACAATTTCCCCTTTCGCAAATTACGTTTCTGTAATTTGTGGTCTCGCAATTTACATTTCTGCAGTTTTACATTTCAGGTGCAACGAGACTTGTAAACTTGGGGGTAAGCAAGTGAAGTGACGACCAAAAGAAGGTGTCGAAAAATGTCAAAGTTCATTTTTCAGGGAAGTTGTCCTTTTACATTTTTGCAATTTCCGTTTCCGCAATTTACATTTCCGTAATTTATATTTTCGCAATTTACATTTCCGCGATTTTTAAATTTCCACTATTTACATTGTTGCAAGAGTGCGTGCGTCATGTTGGCTAAAATCCTTAGTTTTCGCAAAATTTTCTCTTTATACATGTGCAACTTGGGCTAAAAAATAAAAAAAAGAAGAAGAAGGGGAAAACAAAAATCCCACATTTTGAACGTTTTTGAATCAAGCATGTTCATCATTTTATCACGTCATGGATACCTTGAGTGTTCTTTAGAAATTATATAAACATGGATGATCTTGTCTGCTAACTCTTATATCCATGGCATGTTTAGACGTAAGCAATCACAAAAATATCCCTGTAAGTATTTTGGGCCTTCACGCCTTGTTTCTTTCATGAGTGTAAATGCTAAACTAGGTGCTAGTTAGATTTGCATAATATCCAGGGTACATGAACCATTAGACATGGGATAGTAATAAGATGACATTGGACTTTGCTTTTGTTCTTCTTTCACATTTTCTATTTTCAACCTTTTTTGCCCTTAAATACATACTTTGTACACCATGTACGATTCTATCAAACACTCAAAAGCCTCATATTTTCACCCAACCAAGTGAGTAGTGCTCGACTGGGATCGCTAAACTAGGAGTTAAAAATATACATCTAACAAATGACAAGGGAGCCCTTAGCAGCTGGGCAAAATTGTTGACATATCAACATCAGTAGAGGCCGAATAAATCAAGGCTTGAAGGCCTTTGCCAAATACAGAAAGGAGAACGGACTAGACTAAAAAAAGAAGAAAAAGAAAGATTGTACTTGCTTTGCTTGCATTAAAAAAAGAAAAAAAAGGGGGAAAGAAAAAAAAAGGGAAAAAAAAAGAAAAAAAAAGAAAAAAAAATCATCATCAAAAAGAAAAAAAGTGTTCAAGGAACTCCATCAACAAAACAACAACGAAAGCGAGTACAAAAAAAGGAGGGGAGGGGTCAAATATCAAATGGCAAAAATGATCTCAAAAGGAAAAGAGATCATTCCCTGCGAATATTGAAGAATTTGGGCACGGTGCCCCTAAGACAATCCCGAAGGAACATCTCTAGTAAAGTTTCAAGAATTTGTGCACTTTGCCCTCGCCACAATCAAATCGTCAAGGATTGTTCACCGCACTTTGCCATCGTCACAATCAGTCGTGGAGCACAAACTCATTAAAACCTTTTTGCAAAATAAAAACACACAACACTTTTCCTTTCTTCTACAAATGCCTCCCTTTTTTTCTCCCTCACAAAGTCCTTTCGATTATTAGCACGCCCATGCAGGTGCATCTTCATTTGAAGTTTATTCACTTGGTTTGACATTGCAAATTTAATTTTTTGTGCTATGTTTATTGCATTTCTAGGAGTGTAAACACATAGCCTTGTTTTCTGAGCGTGAGCTCAAACACTAATGTCTGGTGAGGATTGCTTACAGCTGTATGTCATGGGAAAGTCTTGTCCTTGAGGTCGTTATTTCCTGAACAAGACGTAGACGTTATCTAGACTTGAATCAATCATGTTCATATAACGAAAATTGGATGAACATTTTATCCAAAAAAAAAAGAGAGGCTTGAATTTATTTTCTTAAAAAAGGAAATCATTTTCATTCCAAACAAAAAACTTGGGGGCAAGCCATGGGTTAAATGTAGGAATATTTGATATTTCTCACATAGGTCAATTACTCTCCTTTGTCTATCTGTTGCTGCTTTGTGTTTGCTTCCTTTCAATTTGCAGGATACAGATACGCTCCAGTGAAATCTCAACCATGGGTCTTCGATGAAGAAATCGTTGTAATGCCCTCATCATGGATTTCCATCCACAAAATCCAATCTACATCCGAATGAAGGTACGTTGCCGCTCCACTTTTCTTTCTAGTTGTGCGGTGACTTGGTCACCCACGTTGGTGTGATGACTTGGTAGTCCACTTTTCTTTCTAGTTGTGCGGTGACTTGGTCACCCATGTTGGTGTGACGACTTGGTCGTCCACTTTTCTTTCTAGTTGTGTGGTGACTTGGTCACCCACATTGGTGTGACGACTTGGTCGTCCACTTTTCTGTCTAGTTGTGCGGTGACTTAGTCACCCACGTTGGTGTGACAACTTGGTCGTCCACTTTTCTGTCTAGTTGTGCGGTGACTTGGTCACCCACGTTGGTGTGACAACTTGGTTGTCCACTTTTCTTTCTATGTTATGCGGTGACTTGGTCACTCACTTTGGTGTGACAACTTGGTTGTCCACTTCTCTTTATGTCGTGCAGTGACTTGGTTACCTACATTTTTAACTATGTCGTGCGGTTACTTGGTTACCCGCGTTTTCACTTAGTTTGTGTGGTGACTTGGTTACCCACGTTCTCACTTATGTCGCGTGATGACTTGGTCGTCCACTTTTCAGTTATGTTGTGCGGTGACTTGGTCACCCACATCCTCTTTATGTCATGCGGTGACTTGGTTACCCATATTTTTACTTACGTCGTGCGGTGACTTGGTCACCCACATCCTCTTATGTTCATGAACGATTTGCTCGCCCATATCGACCTTATTTTATACGGTGGCTTCCAACCACTCCCCATTTCAATCCATACAGTAAGTTCGAGGTAAGACTTGCTTTCCCCACATCTTGTCTGTTTAGTGTTGTGATAGGTCACGTCCGCACATGTCGTCTGTTAAGCGCTGTGAAGGGTCACGTCCCCACATCGTGTTTTTAATGTTGTGTCTGGTCACATCCGCACATGTCGTTTGTTAAGCATTGTGAAGGGTCACGTCCCCACATTGTGTTTTTAATGTTGTGTCTGGTCACGTCCGCACATGTCGTCTGTTAAGCGTTGTGAAGGGTCACGTCCCCACATCGTGTTTTTAAATGTTGTGTCTGGTCACGTCCGCACACGTCGTCTGTTAAGCGTTGTGAAGGGTCACGTCCCCACATCGTGTTTTTAAATGTTGTGTCTGGTCACGTCCACACATGTCGTCTGTTAAGCGTTGTGAAGGGTCACGTCCCCACCTTGTGTTTTAAATGTTGTGTCTGGTCATGTCCGCACATGTCGTCTGTTAAGCGTTGTGAAGGGTCACGTCCCCACCTCGTGTTTTTAAATGTTGTGTCTGGTCACGTCCGCACATGTCGTCTATTAAGCGTTGTGAAGGGTCACGTCCCCACCTCATATTTTTAATGTTGTGTCTGGTCACGTCCGCACATGTCATCTGTTAATGTTGTGTCAGGTCACGTCCCCACACCATATCTTGAAAATTCGTAAACACACCACCCTGAATATCAAATCAACATCAGAGCGAAGGTATGTTACTGTCAATCAATATCCGAGCGTAGGTACGTTACAACTCTCATTTACATAATTCTACATTTCTGCATAATTATTATCTCCTCCTAAAGTGACGTCATTTGCATTTACTCCTCCTAGAGTAACAACACATATTTCCTCCTCCTAGATTGACATCATTAGGACAGATCATTCGTATTTCTGCGGATCGAGCATTTTCCTCCCGAAGCAACGTCAGTCACATGTCAAACGCTTATCCCCCAGTGGGGCCGTCATTTACATTTTCATAAAACTACCTTCCATTCCTATCAAAGTAGTTGTCATTTACATTTTTACAATTCATGTTTCCCTTAATATCCACATAAATCTAGATTTATACCTTTGCAGGACATCCGATCAACAATCTATCTCCTCCCAAAGTGACAGCAACGAATCTACCTCCTCCCAGAGTGACATCAACAAGCTTACCTCCTCCCAGAGTGACATCCACAAACTATCCTCCCAGAGTGACAGCAACAATCTATCTCCTCCTAGAGTGACAACAACAATCTATCTCCTCCCAGAGTGACATCAATAATCTATCTCCTGCTAGAGTGACATCGATAAATCTTCCTCCCCGAGTGACAACATCGGCAACTTTATCCTCCTAGAGTGACGCCAACAAATCTATTCCTCCCAAAGTGACATCATCAACAATTATCTCCTCCCAGAGTGACAGCAACGAACTTACCTCCTCCCAGAGTGACATTATCAAATTATATCTCCTCCTAGAGTGACATCGACAAATCTTCCTCCTAGAGTGATATCAACAATATCTCCTCCCAAAGTGACATCTATGACATATCTTCTCTTAGAGCGACCTCTACAACAATATCTCCTCCCAGAGTGACATCTACGACTTATCTCCTCCCAGAGTGACATCTATGACTTATCTCCTCCTAGAGTGACATCTACGACTTTTCTCCTCCTAGAGTGACATCCACGACAATATCTCCTCACAGAGTGACATCAACAATATCTCCTCCCAGAGTGACATCAACAATATCTCCTCCCAGAGTGACATCCACGACAATATCTCCTCCCAGAGTGACATCAAAAGCATACCTCCTCCCAGAGTGACATCTACGACAATACCTCCTCCCAGAGTGACATCAACGAACCTACCTCCTCCCAGAGTGATAGCAACAATCTACCTCTTCCCAGAGTGACATGAACAAACTTACCTCCTCCTAGAGTGATATCATCACGGTGAGATCGAGGTAAGACCTGCTGTGTCGCCAAAATTCGGATATGTGGGGCCAACCGTCTTTACTACTTATCAAATACTTCGATAAGACAGTAAAGAGGGGGCAACTGTTGATACCCGAATTTTGACGCCATTTTTAATTAAATTTAGCATTTCCGTCATTTTACTTAACTTACTATCGTTTTTAATTAATTTACTGTCGTTAGTATTTTTAAATTCTCATCGCATTTTTATCATCGTCAGCATTCGAAATCGCTTTTTTAATTTTTCGTCCCATATTTTCATTATTATTATTATTAATATTTTTAGCCTTAAAAATCACATTTTTAATTATCCATTAGTCATTTGCTAGTTATTTCTTCGTTTTAGGTCATCGCATGAAATTTAGGATTTTTAGAATTTTATCACATTTTTGCATTTTTATTTTTTATTATTATTTTTGTTTGAGCTTTTATTGGACCCGAGTAAGCTCGCTCGGACAATAGCTCGAACGCGAAATGTTTTCCATCAACTAGTACCTACTCTTTTTTTCATTCACGCCGACCAACAGCGTTTCGCGTAATTTTTGTCATAATGTCATTTATTTTCCGTCCAACATTTCATGTTTTCGAACGAGAAAATAAACACGTTAAATGAAAATTCTCGTCATTCGCTGTAGACGGTTAAACTCGTCTTATTTTTCCCTACGCACTGACACTTTCGGCTTAAAAATTCGAAACATTTGTTCGCGAAAATGGCTCGAGGCCATTTAAATAAGATTAAAAAGGCATTTGATCATAACTGTTGATCTAGTTGACCAAGGAAAGTCAACCAAATCAATGGTTGACCATTTAAGGTGCATGGTACACATGCACCGTGGAAGCGACGGGGCAGCGGAGCAAGCCACCTAGCTGCTTGCTCCCGTCACCATTAAAAATGGATTTTTGGGCCAGGAACTATTCCTGGCCCATTTCTTTTATTTTTCAAATTGGGCCCAGCCCGTTTTCATTTTTCCGAGACCTCGGATTGTATTTTTTGAAAAATATTCGTATGTTTCGTATGATTATTTTTCGTACTGTCACTTTAATTTTCTGTACCTATCAACTGTTTAAATTCCTCACACTTTAATTTTTCGCAATTTACTTTCTGCAATTTAAATTTAGTCATTTAATTTACCGCCTACATGGTCGGTCGCATTTTTAATTTTCTGCAATATCAACTGCTTTAATTTTCTGCAATATCACCTGTTTAATTTTCTGCAATATCAACTGTTTAATTTTCTGCAAATCATCATTTAATTTTCTGCAAATCATCAACTGTTTAATTTCCTGCAAGTCATCATTTAAACTTTCTGTAAATTATCAACTGCTTTAATTTTCTGCAATATCAACTATTTAATTTTCTGCAAATCGTGAACTGCTTAATTTTCTGCAAATAACAAATCTTTGATTTTTCGTCAAATCATCACTTAAATTTTTTGTCAAATCAGCATTTAAATTCTCGCACTTATCAACTGTCATCATTTAATTTTTGCACTTATCAAATCAGCATTTAAATTTTCTGCACGCATCAAATCAGCATTTAAATTCTCGTATGCATTAAATCATCATTTAAATTTTCGCACTTATCAATTGTCCTCATAAATTTCTCGCATGCAAAACATCATTTAAATTTTCGTATGTGTCAAATCACCATTTTATCTTCGTACTCGTAAAAATCATTATTTAATTTTTTGATAAATATCAACTGTTATTTAAATTCTCGCATTCATAAAATGCTTATTTATTTTTCGAGCTATCACTAACACTCTCATTTTGTAGGTTTAAAATTTAAGCTTCGCTTAAAAGTACGTCTTTCTTTCCCTTTTATTTATTCAAGGCTTTCCGTAAATATTAATCATATGCATGATATATAGAATTGCTAGAATTAAAATCAACCCACATGAACAACTTGTTTAAATAACTCGCTTTAAATGCCATGCTCATTTGATTTTTAATTCTGTTTATATTGACTGCATGTATTTGGTGGCTTCGATCCCACATCAGTTTATCATTTTAAAATATCTCTCATTTAAATTTGTACTTTGTTAGCAATCCATGATAGAATCATATAGTAATTAATTTAATCATGCATAAGCCCGATGATGAAAAAAAGGGTGCTCATTCAGTCTTACAGAAAATTCAGTCCCATCACGCTACAATTAGGAATAATCGATCGGTCTTGAAAATGGTAACCCCGTCCGAAAAGATTTTCAAAACGGTAACCCCGTCCAACGATTAATTATTCCTGAACGGTCCCGATCCTGGAAAAGACTAAAGTGACGATTCCTCTAAGGGCCCCCTTTTAAAACGCATTTTTATCAAACATCTTTTAAACACCTCTCTTATCAATCGGTAACCATTTTCGGATGTGACTCGGGTGCCTAACACCTTCCCGAGTCCATAATACGACCCCGAATCTTTGTATTGGGTTTAGACCTTTTTTTGTGCCCTTAGTTTTTTAGTTTTTTTATTTTTTATGCCATGACGATTAGGTTCCCTAAGCCTAGAGGAAAAATTAGGGTGGCGACTTCATTGCATGTTGTCAGGCGTCCTTTTACGCCGAGCATCGTAAGGTCTCAGATTCGTCGTATACTCGCGAATGATTCTTTTTTTTTGTTATTTTTGGGGCGCGACAACTTGCTTTATTTACAGTGAATAATTAATTTAAATGCAAGAATACTAAAACTAATTAATTAACTATACTAAAAAGGTTTAAAATGAATTAATTTACATTATCACGATCTAAAATCGTCCTCTGTATCCTCCCCATCATCATTATCATCGTCGTTCGGAGGCCTAGGTAGATCTTGGACCCGTCGTTGCCTATCAAACTCTTCCCTCATCATTGCCATCTGCTGAGCTATCTGGGTAGCCATATCTTGGACCCGTCGTTTTGATGTTACTTATTGTTTTTTTTCCCTTATGTAAAACCATGCCGTTTTGATCGAATGTGTTCAGCCAGTCAGTCCGATTTTTAAAATACTGATATCAACATATAGCTCCACACGAAGTACAATTCAGATTACTGGGGTTGATGAATATGATTTATTTATTTACGATAAATAAGACGTTTACATATACACAGTTTATTTATTTAGGAACGAAGTCATTCAACATAATCTTCTTCATCGTCGTCGTCATCCATACTACTAGAATCTAATTTGTCATCATCAACCTCAATATCCTCATCAGCTTCATTTTCTTCCATGTCATTAGTCGCTATAAGATCATTAGGTTGAACTTTTTCATATTGACTGGAGTCGACGAGGGCTAATTGAATGTCATCCCTAATAATAGGCACCAGAGTAGGGGGATTGAATGATTCGGATTGAAAAACCTCACCACCATCATCAGATTCATTAGCCTCTGTAATCTGAATTGTACTTTGTGGAGCTATGTTGCACATTGCTAGCCATCCTCGTATCTCCCTTGACTTTGATTGGTATGTAACATACCAAATTTGCTGACATTGCCAAGCATATACGAATGGATTTGTATCCATCCACTTATCCTCACGAACCTCAATGATTTTATGGGTTGGGTCTACCCTAATAGTGTCAAACCAATCACATTTGAACAAAACAACTTTGTTGGCCATGCCGACGTAGGGAACTTCCAGTATCTCTCTTATGATGCCAAAGTATCTCTGTCAAACTCATTGTAACATCCACCTTTCACACAAGCACCACTGTTTTGAGATTTTCTCCCACCTCTATAACTCGATGTGTGAAACTTGTACCCATTCACTAGATACCCATTGTGCGATGTTATTGCTAACGAAGGGCTGAGACTTAAATTACGTACATTCTGGCTCGTATATTGAACCTTAAAGGAATTGGAAGAAGATATTAAAGAAAGTCTTATGTACTTGCGATAAACTTAATTTGTGTATAATACTCACATGATTTGGGAGCCATCTTACTAGTTCGGCATCGCGGGCACACTCGAGATCGAGGTCATTGATCTAGGGGTTTTCTCGTCATTTCTCTTAGTAGTATTGCTTGAGAGAAGAGAGAATTATCTTAAATCACCCTTATACAAACTTGTACTCCGAGAGAGATTGCTCGTGTACTTACTCAATGAATGGTTCGACCGCATCACAATTAATCAAAACATAGAGCGCAGCTTGGTTTCGTTCCTCATCTATCAACCACCTCCTCCACCCGGATCCACGTATTGGTTCACTGGGTTTTTGAAATATGCTCAAACCCTCGGTCCTTTAGACTTGTCCACCGTCATCATTTCTAGGCCTATAGTTGAGGTTGGTGGGGACATCACATTCGAAATAGATGGAACAAAAGGTCACAATTTCTTGAGTGGCATATGCCTCCGCAATTGATCCCTCGGCCGCATCCCTATTCTTAACTTTTTTTTTCAGATCGTGTAATAGCCTGAGAAGTGAAGACAATATAGGCTTCTAAACCATAATAAAAATTTGAAATGCAATGACATCACATACGTATTAATTACCTCTCGTAGGGGTACATCCAACGGAATTGTATGGGCCCACCGATTTTTACCTCATAAGGTAAGTAGATCAGCAAGTGCTCCATAGAGTCAAAGAATACCGGGGGAAAATTTTGTTCAAGCTTACAAATGGTCTTAACTATGTTATTCTCCCACACCTCTATGTCCTCAACCCTTAGAGTCTTAGAGCATAAATCCTCAAACATGTGAGATAACTCAATTATTGCTTCCCACACAGGTGTCGGGACCATACCGTGAAGTGCGATTGGTAACACTCGTTGCATGAACACATGACAGTCATGACTCTTCATGGAGTAGAATTGGCCCATCTAAAGGTTCACCAGCCACCCAAGATTTGATGCATACTAATCAGGGAACTTCAATGTCTGCAGCCACTCATAAAATTGTTGTCTTTGTTAGCTTGATAAAGCGTACATTGCCTTAGGCTTCACCACCTTTTTACCACTACGAGAAGTTTTTAAGTGTAGGTTTGGTCGGCTACAGATTTCACACAAGTCCAATCGAGCCTGCACATTATCTTTTGTGTTCCTAGGAACATCCATCATTGTGTAAAAGATGTTATCAAATACATTCTTCTCAATATGCATCACGTCCAAATTATGACAAATTAGATTGGTCTTCCAATAAGGCAATTCCTAAAATATACTCTGTTTGAACCAATGATGTGTTTCGCCATAAACGGGCATTACATTAGGTGAAAATTTTCCATACACATATTCCGGTAGCGCGGCCACCTCTTCCCACACTTCCTCATCGCTTTGAAAATAAGGCGGAGACCTCTCCTTAATCCTATTCCTCCTAAAACTGAACGGTCTATGACGAAACTCGTGGTCAAGAGGCAGAAATCTTCAATGACAATCAAACCAGCTAGCCTTTTTAATATGCTGGAGTCCAAGTCCTTTTGTTTGGTGCCCGCAATATGGATATGCCAAATACCCTTTCATGCTCTACCCTGACAGCATCGCATATGCTGGAAAGTCTAGACCGTCTATATAAGGGCAGCTCGTAGTTGGAAGTTTTGTTTCCTTGCAGAATCATACGTGCAAACACCATTACCCCACAACACTTTCAACTCATTTATTAGCGGTTATTGATACCCGAATTTTGACGCCATTTAAATTGAATTTATCATTTTTCTTAAACTTACTGTCATTCTTAATTAATTTACTGTCGTTAGTTTATTTTTTAATTCTCATCATATTTTATCATCGTTATTATTGTCCTCAGCATCATAAATCGCATTTTTAATTTTTCGTCACAATATTTTCATTATTATTATTATTAATATTTTCAGCCTTAAAAATACTATTTTTAATTATCGGTTAGTCATTTGCTATTTATTTTTTCGATTTAGGTCATCGCATAAAATTTAGGATTTTTAGTATTTTATCATATTTTTTAGCACTTTTTATTTTATTATTATTTTTGTTCGAGCTTTTATTGGACCCGAGTAAGTTCGCTCGGACCATTGATCGAACGCATTATTTCTTCAGTTGACAATTACCTACTCTTTTTTTCATTCACGCCAGTCAACTTCATTTCGTGCAATTTTCGTCGTAATGTCATTTATTTTTCGTTCGAACATATTCATATTTCCGAACGAGAAAATAAACACATTAAAATAATTTTTTTCTTCATTCGCTGTCGACTAGTTAGTCCGTCTCATTTTTCTCTACAACTTGGTCACCTCGGATTTTTGAGCTCTCTCATGTCAAGTGAGTTCGCTCGTACCACTACCCGAGTCAAATATCCCGTTCGAGCTCATTTTTGCCCCCGAGTGAAATTTCTCAGAGAAAAGGCTCGAACGTCTTTTCTTATCAGTCAGTTATTTTTTTATTATTTTTCTAGATCGCGCCACCTCTTTTTATTTCGTAAAATTAATTCCCTAGTATTTTTCCCGTTCGAACCTTCCTCATTTGCAAATGATTTTTTTATCAAGGCTCGGGATAAACTTTTATTGCACACTGTATATCAATTCGCTCGTCTTATTTTTCTCTATGCGCTGACACTTTCGGCACGAGTTTTCGAAATATTTGGTCGCAAAGATGGCCCGAAGCCATTTAAATAAATTAAACAAAAACTCTTGATCATCACCGTAGATCTGGTTGACCAAGGAAAGTCAACCCGATCAATGGCTCACAAATTAAGCATGCATGGTACGCATGCACAGTGACGACGAGCAGCAGCGGAGCAAGCCACCGAGCTACTTGCTCCCGTCCCCTCCCCATCGCATCCACCGCGTCCTATCCCGTCCGCCATCATCACCTAGCCTTGCCAGCGCAACGACGTAACTCCGCCAGTGCACGAGCTGCCCCTCCACGCGCAGCGCCGCGCCTCGACCTCACTCGCCGAAAAGCCTATAAATACGAGGCCCTCTCCTTCAGTTTTCAACACGAATTCACCAAGAGCTACCATGCTCTTTCTCCCTCTTAACCGACTGCTCATTTAAAGCGTTAGTTGCCACAGTTTCAAGCTTTGTTGGTATGCCTTTTTTTCTTGCTTTTTTTCGGCCATTTTCGGTTTTAATTTTTAGGATGAGGTTTTGATCAAATAAATTGCTTGTTTTTATGCCATTAAATCCAACATATGCTATAGATTAAATACATGTTTTTAGTTTGCTTAATTGTTAGGTAAATTTTGCGAATTAATTGTTTTTCGTTAATTACCATTTTCGTCATTTTTTTGAAATTGTTTAAAATTTCTGCAAATCATCAACTGCTTAATTTTTCTACAAATCATCAACTGTTTAATTTTTCTGCAAATCATCAACTGCTTAAATTTTCTGCAAATCATCAAATCTTTAATTCTTCACAATTATCATCATTTAAATTTTCGTATGTATCAAATCATCATTTAAATTTCTCGCACTTATCAACTGTCATCATTTAAATTTCTCAGACTCGTTGAATCATCATTTAAATTTTCGTATGCGTCAAATCATCATTTAAATTTTCCTGCACTTATCAAATCATCATTTAAATTTTCATATGCATTAACTCATCATTTAAATTTTCGTACGGGTCAAAATCATTATTTAATTTTTCGTATATATCAACTGTTTACTTAAATTCTCGCATGTATAAACTGCTGTCGCACCCCCTTTTTGTTGAAAATGAGAAAAGGTTTGGGATGGGCCACAATGCGAGACAAGCGTTGGACTTGTCTTAACATCATGCAAAATGAAGTCGCCACCCTAATTTTCTAAGGTTTAGGGAGCTAATCGTCGTGGCATAAAAATAATAAAGGCTAAGGCACAAAGGTCTAAACCAAAGAACAACGGTTTGAGGTCATGATTATGGACTTGGGAAGGTGTTAGACACCCAAGTCATATCCTAAAAAGGTTACCGGTATGCGAGGTGTTTTGAAAATATTTTAAACATGTAATTTGGGCCCTTAAAGGTGACGTTACATCTAAGCATTTGGGACATTGTTATTTCCGTTTGGGGCCGAGAGATGGGGTTACCATTTTTCTCGATGCTAGAGCAAACGTCCCCCCTTTATCATTGGGCCATGCATGATTAATTATTTGCTAAGCGATCTATCATGGCAAAACTAGCATTGTACATTTTTTATGAATGCATATAGATTTTGTGTGGGTTTGAAGCCACCATACACATGTATCCATATAACAATTAATTTCATGGCATTTAAACACAAGTGATTAAACACGTTGTGCATGTGAGATTGATTTTAACTGTTTTAGCAATTCTATATGTCATGCATACGAGTAGGGTGGTTCTAACGCTTACTAGGGTGCCATGCGTTCGATTCGGTTTTAGCATTTAAATAAACATACAAGGAAATATTTTAAGGTAAGCTTACCTTTTGGATGAACCCCGATCGATCCATCTTTTCAAAACCACGGTTAACGACAATTGACATAAATACGTAGATATAAACAAGCATACACGATTTTAACTACTTAACTAATTATTACAAACCACAATTCATAATAAAACTATTTATCTAATTATTACAAATTGGAGGTCGGAATAACTATCTAACTAAATATTACAACAAGTGAAATAGGTAATTAATACAACAAGTGAAATAGGTAATTAATTATTACAACAAGTGAAATAGGCAATTAATTATTACAACAAGTGAAATAGGCAATTAATTATTACCACATACACGCAATTAAAAATAATTGACAATTAATCATCACATACGAGTGCATGGAAATGAGGCCTACAATTCTAATGGGCCGGGGAAGGCCCATACTTGGATTTCTAGTTTTTAGACAACATGCATGCAAATAACATTTACGGAAATCATTAATTTAAATAAAAGGAAGGTAAAACGTACTTTTCGAGTGAAGGTTTAAAGTTTAACCAACAAAGTGAGAGTGTTAGTAATAACTCAAAAATAATAAATAATAAAAACGCATGCACACATTTATTTAGCAAGCAATTTGAATAAACATGGCAAATAAATGAACAATTTATTTCATACGAGCATATGAGTATTTCATTTTAAAACATGGCATAAAACAATTAAAACATCATGTGAGCATTTCATAATTTTCATGATAAATTGGCATGGCATGAAAATAAGCAAGTCATCATGTGAGGCATACGAATAATTTCATACAATTTAAACATGTCATAAAAAGCATACGAGCATTTCATACGATTTAAACATGTCAAAAAAAGCCTACGAGCATTTCATGCGATTTTAACATGTCATAAAAAGCATACAAACATTTTATAAAAATTGACGAAAATAAATGGGTCGGGCCCCACATTTTGGATTTTTGGACATGATAATTCCAAGCCCAAAACCTTTTAATTAAAACAAATGGGCTTAGCAAAGGCCAAGCCCATCACCTTTCTATTTCCCTTTCCTGCCAACAGCCCTCTTCTTCTTCCTCATCACGTCGCCGACGCCATGGCTGGCGACCAAGGCGGATCTCACTCTCTAGAACTGACTCAAAACAGACCAAAATAAACCCCAAGCATGGCAGCAACACCAAATCACAAAAAATAGCAAGCAATTTGGACAAGAACAGTGACATTTTTTACATAGAATAATAAGCTATTTAACATACATATATGGCCATTAATTAGTCAAGACATCATACAATTAAATTGAGGCAAGGAGGATGTAATTAGCATGAAAACTAAGCATGTGAGACAAGTTTTAACAATTTATTCATGCATTAAGGATGAAAATGAAAATTAAAGAAAGGTTAGAGAGAGAGAGCTTACTTGTCCAGGAGAGCAAAAATGCCAAGAAGGTAGTGCAAGAAATGGAGATTAAGAGGAGATTATGGTGCCCTTGATACCTTGCTAGTTGCTTGCTATTTATAGAGGAAAGAAAAAATTTGAGTCGGTTTGCATATGTGGCTGCAAACCGACGGGAAGAAAAGAGGGAAAGTGATGATGAGTTCTAAGCCAGAAATAGTGAGCTAGCAGGGGTTGCTTGTGGCCAAGGATTGCTGATGATCACAGGAGAGTCGGCGAGGCTAGCTAGGAAGAAAGGTGAGGTGATTTTAGATAAACATGCATTAATTGCCATTAATGCATATTTTTGGATACGAATGAGATATTTTTGTACGAGCGAATTTGTACGAAAGTGAAAATAAATCCGATCCGAGGGAAACACGACATGCAGAAAAATAAGACAAGAAAACTAGTATACGGTGAATAAGTGTGAAATTCAATTTAACGTGTTTATTTTCTCTTTCGGAAATGTCAAAAGGTTCGGACGCAAAATAAATGCCCTTACGGCAAAAATTGAACGAAACCAAACGAGTGGGTGTGAAAGAGAAAAATAGTACGTAATTATCAATTAAAGAAATAACGCATTCTAGCCACGGTCCGAGGAAACTGACTCGGGACCGAGAAAAGTTCGAGCGAATAGACAGTCGAAAGTACGAAAAAAATGAGAAGGCACGAAATGACACAGAATATTAAACAAACTAGCCCAGGACCAAGAATAGACATAAATTTAACCTAGACGAGCTATTAAATGCGGTAAACATAAAAATATGAAAATGCGGTGATGAAAACCGAAAAATATGGTTTAGTCAAAAATACGAGAAAAATACGAAAAATTCAAAAGACGTGAAATATTAAAACAAATAGTCCTTGATCAAAAATTGATTGAAATTTGACGTAAACGGGCTATTAATGCGACATGCAATAAAATGAAAAAAGTTGTGACGTAAGTCAAAATTCGGGTAGCAACAGTTGCCCCCTCTTTACTGTCTGATAAAAAATAAGCAGTAAAGACGGTTGCCCCAAGTATTTACCATGCTTTGAATACATCATAACTGGTTGAGATGTGGGATTATGCATGAATTGAAAGATGTAGCCGCTCAGGGAGGAGTAATAATTATGTAGAAAAGTAGTCGCTCAAGGAGGAGTATTTAGATATAATATGCGGAAAAGTAGTCGCTCAAGGAGGAGTATTTAGATAGACAGGAAAGTAGTCGCTCAAGGAGGAGGAGTATTTTAGATAGATAGGAAAGTAGTCGCTCAAGGAGGAGTATTTAGATATAATATGCGGAAAAGTAGTCGCTCAAGGAGGAGTATTTTAGATAGACAGGAAAGTAGTCGCTTAAGGAGGAGTAGTTTAGATATAATATGCGGAAAAGTAGTCACTCAAGGAGGAGTATTTTAGATAGATAGGAGAGTAAGACAGGAAAGTAGTCGCTCAAGGAGGAGTAGTTTAGATATAATATGCGGAAAAGTAGTCGCTCAAAGAGGAGTATTTTAGATAGACAGGAAAGTAAGACAGGAAAGTAGTCGCTCAAGGAGGAGTAGTTTAGATAGACAAGGTGTATGTGGGGGCGTGACCTATCACAACACTAAACAGGCAAGATGTGAAGGGAATGCACGTCTTACCTTGAACTTACTGTATGCACAGAAATAGAGAGTAGTTGACCATAAGGGAGCGTGATCCGCCGCACGAAGTTTATTTGGGAGTGGTAACGTACTCCATTCGATGTTGATTGGATTTTTGATGGAAATCCAAGACGAGGGCATTACAACGATTTCTTCATCGAAGACCCATGGTTGAAGGAGTGGTAACGTGCTCTATTCGATGTTGATTGGATTTTTCGATGAAAATCCAAGGCGAGGGCTTTACAATGATTTCTTTGTCGAAGACCCATGGTTGAAGGAGTGGTAACGTGCTCCATTCGATGTTGATTGGATTTTTCGACGAAAATCCAAGATGAGGGCATTACAACGATGTTGCGATCGAAGACCCATGGTTGACGTGATTCCATCAAAGTGTATCTGTATCCTGCAAATAGGAAAGAAGCAAACACAGAGCAGCAATAGATAGAAAAAGAGAGAGCAAATGATAATGTGAGAAACATTGTGTATTCCTACATTTAAACCTCGGCTCGCCCCCAAGTCTTTTTGTTTGGAATAAAAATGACCTTTGTTTAAGAGAAAATCAATTCAAGTATACATTTTTTTTTGAAAGAATGTTCGTTCAATTTTTGTTATATAAACATGATTGATACAAGTCTAGATAACGTCTACGCCTTGTTCAAGAAATAACGACCTCAAGGACAAGACTTTCCCCTGACATGCAACTGTAAGCAATCCTCACCAGATATTAGTGTTTGCACTCACGCTCAGAAAATAAGGCTATATGTTTACACTCCTAAAGATGCAATAAACATAGCACAAAAATTAAATTTGCAATGTCAATCCGAGTGAATAAAATTTAAATGAAGATGCACATACATGGGTCTACTAATAATCAAGAGGACTTTGCGAGGGAGGAAGAAAGGAGGAATTCGTAGAAGAAAGGAGAAGTGTTGTGTTTGTGCTCCTTTTCTACAAAAGGTTCGTGCTCGACGACTGATTGTGATGAAGATAAATTGTGGTGAACGATGCTCGACGATTTGATCATGGTGAGAGCAAAGTGCACAAATCCTTGAATCTTTGCTGGCGATGTTTCTTCTTGATTGCTTTGAGGGCAACGTGCCAAGTTCTGTGATATTTGCAGGGAATGATCTCCTTTCTTATGGAGATCATTTTGCTGTTAAACGTGCCAAGTGCTGTTTATTTCAATATAAATTGTGAAATTAAATTGCGAAAATGTAAATTGTGAAAACATAAATTACGGAAACGTAAATTGCGGAAAGGGAAATTGCAAAAGGTAAAGGACAACTTACCTGAAAAATGAGCTTTGACATTTTTCGACCCCTTCTTTTGGTCGTCACTTCACTTCCTTGCCCCCAAGTTCACAAGTCTCTTTGTACCTGAAATGCAAAATTGCAGAAATGTAAATTGCGAAAACATAAATTGCGGAAGGGGAAATTGTAAATGTAAAGGACAACTTCCCTTGAAAAATGAGCTTTGTCATTTTTCAACGCCTCCCTTGGGTCGTCACTTCATTCGCTTGCCCCCAAGTTTATAAGTCTCATTGCACCTAAAATGAAGAGACAATCAAGTAGTAAATTCATAAGGAAAAGGTACCCCAAGATGTTGAATTTAAAATTAACGGAAAGTAGAAATGTTGAGAAGAACACGTGGGTCGCCTCCCACGAAGTGCCCTTGTTTAAAGTCGTAGACTCGACTAAAGGTGAAGCTTCCTCGCGATCAAAATGGATGACGGTACGGGTGTGGACTACCTCGCCTAGGTTTGGCTGTCGATACCTCTAACGGTTTCATCATAGCATCTTTGAAGGATGGTCATTTAGTTCTTGAATAGTATTTTGGACGTAAATGACCTCTTCATGACCATCGTTTGTGTGTACGGAGAAAGTGCTACACGTTAAACCAGGTATGAAAGCATACATCTATCCGTTATGCACCTGTAAAACTTAGCTTTTGATTAGTGGGGTTAGTTCAAACGCGGGTTTTGTGACTCTAACTACTCCTAGGGGCTGCCGACACCACGCTTCCTTTTATTTAATTTAAAAGATTTAACACTCAAATTTTAAGAAGAGAAAGCTCTCGTTTTATTGATTCAGAATAAACATTAAGTGGTTTGGTTGAGAAGAACCCTATGTCCTTTTAGTCAACGAGATGCGACACACGGATTCCTATGCAAAATATATCTTAACGGCATCCACATTCACGAGTCTTGGCAGATCATCCCCATCCATTTTGGTGAGCATTAGGGCCCCTCCCGAGAATGCGCTCTTGACAATGTACGGACCTTCGTACCTCGGGGTCCATTTTCCTTGACTCTCCTCCTGATGAGGAAGAATTTTCTTCAATACTAAATCCTCGATCTTGAACTCGCGTGGCCGCACTTTCTTGTTGTAAGTGTTAGCCATTCTCTTTTGATATAACTGGGCATGGCACATAGCGGCCAATCGTTTCTTCAAGACGAGATTCAATTGCTCATATCTCACTCTCGCCCAATCAGATTCTTCTACTGCCGATTCAGCCAAGACTCTGAGGGAGGGAATCTCTACCTCAAGTGGTACCACTGCCTCAATGCCGTAGACCAAAGAGTAAGGGGTTACTCCCGTAGACGTGCGAATTGCGATCCGGTGGGCGTGTAAGGCGAAAGGAAGCATGTCATGCCAATCTTTGTGGGCGACTACCATTTTCTGGATGATTTTCTTTAAATTCTTGTTTCCGGCTTCAACCGCGCCATTCATCTTCGGGCGGTAAGGTGAGGAGTTGCGGTGTTTCATCTTCCATTGTTGGTATAGATCGTTGATCATCTTTCCATTTAGATTGGTACCGTTATCGGTGATGATCATTTCAGGGACTTCATAGCGGCAAATGATGTTCTTCTCAATGAATCGCATGGTTGTCTTTTGAGTAATGCTTAAGTAAGAGGCGACTTCTACCCATTTGGTGAAGTAATCGATCGCCACAAGGATAAAACGATGACCATTGGAGGCTTTAGGATGAATTTGGCCGATGATATCAATTCCCCACATTGCGAAGGGCCGAGACGAGGTCATGATGAAGAGAGGAGCCGGCGGGACGTGGAGATGGTCCTCATAAATTTGGCATTTGTGGCACTTTTGGAAATAGTCGATGCAATCTCTCTCGATGGTGAGCCAAAAGTAGCCTTGTCTCATGATTTACCTCGCCATCATATGCCCACTAGCGTGCGTGGAGCAAACCCCTTCATGAATCTCGGTCATGATCCTTTTGGCCTCTGGAATAGCTACGCAATGAAGTAAGGCTCCATCCACCCTTCTTTTATACAAAACCTCGCCATCAAGGTAGAAATCCAAGGCTAAACGTTGAAGGGTTTTCTTGACACCTTAGCTTGCCCCCAACGGATACTCCCGATTCTTGATAAATCGCATTAAATCGTAGAACCACGGATTCCCATCGGGCTTATTCTCCAACATGGCGCAACATGCCGACGTTTCTTTCACTTCCACCCTCAATGGTTGAAGCGGTTCTTGTCCCGATCAATTCGATCGAACTTGGTCCCTTCAAATTCCCCCATGAGTTGGGTGAGCAACCTTTGATAAGGTATTAGCTTGGAATCTCAGGTTTGCCATAAGTCTTGAGCTTGATAGATGACGAGGGCCTAGTCTCAGAATTTTTTTAACTTTTTCACCTTTAGGTCAATGGCTGCCATCAAGCCGCTAACACATGCCTCATACTCAGCGACGTTTTTGGTGTATGAGAAATTTAACTTGCATGCTACGGGGAATTGCCGACCATCTGGGGCTATGACCATGACACCTACCCCTTTTTCGGAGAGGTTCACCGCGCCATCGAAGAACATGGTCCACCAACCATCCTCTTCTAAATCTTCCATGATCTCATCGTTGATTACCATGATATCCTCGTCGGGGAAGTCAAACTTTATAGGTTCGTAATCGTCCCTGGCATTATCGGCTAAGTGGTCAGCGAGAGCACTAGCCTTGACCGCTTTTTGTGTCACATGTATGATCTCGTTTTCGGCCAACAAAACTTGCCATCTATAAATCCGACTTGATAAGTATGGCTTGTCGAAGATGTATTTCAAAGGGTCCATGCGAGAAATTAGCCAAGTCGTGTGATACAACATGTATTGTCTGAGCCTTCGGGCACTCCATGCTAAAGCGCAACAGGTTTGTTCCAAAGCATAATAGCGCATTTCGCACTCATTAAACTTCTTGCTCAAGTAGTAAATGGCTTACTCGCGTCTTCCGGAGTTATCGTGTTGCCCTAAGACACACCCCATGGCGCAGGTTGTGACTGTTAAATAGATGAGCAAATGGCGTCCTAGAGTAGGAGGGACCAGCATAGGTGGATTTTGTAGATATGTCTTGATTTTCTCAAAGGCCCTCTGACAATCTTTATCCCATTCAGCCTCTCCATTTGTTCTCAACATTTTGAACATTGGCTCACAAGTGAGTGTCAACTGGCTGATAAAGCGGACGATGTAGTTAATGGGCCTTAAGAAGCTTCACACCTCTTTTTTCGTCTTGGGAGAAGGTAACTCTTGAATGGATTTTACTTTGTCCGGGTCTACCTCTATGCCTCTGTTGCTAACAATGAATCCTAGCAATTTCCCGGATGTTACTCCGAAGGTACACTTGGCGGGGTTCAACCGTAAACGAAATTGCCGTAATCTTTCGAAAACCTTCTTTAGGATGCCTACATGATCCTGCTCTCCGCAAGACTTGGCAATCATATCATTGACATAAATTTCAACCTCTTTATGCATCATGTTATGAAAAAGAGTGACAACGGCGCGTTGGTAAGTGGAACCCACATTTTTTAATCCAAAAGGCATCACTTTATAGCAAAAGGTCCCCCAAGGTGTGATGAGGTTGTCTTCTCGCTATCTTCCGGAGCCATCTTAATTTGATTGTATCTTAAAAACCCATCCATGAAGGAGAACATTTCACTATGAGCGGCGCTATCCACCAGGATATCGATATGAGGGAGTGGAAAGTCATCTTTGGGGTTGGCTCGATTGAGGTCTCTAAAGTCCACACATGCGGACCTTCCCATCCTTCTTTGGCACGGGTACAATATTGGCGACCCATTCTGGATATTCGGCGACCTTTAAGAAACCCGCCTCTAGTTGCTTAGTGACTTCCTCTTTTATTTTTAAAAGGAGGTCTGGGTGCATTCTTCGGAGTTTTTGCTTTATGGGTTTGAACTCGGGTTTCAAAAGTATGTGGTGTTCGACTATGCTAGGATCGAGACCGGGCATATCATCATAAGACCAAGCGAATACGTCCAAGTATTCCTTGAGGAGGGAGATCATCCTTTCTTTCTGATCAGTGTTTAAAGTCGTTCCGATCTTGACGATTTTTTGATTTTCTTCGCTTGCCCCCAAGTTTATCTCTTCCAACTCCTCCTGATGAGGAATTATTTCTTTCTCTGAACTCTCAACTAAACAGGACAACTCGCGTGGGACCTCGCCTTAGTCTTCGGTTGCGGCAAAAATTTCTTCATCGGTAAAGACAGAAAAAATAAAACGCGAATAGTAAAAGACGTTTGGAAAAAGGTTAAATATATTTATTTAATTTTAAACCGAAGGGGAATGCGAGTTCCTATAAAAGGCAACAAAACATGCACACATATACTTTGTTTTATTATTTATTATTTT
The DNA here is from genome assembly GCA_963691705.1 of Viola odorata. Classification (NCBI taxonomy): domain Eukaryota; kingdom Viridiplantae; phylum Streptophyta; class Magnoliopsida; order Malpighiales; family Violaceae; genus Viola; species Viola odorata. The sequence goes on from OY829537.1 coordinate 60,551,030, forward strand.
TAACCGAAGGGGAACGCAAGTTCCTATAAAAGACAACAAAATATGCATATATATATATATATATTTACGCGTGGACACCAGGAAGAGTGATGGTGGTCCATTTGCGCACAGGCCCCCCAGACTTCTTCATGAAAATGACCGAGCCTTGAGACGATGCTTCTTCTCCCAGTGTGCAAACATGGAAATCCGGAGCTACACCGACTGTGGTTGAATCCGAGTTGACAATTTCAGTCGCGAAAGGGAAAGTGGTTTTAATGTGCGGGATACTCATGCCATAAGAAGGCGTAGGATGCCCAAAGAGCTTGGCTAGATACTTTTCTTTCTTTTCCTTAGAAACCCTCACGAGATCGGCCCTGGTTGGTTGATACCCCAATCCGAAGCGATCCCCGAACTTCTTAGGCGGCGCTAGGCCCTTTGCTCCCTATAGCATGACTCCCAACCTTTTCCCTAGCTGAGAGTTGTCCTTTGACGTCACATGGGTAACTACCATGGCCTCCTTGGGAACTTGGGCTTTGACGATGGGCGATCCCTCCTCTATTCCGCGTTAACTATTTCAAAAGCTTGGAATGAGCTCTCCATGGTTTTGGTAGCCTCAATGTAAGGCACAAATGAATGTTTTGCTAGAATCAAGGCCTCCTTCACTCTTATGGTAATAAGGACGCCATCCTTTACATACTTAAGGCATTGATGTAAAGACGAGGGAACGACCCCTGCTGCGTGGATCCAAGGTCGCCCTAAAAGCATGCTGTATGCGGGTTCGATTTCCATGATTTGGAACGTCAAGGCAAATGTGTGGGGCCCTATTACCATATCCAAATCAAGGCTCCCAATGATCTCTCGGATGGTTCCATCGAATGCTTGGGGGATCATTCCACTCGGCTTTAGAAGAGCTATGTCTATTGGTAGTTGCGCGAGGACATGTTTGGGCATGACGTTCAACGCGGACCCATTATTAGCCTTGGCTATGACGTTGCCCTTACATTTCACCGTTATGTAGAAGGCCTTGTTGTGACTCGTACCCTCGGGGTCAATTTCCCCTTCGGAGAAGGTGATAATACTTAGAGCTTGGATTCTCCCTACGAGGTTCTCCACTCCTTCCACGGTGATGTCCTTAGTCACGAAAGCTTCATTCAAGACTTTCAAGAGGGATTGGCGATGGGGTTCTAAGGTGAGGATCAGTTCCATTATGGAGATACGAGCTGGGGTTTTCTTTAGTTGCTCAAGGACATTGAACTCGCTCCTTTTCATGATTTTCAGGAATTCAGCTGCATCGCTTTTAGTTACGGGTTCGTTCACCCTTTGTTCTTTTTCCACTATTTCCTTGGGAATCAATGGGCCTTTCCCTTTGGCTAGCCTTTGCTTCTTAACTTCTTTTGAAATGTAGCATCTTCCGGTGCGAGTCATGCCCCCAATGTTAAAGGTTTCGGCTGCCGATGTAGCGAAGGGAGGAGTGGCGACGACTGTGTACCCGTAGTCAAATGGGACGACGTGCAAGTCTTGGCTAGGAGTGTTCTGAGTGAACTTGAAGACTAGCTTGAAGGGCGTTGCGACGGGTACCTTGGCTTGAGCTATACACTTGAAGGTATATGGGGCGGGAGGTCCATCCCCCACGACACCGATTTCCTCTACCTCTAGGGTTTTCCTTCCAACTTGAATAACCCCAAAACCCACATGTTGCTTCAATTTTTCAGCAAAAAGACCGCAATCCTGGATTCCATGGTCTCTTGCTTGATGACAAAATAAACAAACGCTCAAACCCTCATGCGAGCGCGGTATGTAACCACTTTTGACTAGTGCGATGAAGAGCCTTTCCCAAGGCAACTCCAAGAGAAGAGAGAAGGGATCTTTAACCTTTTCCAAGGAGATGGCGCTCACCCCTCCCATTCCTTGGGCGTGGTTTGGGAGAGGGTTGGTGGTGACCCATCCTTCGAAGGAGACCCATCCACTTTTGATTAGTTGTTGCACCTTCATCTTGAAGGCATAGAAATTATCCATTGTGTGACCTGGAGCCCCTGCATGGTACTCGCACTTTACGTTGGGGTCATACCACTTGGGGTAAGGAGGTAGTACGGGTTGGAGAGGAATTGGCACAATTTGTCCAGCGGCTAAGAGGTGTTTGTAAATTTCCCCTGCGGGAAGAGGAAGGGGTGGTGGTGGCTCCCGCTGGAAATGGTTAGCTTTAGCCGTTTGGTTGCTAGGGTTCTTTGGTGGGTTATATGGTCTAGGCGGGGTGGGTTGTGGTGTTTGTGTTGCGGGATATGGATAAGGTGGGAATGGCGCAGGGTATTGCGGAGCCACATTAGCAATGGGCATCGGGGGAGGAAAAACTGGTGATTGATATGGCGATGGCGCATGGTATGGTGGTGGCGCACAGGGTTGTCAATAGTTGGGCTAGTGAGACACAAAGCCGACCTCCTTTTTCATAAGAGGTACTTTCTTGGGCGTTGCCTCGGGAGTGGTGATTCTCCCTAACTTTATCCCCTGTTCAACTCTCTCTGCTATCAGGACCATGTCGGAGAAACTATTCGACGGATTAGAGATGAGGTATGTGTAGTAAGGGGCTTTGAAGGTGTTCACAAAGATGGCTTTGAGCTCTTTGTCGTTTAGGGGTGGGGAAATCCTAGCTGCTAGCTCCCTCCATCTTTGAGCGTAGGTCTTTACTGACTCACCAACTTTCTTTTCTAGGTCCTGAAGGTCTGAGCGGTCTGGTGCCACCTCCATGTTGAATTTGTTTTGCTTGAAGAAAGCATCAGATAGATACCTTCAAGTCTTGATCTTGGCCCTATCTAGGCCCATATACCAAGTTAATGCATGCTTGGCCAGACTCTCCCTGAACAGATGGATCAAGAGAGGCTCATTGTATATCATTTTGGCCATCTTATTGCAATAGGCCTTAAGGTGAGTCTTTGGGCACTGGACCCCTGTGTACTTCTCGAAGTCCGGAACTTTGTACTTTGGAGGCATTACGATCCCTGGGACCATGCACATGTCAGCTGGGCCTGTAGGGTCAAAGGGGTCCGTTCCTTCGATGGCTCTGAGCCTTTCCTCTAGTAGGCTTAATCTATCCATGTTTGGCCTTTCCACGACGACCGCGTTAGGGCCAAGGGGTAGTAGTGGTGTTGACGTAAGTAGGGGCGGTGTTGGATTGATGAGAGGAGGACGACTTCCCGTAGGGTCGGGGATCACGACTTGAGTGGAGTAGCCCTGAGGTGGGTGGACACCTTGGGATTCCTGATGAATCTGATTTTTACCAGGGTCCAAAGTAAGGTTAACTAAAGAAGGCTACAGGGTTGCAGCAGTTTCTCCGCCTGTGCTAACTACAGGGTTTGACCCCCGGGCATAACAAATGATTGGGGTCCCGCGGGTTCAACGATGGTGGAAGAGGAAGGTCCTATCATTTGACTAGGATCAAAACCGGGTGGGAACTCATTGGTTGCTTGATCTCGCTCCTTTTCGGCCTGAGCTGCCCTCTCTGTACTAACCCTGACATGCTCTTCCAACTCTTCTATTCTAGCAGCCAACATCTCTTCTGTCTTGGCTTGTTCGGCCATTTTTCGCGCTTGAAGTCTAGTCACGGGGAGCCTAAGGGGAGTAGTTTTTCTTTGAGGAGCTATCGTTAACCTGAAAAAAATGAAAAAAAGGAAATAAAAAGGTTAGTATAGGTGATGCAATCCCGAGGCCTCCATGCTGCTCATTCATTCTTCCGGCCACACTTTCACTTAATACTTTGAGGATGGGTGAGAAGATGATACTTTGGTGAAGATATAAAGGAAGCTTTTATTCATTCCAATGACGTAACGCGATCTTGGATGCTACATTCGAAACCCTTGAAACAAACCGGTGTGAGTGGCTAGTGTTTATCATGCTTGAAACTCTCCTCTCGTGATGAGTTTTATGAGGATATTCTTGACTTGAAGAACGAGGCCCTCGTGTCAAGGGGTGCTTTGACAATTATTTGACCGATGAGAGTTACGTTTATAATGAGCGAAGACGATAGACCCAGCTTGGAAGTACTTTGAACAACATTCATAGTAGCTCTTTCTCGCTTGTCGACATTCAAACTTGGAGGACAAATTTTAATCAAATTTATGGCACTCTTTCTAGCCATTTACACGTCTATACCGAACAAGACAAAAGAGTGCACGGTTGCAAGGCACCGTTACCTTTGTGTGTCCGAATTTCTCTATAAGGGATGCACTACCCGAAAAAATCTAAAATTTGGTATGGGTAGACGTCAGCCCGTTATCAATGTCTTTCATGTTTTGACTGAGTGTAAATTCTGAGTAACTCATATTGATTTTGGCCAAGGAAAAAGAGTGCGCAGCTGAAACCGAGAAGGAGCCACTGTCTTGTATTTAAAATTACTGTGGAAGATGCGCCACCTAGAAAATTCTGAAATTTGGTGAGGACGTACTTCAATCCATTACCAACATCTTTCATGTTTTGGACGAGTGAAAATTCTGAGAAAATCGTATTGATTTTGGCCAAACCAAAAGAGCGCACTGCTGAGCAAATGATTTTGGAGGTCCTTTGGAGCCGGGGGCTAGCGTCATGCCGCTAGGGGCCAGGCGGTATGCCGTCAGAGACAGAATTAGTTGTGGCTCTTTGTGGGCCTTGCTATGGACTGAGATGCGCTGCTCCAAAAATTCTGAAATTTGTGAGGACGTACTTCAATGTGTTACAAACATCTTTCGTGTTTTGGCCAAGCGGGAATTCCGGGCCAAGCGTATTGACATTAGCTAAAACAAAAGAATGCGCAGCTGAGACCGAGTAGAGCAACTATCTTCACATCTAAATTATTTGCGAAAGATGTGTCTCCCAGAACGTTCTGAAAATTTCTGTGGGCACACTTCAATGTGTTATGAACATCTTTCATGTTTTGTCCAAGTGGGAATTCCGAGCCAAACGCAATCATATTATCTGAGATAAAAGAGTGTGCAGCTGAGGCCGAGAAAGCGCAAACTGCCCTTGCGTTCTGAATTTTTTGTGAGAATTTGGCTGCCCAGAACGTTATCAAATTTTGCAAACGATTTTGATGGTTATAATCCATGCGGATAGTCGCACTCATGAGAGTCTCTTTTCTTGTAAATTCAATCTGACCGCCTATTCCTTTCCTAAATCGACATTTCCTACCCCCAAACGCTATCTTTCTTCAAAATTCCTCTAGAAATCTTTGAAGTCATCGGTCTAAAATACTTCCCAACGCATCTCCATTGCTTGCCTTCTTTTGCCGAGAGAGAGACCAAAAACCTCCCCCTCTCATGCTTGTAGCTTCGGCTTCTATTTATAGAAGCTTGAGGCGGTGGAGCTGAGGTGAGGTGGCCTTGATGCACAGTGAACTGACATGACCTTGTGTTGATCTTGCAGAAAGCCATGGAGAGCAAGGGGAAAGATGGTCAAACTTACAGAATGCATTAATGTTGCATTAATGCAAATTAATGCATACGAGCGAATTATTTTTAGCTCGTATTTACGGTACTAGAAAATCTTGCTAAAGACTCCAACCAAAATTGCTAGAATGTAGAACAAAGTGAAACACAATTGTTAGTACACAGTGAACGATGAAAAGTCTGCTACATAGTTCGATAAAAAAAATATTCACTTGTAAGCAATAAAAGTTCGAGCGTAACAGGATACTCAAATAGGCAATCAGATGCAACTACATGCATCTTTCGGGTATTCATCAGCTACTGGTTTTGGCACCAATAAAACAGAAGGGCCAAGTATCGACAGGTTGAGTCTGTTAGAAAAGAATGAGGGTTCCCTTCGACCAACAACTCCTGCGGATATGTGTATGGTACCAGGGATTACCATACCTCAGAAATTTAAGATTTCAAAATTTGAGAAGTACACTGAGATTGTGTGCCCCAATACTCACCTCAATAATTACTGCAATGAGATGTCGGAGGTGATACATAATGAACCTTTGTTAATCCACTTGTTTAGAGAAAGTTGGCCAAGCATGCATTGACCTGGTACATGAATCTAGAATGGGAATAGAATCAGGACTTGGAGAGATTTGTTTGACGCCTTCTTCAAACAATACAAGTTCAACATGGAAATAGCCCCGAACTGTTCTGATTTGCAGAACCTAGAGAAGAGAACCAACGAACCCGTGAAGGCGTATGCTAAAAATGGAGAGAACTTGCTGCCAGAATTTCTCCTGTTCGGGGTGGCAAAGAACTCGTATCAGTTCTTGAGAACACTTTCCAAGCCCCTTACTACACTCATCGCATCTCCAATTCGTCCAGCGGCTTCTCTGACATGGTCCTAATAGTGGAGAGAGTGGAACAAGGAATCAAATTTGGAAAGATCGTTGCCAAAAGAAACACCCAACATAGCGCCTATTATAAAGGAAGATGTCAACTTCGCCTCCCACCATCCTAGTTATGGGCAATCTTTTCCCTCACCTTCGTCAAAAATACCACAACCCACACAATCCAGATCATATAAGCCCACCAAGCAGCTAAAACTAGAAACCATGGGCACCTCTTCCAACCCTAGTAAGGGAAATTTACGAACATCTTGTAACAACTAGGACAAATCGTATCAACCCTAGTCTGACCTCTCCAAACTCTTGCCCAAAGGGAGTCAATCCTGGTGTTACGTGTGCGAGCTCCGGGTCACACATTAGAAAACTGCTCCGCCTTTAGGAAAAATGTTCTTCACATGGTCAAGCACAAAAGGATCTCCTTCGAAGGGTTAGCCGAAGGACTCTACCCGACCACTAGCTCTTAAGTGCATGCTCTCCAGGCCCACAATGGACCTATTCAGCTTATTCATTCAGCAGGAATATCTCCAATATTAGTCGAGCCTACGACTAGAAACAAGGGCGCTCTGTAGGGGGCAACCCACATGTTCTTCTCAAATATTTCAATTTTTGTCAGTTTTAATTTTTAATTTTGGGATATCCTTCCCTCCAAACTTACTATTTAATTCCCCCTTTTATTTCAGGTGCAATAAGATTTATAAACTGGGGGGCAAGCAAAGGAAAGGATGACTAGAAGATGTTGGAGGGCATCAATGGTTAAGCCCAGTTCACCGGGGGGCAAGGCATAAGGAACGGTAATTCACAACAAAGAGTTCTCTATGTCCATCCTACCCTTGCCTTCAGATCATCGTTGAGGCAGGTGCAGAGGAACGCTCCTCCTATCAACTCTTGAACAATCCTCCTCGGGAAATTTTACCATCAAGACATTACTGTCACCAAGTGCCCTTTGCAAACTATTCCTCATCACCCTATGGTTAACACGGGTGAAGAATTCGCCACATTGCTTCAACGCCTTTCGACCAACCTTGTCGTGGACTCCGGTAAAAGTCAGGCCCACCTAGAAGCCTCGTATCTCCCTCCACTTCCAAGTCATTTTACTCCAAGCACAGTTCCCGGACCTGTGGGAATTCAGCCTCCTGCTTCCTACCCAGTACAACCTCAGTTCTCGCCGGAACCTCTACTACCCTTCGGTTTTAACCCCATTATGGCCGAGAAACCGAAAAGTGACAGACTGAATCTGCTCGAAGAAAGACTCAGAGCAATCGAAGGGGCTGATCCATTTGACCCGATTGGTCCGATCGATATGTGCATGGTCCCCAGGATCGTTATATCATCGAAGTACAAGATCCCCGACTTTGAAAAGTATACTGGGGTCGAGTGCCACCTCAGAGCATATTGCAATAAGATGGCAGAGATGATCCACAACGAGCCATTGTTGATTCATCTGTTTCGAGAAAGCTTAGCCAAACACGCCCTAACTTGGTATATGGGTCTAGACAGAGCCAGGATTAGGACGTGGAGAGACCTGTCCGATGCCTTCTTCAAACAATACAAATTCAACATGGAGGTAGCTCCGGACCGCGCCGACCTGCAAGATTTGGAAAAGAAAATCGGCGAGTCCGTGAAAACCTATGCTCAGAGATGGAGAGAGTTGGCTTCCAGAATCTCTCCTCCTTTAAGTGACAAGGAACTCGTCAATTTTTGTGCACACCTTCAAAGCTCCCTACTACACCTACCTGATCTCGAATCTGTCAAATAGTTTCTCCGACATGGTCCTAATTGCCGAAAGAGTCGAGCAAGGGATTAAGTTCAGACGAATCATAACTTCGGCACCAGAGTCTGCACGAAAGAAAGCGCCCGTCGTGAAAAGAGTTGTTGGATTTGTCGCTGCCCAAGCTAATCACAGGCAATCATTTCCACCACCTCCGCCTTATCTATCGCCACCGCTCTATCATCCGCCACCGCTATATCAACCCACCTTCTTTCTGTTTGCCTCACTACCCGTTGCTAATATCGTGCCTCAAAATCCTACACCATCTCTACATTTCTCACCACCTCCAGCACAAACATTACAACCCATGTAACCTAAGCCATATAACCCACCAAAGGACCTAAATAACCAAAACATGTCAAACAATCGGTGGAACCGAGAGCCATTGCCTCCTCTTCCTCTTCCCGCGGGAGAAATCTACAAACATCTCTTGGCAGCCGGACAGATCGTACCAGTTCCAGCTCAGCCCCAATTGCCTCCTTACCCGAAATGGTATGATCTCAACGCAAGATACGAATACCACGCTGGAGCCCCAGGTCACACTCTGGAAAACTGTTTCGCCTTCAAAGCAAAAGTTTATCACCTGATCAAGAGTGGATGGGTCTCTTTCGAAGGGTTAGCTAAAGGACCTAACACATCCACTAACCCTCTCCCTAATCATTCTCAAGGAAATGGAGGGGTAAACGCCATCTCAGTAGGAGAAAGTGACGACCCTCCTTCTTTGGTATCAAGTTGGCCACAAGAACAACTTTTCCTGGCCTTAGCTCGAGGAGGGTATATACCATATTCGAGAAGCAATCCAAGTCATTGTGTGTACTGCAAGGGAAACAATGGTCATGATATCCAAGGTTGTGAGTTGTTTGTAGGAAAGGTGAGACAACTCTTGGGTTTCGGAGTAATACAAACCCAGAAAGTGACCCATGGGGAAGGATCCATTAATGCCATCGGAGGTGAATTTCCTATCCCGCATTTGCATAACTCCAAAGGAACCCCACCCCCACTCCAAATCATCCAAAAGAAAAGGGCGACCTCGTCATGCAAACAGTTCTCCACGCGCCGCGATGAGGGCGACCATGAGATTGACACCATGGGCCAACCTTCCGGGAAATTCGACTATCTTGTCAAGTATTCTGCACCACCCTCCCACTCTATTGCAGCGTCATTGCCATCCTCTTGGGAAACCCCAGATTCTGAATTGTACCCTTCACTGACATGGTCACCTCCCCCGTTTCATTTGAAGGAAATCTACGCAAGTCTCCTAGCAGAAGGGTAGATTACGTCATCCCCGCTCTCATCTCAACCAACTCCTTACCCTAGTTGGTATAATCCAAAGGTTAGCTGCGAATATCACGCCGGAGCCTGATGATACTCTCTGGAAGACTGTTTCATCTTTAGAGAAAAGGTTGATCATTTGACTAAACGTGGACGAATCTCTTCCAAAGGTCTAGCAAAAGGTCCTAACATGGCAACCAGTCCTCTGTCGCACCATAATCCGGGGGTAAACAACATTTTTATTGAGGAAATCGATGATTCTCTCCCTTCGGTGAGGGAAGCGCCCAAAGAAGAACTTTTCTTTGCGTTGGCTAAAAGTGGACACCTGCCATACCTAGAGAATAATCAACGCCAAGGGGAAAGCAAGCACAAAATCCAGGATTGCAGACTTTTTCGGCAGAAAGTCAAGCAACTTACAGCATTCAGGATCATTCAGACCGAAGGGAAAACCAGAGGAGCAATCAACGCCATCGAGGACAATTCTCCAGCACCCTATTCCTTCGAATATGTGGCCCAAACGGGGAATACGGCCACGACCCCATACAAAGTGGTGTTCACATTCGCTGTAAATACTCCTAGCCAAGACTTACACACGGTCCCATTTAACTACGGATACATGGTGGTCACCACTCCTCCTGTCGCCGCACCAACAGGGCTCCCTATCAGCGAAACCTCTCATATCGGGGGCATGACCCACACCGGAAGGTGCTACATATCGGAGGAAGTAGAGAAACAACGACAAGCCAAAGGAAAAAATCCTTTGGTCCACGAAGAGGCAGTAGAAGAGACACAAAGGTTGAACAAACCAATAACCGAGGACGAGACAGCTAAGTTCCTCAAAATCATGAAACAGGGCGAGTTCAGCATCATTGAACAACTAAAGAAAACCCCGGCTCGTATTTCCATCATGGAGCTAATCCTTACTTCAGAACCTCATCGCCAAGCTCTCCTAAAAGTCTTGAAACAGGCCTTCGTAACCAAGGATATCACCATGGAAGGGGTGGAGAACCTCGTCGGAAGAATTCAAGCCCTAAGTAGCATTTCCTTCTCCGAAGGAGAAATCGACCCGCAGGAAGAGATCACAACAAAGCCTTATATATCACGGTAGAATGCAAAGGACATGTCATAGCGAAGGCTCTGATTGATAACGGGTTTGCACTAAATGTCATGCCCAAGCATGTTCTCCAATAACTACCGGTCGATCTTTCTCACATAAAGCCCAGCGGGATGATGGCAAGGGCTTTCGATGACCCCACTCGAGAGATGATCGGGAATTTTAAATTGGATATAGTCATCGGGCCCCACACTTTCGCCTTGACATTTCAGATCATGGAAATCCAACCCGCTTATAGCATGCTTCTAGGACGGGCATGGATCCATTCGACAGGAGCCGTTCCCCTCTTCCCTACATCAGTGCCTCATGTACGTCAAAGACAATGCCCTCATCACAATAAAGGATCTTGTTCCTTGTCGATTTGGTGCGCGGAATTAAAACAAATTCTCCCTCCTCGAATACTCTCTCTAATCAATTAGCATCCCATACTACTAATTGAGTTTAATGCAAAGGAATCACTCCTACGAATGTATAACAATGAATGAGGTCTTTGGCAATATCCAAGAAATTGAATCACACGATTTCGAAGCTTGAGTCACACAAGCTTCAACGAAACGAATCCCTCGAATCGCTAGTACGCCCCTTGAGCACCTCCCACAACCGAGTCACACGGTTGCCACTCAATGAACACGTACGCGTAGCTCACGCACCTTCCACAGCCGAATCCCTCAGCTGCCACGCTTTGCCTACGCCACGCTCCTTGCAGAACTACGCAAGAATCCCTCAAGCGCCACACTAGTCACGCACACGCTCCCAATGCACCTGCACTCGAATCCCTCAAGCACCACGAAGGTCACGCCCTAGTCGAGTACTCAGTTAAGCGACTAAGTTACACAAGAACGGCTTGCTCCGGAGATCAAAAGAATAAGAAAGTAGAATGGGGAAACGGGGATTTGGTAAGGTGTATTTGCTGAAAACTTTGATATGATTTTATTAATAATAAAGGAAGCCTTTAAATAGGCGTTTACAACTTCTAATTATAATAGGAATAGAACTTCTACCTATAATTAAGCTCTAGCAATTAAGGAAATAATAATAATACTAATATTAACTCATCTAGCAATTAAGGAAATAATAATACTAATATTAACCAATCCAGCTCACCCAAGCTCTTTCTTCTTGCGCACGCTTCTCTTCTTACTCAATCCAAGCTTGCCTCTTGCCATTAACGCACCCTAGGAATTGGTGCGATCCTTCCCCTTGAAGGCGATTCGTCCTCGAATCGGAATTTATGATACTCGCCAAGGATAACTTGTATCCCTTCAATTTCTTCCGAACTGACTCGCTTGGCTCATCTCCGCTTTTGCGCTTTCTAAGAGAATTCAATTCCAACTCATTGGAACTATTCTCATCACCAACCTGAAAATAAGAAGAAATATTAAGAATATGGTCATTCTCTTCAACTCCTTCACTCTTCTTCTTTTCTACTCCCTCAAACTTGCTCTTCCCTTCTCTCTTGCGCTTTTTAAGTGAATTCAACTCCATCTTCAAGCCTTCTTGGTTGATCAAGTTGACATGGTTGTCAACGTCCTCTTGATTTTCAACTCCAAGTAAGGGTCCGCTCGAAGATACTCTTGTTGCTTGCACATAGTGCCAAATTGGCATGTTACCGCACCATTGTTCGTCTAAGCTCTTGAAACGAGCTTCGGATCTCTTCTGCCACTCTCCCATGCTCTCTAACCTTGAGTTAAGGTTCCTCATGAGATCTAGCAGTCCATCCGAATTTATTTCATCCATCTCAATCACCTAATCAAACTCAAACACTAGAAAGTGTAAAATTTGTTTTCAGTGAACACAGTTTAGTATTTCGGGTGCAACTTTCTACTCCGATGTCCGATTCATGTGATTCTTCTTGATTCACACTCCTGATAGACTCAGCTTTCCAACAAACCCTTTTTTTGTTGAAATCGGACTCCAACTAATATCGATTGAAATATAATTTCAAAACAAACGAAAAAATAAACAGTTGAGCATTTTGTTACCAAATAATAAATTCCCTTTAGCTTCGCTACCAACTGATACGATCCTAGCTAGGCCAAGATGCACATAAGTGAATGATCTTATTCCTTATCGATTTGGTGCGCGGAATTAAAACAAATCCTCCCTCCTCGAATACTCTCTCTAATCAATTAGCATCCCATACTACTAATTGATTTTAATGCGAAGGAATCACTCCTACGAATGTATAACAATGAATGAGGTCTTTGGAAATCTCCAAGAAATTAAATCACATGATTTAGAAGCTTGAGTCACACAAGCTTCAACAAAATGAATCCCTCGAATCTCTAGTACGCCCCTTGAGCACCTCCCACAACCGAGTCACACAGTTGCCACTCAATGAACACGTACGCGTAGCTCACGCACCTTCCACAGCCGAATCCCTCAGCTGCCACGCTTTGCCTATGCCACGCTCCTTGCAGAACTACGCAAGAATCCCTCAAGCGCCACACAAGTCACGCACACACTCCCAACGCACCTGCACTCGAATCCCTCAAGCACCACGAAGGTCACGCCCTAGTCGAGTACTCAGTTAAGTGACTTAGTTACACAAGAACGGCTTGCTCCGGAGATCAAATGAATAAGAAGGTAGAATGGGGAAACGGGGATTTGGTAAGGTGTATTTGCTGAAAACTTTGATATGATTTTATTAATAATAAAGGAAGCCTTTAAATAGGCGTTTACAACTTCTAATTATAATAGGAATAGAACTTCTACCTATAATTAAGCTCTAGCAATTAAGGAAATAATAATAATACTAATATTAACTCATCTAGCAATTAAGGAAATAATAATACTAATATTAAGCAATCCAGCTCACCCAAGCTCTTTCTTCTTGCGCAAGCTTCTCTTCTTACTCAATCCAAGCTTGCCTCTTGCCATTAACGCACCCTAGGATTTGGTGCGATCCTTGAACCGTATCATTCCCTTCCCCTTGAAGGCGATTCGTCCTCAAATCGGAATTTATGATACTCTCCAAGGATAACTTGTATCCCCTCAATTTCTTCCAAACTGACTCGCTTGGCTCATCTCCGCTTTTGCGCTGTCTAAGAGAATTCAATTCCATCTCATTGGAACTATTCTCATCACCAACCTAAATATAAGAAGAAATATTAAGAATATGGTCAGTCTCTTCAAGTCCTTCACTCTTCTTCTTTTCTACTCCCTCAAACTTGCTCTTCCCTTCTCTCTTGTGCTTTTTAAGTGAATTCAACTCCATATCCAAGCCTTCTTGGTTGATCAAGTTGACATGGTTGTCAACGTCCTCTTGATTTTCAACTCCATGTAAGGGTCCGCTCGAAGATCCTCTTGTTGTTTGCACATAGTGCCAAATTGGCATGCTACCGCACCATTGTTCGTCTAAGCTCTTGAAATGAGCTTCGGATCTCTTCTGCCACTCTCCCTTGCTCTCCAACCTTGAGTTAAGGTTCCTCATGAGATCTAGCAGTCCCTCTGAATTTATTTCATCCATCTCAATCACCTAATCAAACTCAAACACTAGAAAGTGTAAAATCTATTTTTGGTGAACACAGTTTAGTATTTCGGGTGCAGCTTTCTACTCTGATGTCCGATTCATGTGATTCTTCTTGATTCACACTCCTGACAGACTCAGCTTTCCAACAAACCCTTTTTTGTTGAAATCGGACTCCAACTAATATCGATTGAAATATAATTTCGAAACAGAAACGAAAAAACAAACAGTTGAGGATTTTGTTACCAAATAATAAATTCCCGTGAGCTCCGCTACCAACTGATACGATCCTAACTAGGCCAAGATGCGCATAAGTGAATGATCTTGTTCCTTGTCGATTTGGTGTGCGGAATTAAAAAAAATCCTCCCTTCTCGAATACTCTCTCTAATCAATTAGCATCCCATACTACTAATTTAGTTTAATGCGAAGGAATCACTCCTACGAATGTATAACAATGAATTAGGTCTTTGGTAATCTCCAAGAAATTGAATCACATGATTTCGAAGCTTGAGTCACACAAGCTTCAACGGAATGAATCCCTCGAATCGCTAGTACGCCCCTTGAGCACCTCCCACAACCGAGTCACACGATTGCCACTCAATGAACACATACGCGTAGCTCACGCACCTTTCACAGCCGAATCCCTCAGCTGGCACGCTTTGCCTACTCCACGCTCCTTGCAGAATTACACAAGAATCCCTCAAGCGCCACACAAGTCACGCACACACTCCCAACGCACCTGCACTCGAATCCCTCAAGCACCACGGAGGTCACGCCTTAGTCGAGTACCCAGTTAAGCGACTAAGTTACACAAGAACGGCTTGCTCCGGAGATCAAAAGAATAAGAAGGTAGAATGGGGAAACGGGGATTTGGTAAGGTGTATTTGCTGAAAACTTTGATATGATTTTATTAATAATAAAGGAAGCCTTTAAATAGGCGTTTACAACTTCTAATTATAATAGGAATAGAACTTCTACCTATAATTAAGCTCTAGCAATTAAGGAAATAATAATAATACTAATATTAACTCATCTAGCAATTAAGGAAATAATAATACTAATATTAACCAATCCAGCTCATCCAAGCTCTTTCTTCTTACGCAAGCTTCTCTTCTTACTCAATCCAAGCTTGCCTCTTGCCATTAACGCAACCTAGGATTTGGTGCGATCGTTGAACCATATCATTCCCTTCCCCTTGAAGGCGATTCGTCCTCAAATCGGAATTTATGATACTCTCCAAGGATAACTTGTATCCCCTCAATTTCTTCCGAACTGACTCGCTTGGATCATCTCCGCTTTTGCGCTGTCTAAGAGAATTCAATTCCATCTCATTGGAACTATTCTCATCACAAACCTAAAAAATAAGAAGAAATATTAAGAATATGGTCAGTCTCTTCAACTCCTTCACCCTTCTTCTTTTCTACTACCTCAAACTTGCTCTTCCGTTCTCTCTTGCGCTTTTTAAGTGAATTCAACTCCACATCCAAGCCTTCTTGGTTGATCAAGTTGACATGGTTGTCAACATCCTCCTGATTTTCAACTCCATGTAAGGGTCCGCTCGAAGATCCTCTTGTTGTTTGCACATAGTGCCAAATTGGCATGCTACCGCACCATTGTTCGTCTAAGCTCTTGAAATAAGCTTCGGATCTCTTCTGCCACTCTCCGTTGCTCTCCAACCTTGAGTTAAGGTTCCTCATGAGATCTAGCAGTCCCTCCGAATTTATTTCATCCATCTCAATCACCTAATCAAACTCAAACACTAGAAAGTGTAAAATCTATTTTCGGTGAACACAGTTTAGTATTTCGGGTGCAGCTTTCTACTCCGATGTCCGATTCATGTGATTCTTCTTGATTCACACTCCTGATAGACTCAGATTTCCAACAAACCCTTTTTTGTTGAAATCGGACTCCAACTAATATCGTTTGAAATATAATTTCGAAATAGAAACGAAAAAAAAACAGTTGAGGATTTTGTTACCAAATAATAAATTCCCTTGAGCTCCGCTACCAACTGATACGATCCTAGCTAGGCCAAGATGCGCATAAGTGAATGATCTTGTTCCTTGTCGATTTGGTGCGCGGAATTAAAAAAAATCCTCCCTTCTCGAATACTCTCTCTAATCAATTAGCATCCCATACTACTAATCGAGTTTAATGCGAAGGAATCACTCCTACGAATGTATAACAATGAATTAGGTCTTTGGCAATCTCCAAGAAATTGAATCAAACGATTTCGAAGCTTGAGTCACACAAGCTTCAACGAAATGAATCCCTCGAATCGCTAGTACGCCCCTTGAGCACCTCCCACAACCGAGTCACACGATTGCCACTCAATGAACACATACGCGTAGCTCATGCACCTTTCACAGCCGAATCCCTCAGCTGGCACGCTTTGCCTACTCCACCCTCCTTGCAGAACTACACAAGAATCCCTCAAGCGCCACACAAGTCACGTACACACTCCCAACGCACCTGCACTCGAATCTCTCAAGCACCACGAAGGTCACGCCCTAGTCGAGTACCCAGTTAAGCGACTAAGTTACACAAGAACGGCTTGCTCCGGAGATCAAAAGAATAAGAAGGTAGAATGGGGAAACGGGGATTTGGTAAGGTATATTTACTGAAAACTTTGAAATGATTTTATTAATCATAAAGGAAGCCTTTAAATAGGCGTTTACAACTTTTAATTATAATAGGAATAGAACTTCTACCTATAATTAAGCTCTAGCAATTAAGGAAATAATAATAATACTAATATTAACTCATCTAGCAATTAAGGAAATAATAATACTAATATTAACCAATCCAGCTCACCCAAGCTCTTTATTCTTGCGCACGCTTCTCTTCTTACTCAATCCAAGCTTGCCTCTTGCCATTAACGCACCCTAGGATTTGGTGTGATCCTTGAACCGTATCAATCGGGCCCCACACTTTCGCCTTGACATTTCAGATCATGAAAATCCAACCAACTTACAGCATGCTTCTAGGACAGCCATGGATCCATTCGGCGGGAGCCGTCCCCTCTTCCCTACATCAGTGCCTCATGTACGTCAAAGACAATGCCCTCGTCACAATAAAGGCAGAGGAAGCCTTAATCTTGGGCAAACATTAGTCCGTGCCTTACATCGAGACTGCTGAAACCTTGGAGAGTTCTTTTCAAGCCTTCGAAATCGTCAACGCGGATCGGATCGAGGAAAGATCCCCCGTTTTCGAAGCCTCGAATTCTGAATTGGCCGAAACAACCACTAAGTTAATACTAGAGGGAAATTTCCAACTGCAAAAAAGGCTCGAGGCCAAGTTACAAGGGTTAAAAGGCTTGGAATCTCCACAAAGCTTCGGAGACCGCTTTGGTTTAGGGTACCTACCCAGCGAGGCCGATTTTGTCAAAATTGCCCAAGAAAAGAAAGAAAAGCAGCTGGCTAAGCCATTTGGACGTTTTGCGCCAATTGGTAAAATGCAGATCCCCCATATCAGAACCACATTCCCCTTCATAGCTGAAACCATCAATGAAAGCCCGATCAGGGTATCAGACCTCCGTATTTGCACTATGGGAGAAGAAGAATCGTCGCCTAGTTCAGTCATTTTCATAAAGAAGTTAGGGGAGTCTGTGTGCAACTGGACCACCACATGCTTCCGGATGTCTCTCCGTAATTACTCCTTTTAAGAAAATAATAATAATAATAAAAATAATGCGTGCACATTTTCTTACAAAAACATTTTTGTAGGGACTCACGTTCCCCTTTGTTAAATATCAATTTATGCAATTTTGTTTTAAACATCTCTTCTTTTTCGCATTTTATTTTCAGGATGAATATTAGTTCGGATTGTCTTGATAAAACCTATGTCTTTACTAGCGAAGAAATTGTCACCGCAACCGAAGACGAGGTCGAAATCCCCTGCGAATTGGCATGTTTACTAGAAAGTTTGGAAAAGAAAATAACCCCTCATCAGGAGGAATTGGAAGAAGTAAATTTGGGGGCAAGTAATGAGAATCAGAAGTTGGTTAAGATCGGAACTACCCTGGACACGACTCAGAGAGAAAGGTTGATTTCCCTCCTCAAAAACTACTCGGACGTGTTCGCATGGTCATACGCAGATATGCCAGGTCTTGATCCCAGGATAGTTGAGCATCGCATTCCGTTGAAGCCTGGGTGTAAACTTATCAAACAAAAACTCCGGAGGATGCATCCAGCCATCCTTTTGAAAATCGAAGAAGAAGTTACCAAGCAACTAGATGCGGGTTTCTTAAGAGTTGCCGAATACCCAGAATGGATCGCCAACATAATGCCAGTGCCTAAGAAAGATGGGAAAGTCCGCATGTGCGTGGACTTTCGGGATCTTAATCGAGCCAGCCCTAAGGATGACTTCCCACTTCCCCATATCGACATCTTGGTGGATAGTGCCGCCAGTAACGAGGTGTTCTCCTTTATGGATGGATTTTCGGGATACAATCAGATCAAGATGGCACCCGAAGATAGTGAAAAGACGACCTTCATCACACCCTGGGGAACCTTCTGCTACAAAGTAATGCCCTTCGGATTAAAGAACGCAGGAGCCACTTACCAACGTGCTGCCGTCACCCTTTTCCATGACATGATGTATAAAGAATTGGAAATAATGTTGATGACATGATAGCCAAATCTCGTGGGACTCAAGATCATGTAGACATCCTAAAGAAGGTATTCGAAAGGTTGAGATAATTTCAGCTACGGCTAAACCCAGCTAAGTGTACCTTTGGAGTAACCTCCGGAAAGTTGTTAGGATTCATCATCAGCAACAAAAGCATAGAAGTGGATCCTAATAAGATAAAGGCAATTCAAGAGCTACCCGCTCCCAGCACCGAAAAAGAAGTACGAAGCTTCTTAGGACGCATCAACTACATCGCTCGCTTTATCCGCTAGTTAACACTTACCTGCAAGCCGATGTTCAAAATGTTAAGAAAACACGGAGATGCAGAATGGGATGAAGATTGCCAGAAAGCCTTTGAGAAAATCAAGACATATCTGCAAAGCCCACCTATATTAGTTCCCCTGACGCTAGGATGTCCCTTGCTCATGTATATGACAGTCACGGCTAGCGCCATGAGCTGCGTTTTGGGACAACACGATGAGTCAGGGAGGCATGAACAAGCCATCTACTATCTCAGTAAAAAATTCAACGAATGCGAAATGCGCTACTCCATATTAGAACGAACTTGTTACGCTCTAGCATGGTGCGCCCGAAGGCTCCGACAGTACATGTTGTATTACATGACATGGTTAATCTCCTGCATAGATCCCCTGAAGTACATCTTCGAGAAGTCGTATCTGTCAAGTCGCATTTGTAGATGGTAAGTCTTATTGGCCGAGCACGAGATCATATATGTAACGCGGAAGGCCGTTAAGGCAAGCACTCTGACACTTAAAGCAGAAAAATTCAAAAAGGCCCAGCAGCTGCAACCCCTGCCCATGTTAAAATGGCGGGTAAAGAAAGAAACATTTGTGCCTACTATAAAAAAAATTGAAAAAAAAAGAAGAATAAAAGCAAAGAAGGCACAGAAAGCAGCAAGGATTGCCAGCTTTAGCCTAGAAGAAGATCTTCCCAAGAGAAGAAGGAAGTCATCGTCTAGCCCTCGCTGTCGTGCCCCCAACAAGTGTTACTCACCGACCTCTCCTATTTCCAGCCAAGGAATCCCTCAATTTCAGATTTGTTTTCTCTCCCTTTCATCTTCTTCTCTTCTTCTTTTCTTTTCTTTCCTTCTTCTTTTTCCTCTCTTCATGCTTTTTCATTTTCCATTCCTTCCTTTCTTTTTACCCAGCCCGTACCTTTTCTTGCCTTTCTTTTTAAAATACAAAGTCCTTTTTGATCGCTAGATTGCCATCGCATGTGTACTGCGTACTCGGATTGATATGCAAACTATATTTTATGCTGTGTTATTTGCATCTTGAGTGATTAAACACCTAGCCTTATTTGCGAGTGTTAGCATAAATACTTATCCATGTGAGGATTGCTGGTGAATAGGCCTGGATTGGGAAAGCCTTACCTTTAGGATCGTTATCCTACTGGTTTGGTGCAGATGCATGTCTAGGAAGAGTTGTATTTGATTTAGTGCAGTGTGTTGAGTGATGTGTTTATTCTTGTGCTGAGGTTGATACTGTATGTTCTGACTTGGGGTTGTTTTCAGTTTTGTGAATGCTTGAGGGCGAGCATTGGGCAGTGTGGGGATGTTTGATAGCGTGTATTTTGTATATATTTTCCTCTTCATTTTCACTCCTTATCTTAGAATGATACTGCTGATTTGCCCTTGTTTCTATCTTTATTGCTGATCTAGGCTAAAAGAGAGGAATTTACGAAAATATATGCTTTTTGGGTGGAATTCTGCGGATCTCAAAGTAGCGAAGCCAAGACATCAATTTCGCTGTCAAGCATGGGCAATATTTCCTGGTCAAAGCTTTGTTGCTGTGCTTCCAGAATATTCCCTAGTTGCTGATCATATCGTCTTGCCCTAGATGCTGATTTTGTCATCTTGCCCTAGCTGCTGGTCAAGTCATCTAGCCCTAGCCACCGTGTGTCTTCAAAATCCCGACCAAAGTGAAAGATACCCAAATGATCTGCACGGGATTCCATGCAGATTCCTCTTGGCATATTTTGAGAATATTCCCTTTTGGACTAAGGAGCACGCTCCATGTGTAGGGTTGGACTCCCCTTAGCTGGATTTTTGTCCTCTTGTGGGCTAGAGAGTATTTAAGCCTTTAGTTTTAGGGTTTTGAGTGATCATCATTTTTTTACAGCATAGTTTTAGTTTCTATTTTTTGGGATTTGTTCTTCCCTCTTTTGGGAGTAGCCGCCGCCATCTACATTCCTTCAAACTGGAGCTTTTAAGCTCCGACCGGTATTTATTGAGTTTCATTTTCCTTTATTCCTTCTTTACTTTTATGTTATTTATTAGATATATTATTTATTACTTGTTAGCATGAGTAGCTAGATTCCCCATTCTTAGGGCAAGCAACCGATTAGGGCGTTGCCGCGAGTATGACTAGCTGAGAGGTATCACGCTTTAGACATGTGTTGCCTCTGCTTTATGGGCGCTTTGAGTATTGCCTCCCCGTTTCGTGCCTGTGGTGACAGCGAAGCGTCAAGGCTACCTCATATGTAGAAACGGGGGTAGCTCCTCTTACGAAGGTAAGTAGGGGGCCTACGTGGAAACATGGCCCCAATAGCATGTCTATAGCACGAGAATGGAATATACTTGAGCCAATGATTAAGTAGCCCTCGACGCAACCCAAGAATACTTGTTGCTAAGATCCCTTCTCACCTGAATCTACATCTATATTCACATTCTTCTTTTATTGTCTTGCCCCCTGATTACTCTTTATTTCCATGCCCTTGATATATGCTTTTAATTAATTTTTTTGTTAGCAACCACCTCTGTGATTGATTAATTAGATTAATCGACAACCCCCCCCCCTAAAGTTACTGTTCTATTTGGCTGTATTTACTATTGTCACACATTTTAACTGTGCATCTAGGCATCAGGTTTTATTATTATATTTGAGTGACGATTAAGGAGCATGCATACCCGCACACGCATACTGAAACTTTGCCCAATTACCTTGGCCTTCCCGATAGTTCTTCCTCATAACTTGCCTTCATCATACTTACTGACTTGATCGTCGGAGCTTCTACGCCGAAGACCCCCTCCGGCGCTTTGCAAGTGGTTTAGGAGCGGCAAGACAGTCCACATTAGCACGCCAAATTATAGAATAGTCCTCACCCCAGATCGAGGATTATCAAATTGGTGCTCTCGTTGAGAGGTTTGGATTGTTAAGTGAGTAAACCTTAATATCCAAGATCTCCATTTCTTCTCTTAAAAGATCTACTCTTCAAATAACGCCCAATCAAGATTTCTCACTAATCCATCCCACCAGCAACTCCGTCGCGCCTACTCATGACATACCTATAATCCAAATGTTGGTGACACTAGCAGGAATGAGGTCGGTTTCAGTTAACCGCCAGCTTACCTTTTCTGCTAGCCCAGAAATAATCTTCCCATCTACAACTCTTCCCGAACCAAGTACAGCCAACACAGCACCACCATCCACTGAGTCCGCATCCACCCTGTATGGGAGGATGGATGTTATCATGTCCATGCTCGCCAGCTTGATTTCTCAACCATTGGTTCATCTTCCAGCCCCATCACTAATGTTTACTCAGCCTTTAGTCGCTTCGCAGGCCATACCCTCACTCGCATTCAACGTGCCGCCAGCTCCCTAGGTGGATAATTTGCCCCTACAGGAAGTCAAGATCTCCCGCATGAAAACTCGGAGCAGCTTATTTTGTCGGTACCTCCGGCTGCAAATCCTTCCAGGTTAGGGGAAGGTTATTTGGATGACATGAATGAGGTTAGTAATCGTGTAGTAAGGCACAGTATAAGAAGAGACTCTTCACATCAACATGTGAGGAGATTTCGGATATTCCCAATCCATTTCACCCTGTTAACGGAGAGAGCAGGACGATGATCCGAAGCATCCGTTAACTTATCGGGTACAAAGGTATCGGGTCAGTAGACGGATCAAGCTTTCGATGGAAGTTTATGAAGGTACCAAGGATCTCGTTACCCACCTGAGTCGGTTGAAGGATTACGTTAAGTTCCAAACACGGAGAGATGAGGTTGTGTGTCAGATTTTTATACTAACTCTGTCAGGAATTGCTAGAACCTCGTTTGAAGGGTTACTAGCTAGCTCTATTGACAACTTTGCTCAATTGAAGAAGAAGTTCTGGAGTAGATTCAACACATCTATTCCTTTGAAGAAATTGATAACAATCCACCTAAAAGAAAGGGTATTTTCGTCTATCACCCGGTGGGAAGAGGCATAGCTACTGTTTCGCACCACCACGGTAGGGACAAGATTGCTACCTTCCCCAAAGGCTAATGCTACAAAGGCTAACGGGGCCCTACCGGCTCCTCTCACGGACCTCCTGCTTGGCTCAAGGAGTTATCTCACCCCCAGAGGAAACCACGCGTCAGGATTAACGCTCCGGCCATTATCCTACCGCGGCAATATCTACCTAAACACCTACCGCCAAGGTAGCGTATCACGATAAGGGCGAATCACAGACCCTAACGCGAGCGATAGCTCCGTACCCGTTTACTCGGGCGGGAACGCCCCCTTTCTTCTATAAATACCTCCCCCACAAAGGAGGCAGGTAAGCGGACTTGACTAGCCGAAACTCTGCCAATTTCAGTACACATACTGACTTAAGCATCGGAGTGTTTCCGCCGGAGACCCCCTCCAGCGCATTGCAGGTACTGTGGACCGCCGCGCACACTGATCTGAGAAGAGCTGCTCCACCATACATCCTTCGGCAGAAGACAAATTATTATCAAATTGGTGCTTTCATTGAGAGCTTTGGTTCTATTAAGTGAGCATCCTTAATAACCAAGCTCCTCCTCCCCGAACCTAGAAGGATTATGGCCTCAGAGTCAGATCCGGCGCTGTCCCGAACTTCCAACATCCCATACAACACCCGCAGACGCTTGTTTCCCTTCGCTACCTCTGATGTCCCCACCCCAGGGCAGGACGTCACTGCAAGAGAGTTAGATCTTCCTCGCGGGTCAAGTTCAGAAGAAGTTACATTCCAGATTTGCTCTCCCTTCTCCCATATAGCAGGAACCAGCCATCCTACCCCCCAGGCGGGAAGATCTATGATAGGAGAAGCGGACAACCCTTTCGTGAATTCAATAGCAGCTCTCCAAGCTCAACTGGATCAGCTGACAGAGATGGCTACTGGATTTACTCCTCATGCCTCAAGACCTGGTGTGTCCTCCCAAGTAATTTTCACCCCGTCCATTGTCACCGAATGACCCTTATCGCCCCAACAGTCTAGTGGCACTCCCGTCCTCCTTACCTTTCCCCTTGGCCCCCATAAACGTCCCACCATTCACGCGCGGACCTGCCGACCATTCTGGACAATACAGGGGAGGAATCTCTATCCCCGAAGAAGTCCGTCAGCGGGACGAGTATAGAGAGCCCTGGGATGATCGACGGGGGGATATAGTGAGAGATCCATCTCCTAGATACAGCGAGAGATCTAGCAGCAGAAGTCGACGAGCTCGAACTCTAAGGAGCCGTAGTCGTTCTCCTAAGAGACATCAGGAATATGACCCTCAAAATCCCAGATACGACGCTGAAATTCCACATCAGCGTCCTCCTCGTAGGATCCCCGTTGCTAACGTGGGTCATCCGTTCAGCTACTGTGTCAGGAACCACAGAGTCCATCGACATGTGAAACTCCCAGCAGAATCATATGATGGCACAAAAGATCCCATTTCTCACCTCAATAAGGTGAAGGATTTCGTGCAATTCCAAACGCGCAGTGACGCAGCATTGTGTCAAATTTTCGTAATGACGCTGTCAGGAGTGGCACGTCTATGGTTCGAGGGGCTCCCCGCCGGGTCTATCGATAATTTTTCTCAGTTGGAAGAAAAATTCAAAAGTCAGTTTAGCACGGCTATTCCTATCAGAAAGTCAGCAGCTGCGCTGTTCGATATCCATCGAAAACCACAGGAATCATTGAACGACTTCTTAGGTCGATTTGATCTTGAAATGTCCCTAACGCCAGGGGTCACTATCGATTTTGCGATTGAGGCCCTGAAACGCAATTGTCGATACAGTAAACTGAAAGATACGCTAACGGTGGACCCCCCAACGACCCTGGATGCGTTGAGGCTGAAAGCGCATAACTATGCGAGAATGGAAGAGGAGGAAAATAGAGAATGGATCTGAGGCATGCCGACGGACCCATATGTGGCCCTTAACGTCCTGAACAGCAGCGCCCCAGACGCTAAACCCACTGAGGATCCCGGGCAGCGGAAAGAATATAACACCAAGACCTCTAACCGGCAGAGAGGCAATTTCTCAAAAGGAAGACCTGGAGGGTCCCCCACTCGGAAGCAAACGGACCCGCCAAAGGGCCGGATATACGATCCTGACCTCCCATCTCTCATACTCCCAAGGGCGGAGATCTTAGCAATAGTCCAACAGAGAAATTTGCCTATCCGTTACCCAGCTCCCGTGAAACCAGGAGTAATCATGGGAGGAAGAGAAAATGCATACTGCAAATTCAATAAGGTCAAGGGACACTCAACAGATGTATGCAGAGAGTTAAAATCGGCTATAGAGCGATTGGTCGAAGAGGGCTACCTTGGGGAATTTGCCACAAAGGCAAGGGAGGAAGCCAGAAATAACCCAACTGGAAATACAACTGAGTAGAGGCAAGCGCCCTCGCACGCTACAGGGGCTAACGCAGTACCCCTCGGGCCAAATAGAGAAGTGCTCGCTATCGATAGCGACCAAATGCCCATGATAAATATCATTGCGGGGGGAGCACCCTATTGCGAGGAAATTATGCCGCAAACGCCCAACCCTAGAGAAAAGCGCAAACGGGAGAGCGCGCAAACGAAAATCGAGGCGATAAGTGCCTTAGATAGAATGATATTGTCTTTCTCAGAGGAGGACGAAAAAGGCATCGTCTTCCCGCATAATGACGCGATGGTTGTAACGCTCGTCATTGGAAGTCATGGGGTAAGAAGGACCCTTATCGATAACGGGAGCGCAGTGAATCTATTTTCATTGGAAGCGTACAACTTGATGAAACGACCTGACGGTGAGCTATCGTCTTGCACAAGGCCAATTATTGGGATTGATGGAGTACCGATTCCGGTAGCTGGAATAACATCCCTACCGGTGTACTTCCGAGAAGACACATCCAAACGCTCCGAAGAGCTACTATTTCTGGTCGTAGACCTAACGTTACCGTATAATGCCATTTTGGGGCGACCATTCCTTAATCGTTTTGGAGTGGCCATATCTCAAAAACACCTGCGGATGAAATATCCCTCATGGGACGGCGTGGTCTCAATCAAAGGGGACCAAAAGCTGGCAGCCGAATGCTACTTACTTATGACTCAAAGGAGTTGTGACCGCTATGTTTGCATGGCAGACGACCCTTTCGATGATAAAGAAGAAAAGCGCACTCAGCCGCTAGATCAGATGGTATCAATCCCTATCGGTAAGGATAGTGAAACGAATCTCTTAGCCAGTGAGAAATTAAGCCTTGAGGAGAACACGCAATTAATCCGGCTGTTGAGGAAATGCAAGGGAGAGTTTGCGTGGAAACCAGCAGACATGCCCGAAATCTCTCGGGAGGTCGCAGAACATCGGCTGAACGTTAGTCCTGACGCCAAGCCTGTTCAACAAAGGCGACGTGCTTTTTCATCGGAAAAGATAGCAGCCATCGAAAAGGAGTTGCTAAAGCTCACAGAGGCGGGGTTCATTCGAGAAGTCCAGTACCCGACCTGGTTAGCTAATCCTGTGTTAGTCCCAAAGTCTAACGGGGACTGGCGCATGTGCATCGACTTTACTGACCTAAATAATGCTTGTCCCAAGGACTGCTATCCCCTTCCGCGAACAGATCAGTTAGTCGATCAAACCGCTGGGTATGCTTATCTAAGCTCCCTAGATGCGAATTCCGGATATCACCAAATCCCTATGGCCGTAGAGGATGAAGAAAAAACTGCCTTCATCACTCCTAGGGCTACATACTGCTATACTGCAATGCCGTTTGGGCTAAAGAATGCTGGTGCAACATTTCAGCGTATGGCAAACAAAGTTTTCGAAAATCAAATCGGGAGAAATGTAGAGGCCTATGTAGACGACATCCTGATCAAAAGTCAGAGTTTCAGAGAACACCTTGCTGACTTGGAAGAAGTTTTCAATGTAATGAGAAAGCACAAGATGAAGTTAAACCCGCGGAAGTGCATGTTTGCATTCCAAACGGGAAAATTCTTGGGCTATGTGGTCAGCCACAAGGGCATCCAGCCCAACCCGTCAAAGATAAAAGCCATCCAGGATATGATATCCCCGCGAACTGTCAAAGAGATACAGAAGTTAACCGGGCGCATCATTGCGTTGGGGCGATTCATATCTAAGAAAGGCGAGAGATGTTTGCCTTTCTTCAAAGTCATCCGCAACAAGGCTCCCTTCGGATGGACAGAGGAATGTGAGAAAGCGTTTGCAGGACTAAAAGCTTACCTATCATCAGATTTAGTGCTGACGAGGCCTGAGCCCGGCGACGAACTATATCTATATTTAGGAATAGTTGACGAGGTAGTCAGCGCCGTCCTTGTGCGAAGTGAAGGGCACGTGCACCGTCCTGTATTCTTTGTGAGTCACATATTGAAAGATGCCGAACTGCGATACGCTCCTATCGAGAAGATAGCACTCGCTCTAGTGCAAGCCACGAGAAAGATGGATCGATACTTCCAAGCCCACCCCGTCATTGTACTCATGGATCAGCCGTTGAGAAGAATCTTCAGGAAGAATGCTAATTTGGGCTATCGAGCTCGAACAATACGGGCTGCAATACAAAGCTAAACCGGCCGTTAAAGCCCAAGCGTTAGCTGACTTCATAGCTGAGTGCACATTCACAAAGGACACAAAGATAGATCTGTTGGAGGAAGAAGCAGAAAGTCCATGCCTACCGTCTTCGGAGACATACACAGATACGTGGGTCATCCACGTAGATGGAGCAAAAAATCAAGAATTAGCTGGCGCAGGAGTTTTCTTAATTGGACCAAACGGCCTGGAGATGCGATACGCCATCAGAATCCTGCAGCCATTGTCCAACAGTGCGGCTGAATACAAAGCGCTGCTGGCAGGACTTAGAATTGGAAACAGTTTCTCTATCGGAGCCACTCCCGGTGTGGAGAAGGAAGACAGAACACGTTTAAAGATCCGAGGAGATTCCAAACTAATAATGGATCAGGTTCTGGGGAACTCCCAAGCCAGAGAACCCATCATGGCCCAATACTTAGCCAAAGTGAAGCATGAGCTGTCAAAGATACAGGAAAAAGGCACCTTGGTCACCTTTGAGCACATTCCTAGAGAAAACAATGAAGAGGCCGATAGCCTCGCCAAGATGGCAGCCAATCCGGAAGCCTCAATACCCAGTGACGTGCGCTATGGAGAACTGCCTACACCTTCTTTCATGGAAGAGCAGGCATCGCTCTGTGTGGAAGAAATGGAAAATGATTGGAGGATCCCAGTGATAGAATATCTGAAACATGATAAACTACCGGGGGACCAGATAGAGAGAAAGAAAGTCCTAAAACGGGCAGCACGATGCACATATTATAACGGAGAGTTAATACGAAGATGTTTCTCCCATCCGGCCGCTAAATGCATAACGGAGCAAGAAGGCTTACATGTGTTACGTGAAATTCACGAAGGGATATGTGGCATGCACATTGCTAGCGGTACTCTGGCAGCCCAAGTCTTTCGGTCGGGATTTTACTGGCCCACCATTCGACGAGATTGTCATAACTTCGTGAGAACCTGTCAGAAATGCCAGGAATATGCTAAGATTCCTCGAAAACCTGCTGTGCCAATTTCAGAAATAGTCGCACCGTGCCCGTTTGCAAAATGGGGGATTGACATCCTGGGCCCGTTTCCAAAGGCCAGATCTCAGTTAAAATTTATGGTCGTAGCGGTAGACTACTTCACAAAGTGGGCCGAAGCTGAGGTGTTAGCTACCATCACCACCGAAAAAATTTAGCGTTTCTTCAAACACCAAGTCATCATGCGATTTGGAGTACCACGCGTGCTAGTTAGCGACAACGGGACACAATTTACAAGCCAGTTCTTCAGGGATCAATGTGCAGAGTTCCAGATAGAGCAAAGATTCTCCTCTGTGGCACATCCCCAAACCAACGGCCAGGCGGAAGTAACTAACCGCAACATCCTTAGTGGCATCAAAAGAAACTTGGAAGGGTCCAAGAAGAAATGGCCAGACGAATTGCCATATGTACTATGGGCCTACCGCATGACTGTCAAGGCCAGCACGTTAGCATTCGGAACCGAGGCTGTCACACCAGTCGAGATTGGCATGATGAGCCTCCGGGTGGCTCACTTCAAAGAAGAAAACAACAAAGAAAGGTTACGAGCTAACCTCGATACTCTACCAGAAACACACGAGGAAACCCTCTTGAAAACCCTGCACTACAAGAGGAAAATGGCACAATATCACAACCGGCAAGTGAGGGAGCGATTGCTCAAAACTGGAGATTTAGTGCTCAGAGATAGACGGGCAGCAGGACAACGTATGGGAAAACTCAGTCCAAACTAGGATGGACCGTATCGTGTCACCCGCATTGTGGGAAAAGGAGCATACCACCTGGAAACGCTCGAGGGAACGCCCCTGCAGAACTCTTGGAACATCGCTCGGTTGAGGCTATACCACGCCAGGAGCTAATCGGGTAACATCAAAGTTATTCTAATAAATGAATATTGAGATATTCACCGTGCGTTTGCTACTGGTAATATGCAGGTAGCGAAGAATGCCAGGAGTGAAAATCCTATCCTTGTGATGGCTGGTCCTGATCAGACAGCTCACTAAGACGAGGCACGCCCTGGCATAACAAGGCGTTTGGGAGTGAAAATCCTATCCTTGTGGTAACCGTGCTCACATAGACGACCCATTAAGACGAGGCACGACCCCAAACGGCTCCCCGGAGTGAAAATCCTATCCTTGCGGTAACCGTGCTCACATAGACGGCCCGTTAAGATGAGGCACGCCCCGGAATCCTTGGGAGTGAAATCCTATTCTTGTGGTAACCCCATAAGGAGAGGCACGCCCCAAGGAGAGACCAACTCCGTCCTGGAAGTGAAAATCCTATCCTTGTGGTAACCGTGCTCACATAGACGGCCCATTGAGACGAGGCACGATTCCACGGACGTGAGGAACAACGCTTGGGGGTGAAAAGTCCTATCCTTGTGATGGCTGGTCCTGATCAGACAACTCACTAAGACGAGGCACTCCCCAAAGCCTATCTGTGGCGAAAGGAAACAAAGACATCCCAACTAGTAGCCGCGCGGTTGATACCCGGTGAAGTGATGTTGGAGCCTATCTGTGGCGAAAGAAAGAAATCCTAACTAGTAGCCGTGCGGTTGATACCCGGTGAAGCGATGTTGGAGCCTATCTGTGGCGAAAAGAAACAAAAGAAATCCTAACTAGTAGCCGCGCGGTTGATACCCGGTGAAGCGATGTTGGAGCCTATCTGTGGCGAGAAGAAACAAAAGATATCCTAACTAGTAGCCGCGCGGTCGATACCCGGTGAAACGATGACGGAGAGGTGACCATACTGCAACAACAACGTTGAAACAGACGTAAAGCCCCCTCTGACAACGAGGGACGGCAGGAATGTGAGTGCTGCAGATGCGGAAGCAACGCTGATTTACTCTCAGAAATGCTATCGGAGGATATAATGGACATGCTACTTGAATGCAGCTGATGAAAAGCTAACGGGATACAACGCGAAACTATGTGTCTATGGAAACCTAACGCCAAACGTCCCATGCGGATAAGTGATCAAACGGCATTATGAAGAAAAGCAGATAAAGAACTTCTATCCAAAAAGAGTAGATTAGCCAAGTCAAGACCGACATCGTTTAAAGTACAAAATATGGACTGGCCCGTCAGCCACAAAAATGTAAAACATCTAAACAACAAAAAGTCTAAAGATTGGGCGGCGCGTTGACCCCTCCTTGCTGAGCAGCCTTCCACTGGTAGAAACCGCTATCAGTAATGGTTGAGGCTCTCTTGTCAAAATACGCAGAGAGATCGTCAATACGGAGCTCCTCAACTCCATAATGATGCATCACGGCTTCTGGCATGATTCCCCCACCCTGCTCTAAGTACCAACGGTTCTTCTCAGCGTTAAGGGAGGAATCGGCAGATAGCTCAGCGTTTCTCTGTCTCTCCAGACGCAGGCTATTCTCCTCCTGAGAGAGGCGTATGGCCAGATCAGCGCGTTGTCGCTTCTCCTCCTCCAAAGCCAACTTAGCGGCCTCCAACTCTTGTTTAACCGTGGTAGCCTCTCCCCGAGCAGTC
Source organism: Viola odorata (assembly GCA_963691705.1). Lineage (NCBI taxonomy): Eukaryota > Viridiplantae > Streptophyta > Magnoliopsida > Malpighiales > Violaceae > Viola > Viola odorata. The sequence goes on from OY829537.1 coordinate 60,581,857, forward strand.
TCCATACCTTCGTTGGCAGCAGCAAGGGCATTCTCAAGACGCTGTCGCTCTTCCAGCAGCCTGTTTATCTCTCCTTGCCCATTAGCTGCAGCTTTGGCATTCTCCTCATCCATATAGTGAAGATGGCAAAGTATAGAAAACGCCTGAGAGTGAAGGAAATTGATGTGCCCCTGCTCGCCCCGAGCCACAAAGGCATCCCTCTCTCTTGGAAGAGATAAAATCTCTGCCACCAAATAAGCAGTAGAGGAAATCACGGTCTCATGATCAGCATCGGCAGGAAACTGCAGAATACTGTCCCTAAAGGAGCGTAAGCTAACGTGATGACTTGGCAGGAGAGGAGGCTTGTATGAAGAGATACCAGCCATTAAGGCAGGGGCGGGGCCACCCCTCGCAATAGTTTGATGAGGCATCGGAACAAAGAACAACGCACCAGGAGAAGCTGGCCGGCTAGTGAAGCCCTCCACGTTAGGCATTGAGACCTCATTACCTCCGGGCACCTCAGGATTAAGGGCATCAGAATCATAGCCCATTGGGGTGTGCGCAGAATGGATCGGAGAACCAGGAGGCACATGGGGTTGACCGCCAAAATCAACCGGTTCAGATTGATCAGCAGACGCACCCTCGCCCCCAAGGGTACTCGAACTACGATTGGCGGCCGAGGAAGAAGGGTTATTCTGAAGATCATAGCGAGCCTTCTTCTGACGCTCGCGAAGGACATCAGCGATACCCATATCTCCCTGGGAGGTAGAGGGGACAGAAGCAGCAACGACTTCCTAAATAGCGCAGGACGTGATAAGGAAATCGTGTAAAAAGAAAGACAAAGTTTTAAAAATAAGAAAAATGCTCACCTGAGTGGTGGAGGGCACAAGAGGAATCCCAACAGGAATCGGATCAACCGTAGCCTCTGAAGAGACAATAGTCTGGGACGAAACGGATGGGGCAGCACGTGCTTTCCTAGGCATTTTCTGTCTTACAACCCGAGGGCCCGTAACGTTAGCAGCAGCAGCCCTAGCTTCAGCGGCAGCTTTCTTTTTCGCCTCCTGTTTCCTTCTCCTCCGGAAATACTCGAGCTCCCAACCAGGCGGAGGCACTGCACAGTCACAAAACGTTAGTGTTATTACTTCTTGACAACGCAAAAGAAAAAGGTTAAACGCTCACCCTTCTTGCACTGTTCCACGGGCAACCCGTTGGCCACTTTACGGGCATCAACACTAAAATCAAATTGAAGCAGCGTCTTCAACCAGCCATCCTCCGGGTTGGAAAGGGGTTTCCGATGACCCCAAGCCCCATCTTTAATTGTTTCATTGAAGCCAGCCCTCCACAACGGCTCAGGCAGATCAACAATAAAAAATTCCTCTTTCCAGTGAGGAATAGAAGACTCAATGCACATAAGTTTCCAGGTAAAGGGCTTCAAAGAACCGTCTTCGTAGCGAGGCGATATCGATATCACCCCTTTACGGGAATACGATTGGAAAATTTCATGAAGCAATGCTAAAGTGGGAGATTCTATTCCCTTGAAACGGCACAGTGCGGCAAAAGCACTAACAACGCAAATCGCATTAGGACTCAACTGGGCCGGAGCCAAATCAGAATCAGCCAACAACAATTTTACAAGCGGGTCAAGAGGGAGACGAAACCCATGATCGAAGAGCTTAGCATACAGCATTTTACTATTTTCGGACAAAATGTTGTTCAGTCGAAGAGACTCAGAAGCAGGATGCACAGGATATTCCTTGGGAAATCGTGCAGAAAACCCAGCAAGTCTACGGTTAATTAAGGGCAGCGTGTACAGAGAAGTGGGAGTAGTATCAATTACTTCTTCCCCGGAGGACATTTGAGGGTCTCCTTCTTTAGAGGATTTCTTAGTTCTAGCCATGGCCAACAAGGAAGAAACGAAGAGAAAAGAAAAAGACGTGTACCTTGTACCTTCGTGAAAGAGAACGCGAGGAGTCTCGAACCAGAAAGAGAGAGCGGCGCAAAGTATTTATCCAAAGGCAACAGCATATAAGGGAAAGATGGAAAAAGAAAAGAGGGTAGAAGAAACAATAGATATAACCCTGAAAGGACACGACCAGTCAGCAGTAGACCCGTGGCGGGGTAGCGCGTCATAAAGTAAGGCACGCGCCAGAAGGTGCAAATTTGAAATAAGGACGAAACGCCTCTGCATTCGCAACTCCCTAGGAGACGCTTGCTCCAAACGCCTCTCTGTGGAAGGACACGTGTCTTCTTTCATCATTACCCTTCAAGTCGCATTAAATGAGGGATAGAGGAATTGATTAAAAAACATAAAAAGCAGCGCTGGCCTTGCCAAACGGCGCGATGATACAAAGAAGATAAAGAAGGAATAAACGGTAATATCATACAGTACGACAAAGGATACAAAGCGTTAGCATTATTACAAGAGAAACAATGTTCGAATGGTTTTCAAGAAATAACAAAAGAAGAGACAACAACAAGAAAAACAAGGAAAGGCCCAGGCACCATCGCTAGCGTTAGACTTTCTCCCCCGAAGGGCCAGAAGAACCGCTGTCACCTTTGCTAATCTCACCCATCACGATAGAGATGTAATCAGCTACCTGGGCTGGATCTGAGGGATTACCTTTGAAACGGGACGCAAATCCAGAAATGAAGGCCTCCAGAACCCTCTTCCTCCATAACTCTTCCTTTAATGATACCCTAGCAGACCCCTCATCTCGAGCAAGTATCTCTTCGTGGAGAAAGAGATTTTTCTTCTTTTCTAGCGCCAATTCCGCCTCCAGAACTTCTATCTTGGCTTTACCGATAGATTTTTCCCTGTCCAACTCCGTTTGGGATGATTCACAGAGGCGCGTCAGCAACCTAGAATGCTTCACCGCCTTCTCTAGCTGCACCCTTGCAACACACAATGCGCTGGAAAAATTACGGGACTCGCGATCGTGAATTTCGAATTGATAATTCAGATGGCGGAAGAAGTCCAGAGAATCATTCAGAACATGGCGAAAGCGTACCGAGGGAGGGAGTTGAAGAAATTCCTCTTTCTCCTTTTTGGAACTCAGCATCTCCCCTATCAAGGGTGCAGTAAACTCATCTCGAGAAAAAGGTTGGGGAACCCCGACAGCGCGAAGGGCATCAAAGCAAAACCCTGCAAGATTCATACGGTAGGCCGGGACCCCGTCAGGACCAAGATTGATTGAGGGAGGCGGAGAAGAGCCCTGAGGAAAAATACTCTTGAAAGGAGTAAAAAACAGCTGCGGAGTAACCTTAGGCGGTAGCTCAGCAGTCGAATCCGCCACAGGAGGCGTGACCGCTACGTCAGGAATACAATGAGCAATCGGAGAATCAGGAGCGTCAGCCATGGGAGGAGGACATTCCATCGATATGGCCTCTCTCTCAAAAGAACAAGTTTTTTCCAACGCCTCAGCGGCTCCCGTTGGCTGAGAGGCGCCCGCCTCAGACAAAACAGCAGGCGTAGAAACAGTTGCCACATCCACAGGAGATGTCCCGGTAGCTTGTCCACTAGTGGCCACTCGAAGTTTTTTCCGACGCTGGGAAGCAGCAAGGGAAGAAGCATGGCAAAGGTCTGACTTAGCATCCGCATCTTCATCATCGCTAGTAATTACTGTCGTTGCGACAGGCCTGGAGTCCGTCCCCTTGCGACGCTCCGGTAGCCAATTTTCCACAAAGCGAGAAGTTTGTACAGAGCTAACGGGCCTTCGCCCTCCCCGGGCAACCGTTTTAGTTCTCTTCCTCGAAGGAGGAACGCCACCCCGACTTGAGCCCTCGGCCGAAGGCGAGGCCGGTAAAGTCTGAAGCGGTATTACGTTCAGAGGAGTACCAGTGTCACCTGGGAATCAACCGTTAGCTTCTTATAGCAAACAAAGCATGCGAGGAGCAAAGTAAAGAAAATATGGAAAGAAATAAGCTCACCCATAACGCACTCTTCCAGAGGCTTGAACAGAGCAAAGGCACGAATACGTTAGTGGGTATTCTCGTCTAACAAAGCGTTAGCCTGGTCCAACTCAGTTCTGGACAAAATCGCGGGATTTGTCCAAACCGGACCTATCAGTTCCTGATTGAAATTGATACGCCACAAACGTGACGGTAGCTCCAGAACAAAGAAGTTGCTCTTCCAATCAGCTACACCCTTCTTGAAGCCGTGAAAACGTTGCCAAAATGACTGCACGAGCGCATCATCCCACCGGGGAGTAATCTCGATTAAACAATTGTAGCAAATCATGCTAAAGAATTTGCGAAACAAATTGATAGATGGGGTAAAAATGTTCTTCAACTCGCAAGCGCGAAGAAAAGCATAAATCGCACACCAAGAGGAAGGAGTTATCTGGGCAGGATTAAGGCTATACTCCCGCAGCAGAGTTAGTATCGACTCATGAACGGGAAAGCGGAAACCATAAAGGAACATTTTAAAATAAAGAAGCCTACTGTGGCCCCACCCTGGATTATGAAACCGCATATCACTTCTGGGAATAGAAGGCTCATGCCCAGGAGGAAAGGTAATACCATGTTCCTCCAATTCGGCTTTCAGAACCACATCGCAGGTAAAAATACTCGGTGATTGGGCGACCTCGGGATCCATGGACCTAGAGATAATCTAGCGAGGTCTATTCCTAGCCATAGCAAACCAACAAAAAAGGAAATCTGAGAAGGGACGAATTGATACCTTAAAGGAGAAGAATCGCAGAGAAATCGGCGGACAGTGACGAGCGGCCGAAAAGGTATTCGGAGAAGAAGGCGAAGGAAGACAAAAAGGAAAATTCGAAGTGAGGGTAAAAGTTTTGAGAAATTGGAGAATGGCCCTTCTTAAAGGATAAAAATGCCACTGCATTAATTGAGTCACCAATCGGGCGAAGACGCGTGTAAAAGAAATTTGAAAAAAGAGAAGTTATTCGTCGAGACTCCCCAAAAGGGTGAGACAGTATTGACCCAGTCAGAGTAACCGCGAAGCGATTGCCTCAGTCAGGCCAACCGCTTGCGTTAGCTATCACCAAGAACCAGCAGGCCAACGGAAGAAACGACAAAAAAGGAAAAGTAGCAAGCATCATTTTATTCATAAAACGCCAATAGGCGGGTACAATGCAAAACGGCTAATCCTCATCAGGCCAATAAATTCCATGGTGATAAACCCCGTCATCATCAAGGAATGGCATCTTCCCGTCAGCATTCGGGGCAGGCTGGTCTGCCTCCCTTTCTGGGCAGGACCCTAACAGGCATGGCTTTTCTTTGACACTCGAATCTGCCAACCCCGCACCAGCACTGATGGGAAAATCCTCATTCAGCGAGCAATCAGGGGAAGAAAAATGTTTGCCACCCTCTTGGACAGCAGAACCAGAAGAAGCCAAAGTCGCAAAGGGCGTCTTGGAAGTCTATTTCCCCTGTCTCTTACAACCCTTTCGGCAGACTGGAGGCCTCCATGGTGGCGAAGGAGGGGGATGATCTGAGTCCGGCGAAGTCGGGGGAGTCGGCAAGGAGTCACGATCCATGGAACTTAAGAAATAAAAATCTGCCATGTGACCTGCAAAAGCAAAAAAGAAGGAAAAGGATGAAGATGAACAGGAAAGGGAAACCAAACTCCCTTATATAGCCGAGTGAGCATTTCGATCCCTGAAAAATCAATTAAGACGCTTGGGAAAAATAACTGCAATTGCAGAATCCGATCCGTCACAGGCGCATCTGCTCGTTGAACGCACCAATCGAAGGGCACCAAAGAACCGCCCAACCACCTGCCACTGAAAAGACGGCCCTGTAACAGTCAAGACAGAGCATTCATTGCTAATTCCCGGAACACAACCACTGCAATACAATGTCCCGAGGAAGACCCGTTTTCAGTTGGGCTCATGACAAATATTTCCAACCAATAAAGCAAGCAACCACGCAAGAAAAAGAGAAGACTTGGGAAAAAGCAGAGACAGTTATTTATTTATGGCCAGGTGGCCTTAGCGTTCAAATATGTACAAGAAGCATAAGTAAAACAACGAGAAGAAGCGAAGCGGTCAGATATTGGACCCCGCATCATCTTCCCCTGGCACAACAGGAACCTCCCTTAAAGCGTCAGCGACGGAGGTCAGTTCGGAAGAGCAAGCTCTCATGCCCTTTAGGCAGTAGGCCAGCAGATCTTTTCTCTGCTGCAGCATCGAGGCCACCACATCAAGGTGAGCACTGACAATGGCCAATTTTGCCAAACTCTCTAGGGGATTAAAATCCTCCAGAGTTATTCCCAGCTGTCTAGACAGAATAGGGGTTAGCACCCCCTGCAACTCCAGGACATCCTCGGAGGTCTTGGTGATCATCCTCTCCAGGAAGCCGATATCACCCTCAGTAAGATTCTTCAGGGTCAGAGTTTTGGAGATCAGGAAATTGCGAGTCAGTTCATCCATGGCGGAATATGAAAAGAAAGAACATGAAAAATGCGAAGAAACTGGCACAGAGAAATCTCTGATTTATAGATTCTGACAAAAAACCGTCAGGACCATCTTCTGAGGCAAAACCGCCCCGGTACTTAAAGGGACTCTCCGTAAGAGAAGGAACGTTAGCCCTTGGTAAACACTCGGGCTCATTTTCAGTTGGGCTTATGATAACAATCCACCTAAAAGAAAGGGTATTTTCGTCTATCACCCGGTGGGAAGAGGCATAGCTACTGTTTCGCACCACCACAGTAGGGACAAGATTGCTACCTTCCCCAAAGGCTAACGCTACAAAGGCTAACGGGGCCCTACCGGCTCCTCTCACGGACCTCCTGCTTGGCTCAAGGAGTTATCTCACCCCCAGAGAAAACCACGCGTCAGGATTAACGCTCCGGCCATTATCCTACCGCGGCAATATCTACCTAAACACCTACCACCAAGGTAGCGTATCACGATAAGGGCGAATCACAGACCCTAACGCGAGCGATAGCTCCGTACCCGTTTACTCGGGCGGGAACGCCCCCTTTCTTCTATAAATACCTCCCCCACAAAGGAGGCAGGTAAGCGGACTTGACTAGCCGAAACTCTGCCAATTTCAGTACACATACTGACTTAAGCATCGGAGTGTTTCCGCCGGAGACCCCCTCCGGCGCATTGCAGGAACTGTGGACCGCCGCGCACACTGATCTGAGAAGAGCTGCTCCGCCATACATCCTTCGGCAGAAGACAAATTATTATCAGAAATCATCCGCAACTTTGTTTGATATACATCAGAAGCTAGGGGAATCTCTTAAGAGTTACCTGGATCGATCCAACATGGAGATGGCCATGACGCCGGATGTTAATATTAGTGTGGTGGTAGAAGCTCTAAAGAAAAATTATGGTTATGATAAACTAGAGGACACATTGCTAGTAGAACCTCCGCAAACCTTGGATCTTTTACGGATTAAGGCTCATAACTACGCCAGAATGGAAGAAGCTGATTACCACCAGAGAACTCAGAAGGAATATATCCCACAAAGGAATTATATTCTGCTAGAGCTGAAAGAAAGAAAAGGATAAGCAAATGGGTTTTAAGACAACCCCATTACTACTTCCAAAGGCAGAAATTTTAGCAGTTATTGAAAATTGAAAGCTACTAATCCGATATCCTAACTAAAGACCTGGTGCCTGTTGGGGCCACGGAGAGACCATTTATGTCGCTTTCACAAGGCATCTGGCGATAACACTAAGAACTGTAATGTGTTGAAGGCAGTGATTGAACGACTAATTGAGGAGGGTCACTTAAACGAATATGCGGTCAAGGCTAGGGTGCAGGATCCTGATAACCCATTGAATACGAATCAGGAGGACCAAATGAAAGTTGTGCCTTTCGGGTCCACTATGGAAGAGTTGCGAAGGGATAAAGGCAAAGAAAAGTTGGTGGCATACCTAGATGAATTCCTAATGATCAACTAAATAGCAGGAGGGACTCAGAACATCGAGAAACCTTCTACCGATAGAAAGGAAATCTACTGAATGAACAATGACCAGCATGACATTTATCGGTAAAATTTCCTACCTGTAATACACATTGAAATAGATTTCTTTTTTGCCCACCGAATAGATGTTATGATATATACTTTAACAGCCTAAATTGCGTAGTTGTTTCTTGTTTGTGTTTTTTCTATGAATGCTCCCAGAAATTCAAATTCTAAAAAGATAAAAGAGAAAGTAAATGTTACTCTCTAGGGAATCCGCCAGAATCCATCAGCATCATTCCAACAGATGTGTGAATGGTAGTGGATCCCGATACTCAAATCCGCTAGAATCCATCGGTGTCTGTCCAGCAAACGTGTGAATGGTAGCAGATCATTATAAATTTGAAGGGGGTACCTATCAGAACCCATCTCCGTCTTTTCAACAAGCGGATGAATGGTAGTGGATACTGACAGCTTTATGGACGACAACTCGGTAAACCTAAAGTGGGCTACCTAGGTGCTGCCTAGGGACGCTAACAGCTTTATCGGCGAGAACCTGATAAACCCAAGAAAGTCACCTAAGCCTAATCTGGTCCTATTGGACACAAGGTGGTACGACTTAGGGGTGAACAACTTTATCGGTGATAGCCCAGTAAACCTAAAGAGGGCTACCTAGGTTCTGCCTAGGGACGCTAACAGCTTTATCGGCGACAACCCGATAAACCTATTGAGCTACTCAGGTACTGCCTGGGTATGCTAACGGCTTCATTAGCGAGCCTGATAAGTTCAACAAAACTCCTAAGCCCATTTTGGTCCTGCTGAATAGACGGTGGGACAACTTAGGGATAAACAACAAAGCTTCCTAAGCCCATTCCGGTCCTGACCAGATGGTGGCACGACTTAGGGGTGAATATCAAAGCCTCCTAAGCCCATTCCGATCCTACTGAACAGACGGTGGCATGACTTAGGGATGGACATCAAAGCTTCTTAAGCCAATTTCGGTCCTGCTGAATCAGACGGTGGAACGGCTTAAGAACGCTAACAAAGCCAAAAAGGGCCTTCAAAGAAATATAAAGCTATACCATTACAAGATAATCAAACAGATTACAAAGGAATTGTTCCTTGATATCATTTATGACATCTTCAAGAAATCAAAGGGAAAGCAAATGGCAAGGACTTCAATCTTCTTCAGTCTTTTGACTACTGTCCTACCATTAATAGGAAGGAAGATACTTGGTCTTTTCTGTTTTTTGTAGGTTATGCAAACGGAAATTTTACAAAAAAAATATAAATTTGTTCGGAAACTTATCCGGAAGAAACAAGAAAAAAGACCTAATCTCTTCTCAGATGCCATACGCAAAGCTATACGATAGCTATCTGCTAGCTATGCAAAATCAAACGGAAATTGGTAACACTTATGAGATTTTTGAAAAAAGATATTCATTGACAGCAAGCTATACGGCATCTACAAAAACAAATATAAACTTCAAAAATCTACTCTACTCTTCATGTGAGGAGAAAGAAGTTGAGTAGGAGGATCTTGTGGCTCGGGAGGATCTTTTGACGGAGGAAGCTCTTCATATTCTGCTTCATCTTCCATATCAGAATCAGACACATGAAAATCCTCCTCCTTCAATACTTGAATCATGCGATCAATATAAGGAGCAATGAGATGTGGAGTGAAGTTTTTATGACCATAAAAGTCCATAAAGCCTTCAATAACAGCATCCATCATCCTATTTTTCCGTTGCCTTATCCACTCAGGAACAACTTCAAGCTCTTTCTTCTTGCTATCAAGCTCTTGGCCTAGTATAGAAGTTGATTCCTTCTGAGAAGCAAGCTCTTGTATTAACCTCTCAACAGTAGCTGTCAGCTCCTCTTTCTCCTGCCTCAACTAGCTGACAGATCCCGCTAGCTTCTCCTCTTCCCGTTGGGCCTCAACCAACTTAGCCTGACTCTCATCCAAGGCATTTTGTGTCTTCTCTTAAAGCTCTGAAACTCGCTGTAGGTTTTCCTGAGAAGACTTGTTGTCCGCATACATCTTCTTGATGATAACATTGTGCTTGTATGTCCTCTCAAGGGTAGTCTCATACAGGTATTGAGCCTGGGAAAGGGAAGTATATAAGTTGTTCTGAAGATGACCAAATTGAGCACTGAATGGCAGCTTCCTAAACTCTACCCTATCCGTTGGATTTGTCACCATCTCGGATACCAAGCTCCCCATTTGGACAACACGGTAATTGGGCTTCGGCAATCCCAAAGACCGACAACCTTCATAGCCCAAGTCCTTCAGGCTTACTTGGTGAGTGATTGTGCCTCTAGGACTCTGATATGATAAACTGGCAGTTAGGTTTGTAGGAGGACCTCGAAGCCTAACATCGGATATGAGGAAAGGAGATAATGTTAGTCCTTAGGAAAAATGAAGTTAGACAGGAACAACAGGAACTTCTAGCTCAAAAGGATATGGCGTTGGCTAATGCCCTTAGTTGTATTGCCTCTTCAGGAACATGGGCAACAATCGGCGATGTAAAGGAGGAAAAAATGGGAGTAGATGGCTCAACAATAGTGACATTGTCCTGAGGAACAACATAAATACCAGTAGAGGGGACAATGGCCGAAGAAGTGTTCATCTGAGCATGGACACTAACAGGATCGATAGGTCCATGTGATGATGAAGTGCCCTTAGACTCATTTAACAACGGGAAGTTGGTCGGGCTCATGACACTAGTTGGAGGTGGTAGTCTCTTTCCGTCCCTTGAAGTACCTTCCTCTACAAGCCTTTTTCGTTTGAGCCTAGATCCTCGTGTAAGAAGTGATTGGATAGGTATCTCATTGGATGAAGCAGATGAAGAATAGGGAGCAGCAACGTCAGAATTCTGATAGGGGCGATTGATCTCCTGGTCAAGTTGTACCTCAAGATCATCGTCGTTTATCCGGTCTACGTCTGATTCAAATGTTGCGACTACAAAATCCCTGGAGCTTAACCCGGTATCTTTAGGGATTACCAGTAACTGAGGAACATGAGCTTTGTGCATCCTACCGGTAACCTTCCTTTTGGCTCGAGAAGTAGAAGCAACGACAACTTTCTTTTTTCTAGTTGAAGGAATAACTTCTTGTCTCTTGGATGCTCATCTCAGACACTCTGGTTGCCAATCCTCCGGCACGTCTACAAATAGTAAGAAAACATCAATCAGAAACACATGACCTAAAACCAATAAAATTTTAGAAATTTACCAATACGGCAATCCCTTAAAGGAACTCCAACAGCTAGACTTTCGTATGGAAAGGAGTCAATATTTGTTTAAGGCTATCTATCTCAGATTTCTCCTCGCCCGTTAGAATATACGGCCTCGTCCAATCTTTCTCTATGATGGACCAATTGAAATCTGGGCGCCAGTAAACCTCTGGTAGGTCTACCACAAAGAAATTGTTCTTCTAGTTGTGAACAGAAGATTCAAACTTCTCAAAATTTCGGGCAAAACCCCTAATATCTTTAGTCTTCCATCGGGGGGAAAAGGATACAATGCACCTTCGTATATAGAGATGAAAGAAGAAACATAAGACTTTAACTGAAGGAGGGATACCGTTTATCTCGCAAATCTTGATATAGGCATCAATGATGCCTAGGAAGGTAGAGAGATTTGAGCCGGGTTCAAAGAATAGGAGAGCAACAAGTCTTGAACCATCTCGTGGAGAGGAAATCAGAACCCATACTGGAACATCTTTGAATATAGTACCCGTCGAATGCCCTCCATTGTGATGTTAAGTCTGATGTCATCTCTAGCAACCATCACCCGATGATCCTTCGGCAAAATTGCTCGATAATTGACCAACACAGAGGCTAACTCAGCTTCGTCAGTGATGAAAGATGGTGTTTGGTCCATTCACTTGCAGCTTTAAAGATGGAGCGAGCCATGGGAAAAGGAAAGGGAAAAGAGAAAATACCGGCTAAACTACAAAATTAAAGAAGGATGGATGTGAGGAATACCTTAAAATCAGGGTGAAAGATGACCAGCTGTGGATAATCAGAGATTAATCGGAATGTCACTGCTGAATAGTGAGAAAACAAAGGGTTTGATAAGGCAGAGAATGCGATGAGAATGAAGAAGGAAAACAAAGAAGAGAGAAATTTATTTATATCTAAGAAGAAATTCCTATAAATATTCGAAGGCCCAGTGGGGTGACAACACGTGGCAACCTCTTAATTATTCAAGCATAATCAGATGACCTCATCCCACCTCTTCAGTTTCAAACAACTATCTTTTTTGATAAAAAAGGCGTTGCTTTAACATTTCAGTTCCCAACGGATCCTTTAATTGCGTAGACGAGGGAGCGCCATATCACTCCGTCCATGGGAAAGTAATTATTATACCACAATAGTGCATTAATAGCAGAGTTATCGGGAAGTCGTGGTAAAGGAAAATGCAAACAGTAGCCAATGGTAAACACTTGGGTTCATTTTCAGTTAGGCATCTGATAATACATAAAAATACACCAAGGGCATTCCCGATATTTCATGGAACCGATAACCTAGCTTATGGTAAATGACTAGATCAATGAAGTCCCGGTAACCTCATGGGCGACGTTAGCGCCATACTTAAGCCTCCTGTTAAGGCTTCCGGGAATCTACCGGTATACAAGCATTTCTCCGGAAACCTATCAAGCGAGTTCGGATGAGATATCGGTAGTCGTCAGCCTTCCAAGGAACAACCAGGTCTTAGGCCACCCACGTGGCCAAGCTATCAGTTGAGCCAGCAGGTACCGGAAGCCCAAAGAGAATCTAACGGGAACGCCTTAAGTAACCTTATCGGTAACCTTAAAGGGAGATACCAGGATTCCCCACCCGACTGTATATAAGCCAAGTCTTCAGCCTGATACGATCCGGCCTCCAACCTGGCCAAGCTTTCCGGATATGAGCACCATATCGGGAAGCTAATGGGAACCGTTAGCTGACTGCCAGTTTTGAAGCTAAATAGATTATTCTTTATTTCCTTGTAGTTATTTAGAAAGGGCAAACTTGTAATTAAAATGCCCTATCATATTGTAACTAGTATAAATAGCTTACTATTGTGTACATGTAAAAGAGCTTCGATTATATGTGAATTTGCTAAAGTTGAGAATACTCCTTCCTATTCACCTAAGCTCCTTTGGCTCTTACCTGGTAAATCCCAAGGGTAAAGGGATTTTTTCCCTAGGGAGGATTGACCGGTTGACTGATCACGTGGGCACAGTTAAGATAAGTTGATAGAGGCTATCGGTAGAAGGGACTACCGGGCAGTCATAAAGACTAACGGTGTCTCACCGGTAGAATGAGATAACGGATGCTCAGAAGATCTGTAGCCAGGGGCTAACGGTATCTGGGTACCGGTCGCTATAATGACATCAGTTACTGGCTCGTAACGGTCATGAGAGGACCGTTACGCACATTGTAGACTAAGTTATTACACCCTTTAATGGCGAGTGATTGCTATATTGATACCATGGTAACGGTCGTCAAGTATGGCTTATAAATAGCACAGTAAGGCACGGTAATACGGACACAGGCATAGACAAACAGGCTGTTATTATCCTTAAGCTCTTAACACTTGCATAGCATCCTGACTTGATCGTCGGAGAGTTTACGCCGGAGGAGGTCTCCGGCGCCTTGCAGGAAACTCGGAGCGGACTTGAAGGACAGACAGTGACGCAATTACCTAAAAGGGCATACCCCTAATCACAGATTATCATTTGGTGCTTTCGTTGAGAGTATTGGATCATTGAGTGAGGAGACCTTGATCATCCAAGCTCACCTATTCATATATTCACGGAATTTCCTGGCACTGACTCGAAATGACTTTAGAACCCCAAGTTTCTGGGACCACCAACTGTCCTCCCATTTCTGGTCAGGAAATTCTGGGACTGTCGCAATCGTTAGCTTTGCCCAATATGGGCAGCAGTCAACCACTTTACAGGTATTTGGATTTTCTACAGACGCTAGGAAACAACACGAATACTTTAAATTTTTAGACGCCTGGGTCAGGCACTTCAAGGGGCCCGGTGTCGCCAGCGAAAGGTTCTGTAGCCGTATTACACCATAGAATGGATGAGATGATGTTGTTGTTGTCAAGCCTAGCTGGGCAGCCAAGGACTTATTCTCATCCATTGCCGAATTTCTCAACACCACAAGTCACTCTGAATCCATTCGCCTCGCTACCTCAAGTGTCGCAACCTTTGCCTCCGCCGCCGCTTTTTGGTCCTGAAATGGGAAGGAGTCATCCTGTCCCCCAGAGGGTGCGGTCGAAAGTGGTTCCAAGAAAAGAAGAAGAACTCATAGAAAATTTTGAAAGGGAAGATGACCCGGGGATGGGGCATAGCTTGGCAAGAAGTCGGTCACATCGAAGGGCTAGAGAGTCAGAGGATAGGCGGAGTCGGGACCGGTCGCCAACGGAAAATCGGTCCGTACGAGGTCCTCGCAGTAAGCAAGAAAGGGAACCACGTCAAGGTTCTCCTTCCGCCACTTCGGCTCGGCGGAGAGAGAAGGACGATGATCCTAGGCATCCATTGAGCCACCGGGTGCGACAACATCAAGTAAGCCGAAGGATTAAACTGCCCACGGAGCAGTATGATGGGACAAAGGATCCCGTTACTCACCTAAGCTGAGTGAAGGATTTCGTGAAGATTCAGACTCGAAGAGATGAAGCTTTGTGTCAGCTTTTCGTCCTCACACTCACGGGAGCGGCCAGGAAATGGTTTGAAGGATTGACAGCTGGATCCATAGACACTTTTGCTGCCTTGGAGGAGCGATTCCGTAGCCGGTTCAGTACCTCGATTCCCCTCAAGAAATCTTCAGCGGATTTATTTGATATAAGGAGGAAGAAGGGTGAATCCTTGAAGGCTTACTTAGAGCGGTTCAATGTAGAAATGGTTGTAATGACGGACGTCACCGTCGAAATTGCGGTGGAAGCAATGAAGAGGAACTGTAGCTACTACAAGCGGGAGGACACACTATTGGTCGATCCACCGGCAACATTAGACCTGTTACGAATCCGGGCAAACAATTTCACTAGGATGGAAGAAGCCCATTACCAGAGGAAGAAGAGGGACAGAGAAGTGTCACCTCCGGTAAAAAAGAATGAGGAAAAATCTCGTAAAGAATAATCCTCAAAGAAGTCAGGGGGCAAAACGGAGCGGGGATCTTCGTCACTGTCACTACCCAGGGCTGAGATACTAGCTATTATTGAGTGGAAGGGATTGCCAATCAAGTACCCAATTCATAGACCTGGAATGGACTTGGGAAGACGGAAGGATCAGTATTGTCGTTTCCATAAAGCAAACGGGCATGACACTGAGCGATGCCAGAAGTTAAAACTAGCGATTGAGAGACTGACGGAAGAAGGCTATTGGGGAGAAACAGCAATCCAAGGACGTCGTCATGAAACAGAAAGGCGACATGAAACCGATAGGGAGGAAATGAGGAATAGGGAGTCTACGGAGATACCCGTTACCGACCGGCGAAAGGACAAGTCCAAGGAGGTTGCCTCGGCAACAATGGGGGATTTCCCGTTAATCTCTTTAATAGCGGGTGGAGCCGAGAGCGTGAAAGGATCCACTAGTACTGCGGCAAAGGGAGACGAGGAATCCTTGGTGGGAGAAAAAAGGAAGAGAGTGGAGTCTTTGAAGGAAGGTATGGGTTTTGACATGCTAGATCGTATGGTGATTTCGTTCTCAGAGGAGGATGAGATGGGGGTCGTATACCCTCAAAATGACGCTATGGTGACGACAACGGTTGTAGGAGGTTACCGTATCGCGAGAACTCTAGTTGATAACAGCAGTGCGGTCAACCTTTTGTCGTACAAGGCATACAAGGCGATGGGCCGCCCTGAATCTGAGTTGATATCGTGTCCCAAGCCTATCATCGGAGTTGACGGGATCCCTATTCTTGTGGTAGGAATAACGTATTTTTCTGTGTTCTTTTTGGAGGATACGGGAATGAGGACTGTGGAGCAGTTGTTCATGATAGTAGACCTCAATCTACCGTACAACGGGATCTTGGGCTGGCCATTTCTCAATGCGTTTGGGGCGGTCATATCCCAGTGCCACTTGAAGCTGAAGTATCCTTCGTGGGATGGGGTTGTTACTATCAGGGGAGATCAAAAGTTGGCCGCAGAATGTTACCTGGTAATGACCAATGGGGCCACTGATCGTTATGTTTGTGTCGCCTCAGACCCGTTTGATCAGCCAGATGAGAGGAGAGCCCAGCCGGTAGAGAAAATGGTGCCGGTACCCGTTGGGGGGACACTGGGTGGTCATTGCTTGGTTAGTGAAAAATTAACGCCAAAAGAGCGGGCACAGCTAGGACAGCTATTGGAGAAGTGTGCGGGGAGCTTTGCATGGACGTCGACAGATATGCCGGGCATTTCTAGAGAAACGACAGAGCACCGTTTGAATGTGTGTCTGCGAAGCCGGTGCAGCAAAAACGGTGATCTTTCTCGAAAGAAAAGGGAGACGCTATCGAGAAGAAGGTGGCCAAACTCCTCAAGGCAGGCTTCATTAGAGAAGTCCAGTACCCTCCTTGGTTGGCCAATCCGGTAGTTGTACCCAAGCCTAACGGGGAGTGGAGAATGTGTATTGACTTTACGGACTTGAATGAAGCATGCCCGAAAGATTGCTATCCACTTCCTCGAATCGAGCAGTTGGTAGACCAAACAGCGGGGTATGAGTACGTAAGTTCGCTAGACGCCAATTCTGGTTACCACCAGATTCCGATGGCAGTGGAGGACGAAGAGAAAATAGCTTTCATAACCCCGAAAGTGACCTACTGTTACACAGCCATGCCATTTGGGTTGAAGAATGCTGGAGCAACTTTTCAGAGGACAGCGAACAAAATTTTTGAAGCCCAAATTGGGAAAAACATGGAGGTATATGTTGATGACATGCTGATAAAGAGTAGAAGTTTTGAGGTGCATTTGGCAGACTTGAAAGAAGCATTTGAGGTTATGAACCGGTATGGGATGAAAGTTAACCCCAAAAAATGCATGTTCGCTTTTCAAATGGGTAAATTTCTAGGCTACGTCATTAGCCGGAAGGGTATTCAGCCGAATCCTTCGAAACTGCGCGGGGTTCATGATATGATATCACCCCGTAACATAAAGGAGGTGCAGAGGCTTACCGGAAGGGTTATTGCGTTGAGTCGGTTTATATCCAAGCAGGGTGAGAGGTGTTTGCCCTTTTTCAAACTGATTAGAAAGAAGGCCCCGTTTGGTTGGACGGAGGAATGTGAGAAGGCTTTCGTTCAGTTAAAAGAGTATCTATCGTCAGATCTATTGCTCACCTGGCCAAAAGAGGGGGATACGTTGTATTTATATTTGAGAGTGGCTGAGGAGGTCGTTAGCGCGGTACTTGTGCGTGACGACGAAGGAATCCATCGACCCGTTTGTTTCGTGAGTAGAATCCTGAAAGACGCGGAGCTGAGGTATGGCCGAATAGAGAAGGTAGTATATGCTTTGGTGCAGGCAACAAGGAAAATGAACCGGTATTTTCAGGCATATTTGGTCATTGTATTGACAAACATGCCTCTGAAGCAAATACTCAAGAAACCCGAGATATCTGGTAGAATGGTTATATGGGCTTTTGAATTGGAGCAATACGGTTTGCGTTACCAAACACGCCCGTCAATCAAGGCTCAGGCTTTAGCTGACTTTGTGGCTGAGTGCACTTTCCCAGAGACGTCCTTGATAGAGCAAGTGGCAACGGTTGACGACCTTTCTTTGCAAACAGAGACATATGGAGACACGTGGACTATTCACGTCAATGGGGCAAAAAATCAGGAGTCGGCAGGAGCAGGCATTATCATTACTGGACCAGATGGGGTCAAGATGAGATATGCCGTGAGAATTTTGAAACCACTCTCTAACAACGCAGCTGAGTATGAGGCGTTGCTTACGGGGTTGCGCATTGGGAAGGAATTGAGCACCAGAGGAGTTCATGATCAGGAAGAAAGTGGCGATCTCCATTTGAGAATCCACGGGGATTCTAAGCTGGTAGCGGACCAGGTTAATGGTATTTCTCAGGCTAAAAACCCCATGATGATCCGGTACTTAGAAAAGGTGCAGAAAGAGTTGACAATAGTCAAGGAGATGGGGATACGGGTTGACATCGAGCACCTCCCGCGAGAGGAGAATTCAGAGGCAGATGAGATTGCAAAGTTAGCTGCTAATCTGGTAGCAGTCATGCCAAAGGATGTCTTGATAGAGGAAATATTGACACCATCATTCATGGAGGAACAGTTATCCTTGTGTGTTGTAATGGGTGAAAGCGATTGGCGAGGACCGGTTATTGATTACCTTAAGCATGGGAGGTTACCGGAGGATCGAAAGGAAGCAAAGAAAATATTGAAACGGGCAGATAGATGTTCTCTATATAACGATGAGCTCATTCGTCGTTGTTTTACTCATCCCGCGGCCAAGTGTATCTCGGAAGAAGAAGGTCAATACGTGCTAAGGGAAATTCATGAAGGCATTTGTGGGATGCACGTGTCAGGAGGAACCATGGCAATACAGGTATTACGACTGGGGTTCTATTGGCCTACGATAAGAGACTGTGACCAATTTGTGCGCACATGTAAAAAGTGTTAGGAGTTTGCGAGAATTCCAAGACAACCAGCGGCAGACATAACGGGGTTAATCAGTCCTTGTCTGTTTGCTCAGTGGGGGATTGATATTTTAGGACTGTTTCCGAAATCCCGATCTCAATTGGAGTATGTGATAGTCGCGGTAGACTACTTCACTAAGTGGGCTGAAGCGAGGCCGTTAGCAAGAATAACGGCAGAAATGGCATGGCACTTCTTTTTTACTCAAGTCATCTACCGGTTTGGAATTCCTCGAATTCTTATCAGTGATAACGGTACTCAGTTCAAAAGCAAGTACTTTCAAGAAAAACGTCAGTCCTTGGCTATCGAACAAAGGTTTACGTCGGTGGCACACCCGCAGACAAACGGTCAAACCGAAGTGACAAACAGAACAATCTTGAGTGGAATCAAGAAGAACTTGGAGGGTGCACGTAGAAGGTGGGTGGACGAGTTGCCAAACGTCATGCCAAACCTCAAAGGCCTCTTGCAAGTCTGCCAAGTGTGCCTCGAAGCTTTTACTCTTTACTAACATGTCATCGACGTATACTTCCATATTTCTTCCAATTTGCGCTTCAAAGATCTTGTTAGCCGTTCTCTGAAACGTTGCACCAACGTTCTTCAGCCCAAAAGGCATGGCCGTGTAACAATAAGTCACTTTCGGAGTTATGAAAGCTGTTTTCTCCTCATCTTCTACTACCATTGGAATCTGGTGATAGCCGGAATTAGCATCTAACAAACTTAAGTACTCATACCCTGCCGTCTGGTCTACCAGCTGCTCAATCCGTGGGAGCGGATAGTAGTCTTTCGGGCATGCCTCATTCAAGTCCGTAAAGTCAATGCACATTCTCCACTCTCCGTTAGGCTTAGGCACCACTACCGGATTAGCCAACCACGGGGAGTATTGCACTTCTCTTATGAAGCCTGCCTTGAGGAGTTTAGCAACCTCCTTCTCTATGGCCTCTGCTTTTTCCTTTGAAAAAGATCGCCGTTTCTACTGTACAGGTTTCTCCACGGGATCCACGTTCAAGCGATGCTCTGCCGTTTCCCTTAAGATGCCCCGCATATCCGAAGATGTCCACGCAAAATTTCCAGCACATTTGCCCAATAGGTGCACTAGTTGCGATTTCTCTCCTGACATAAACTTTTCACTAATCAAGAAATGACCATCCTCTACCCCTTCTACGGGTATCGGTATCATTTTCTCTACCAGCTGGGCTTTCCTCTCATCAGGCTGGTCAAACGGATCAGCGGCACCACTAGTCATGACAAGATAGCATTCTGCGGCCAACCTCTGATCTCCTCTGACGGTGACGACTCCATCCCACGATGGATACTTCAACTTCAAATGTCGCTGGGATATGATCGCCCCAAAGGCATTAAGAAAAGGTCGTCCTAAGATCCCGTTGTAAGGTAAATTGAGATCTACTACCATGAACAGCTGCTCCACAGTTCTCTTCCCGCTATCCTCCAAAAAGAATACAGGAAAATGTGTCACCCCTACTACGGGAATAGGAATCCCGTCAACCCCTATGATGGGTTTAGGGCACGATATCAACTCAGATTCATGGCGACCCATCACCTTGTATGCCTTGTACGACAAAAGGTTGACTGCTCTACCGTTATCTATCAAAGTCCTTGCGACCCGGTACCCCCCTACGACCGTTGTTGTAACCATAGCATCATTCTGAGGGTATACGACCCCATTTCATCCTCCTCTGAGAATGAGATTACCATGCGATCTAGCATGTCGAACCCCATACCTTCTTTCAAGGATTCTTCTCTCTTTCTCTTTTCTCCCACTAAGGACCCCTCGTCCTCACTTGCCGAAGTGCTAGTAGATCCTTTTAGGCTCTCAGCTCCACCCGTTATTAACAAGATTAACGGGAAATCCCCTATGGCTACCGCAGCAACCTCCTTGGATTTGTCCTTTTGCCGGTCGGTAACGGGTATCTCCGTAGACTCCCTATTCATCACTTCATCCCTATTTGCTTCCTGTCGCCTTTCCGTTTCCTGACGACGTCCTTGGGTTGCAGTTTCTCCCCAATAGCCATCTTCTGTCAGTCTTTCAATCGCTAGTTTCAACGCCTGGCAACGCTCAGTGTCATGCCCATTTGCTTTGTGGAAACGGCAATACTGATCCTTCCGTCTTCCCAAGTCCATTCCAGGTCTATGAATTGGGTACTTGATTGGCAATCCTTTTTGCTCAATGATAGCCAGTATCTCCGCCCTGGGTAGCAACAATGACGAAGATCCCCGCTCCGCTTTGCCCCCTGCCTTCTTTGAGGAGTACTCTTTACGAGTCTTCTCCTCATTCTTTTTTACCAGGGGTGACACTTCCCGTTCCCGTTTCTTTCGTTGTTAATCAGCTTCTTCCATCCTGGCAAAATTGCTCGCCCGGATACGCAAAAGATCTAACGTTGCAGGGGGATCAACTAACAACGTATCTTCCAACTTGTCGTAACTACAGTTCCTCTTCATTGCTTCTACAGCGATTTCCACGGTGACATCCGTCATCACCGCCATCTCCACATTGAACCGCTCCAAGTAAGCCTTCAGAGATTCCCCCTTCTTCCTCCTAATATCAAATACGTCCGCCGAAGATTTCTTAAGGGGAATCGAGGTGCTAAACCGGCTACAGAATCGCTCTTCTAAGGTGGCAAAAGTATCTATGGATCCAGCTGCTAATCCTTCAAACCATTTCTTGGATGCTCCAGTGAGTGTGAGGACGAAAAGCTGACACAAAGCTTCATCTCTTCTCGTTTGAATCTTCACAAAATCTTTCACTCTGCTAAGGTGAGTAACGGGATCCCTTGTCCCATCGTACTGCTCTGTGGGCAGTTTAATCCTTCGGCTAACTTGATGCTGTCGAACCCTGTGGCTCAATGGATGCCTAGGATCATCATCCTTCTCCCTCCGTCGAGCCGAGGTGGCTGATGGAGAACCTCGACGTGGTTCTCTCTCATGCTTACTGCGCGGACCTCGCATGGACCGATTTTCAGGTAGTGGCCTGTCCCGACTCTGCCTATCTTCTGATTCCCTAGCCCTTCGATGGGATTGCCCTATTGCCAAGCTATGTTCAATTTCCTGGTCATCTTCCCTTTCAAAATTTTCCATGTATCCTTCCTCCCTTCTTGGAACCACTTCCGACTGTACCCTCTGATGGACAGGTGGGCTCCTTCCCATTTCAGGAGTGAATGGTGGAGGCAGAGGAAGCGGTTGCAACACCTGAGGCAGCGAGGCGAACGGATTTGGAGTGACTTGTGGTGTTGAGAAATTCGGCAATTGATGGGAATATGTCCTTGGCTGCCCCACTAGGTTTGATAACAGCAACATCATCTCATCCATTCTCTGATGCAGCACGACTACAGAACCTTCCATTGCCGATACCGGGCTCCTGTTGATGCTTGACCCAGGCAACATGGAATTTGATATATTCGTGTTGTTTCCTAGTGTTTGGAGAAAATCCAAATTCCTGTAGAGTGGTTGAGCGCTGCCCATGTTGGGCAAAGCTAACGACTGCGTCACTACAGGAATTTCCTGACCAGTCATGAGAGGAGATGTGGTGATTCCAGAAACTTGAAGTTCTGAAGTCATTTCGAGCAAGTGCTAGGAAATTCCTTAGGTATATGCAAAGGAGAGCTTGGATGATCAAGGTCTTCTCACTCAATGATCCAACGCTCTCAATGAAAGCACCAAATGATGATCTACGATTAGGGGTATGCCCTTTTAGGTAATTGTATCCCCGTTTGTCCTTCAAGTCCGCCCCAAGTATCCTGCAATGCGCCGGAGGAGGTCTCTGGCGTAAACTCTCCGACGGTCAAGTCAGTATGCTATGCAAGTATTAAGAGCTTAAGGACAATAACAGTCTGTATGCCTGTGTGTGTACGTGTGTATTACCTTGCCTTACTTTACTATTTATAAGCCATACCTAACAACCGTTACAATGGCATCAATATAGCAATCAATCGCCATTAAAGGGTGTAATAACTCAGTCTGCAACGTGCGTAACGGTCCTCTCATGACCGTTACGAGCCAGTAACTGATGTCATTATAGCACCCGGTTACTAGGACACCGTTACCTCCCTGTCTTGGATTTTATGAGTACCCGGTAACTCCTTCTACCGGTACCCTTTACTAACTCGTCTTGACTGTGCCCACGTGGCCATTCAACAGGTCAATACTCCCCCAGGGAAAGACTTCTTTACCCTTGGGATTTATATATGTATTATCACTTCCTATTAGGTATCTTGGTATGTCGTTAGGTGCAAACCCAGGTAGAGTTAGTACATGGAATCCTTTACTAGAATGTGTTCGTCAATGCTTAGCTAATTGGAAAGGTCGCCATTCTATCAACAAGAGGTAGGTACTCTTATTAAATCGGTTTTGCAGTCTTTCCTTATCTATTATCTCGCCCTTTTTAGAATGCTTATTGTTGTGGTCCATAGTTTTGAAAAAATCATTCGCCAATTCTTTTGGAAAGGCAATTCGGATGGCTGATTTATGGCTAAAATTCGTGGGATTTACTTGTTCGAAACCGATCTTGGGGTGGCCTAGGTTTGGGTTCGATGCTTAGTAAAAAAATGGCTTTGTTATTCAAGTGGGTTTGGAATCTTCGATCTGGTAAACGGGGTATGTGGGGCAAGATTATTAGCGAAGAGTATGGCTATAACTCGTTGTTGTTCAAGCCATCCTCCTCTAATCGTACTATGTCCAAGACATGGCAAGACATCCAAGCAATTTACGATGTTGTCTTCAGAATTTCTAGCTCTATTTGTTATCACCTCTAATCAAGAAGCAACTCTAGATCAAAGGGAATGTGGCTTGATTTAGGATGGTCTTGGCTGCTGGTTTGGGTTAGACCACTATCTCTTATTGAGTTGGAGGAGGTAAGTCGGTTACAACATTTAATCTCTTAGGTGGTGTTGTATAGATCGAAGGAAGATAAAATCATGAATTAAGAAACCCATACCTCTTTATATACATGCATGTTATTTTCTTAACAAACCCATCATTTACCAACAAGTTTATCATGTAATGAAGTTATCATCAAGCATGAATTAACAAGATCAAGAAGTAGAAAAGGAGTCGACACCACAATTTAATCATTTTCGTCTACTCTTCAAGAAAAGGGAAGAGGAAGAATGACCAATTAAGGAAGAAGGAATAAGAATCCTAACCTTGAATTTTACACTAGACCAATATTTTTTTTTTTTGCCCTTTAAATTTCCAGGACACATCACTGACACAAGAACAAGTTCATACTTCTATTTGGTGTAGACAAGTGAGAGAAGGAGAGAAGGAAGAGAACCGATGGGTCACTTGGTTGGCTTCTATAATCAAGAATAAGATAAGGTATTGTTTAGTTACTTCCAATTGGCTAATCAAGATTTTTATTTCTCTACAAATGACACATGTACTCTATGATCCTTAGTCATGTTTCCACTATCTCATCAGTTTAGTACTCCATCCGGTGCAAAATAAATGATGTTTTAGCTGTTTGCACGCGGATTAAGAAAATAATTGGTTCGGAGAAAATGAGGCACTTTTTGACCATAATACCCCAACCATCCATACCTATTTATAAATTTTGGACAACTTCATTTTGAAATTGATGGCTTGAAGCCGGGCTGGGTTCTGAAGTTGATGGCTTCTCAAGTTGGGCCAAGTGTGCAGTCGGTTGGGCTTGGTTCACGCTTGACAGAAATGACATCGTTTAATGAACGAATGTAAGCCATCGGCTCCAAATTTTCAAACTTCCCCCATTCCCAAATGACAGTATTACACCATTCTCGCAAAAATTGGGATCGAAATTTGGGGATAATTTGAAATAGGTTTCAAATTCCCTCCATTGTTTGGGATTGTATGTGGGGAAAGCAATTTCTATTAATCATTTTAAAGTCCTCAATCCCTACCCCTATTTGCTCTCCCAAACCCTTACCCCTGTTTTGAGTTTACTTGCAGTAAATCAATGGAGGATGGTGATTTTGACCCTTTCTCTGACCTTGCTGGAAACCCTAACATACCTGAATATCTAGAAAACTTAAGCCAGTGCCACGACAACCAAACTTATGAAGATGACGGAGAGGACGAGTTCGTGGAGCTCCAAAATGGCCAGGCCGGAGATTACGAGGACATTCCAGACTTCAACAGTGAGTCTCAGCCGAAAAGTGAAGATCAAGGTCATCTATTTATAACATGAAACCTGTATTTGTGTATGATCATAAACAAATTTATGTTTTCATTTGCCTAATCTGTTTGGGTTTGTGAGTTGCAGGACAACATTTAGGCAAAAAGCAACGCAAAGAGTTAAATGTTGATGACAGGGTAGTTGCATATGAGATGCTAATGCAGAAGAGTAAGAATGGGAAGCTTCGGAGATGGACAACAACTGAGGTTTCTCTTGCCTTCAAGATACCAATTCGATCTGTCCAGAGGTTGTGGAAATGAGGGAAAGAGTCTGGGAATCACAACGTTGGCCTTAACAGAGTCAAGTCCGGGAGGAAAAGGGTTGAGATTGATTGGGAGAGAATCTGAGAGATTCCTCTGAGGAAGAGGACCACTTTGAGGAATCTTTCCACAGCACTGGGAGTGTCCAGGAGACGTGTGTCATCTGTCTTGAAGAGTGGAGAGATCAGGCGGCATACTAATGCCATCAAACCAATTCTGACAGAGGCTAATTGACTTCAATGGATTGTGCATTGTCTCTCAATGATGGATCCACATTCACCTCCTGCTGATCAGAGTTTCCAAGATATGACCAATGTGGTGCACATCGGTGAGAAGTGGTTTCACATGACTAAGAAGACACAAAGATACTACTTGTTGGCAGACGAGGATGATCCAGTAAGGAAACTTAAAAGCACTAACTTTATTCCAAACATTATATTTCTAGCAGTTGTAGCTAGGCCTAGGTATGCTAGTGATGGTAATTGCACATTTGATGGAAAATTAGGTATCTTTCCTTTGGTAAATGAAGTTCGTGCTGTTAGGTCTAGTGTAAACAGATTGGCAGGTTCATTGGAACTGAAGGTAATTGAAAATATAGATAGGGATGTGATTAAGAAATTCATGATTCAAATGGTTTTGCCTACAATTAGGGATAAGTGGCCTATAGAGAACATTGGAGATCCAATCATAATCCAACAGGACAATGCCAAAACACATATCCTTCCCGATGATGTAGAATTTAGTTTAGCTGCTACCTCTTTGGGATTGAATGTTAAAATGTCATTTCAACCCCCTAATTCCCCTGATCTTAATGTCCTTGATCTTAGGTTCTTTAGGGCTATACAAAGTCTGCAAGAAAAGGAATGTGCTAGGTCTATGGTTGAATTGGTTGCAACTGTAGATAAGAGTTTTCATGAGTTTTCTGCTATGAAGTGTAATTATATATTTCTCACTCTTCAGTCCTGTATGGTGGAAATTCTTAAAATTTTTGGGGAAAACACGTATAAAATCCCTCACATGAGTAAGGATTGTTTGGAAAGGCAAGGGTTGCTCCCTCTAGTCCTGTCATGTGACCCTTTAACCATTGCAAAAGCTAGGGCTCATCTTCTCCCATAGACTGTAAGTAATCCTACTTAAACATTCTGTTGTTCTTTGTGTGATTATGGATATGGGGTAATTAATTATCTATAACATGCTTGCAGGACTACATGAGGATATCACTATGTACAGTGGTAGACAGTGGAATGGAATTTTTTGTTGGGCATAAGCAGTGATCATATAATTGATCTTTATTTTGGGTTAGGCAGATGATGAGAATATACATCAATCTAATTTATTGCATTTGCAGTCATCACTACAAATCAATCTTTTGGGAGGTTGATAGGTTGTATAGGTTATATAGGTTGTATATGATGATTAGAATATATATCAATCTAAGTTAGTGCATTTGTAATGATGACTATAGATCAATCTTTTGGGCAGTACTTAATGTATAGGTTGTATATGATGTTCATGAGCATATACATCAATTTTAGTTAGTGCATATGCAATGATCAGTAAAGATCATTTACTTGGGCAGTAGTTGATGTATAGGTGAACACTGCCATAGTCTAGAGCTGTAAAATGTATTTGTTAATTGGAAATACTAGTACAATGCATTTGCAGTGTTTAAAAAGAATGGATAATTTCTTAGTTGTATGATTATGATGATGATTATGTAGACCAAATTCTTCTTAGTTTTCTTGCAGTGATCTTATATATGAATTCCTTTTATGTTGAATGACGATGATTATGAATATATAGATCAACTTTAGGTAAGTTTACTTGCAGTGATCATATAATAGTTTACTTTATAATTCTAACATCAATTCCATTACTGTCAGTCTTATTGGCTTAATATTGAATGGTTTGTTTGGTCAACACTATCATAGTCTAGAGATGTAAAATGTGTTTTGTTACTTGGAAATACTAGTATAATGCATTTGCAGTGTTAAAAAAGAATGGATAATTTTTTGTTGTATGATGAGGATGATGATTATATAGATCAACTTCTTCTTAGTTTTCTTGCAGTGATCTAATATATGGATAGCTTCATTCTATTGAATGACTATGATGATGAATATAATGTGCAATGCATTTGCAGAGTCCACCATAATGAATCCAGCTGAGAAGCAAGATATGATCAACTTTGTTACTGAGGTTAATGAGGTGACTGTCTATCCTACGGGATTCCTGATGTTTAATTGTATGTTTGTTAGATCTGGTGTAATGAAAGTATCCCTACCTGTAATAAACACTATGGTTTAAATGTTATTGTGGGATATTTTTCGACTGCTGGATCATGCTCAAATCATGTAAAGCTGCTGCATTGATTCTATCCCTGAACAAAAGCCTTAATAGACTGGGATATTATTGATTCAATGCAGAGAATCAATTCTCAATTGTCATAGTTATGGTCCTTCCTAATACAAAACAGAGAATCAATTAGAAGGATGTTGAAATTGATTTCGTGCATATTTTGTACATATTTGAATGAAAACAAGCACATGTTTTGTGCATATTTGTGTGATTAAGAGAATAGGGGATGTGCATATTTGAATGATTACGAGAACAGGTTTTGTGCATATTTGTATGATTAAGAGTAGGGGTGTACACGGGTCGAGTTAGGTCGGTTATAGACCCAACCTGCCCTAAATTTAATGGGTCGGTTCGGGTCGGTTATAGGCACAAATAACCGCGGGATGGCGGGTGTAGCGGGTCGGATCGGTTATCCGCGGGTTGACGGGTTGGCGGTTATATTCCTTGGCCTAAAACAATGGGTCGGGCTTAAAAAAAAAACAACCAAAGTAAGTTTTTACTTCCTTTGTATTTTGTCCAGGGAGCAATGAACTGCTTAGTTGCTTCATCTGAAAAATTGATTCAACCATTGTAGGAGAACATGCAGTGATGGAAAGAAAGCATTGCAGTTTATCCAAAAAAAGAAGAAAAAAGGCATTGTAGATCCTGGGTTCACAATACAAGGAGTTTGATATTTTTAATGGTACAATAATATTTGACATAATACATATGTGCGCCCCGGATCCACAACAAGAGAGTTTTAACAAAGGTGCAAGGACCAACCTAGCAAGCATCTATCCGACTTCATTTTCCAGGAACAAAGTTAGTATCATAAGCCCATGCGTTGTTGGAGACGGGATCTGCAAGGTGGTCGAAAAGGTTCTCTCCTGGTGGTTGGTTTCGGCAGTGGTGATGGAGGAGGGCGAGAGGGTGAAGAGATCGGGTTTGAAATTCAGGGAGAGATGGGTTTGTGATTGTTTGTTTGGAGAGGAAGAGCGAGGAAGAAGAAAAGAGAAGAAAAGAGAAGAAAAAATAGGGAGCGACTGCTAAGGAATGAAAGAAATGAGAAAGAGATGCTTATATACTAAGGGTTAGGGTTAGGGGTCGGGTCGGGTCGGTTATTTTGCGATTTATGAAATGTTGACCCACGAACTGACCCGTCACTAAATAGGCGGGTCAGTTATGTATTTGTATATGGGCGGTTATGTAGTTTTTTGTGTTTTTGGCGGGTCAGGTCGGCGGGTTGGGCGGGTCAAATGTTCACCCCTAATTAAGAGAACAAGGGATGTGCATATTTGAATGAGTAAGATAACAAGGGATGTGCATTTTTGTATGATTAAGAGAACAGAGGATGTGCATAGTCGTATGCTTAAGAAAGCAGGGGATTGTGCAAATTCACATTCATGTCAAATTCGCATGAACTACTACCTATCAATGCACAATCCAAGCATTAAGCTATAAAAAATAGATGTTTATGCAAAAACAAACAAGTAATGCAAAACAGAGAAACTGGAACAGAGTATTATGTTCTCAAAATAGTTGCTTTTGCTCAAACAATTCCATATATAAACCAAACCAACAATGCAAAACTCATAAAACTGGAACAGATAAAAAGAACAGGGCATCAGTGCAACTAGATAAAACAGGCTCAAATAAGGACCCATGTTCTTGTAATTAAAGCATTCATGTAAAAAATAACAAGGGCAAATACACTTTAACCATTCAACAAAACCAATCCCCCATAATGGGAAGCCTAGCCAATATCAATTCATTAATTTGAGGAAAAATTTACATTATGAGTTTGACAGTTGAACAAAATGGAAGGTAAAAGCTGGCCATACTATCTACCATAACCACCCTAGTATATTGCAAAAAGTGGCCATCTTAACAGAAAACAACATTCTGTCTACCACAAACACACTAATATTGCAAGAACTGGCCATCCTAAATTCAACACCATTCTGTCTACAAGAAACATCCTAATATATTCAGTAGAAATCAGGGAGAAGAAGACGCAACATGTGGATGAAGCTCTCTTCATAGAATGGGTCATCTTTATGGCCAAACATACCTCGGATTGGCAACTTATTGAGATCGAAATCTCTGTCCACCTTAACTTCTGTTGTATGCATTAAATCCTTAGTGGAAGGTAGATGTAAATCAGGAATTTGATACTTCTTTGGAAGCCCATGATGGAAGCCCAGATTCCCATCTTCTTCGCTAGCCAGAGTGCACGATACCTCCTCTGCTTCCTCAACAGTCACACGGGATGCAAATTCTTCCTCGGACACAACCTTCATTTCTTCAAACACGAAGTGGTCTTCACTTTCGTATGTATCTTGCACAATGACATCCATTTCACATATTGTATCCGCCGCAACAGCCACCACGCCGACATCATCTTCATCCCCCGCCACTGCACTGACATCATCTTCAATCCCAACCACTCCAATTGAATCCGGTACGAATATACCCATACGCTCATCAATTTACACACAACTATCATCCCGTGATCATCCCAGTAATCAACAGTCACACGGGATGTAAATTCTTCCTCGGACACAACCTCCATTTCTTCAAACACGAAGTTGTCTTCACTTTCGTATGTATCTAGCACAATGACATCCATTTCACATATTGCATTCGCTGCAACAACCACCGCGCCGACATCATCTTCAACCCCAGCCACTCCAATTGAATCCGGTATGAACATACCTATACGCTCATCAGTTTGCACACAACTATCATCTTGTGAATCATCCCAGTAATCAACACCCTCCATTTGGAAATGTAGAAATTAAAACCCAAAATTTGCAATGAAATTAAACCCTAAAATTTAAGCGATGCTTACCCGATTCGTGGTGGTATTAATAGGGAAAATCTTTTGTTCCCCCGTAAATTTGAGTTTCAAACACACAAAATGGAATCAATGTCAGCGTTGAGCCAAGTCGAAGTCGTCGTCGTCGACCCCAAACGCAGGCAGGGGCACCGTCGTCTTCTCCAGCGTGGGAAACCGAGAATGTCATTTGTTTGGGTCTTGCTTTTGGATGCTAAAACGTCATATATTACGAACCAGAGGGAGTAATTTCTAACACTCCTTAATTTCAGTTCGTAAAATATATCGGTATACTAATAGAGTAGGTAAGCGAAGGATATTATACGCACCCCCGCTAGATTTAAGTCAATATCATTCTGACCAATCACCGCTCGCTTCTCCAGCTTTAATGAGACAGATTTAACCATAAAATTTTCGTTCAAATCATCACGCCATGCCAATCGTCGATGAATGCAAGTTTTGAATTTATGAATTGGGACTTGAAATTACATAAATGTGTTGTTTGATTTTCGTATATGGGTAGAAATTTGGGGGAAATGAGAATAAATGAGTTGACGATGATTTGGAGTAGAAAAAATGAGTTATTTGGGTGTTTGTAATGCCAATGGTTGTTCTTGTGGTCATATTTTCGTGTTGGAGAAGATGAGAAAGCTTGAGGTCATTCTCGTCCAGTTTTTCATAGTTGGTCTCATAACCCACGTGGTCACTCATGAACCTTTCAATTTTGAATTATTTGATAATATTACTGTTTTTCATAGTTGAGTGGTAGACCATGAAATCACATGGGACACTTTTATTTGACTAATTAAGGAATGATAGAATTTATATCAAAATGATGGAATTTGTATTTAATTGATATTGTTCAAATTGGTGGATGAATTATAATTGGTATAATGTGATTCTTGATTATACGTGATATTGTTTGGATGCAATGGATTGACATCCCTTATATGGATATTTGGATTAATTAAGTGCTAATATTTTCATGTATAGTTAACTAGGATTGTGTGCTGGTCATCTGAGTCTTAGACGTTGTTAGGAGGGTGTTAGTGAGTTGCTATCAAAGTGAGTAGATTATCTATGCTGCTATATTATTTGTTGTACACTAATCCCTTGAATATTTCTTGGGGTGTGCAACAGTATCACTACCGTGCGGTAAGATGGAATGAAAGTTTCCTTGTTATATATATATATTATATTGGTAATTGTGGTTGTGAATGACTGAATATTTCTCATAGTTACGATTTATTCGCCGATTTAAGCACGTGTTGATTATTTTTAAATACTAACCACCTATTGCGATAGTAAAGCCCGTGGGTCGCTAACAACATGGAGGTCATGTGCCACAATTGGTTGAAGAGGTGGACTGAGTTTGCATAATCTGGAAGAGTCCAACTTGTGTTCATTTCAGCGACAATATTTTTTGATCTTATAAATTTGGGCTTATCAACCGGTTGATGTGGAATGTTGAATATCTATTTATTACATTTGAGAATTTCATTCTATTATATAATCTTGTGTATGTAAGTCGGTATTAATTTTCTACTCATTAGCTCGCTCATAGTGGATTTGTTGCCTTTTTCAGGTATTGCAATGCGTGGTTGCAAAAGTCTCTCCTCTGTGAAAACTCTGCCATAGGATGTCATGTGAGTCAGGTGCGATGTCATAGGTCATTGATATACTTGTTGTCACCACCGCTGTGAGTCATACTAGTGTCATGTCACTGTGTACCTATGATACGCCTCTAGTGTAATGTGGTGATGTAACTATCATTTGGTAAGTTACATCGGTAAAAGTATATTATGTTGGTACGCTTTGCGTGAAATCGGGTAGTGGTTAGTGGAACTTGTGATGTTTATTTCTATGTGTAAACTTTTTCTGGGAGGATCCGTGTGTTGTGGAAATATATAACATCTTGTCGTTTGTTTTAGGCCAAAGCCTTGATCATTTTAATTGTGCAACCATGTTCAATCCTGTTGTGTTTGGTTGGTTCGTTGTACGCCATAGTATGGGTTAAATGGCTTGCTTTACTAGAAAAGATTGCAACTCGTTCATTCGTATACCAGAGAGGCATGTTACGCATTGAAAATGCTGCTTGTCCGCTCTGTCATACTGCTTTGGAGAATGCTTCCCACTTATTCTTGGGTCGTAGCTTGGTGGGAGAGACTTGGAATCAAGTATGGGACTGGGGCCGACTTCAAATGACATTACCCTCATCTATATATGATCTTTTTTGCAGATGGAGGTCACTTTTATACGTGCATGATAAAGATCAACTTCAGGTATGGATCGCTATTTTATATGCCATTATATGGGCAATTTGGTTGGAACGTGCGTCGATGATATATTTCGTTCCTTTACATTTGATTAAATGTTTTAGACCTGACCTTTCCTTACTCAGCTAGTGATCTAGACCGCGATTTTAATTGATTATCTACTTGGTATTATAGAGGGTTTTTTGATCCAGGATAATTTGGCGTTAGATTTACTCTCGATCATTTTTGGGATAATCTGTTAGTTTTGTATTCTTAACATCTCCCTAAGTTTTGGCTTTCGAGGGCGGATTTAATTAGCTTGATAGTGACTTGTACTCCCTCTAACTCTTGCCTTTTTAAAGTCAACGGTAAGTATTTATTTCTTAGACCATCCACAGCAGAGGATTAAATTTTAGGGTGTTATTCACTTTCTCTCACTGACACATCAGCTTAACACCCAACCAAAAAACATTTAACACCCACGCGCTCACAGCAGGGGATTATTCAGGGTGTTAAAAACTCTCTCTCCCTTCCACATCATTTGTCATATACCCCACCATATTTTTCATTTATTTTCTTATTAAAAACTCTAATTTTTTTTAGTGTCCAAATAATACAAACCTAGTCTCAATTTATAGATCTCAAAAAATTAAAAATAATGGTATATTTTTTATAATTATTTTGAGTAATTATTATGAAAAAAAACATTTAAAAAAGAAAAAAATGTAAAAAATTCGAATTTTTTTTGGTGTCCAAATAATACAAACCTAGTCTCAATTTATAGATCTCAAAAAATTAAAAATAATGATATATTTTTTATAAAATTATTTTCAGTATTTATTATCAAAAAATTGATTTAAAAACTGAGGGGGGAAAGAAAAAAAAAAGTCAGCCAATGGGCCCTGCAGCGCGCGCGTGGCGCGCTGCCATTGGCTGAATCTCAGTTTGGTCCGGGACCAAATTTTGGTTCCCGGACGAGCGGACGTGGCATTTGCACCCCTGCTGCACGTGAAAGTCATCCTTTGCTCCTCATTTGATACCCATTTGCACCGCTGGTGCTGATGGTCTTATGGGCTTTTTATATATTTCTGATTAATTCATATTTATTATATTTATTTCTCAAGCAAATAAGGAAGGGAATAGACAAAAGGAGAGACGATTTTATTTAAATTTTAAAATATTTAAAGATTAAAATTATATTTAAAAAAAAATATTGGAAGCTTTTAAGGTATTAGGAAAAAAGTTAAATAAATTTATAAACTATAATTTGTTTTACATAGTTTTTGGTTTGGGGGGGGGGAGGGGGAGTTTTAAATCAAAGAAGAGCTGATTAGCCCACACGCATAATAGCCAACGCGCATGGGCCGTATTATTCTGGGATACGCAAAACAAGGTGAAATGGACTTCGTTGAATGAGATCATCTGATACAAATTTCAAAACATCAATTCGATCAAATTCCATTTCGAGTGGAGGAGCATCTGGAACAGCGGAAGATGAATGGAAACAATTCCAATCCAAATCCCAATCCCGATCCATCCATACCGCCTGATCGTCCCGTCCGCGTCTACGCCGATGGGATCTACGATCTCTTCCACTTTGGCCACGCTCGCGCCCTCGAACAAGCCAAGAAACTGTACGCTTCCTTTTCTAATCTTCTCCATTTCATGTCATCCCATACTGAATCTTGCACTGTTTACAATTTTGTTTTTAGTTTCCTACTTCTGTTTCTGTTCTTGAGTGGAAACACGAAATTAGTTTGCCTCGTTTTCTCATGCATTTTTGTGGCACTCCTGGCTCTATAATTTTCATTTTGCCTCTTCTGCTCTGGATTCTCTTTATTTATACGTGTTTCCTCTTCCAATTTCGTGTCAATCATTATTACTAATTGTTCTTCTCTGATGTTGTGGTGGTGATTTTAGTTTTCCCAACACGTATCTGCTTGTTGGATGCTGCAATGATGAAACCACCCACAAGTACAAGGGCAAAACAGTTTTCACCGATGTCGAACGTTATGAATCTCTTCGCCATTGCAAGTATGCTTTTTCATTACCTATTCATCTTCCCAATACCTTGTTCGGTCCTTTGTTGAAAATAATTTCATATCCGATGACCTTTTATCTCAATGTTCTCATTACAATATCTTTAATCTGTTAAACAAGTCTTTTTCTTATATCTTGGCAGGTGGGTAGATGAAGTCATTCCTGATGCACCTTGGGTTACCACTCAAGAATTTCTTGACAAGCATAACATCGACTTTGTAGCTCATGATTCCCTACCGTAAGAAAACTCTCCTTTCTACCCAATACAGAACTTTTACCACAATGATAGGAACTTATTCCTTTTTGACTTTTGTAACTACATGTTCCGTCCTTATAATATCAAAAGAAGAAGAAAAAAGTGTTCCATTTATCCCCATTCTGCATTTAGTTCCTTGAAACTCACTGTGTGATGTTGTTCCATTGTAATCAGGAGGATTCAAGTATTTCTCACTCTTTGCCTTGAATTTTCTACAGCTATGCTGATGCCACTGGTTCTGGAAATGATGTTTATGAATTTGTAAGTACTATATGGCTGTTAGTGCATTCCATCTTGTTTTCCGGTGTATAGACATGCTTCTTTTTGTTTTTGTTTCCCTGGCAAATGAGAAATGGCCGTGCTAAGTGAAATTCTATTGCAGGTGAAAAAGATTGGGAAGTTTAAGGAAACACAAAGGACTGATGGCATTTCAACATCAGACATTATAATGAGGATTGTCAAGGACTATAATCAGTATGTCATGCGTAACTTGGACCGAGGATACTCAAGAAAAGACCTTGGCGTTAGCTATGTAAAGGCATGTTTCTTTTCTTAATTTATACTCTTTATACTATTATTAAATTTCTATTTCAACATGGAAAGAAAAGGACAATATACCGGATGGGTAGAAATGGGGATAAAGAGTTGGGATACTTGGCTTGACCCATGTCCGAAACTACAGGATGTAAAAAATTAACAAATCTAGGGATCCTTAGGATTACTTGTGGATCCAAGTGAACCATGGTGCACTAATGAAGTAGAGCTTGATTGTTTGATCATGCTCTCTATCTGCGCCGGCTAGGAAGCCGATGAGGATGCTGAAACTGATTGCTCTTATGGCTTTTGCTAAGGTCTCCTCCCTTGATCAGTGGTCATCCATTGCCTTTTGTGCGGGTCGGAACTTACCCGACAAGGAATTTCGCTACCTTAGGACCATTATAGTTACGACCGCCGTTCACTTGGGCTTCAGTCGCCAGCTCCCCTGTCATCCAGTCACCAACTTCCTTGACCTTGTGCTGAATTGTCTGCTATTATTTGTTTTGACTGAGTGGTTCTGTACCTTGTCATGCTCTTTGTTTCCATTGAAGAAACTCATCTACTGGTTATGCTCTATGTTAAACAGGAAAAGCGATTGAGGGTTAACATGAGACTGAAGAAATTGCAAGAGAGGGTTAAGGAACAACAGGAAAAAGTTGGAGAAACGGTGAGATATTCCTTCTTCCATGATGTTATAGTGCTTTAACACTTCTTTGGCTTCTGTTACTCCTGGAACTGTTTTTAAAGCGTTTATGTCTAATGTCATAAGTGAGCAACCCAGGGCTCATTGCTATAGTTGTAGAATGGAGGATATCAACCTCTCTCTGGTTAACACTTTTATTTTCCATCACCAATTAATACAAATAATTCTTGTGTAATATTGTGTGGATGGCAAACATATTCATATCTAGCTTATAGTAACTTTAAGTTATACCAAAGATCTGAAAATTCCTTTTCAAATATGCTGCACTTTTGTTGACTGGTGGATGGAACTGTAAGAACTACTGAGGAAGAATGCAGAGTGAAATGTTGCGTTGCAACGCAAGGAAGCCTAGAAAGAGGACTTGCCTTTTGCTTCTACTAACAATGTAGAAACGTTCTAACTTGTAATAAAAGGAAATGGAAAAAGGAAACAAAGAAAGAAAAAGAGACTAGGTTGACGCAGGTAGAGTAATGCCCACAAAATAGCCATAATGGCCATGTGCAACGGTAGCATGCCATGTGGGGTCATTAAATTGTCAATCGTATTATGCTCCCAAGAAGGGGGTTACCAGAGCGGCTGTTCTTCAGTACTATCATTCTTACAGTGTCTTTACTTTCCACCCTGTTCCTAGTCACAAAACAAAGGAGGGAATGAACATTTCTTGATCATTATATTAAAAGATGAAAGTTGATTAGTATAGGAAATTATCATGCTAGTGGAGAATCACTCTACACTTCTATCCAATCCCTTGGGGATTTTATGAGTAAGGTCATGTCAAAGTGACCTTAAATTATGTGTTAGAATATGTAAAGTATCTTTGTCTGGACTCTGGAAGTGATAGCGTCTCTTGGTTAAAGCGTTCAATTTAGGTTTAACTCTAACTATTTGTTTAGTTCTTAAGTTGATGAAAGAAGCACTTGTGATTTCAGTTTGAGCTTTTTGTTAAATCCTTTGGTAAGCTTTGGTTCTAGGAGTTTGTTGAAAACTATCTAATGCTTAATTGTAAGATGGCCTGGTTCTTTTGTGTCCCTATGTATTTTTTTTGTGTTTGTTTCCAGTCAGAACTCAAATATCTGAATCTTTTTATTACATTGTAGCTCAGATAATTGTTAACTGTGTGGATGTCACTAGAACTGTTGGGGACACTGTAGTAATCTTGGGTTTCAATCTTTTTGTTTGGTTGCTGTAACCCATGTGGAATGTTGTAGTTGCATTCATGTTTTGATTAGCAAATAACTGGTGCAAAATATCTGTTCGAGATTTATGGTTTCAAAGTTGATAATTTCAATTGTAAACGTAGATGGACAAGATAGAGATCTAGCTAACAGGTGCTCGAGATAATTAAGGGATACTGTTGCATGGCTCCATGGAATCTATCCCTTTGGAAATTGAGTTTCTTAAAAGAAATCCAGGAACACATTATCCAGTATACATAATCAAATATATTTGCAAAGTCTATCAGGACAAGTCCGTGTCAGTTTTGTTTTCTGTTGACTTGCTAAAGACATGCTGAATGCGGGTTGAAAGTATTGTGTCTGCCTGTTTCTTCAGACTTCTGGTGATATTCTGATTTTGGGTTGAGAAAATAGCAATTGTAACGCCTCTACGAGAAGATGGGGCAGGCAATGTCAGGACTATTGCCCTTCTCTTGTTATTTCCTTGTAACATTTCTGCGGGATGATTGGGTAGTGATGATCTCCATGAAGCACATGCAAGCTAATAAAGTAAACCACTCTCTATTTGTAGGCATATTCACTCAATTTGAATTTTTAATGTAATAATGAAGGCATGTAACTTGGTGTGGGTACTGTCTTTAGGAAGCAAAAACACTATATTGGGTCCATTAAAGAGTTTGCATCAGGGGGTGCACATTTGGATGGGGACTTGTTTTCTGAGAACATTTTTTTTCATCTCATGAAATGTCGTGGCTAGAACTTTGTTTACTAAATATTCTTTTCCTTTTTCCTGAATTTACTTTGTTGGAAAGAATAAACCAAGTCCAGCTAGGTGCCACAGTTCAATGAGTCTCTCTTACACCTCCGGTGGTTACTTCCCAATGGGACCAGTCATAACTGGACAGATTTGCCCCCTTGGATCTTATTGCTGTCAGAACTCCTATGCATTTTTGATTTCTTAATGCCTTACTTTTTATCCTCATTGTGTTTCCACTTGTGCAATGCTTAGATTCAAACCGTGGCAATGCATCGTAATGAATGGGTGGAAAATGCAGATCGCTGGGTGGCTGGATTTCTAGAGATGTTTGAGGAAGGTTGCCATAAAATGGTAAGTATATATTATATTTTTGACTTGAGTATAATCGCGTGCAATCCATGATGTTCGTATGTATTCGACAATTCTCATTTATTACCCACATATGATAAATCTTGCAGGGCACAGCCATAAGGGATCGAATTCAAGAGCGATTGAGAGGGTCATCAAGAGCGCTAATGCAAAATGGAAAGGATGATGATGATGAGGAAGCATACTACGATGACGATTACTATGATGATGATGAAGAATATTTTGATGACGATGAATACTATGATGAGAAGGAGGAAAAGGATGTGAAAGCAAAATAGATCTTGCAAGTAGGTTGATGTTAGAATATACTTTGTTGAGTGCTTAATTTGGTGGCTTCTGTATAGTACTGTATGACAGTTGTGCAGATGATGTTTATGAAGTGGTGAGGGAAACTTGGATTTGAGTTGGAATCAGTTATTGTAATTCTACTTTATGCTAAGAGAGCTTTGGATCAAGTCGAGACTTTTGCTATCATTTTAGTGTCACTGTTTGATCTTAGATCCTAACAATTTACAGGGGAAAGTGGCCGTATTTTACTCCACAGAACTAAGCTATTTGAGTCGAGATGAATTTTGTTCATGTTTTTTCAGTTTTCAAATTAGGTCTCTATGTTTAGAAAATTACAAATCAGCCCTTATGTTTGGTCAATCACTCTTAAGTAAGTCCGTTTCTATAAATTTCCTAGAAGAAATAATTTCAGGTTATTATAAAATGTTGATTTACTGCATTTCAAGTTTAAGCTCGTTCATTTTGTTAGTGAGTTTTTCCTTCTTTTTATTCATCTCATAAATAGTACTTAAAGTTTATTGTAAGTATCTTACAATTCATCAAAAGTACGAGAATTATCATAATAATTAGGGGTGGCAATATGGGACATTGTCTATATATCTGTTCCGTCCGTCCAATTTTAAACAGGATATGGATAACAATTTTAATCCCATTTAATAAACCGGACGAGTCAAACCCACCCCGCTCTGCACGCGAACAGACGGGACAAACCCGACGGGTTCCCATCTATCCATTTATTATTTACTTTTTTTAACACATTATTTAATTTTAAAAAAATATATGTTTATCTAATACTCTCATCCTCTATCTCTCTCCTAGCCCTAACCGCCGCACCTCCGCCGCCGCACCTCCCTCCTTCTCCACTTCGGCAGCACTTACAAACCCATCCTCTGCCTCCTTCATCGGCAGAGCGACTCCGACTCTGACTCCGAGTGCTTTCTGCTGCCTCTAGAACAAGTTTTGAAGAGAATCCCTCTCATCAAATTCCCTCCACGACATCTCAAACCTTTCGGTTCGTCATCTCCTCTTCCTCCTCCTCCTTCTTCCCTTCAAAACTTCCTTTTGTTATCAGTATTTCTTCCATCTGCTCTTTTTGCTTGGTCTGTGATTCAAATGAAATATTGTTCCCTACATGTTAATCAGTAGATTTTAAATCGTTTGTTTTTTAGTTAATGGTGCTGGATTGATGTTATTGGGGTTGTATTGGTGTTAACGATGATAATGATGTTAATGGTGGTGTCACTAGTGTGTCGAGTATTGTTTAACTTGTTAACGATGAATCTAGCTTTTGGAGTATTGATACATTTTCATGATGTTAATGGTGTTGTATTGATTATGTAAGATCAGACTAAATGAAAGGATTAGCCTGGGTGATAATTGCTATGGTGCTAGTTCTGTAAAATCAAGGCTGCAGTATTCGGTGCCTAATCCAGGTCTTCCTTCTCTAATCGAGTAGCAATCTGCTAATGAATAATTTCTCGATCCTTCTTCAAGACCCACTACTGCATTCTGTCTACTAGTTTTGGATCCAAATCAGGCTAATCTCTTGAGTTTATTGCATGGAATTTGTCTCCCATCTTAATATTGATACACCTTGTGGAAGGCTTCACTGATGACACTATTTATGAACATGTTAATACATATTTTCTTTATGGCTATTATCAATGTTTGTGTTGGTGTATAACATACAAATTGCATTTCACTTTACTGCCTGCAATTGTTCTTCTGGTATTTTTTCTTTGCTTATAACTCCTAATGAAATATTTCTCTTTTAGCTTTCTGTCTTCAGTTTTCTGTCTTCTAGCTTTCCTTAGTTTCAACTAATACTAGGTGACAGATGATATGAGCATGGAAACCTCCCTTCGAGCCCTACATGACCACGCCGAGGCCTTGCCCTCGCAGGCCCGTGCCCCGCATTGCCATCGCACGCCCTTGCGCACCCGCGCCCTCACCTTGCGCTCGCACGTCCGTCCTGCCCTCGCAAGCCCGCGCCCGA
Organism: Viola odorata; assembly: GCA_963691705.1. Classification (NCBI taxonomy): domain Eukaryota; kingdom Viridiplantae; phylum Streptophyta; class Magnoliopsida; order Malpighiales; family Violaceae; genus Viola; species Viola odorata. The sequence goes on from OY829537.1 coordinate 60,622,317, forward strand.
ATTGCCCTCGCAGGCCCGAGCCTCATCTTGCCCTCGCGAGACCGTGCCCCATCTCGCCCTTGCCGTCTAGGCCAAGCCTGCCCGTCTAGGCCAAGCCCACCAGTCTAGGCAAAGACCGACGCTCAAGACCCTTTGTTAAGGGTATGTAGGGGTTTTCCCCATGTAATAACCTAGTAGTATAAATAGTGAATAATAGGTTCATTTTAGACTTGTCTTTGATTTTGAATATGATTTCCATCATAAGACCACTTAATTTAGGTTAGTTAAATAGGGTTCTTGAAACCTTTATCCTCTTCTCCTCTTGGATTAGAGATCCTTGTATGCTTGTGGTAAGGTTGTCTAAGAATTACCCCTAGAAGGGTTTACCGTGTATGCAAGTTTGTTTATTGTTCTTCATCAATACACCTTCATCTTCAACCATAAATCTGCTGCACTCTTCCGCAATCTCCTTGCGATGTTATCTTCTCCATCAACTCCATCCAATCGTCAATCCAACCTCCCAAAGAGGCCTAGATCCGTGTAAAGGCTCCAACCGGAACCAAGCTCGTATCAAGTGGTAGCGGAGCTCCAGCTGTCCTCTAGGTTGGTTTTCCTTGGTTCTCTCACCTTTCCCTCCATTTAAATCGCTTCCCCTTCATCTCTTCTTTTTCGTTTGTGCTGGTCAGAATGTTTCTGTCTAGGACTCAGTTTTTGAGTCTGTCTTCTTTTCTATTTTGTGTCTGTTTTCTACGCCATAAAAATCTGAAAATTTTTGTGCTTAAATTTCTTTGTGATTAGAACAAATTTTGTTTTTGAGTCTGCTGCTGACTCTGTGATTTTTACACACTTTTTGACCTTGAAAGAAAAGTGTGCAGAAATCGCGCGAGAAAAACAGTTCTGTCTTTTGAGTCTGTTTTCTGTACCTTCCACTTGGAATTTAGTTTTTCTTCCTTCTACAAAGTTGTAGATAGGAGTCTTTTGAGTTTGTGTAGTGATTTTTAGAATTTTTGGTCCACTTTTGATTTACCTTATGACCAGAAGGCGAAAGTCTGCTTGGTGTTCTTTGTGTTCATCATTGTAAACGTTTTACTTTTTGTGTTTGATTATTGTGGGAACCAAAAATTCCGAAACTTGGTGTTTGTGTGGTTTAAACTTCATAATATCTGTGGTAATTAGTGGCTGATTTTTGGAGCTTCCTATGGTGGCCATGAGAGCCATGTGGCTTTATTCACATTTGCAATATTAATTGCAACGTTAAGATCATATGTTCTTTTTTTAGTTTTCGCCAAGAAAAAAAAAACTACTCTCTGGTGCACAATAAATGACTTTTTTTTATGAATTCTTACTGTTCATAATACTTGTCATTTTATCTTTTCCGAATCATATATTTTCCGGAAATGACAATTTTTTTTCATGCATCAACCCAATTTGATAATGGTGTGATAATTTGAGTGGAAATTAGGAGTAAAAATGAAACAATGTGGAATAAAATAAAATCAAAGATCATTGTTCTACGAATTTTTACTATCCCAGAACGTTATTTATTTTGCCCCGGAAGGAGTAGGAAATTAGGGGGTAGGGGGGCTATGTTCGGATCATTACAGATAAAATCATAAAACTTGAACCCATTGGCAGACCATTCCCATGTTGCAATTAATGCCCGTGCCTCGAGCTGAGCCTTGGCATTGATAGGGGAGCTTCATTTTTCTTTTTCTTTCTAATTTTTAAAATCAAAGAGTTTTAAAAAGAAATTAAAGGATATAAATATTAAATTTATAATATTTAGCTCTCAAATTTTATTAATATTTAGCTGACTTATAACGCAAGGAAATATAACAAGGATTATTAATTAGGGTGTTTTCTGATGCCTGTGGAATTATTATGTCACTAAAAAAGATAAAAAAAAACAAAATTGCAATTAATTCGACGATGTGTTATCGAAAGAGATGTCGTTAGGCCTACCTCCCATCAGAGGGATTGAGCACAAGATTGACCTAGTACCGGGATCGACCTTACCTAACCGACCAGCTTACTAGTGCAATCCTGAAGAAACCAAAGAACTCCAACGTCAAGCGGACGAACTTATAAGTAAAGGATTCATCCGGGAAAGTATGTCGCCATGTGCAGTACCGGTACTACTAGCACCCAAGAAAGACGAAACATGGCGCATTTGTGTGGACTGTTAGGCCATCAATAAAATTGATAAGAGTCCGGGAGACACTGAGCAGGATCGGCCTGATCTGGGCTAGTCGGGAACACTGTACGGGGGTCTTCGTCACCTGCAAAACACCGGAGGGGGTCTCCGGCGTAAACACTCCGATGCCAAAGTCAGTGTGAGTAGTCAAAATGGCAGGGGTTCAGCACGCTGTCTTAAGCTTATCTTTTGTCTGAAAAGGTGGGGGTATTTATAGGCAAAGGAAGGAGTGTACCGATAGGGGGTAGGAATTATCCTTGGTGGATGTCGCTGGGGTGATAGATGTCGCTAGGGTGGCAGGGAGTGATGTCATGCGGGATGACGTCATGCGGAGTGACGTCATGGATGACGTCATGCGGAGTGACGTCATGGATGACCTGGGATGGGATGCCGCCGTGCGGATGTCGCATGAGAGCCCTCCCGCTGATGTCGACCATCCCAGGGTCGGACGCCAGGCTAAGGGCGGTAAGAACAGAGTCTCGTCTCCCTCGGCGGGTACAGTATGCTGGCCGAGTCACCCAGCGGGGTAGTGGAGATGCCGCTTCTGTGGTATCGATAGTTATCATATGCCCAACTGAAAACGAGCCTTAGTGTTTACCAAGGGCTATCATTGGTCTTGCCCCTTCAGAGGTTTCTGCATTAATGAGGGCTCGATAGTCGATAAAGGCATATTTTTCAGAGCACCTTTTTTCCTGAGTCTATAAATAGGCCTTTCATTTTGCACTTATTTCCATAATTCTCTCAACCTTCTTCATATCTCTCTTCGATTTTCCTCATCTCTTTTCCTTCAATGGACGAGATCACCAAGAAATTTCTGCTATCCAAAACCCATACCTTGAGAAATCTGACCCAGGCTGACATCGATTTTTTTGGGTCGTTGAGCACCAAGACTTCGGAGGATATCTTGGAGCTCCAGGGAATGTTGACTCCCCTACAGGCTAGACAGGCTACTGTTACCATGGAGGACTTCAGTCCCGTGGAGAAAGTGGTGAAGTTGTCAGCGGCTGTCTCTCAAATTCAGCTGCTTATGACAATGCTGCAGCATAGGAAGGACTTGCTGGGGTGCTGCCTGAAGGGCATGAGGGCCTATTCCTCTGAACTGACCACTCTTGCGGATGCCCCGAGGGAAATTCCTTTCCTGGAGTGGGAGGATGATAACGCTGAGTCGAATGCCTAACCAGCGATGGGGATCCTCTCGGCGTGTCTTTCTGTGCTCCTCTGGGGCCACCTTTTGTAACCCCGGGCCGCTAGGCCTTTTTTAAATCTCGGGCCATTAGGCCCTTTAAATAAATAAATATGCTTTTCCTTATTAGCTTGCCGCGCTGTCGATGCTTTTCTTCTTTCTCATGTCGTCTTTCTTAAAAAACAACTTCTATTCTCACTAATTGTGAGCTTGGTGTCCCTTGGGATCCCATAACTTTATTTGCCTACCTGGCTCATAATGACGATTCTCTCATGTCCCAACCGTTCTGAATATATTTTGCGCCGTTTTTCAGTGCTAACAGATTGGGCAATGGTTTTGGTGCCTTTCGGTTGGTGTAGACTTTCGACAGTTGCGAAGTCAGATCTTTCCCCCAATAGTCGCTATCCCTGGTAGTATTAATTGTCCTCGATAATACGTGAAAAGGTAGGCACGCTTCCTTGCCTCGGCTATATAATGGGGCTCTTTCTTTCTTTTCCCTGTTCATCTCTTCTTTTCTCCTTTCTTCTTACTCTTACTGATATTTCCATGGTTGACTCCTATTTTTTGTATACTGCTGCCCGTGATTCTCCCCCGACCCCTCCAAATTCTCCCGACTCCGACAACCCTCCTCCCTCACCTCACTGGAGGCCTGCCAGATGTTCTGCGAAGTGTCGGGGTCATAAGAAATCGAAGAAAACAAAGAAATAATCTTTTGAAGCCTTCTTTGCCGACTTTGAACCTCACTATCTCTCGCTGCGGCAAAAGGATGAAGTGTCACCATCCGTTCCTTGTCCTTTTCCCAAGGGTAGGACTTCTGTGCAAGATGCCGCTCCAGGACTGGTTACCCCGACCCTGGAGGAAGGCTCCCGCGCCGCTTCAAAGGAGGAAACTGCCCCCACGACAGGTTCCGTGGCTAGGCTTGGTAAAAGACCTTTCAGGATTGACGAGCCCTTTCCTTTCTACAATAGTGGGTCACCATTGTCTCCGGAGGATTATGATTATGTCTACGACATACACTGGGCGGATGAAGACTGACAATGCCGTACTCGTTGTAGATGCCGCTGGCTTTCTCTTTCAGTAAATAAAATAAAATAAAATAAAATGTCATTTGCGTTTTTCTTTTCGCTTTTGATATAATGCCGCTCTATGGGATAAATGCCGCTGGACAGCCAATTACCGCTTCATACGACCATTTTTCTAGGGTTTCTTGTAATTAACGAGCCTTTCTTTTGCGAAATTCGAGGTGAGCGCTTGACTTTAAGTTTTCTGTCAGGGTCTTTCCACGTGCCCCGTTTGTCCCATACGTGTTCTGCTGTGATAGGTTGCCCTTCTGCTTGACTTTTCCACCGTCTCTTTTAAAAGGAAAAATGCTTCTTCTTTGTACCCTTTTGCTTCTTTTTATACTTCACAACTCTCTTCGTTCTTCACTCGCTCCGAGGAAATTCTCTCGTTCGCAACCAGACGATTCGCCTATTAATTTCAGTCTTCTCTCTCAAGGTACTCTACTCGATCTTGCTTTGATTTTCCTTTGCTGCTTTATCTATCATGCCTCGCACGAGATCTCAATCTAGTTCTTTAGTTACCCCTAGGCCAATTTCTCGATATCCTGAGCTTGAAAACACCCCTAGCATCTTTACTTGCCCTACTATCTTACACCTTGAACTGGAAAGCAATAACATTACCTTCCCTCGTGGTTATCGCCCCACTATTCCCTTTGACACTATGAGGCTTCATAGCCGGCTCTGGAAAACTCATAGGATTCTTTATTTTAAAATGTTTCAATATGGGTTCCGCCTCCCAGTTCATGACACGCTAGAGCGTGTGCTGCGCGAGCACGGGCTTAACCCTGCGCAGATCATCCCTTCCTCATGGAGTTGCATCTACACCTTCCTTCGTGCTTGCGAGTTAAAAGATATTCTTGCTCCCTCTATCGCTTTATTTCGCAAGTTCTTGACTCTGGTTTTTCGCGACGGCTTCATTAATATTATTCCAAGGTGGGATGACGCCCTAGTGAGTCCTTTTTGGCAAAAATTTCAAGGATTTGAGGAGAACGTCGAAGACTGGAAGAGCGGTTTCTTCATTGTCGAATTACCCTCTCGCCTGTGGCGTTCTGACTTCAACCTGGAGGTAGTTGATTGGGTGAAGCCAGCGCCTCTGTCTAGGGAAGAGTTGGGTCAGGCCAACGCTTTGTTAGAGATGGAGTCCTCTTTCCAGATCCGAAACTTTGCTTTGTACAGGCCTTTAACTGAGTGTACCATAGGTGAGCTTTTGAGCTTCTCCGCTGCCTTACTTACCCCTTGTTTACTAACATAACTTTTCGCAGGGGAGACTATCGCTCGCCCACTCTCCGAAGGTGACGTTTCTCACAAGGTTGTCGCGCCTTCAACGACTGCTCCCTCTACTTTCGCTGGGGCTCGAGCTGATCACCGTATGCCCATAAAGAAAAGAGCTATAGACGAGATTCTTTCCAGGGAAAGCGGTTCCTCCCTCCGCACTTCCCGCTTCGTGGAGAACTGGTTACCTAGTCGGAAGAAAAGGTCCGGGTCTGGCTTGCCAGTGACTGAGATAAAGATTTTATCCTACGGAGTCGAGGACATGGAGGACATGGATACGGAACTGAGCCTCCGCCCGGCTTCCTCAGCTCAACGAAAGAAACTAAGGGAAGCGAGCGAAGCTCAAGTGACAAGGATGGCTGCTCGATCTCCTCCTGCCAACACTACAAATACCGTCGCTTCCCAGACTGTCGTTTCTCCTGACACCACTGAGGGGGGTGCCGCTTCACTGGGTGGCACTTCCTTGACTCTGGGGTTGGCTGCCCCCAACAAGACCTCCCCTGCCGCGATGATGCCACCGCCATCTGCTGCAGATTCTGCTCCTGTTATGGAAACTCCACACTCGCCCATTGGCCCCTGTATTCCTGACGTGCCTCCATTAGTCCCAAGTGGACCTGGTTCTTCTCACTCTCCCCTGAAGTCCCCTTGTCCGTTGTTCCTTACTTCAATTCGAGACGTTGGGGGCTCAGGCGGTATCTCCGCCCCTTCCTTTGTTGCTGATCTTTCCCCTGACGGACCTCAAGGGGCCCATTCTCACCGGCTAAATCTGTCAAAATTTGGGACTGACGGGTTCCGCGCCCTGGGTATATCAGACCCCTTGTCGCAAGATCAGCCCACGGCTATCTTGGCCTGCGAAATGTTTCGCGCCTCCGAGGACGAAAGTAGGCTACTGCAGCTTCCTCCTGAGGTTCAGTGTGTGCGTGTCATGAACAACTGCCTTACTGCCTTTCGACAACTTCATTACTTCATCAAGACTCGTGGTACACAATCTCAAAACTCTGGTGCCCTAGTAAAGGTAGAGGAGTTGTCGCGACTCCACAAACACGCTCAAGCCGAACTGCGCGAGTGCCACGCTGACCTCACTCGGGAAAGGTCTAAAGGAAAAGCCCAGGTTGAAGCTTTGGAGGCTGAGCTGGTGGCTGAAAGGAAGAAGAAATCCTTCCTTCTTGAGGAGATATCATCCCGCGATGCCGACCTGAAGAAAGCTTCCACGAAGGTGGCCTGGTGGAAGAAGAAGACTGAACAAGCCTTTATTGCTGGGGTCACAGATCAGCACCGCGGTAGGGCCACTGATCCCGCTGAGGTCGCCAGGTATGCCTCCGCGAGGATGAAAGAGATTGATGAGAGCCAAGAGGGTTTCCTCTCCTCTGAAGAGGAGTAATAAGTCAGTGCCTAGGGAGGGCCCATTTGATGCCGCTTGATTGGGGGTGTCGCTTCTTTACTTACTCCCTTGTTGTATTATTTTTCCATTTGGACTTTGACGTCGCCTCCTTGCTTGTAATAATTAACAAATCTTGTAAACTTGACCAAATAATACGTGTTTCTTAATGATGTCGCCCTTTATCACTTGCCGCTTGACTACTTTTTTCTTCGCACTTCGCCTCTTGCGTGCCGTGGCATTGCGACTTGCCGCTCCTTTTCACTGGGTTTGACTGCCCCCTTTTTCAGAGCATTTAATGCTCTGACTCCTTTTACTTGATACGGAGGAGACAGTCATGATGCTCTGAGCCCACGTGTCTCAAAGGGGAGCGCTAAGGGAATAGCTAGCTGAAAATGTCTTTTCGCTCCTCAGGGATTGTACCCGCTTCCACGCCTCTTGTCCTTGACACGTCACACACCACGATCGCTTGACCCGTCGTTCCCTTTAATCCTTAGGGTTATAAAAACCCTCACGTGCTCTCTTCTTATCTTTTGTTACCTTTCTCTTTGGAAAACAAAAAGAAAGAAAAGAAAACACAATTCCTCTTCTTCCTCCTACAATCCGCCGCCGCCCGGGTGCTTCGATCTTCCTCTCACAAAAGGTACCTTCCTATCTATCCTTTGTTTAACCTTGCCCATGGCTCGTAATCGCCACTATTTCCACCATTGCTTCCACCGTCGTCATTCGACGGCGCCTGCGGAGTTATAATGCCACTCTCGACCAGTTGGAGGGGTATTCTACTGAAGTTGCCCTAAAGTCGCTTCGCCTTAATAGCGAATTATCTGGCAACCGTAGGGTTCTTTATGCTAAAATGTTTCATTATGGTTTTTGGCTGCCTCTAGATCCTTTAATCGTCGAGTTACTCTCTGAATTGGATTTAAATGCTGCCCAGTTGAGTCCAAATGCCTATTGTGGCATTTATGCTTTTATAGCCCTTTGTAGATACATAGGAAATGAATCTCCTTCTTTGTTGTTGCTGCGCTCCCTTTTTCAATTATACCACCATAACAATGGCATCATAGTGATATCGCCTCGCTATGACGTTGAAGCCCTAAACCCCTTTACCTGGAAGCTGCTGTTCCTCGAATCTTCTGTTGACGCTTGGAAAAAAGGATTCTTCATCGTCAATCTGCCCAAGCCCTTGTGGCGGAGCGGGTTTAATCTAGTCATCAGAGATGCTACCTGGGGTGGCAGGCCACACTTAGGACCAGTTGACCAAGGCTGGCTGGACAAGCTACTCAACCTGTCGGGGATTCCTAGGGTTCGCACTCGCGAACTTGCGTACTGGGGCGACATCCGGGATTGCATTCAAAGTGAGCACCATCCCTTCATTCGCTGCTCCCCGTCAGTACTAACTCTAATGTTCTTTTCTTATTTCTGCAGATCCTCCCGCCGGGTGGAAACCTGAGTGCATCAAGAAAAGAGAAAGAAGAGCTCAACAGAAGAAAGAAAAAGAGGCTCTTTCTGCCGTCTCGACCGGTGCCGCTACTGACACCACGCACGCGTCCACTTCCACACCTAAGTCCTCTTCTCTTCCTCGAGTGGAGGCTACTGCCACATCAACTATTGAGCCAATTTCCTCCCCCAGCATTGTTCCCACTCGAGCGTCATCTTCTCGTCCTCCCCTTGCCAAAAAGAAGAAGAGAACTCTCCACATTCGCGTTATCGCTCCTACCCGTCCTCCTGTTCAGGTGGTTTTTACAAACTTTTCTCCGTCTATTTGTTTCGTTCGTTTCTTAATTCCCCTTTTTCTTTCGTACGACATAGACTTGTCAGGCATTCTTGGCCCCAAGCGACCGCGTCCTAATGAAGACACCCCTTCCGCGGATGACTTTGCTGCTGGTCAGGGAGGGCAGGGCGGCGTCACCAATACCGGCCCCTTGGTGGGTAATCAAGGCTCTGGTCCGCCAGGGAACGGTTCACTCTTCTTTTGTCGCGTCATCTCCTCCTCCTAGCAATCCCTTGGGCTTTCGGGAGGATCTTGTAGAGGAGGACTTTCCATCCCTACCAACCGGTGGTTTCAATATTGATGCTGGACCATCTAATCGTTCCCCTCCGTCCCCTCCTGATGTCTCCTTCGTTCCAGCTGCTGTTCAAACGATCTCTCCTTCTCTTCCCCCCATAGACACTCCGCGCATGGTGGCTGACCTAAGCACTATACTCTCTAGCGGAGCCGTCACCCATCACGTTGACTTAAGTAACATTCGCCAGCGCGGGTTCCCAGCATTAGGAGGCGACAACTCCCTAGCGATATCCGCCTATCTGGCAGGACATCTGTTGTCGGTTGAGGAGGAGGAGCAGGCCTTCCTCTCCGTTGCCGAAGGTGAGCAACTGTAGCGGATAAGGACCCAACTATTCTCTGGCTTTCAGGATTTTCATTACTGGTCCAGGAATGTGACGAGACGAATGAGCTCTCTCCACTCTTCCTCCCAGGAATGGCGCACCGCTAATCACCAGCTCTTAAAAGAAGTCAACAAGTACCAAGGGGAACTTAATAAAACTCAGGAAGAGCTGAGGAAGTGTGTTGAAGAGCGACAATGTGCGGAAGCCAGTTTAGCAGTTGCGAGAAAGGAGCTGGAAGAGGCCAGAGGACGCGAGGCCACAAGGGATGCCGCCCTTCAAGCGGAGCAGGGTAAGAATGCCGCGCTTATGGAAGAAACGACAGACAAATGTAAATGGTTTCTGGAACAAACTGCGGGCCTCATGGCCGACTGCTTCATTGAGCGTCATGGCCGCAATCAGTTCGACGCTGATGCCATCATCCGCCTCTTCAAGCAGAAGTCTGGGTTCCTCACGGAAGAGGGCTATCGCCAAGCGAAGAGGCCACGGCATGACGAGGGGGACAGCAGCTTGCCCAGGCCGTAAATGTTACTTCTCTTTTTTGTCCATCGAGCGCCCTCACTTCTTTGCCCTTTTTGTGTTTTTGGGGCCTTTTGCTTAAACAAGTCTCCCCTCTTGTATAAACAGTTTGCACAATTTACCGTCATTTTACTTTATCAATGATCTTTCTCAATTTGCTTCCGTTAGGCCTTCTTTCAAAACTTGTTGCCACCGTTGAACTGATGTTGCCTGCGCCTTCGAACCTCCCTTGCAGAGTCGCAACACGCAATGTCGTCACGCATTTCTCTCCGCGCGATAGGGTAGATCTGATCTTCACCATTATCTCATACCGTGCTTTAAGACAACGGGATCTCCCCTTTGGATGCTCTGCCTTTCCGCAGCGTCATTATTTTCTGAAGTGCTTCATCACTTTCACGCTTTACTAAATTTTCTGCACATTTTTACTTATAACTTTCGTTAGTAACGACATACTCCAAAAAGTCTTAGTTACCTTGGGTCATTGCCGCGCGTGCTCCCGACTCACTTAGAGCGATCCCTCCGAGATGTCGCTTGTGCTGATTTTTCTGCACATTTTCACTTATCATTTACATTAGTAGCGACATCTGCTAAAATATCTTGATTACCTTGGGGTGTGGCCATGTATTTCTCCAACTCACTTGGCGCGATCTCCCCCGATGTCGCTCGTGTCACGTACTCATCCAGCCAAACTTCACCGGGTTTGTCCCTTCCGGTTACTAGCTAGGGTACCGTGACTTCTCACATTTCCTCAATCGGTCGGGAAGTGCCACCTCTCAGTGCGCCGCCTGATCAGGGCCGGCCATCACGAGGATAGGACTTTTCACTTCCTCAGCGTTGTCCTCGCACCTCGGAACGTGCCCCTTCTTAACGAGATGCCTATGTTAGCGCTACCATCGTAAGGATAGGATTTTCACTTGCGAGGTGGAGTTTTTATCTTCCCTAGGGTCGTGCCTCACTTAATGATCATCCGCCTATGTGAGCACGGGCTGTCACAAGGGTAGGACTTTACACCCCTAGGGGAGTCGGGGCGTGCCCTCTCTGGGTTTCCCCAGGATAGGATTTTTCACTCCCGACAATGCTGGAGCATGTCTCGTCTTAGCGAGCCGCCTGATCAAGGCCGGCCTCACAAGGCCAAAATTTTTCACTTCCAACACCATATATTTCTAGGATCACCGGGGCGTGCCTCGTCTTGACGACCCGTCTGTATTACCCCATTCTGCCCCAAGGTTAGGACTTTTCACCCCCGACATCCTCCTTTCCTTGTTATCTGCACTTCACACAGACAACCAACAAGGAACAAGAAATATTTCCACAACAATTGTTAGACCATGCCCAACGGCATATCAAATTCATAATTTCAATTTCCAGACCATGCCCAACGGCATGTCAAATTCTATCATAACATAATTTCAATTACTAGACCATGCCCAACGGTATGTCGAATTCTATCATAACATAATTTCAATTACTAGACCATGCCCAACGGCATGTCACATTCTATCATAACATAATTTCAATTACTAGACCATGCCCAACGGCATGTCGAATTCTATCATAACATAATTTCAATTACTAGACCATGCCCAACGGCATGTCAAATTCTAGCATGATATAATTTCAATCGAGCAATATTCCAAGAATTAGGTAAGGGAGTACCGTCAAGCGTTTCGAGGTGGTACCCCCCCTTTCCGATAACACGAGTGATGCGGTATGGGCCTTCCCAGTTTGAGCTAAGTTTCCACATTTGTTGGCCCGCCGCTCACTTGTCCCTGAGCACCAGGTCTTCCGCCTTGAGCAGCCGCTCCTTAACATGTCTGTTGTGATACCGCGCCATTCTTCTTTTGTAGTGCATTATTTTCAAGAGAGCATCCTCGTGCGCCTCAGGCAGCATATCAAGGTTAGCTCGTAACCTCTCCTCGTTTAATTCCTCCTTGAAAAATTCCACCCTTAAGCTTAGGGTGCCGATTTCGACCGGCGTTACCGCTTCGGTACCAAAAGCCATCGCAAAGGGCGTTTCCCCCGTACTAGTTTTGACGGTCATGCGGTAAGCCCACATTACATAGGGTAGCTCGTCTGGCCACTTATTTTTCGACCCCTCAAGATTTTTCTTAATACCGCTCAGGATGCTTCGGTTGGTTACCTCCGCCTGGCCATTAGTCTAGGGATGCGCCACAGAGGAAAACCTCTGTTCGATCTGGAATTCTTCACATTGCTCTTTGAAAAATCGGCTGGTAAACTGTGCCCCGTTGTCACTGACTAGGACTCGAGGCACCCCGAAACGCATGATAACTTGGTGCTTAAAGAAGTGCCATACCTTCTCCGTCGTAATACTGGCTACCGCTTCCGCTTCTGCCCATTTGGTGAAGTAGTCCATTGCCACAATTACAAATTTCAGTTGGGACCTCGCCTTAGGAAAAGGGCCTAAAATATCGATTCCCCACTTGGCAAAAGGACAAGGTGTCACGATCTGAGATATTTCAGTGGCGGGCCGTCGAGGGATTTTGGCAAATTCTTGACACTTATGGCATGATTGCACAAAGTTGTTACAATCCCTGCGAATAGTGGGCCAATAGAATCCCGACCGGAATACCTGCGCGGCCATGGTACCACCCGACACATGCATGCCGCAGATCCCTTCATGAATCTCACGCAGGGTATGGAGGCCTTCTTGTTCCGTCATACATTTTACGGCTGGGTGCGAGAAACATCTCCGAATTAACTCCCCATCATAATAAGTGCACCTTGCCTCTTGCTTCAGTACTTTTTTCTTCTCTGCTCTGTCGCTTGGCAACTCGTCGTGCTTCAAAATTTTTATCATAGGGACCCTCCAATCCTTTTCAATCTCCTCCACACATAGCGATAACTGTTCCTCCATGAAGGACGGTAATAACCTTTCCTCATAGTACACGCCTTCTGGTATGGCAGCCTCCTGATTGGCTGCCGCTTTGGCAAGATTATTCACCTCGGTATTGTCCTCCCGCGGAATGTGTTCGAAAGTGACACACACGCCGCTTTGTTCAATTTCTGCCAACTCCCTTTTCACTTTCGAGAGGTATTGCGCCATGATCGCTTCTCTAGCTTGGAAGTGTCCCAAGACTTGATCAATTATCAACTTGGAGTCCCCTCGTATTTTCAACCGTGGGTCCCCTGCTATCAGGTCGTTCTCAGCTTTGGTGAAGAGATTTCTTCCTACTCTAAGCCCCGCTAATAACGCTTCATACTCTGCTGCGTTGTTGGACAATGGTTGTAGGATTCTAATGGCGTGCCGCACCTGCACATCGTATGGCCCGATCATGTATATGCCAGCTCCTGCCAGCTCTTGATTTTTGGCGTCATCCACATAGATGACCCATAAGTCCGCAGGGGCTTCCGAGGGTAGGATCTTTGCATCACTCTCTTCCTTCTCGAGCGGCTCCAACGCCTTGTCCCCCGTAAAAGTACACTCGGCGATAAAATCTGCCAAAACCTGAGCTTTTACGGATGGCCGAGTTTTGTACTGTAATTCATACTGCTCCAGCTCAATTGACCAAATCAACATCCTCCCCGAGGATTCTGGTTTCCTAAAAATCCTTCTCAAAGGCTTCTCATCTTTCGTGTGGACTGTATCAGGGTGAATGCCACCTTCTCAATGTGGGTGTATCGCACCTCGGCATCCTTTAACACATGACTAACAAAGGAAACGGGTCGGTGGGCGTGATTATCCTCCCGGACCAAAACGGCACTGACCACTTCATCCGCGATGCCGAGGTATAAGAATAAGGTGTCGCCCGGTTTCGGTCGTGTTAGCACCAAGTCGGATGACAAGTAAGTTTTCAAACCCACGAACGCCTCTTCGCACTCTTGTGTCCATCCGAAAGGAGCTTTCCTGCGTATGACTTTAAAAAATAGCAAGCACTTCTCGCCCTGCTTAGAGATGAACCGTCCTAGAGCAATGACGCGTCCTGTTAACCTCTGAACTTCCTGGAGGGTTCGCGGCGATACCATATCATGGATAGCCTTAATCTTTGACGGGTTCGGCTGGATGCCCTTTTGGCTTACCACATACCCCAAAAATTTCCCCATTTGAAATGCAAATGCGCACTTGCGAGGGTTCAATTTTATCTGGTACTTCCTCAATGTGTCAAACACTTCCTGCAAATCAGCCAGATGGTCGCTGAAACTTCTGCTTTTGACCAATACATCATCTACGTATGCTTCTACATTTTTCCCGATTTGCTTTTCGAACACTCTGTTGGCCATACGCTGGAAGGTTGCCCCCGCATTCTTTAAACCAAACGGCATTGCCGTGTAGCAATAGGTGGCCTTCAGAGTTATAAATGCCGTCTTCTCCTCATCTTCCTTGGCCATAGGAATTTGGTGGTATCCAGAATTGGCGTCCAAGGAACTCAAATACTCGTACCCTGCCGCTTGATCGACCAGCTGATCAATTCGGGGAAGCGGATAACAGTCCTTAGGACAAGCGTCATTCAAGTTAGTGAAATCAATGCACATGCGCCAGTCTCCACTGGGCTTGCGGACTAGGACGGGGTTGGCCAACCAAGTGGGGTATTGAACTTCTCGAATGAATCCTGCGTCTAACAGTTTCGCTACCTCTTTATCAATCACTGCCACCTTTTCCGCGAAGAATGCTCGTCGCTTTTGTTGAACTGGCGTGGTGTGCGGGTCAACATTGAGTCAATGTTCAGCCACTTCCCTGGACACGCCAGGCATGTCCGCCGGTTTCCACGCGAACTCTCCTTTGCACTTGTTCAACAGCTGGGCTAATTGTGCGCTCTCCTCAGAGGTCAACTTTTCACTGGCCTGGAAACTCGCCTCGCCATTGCCCTGGATGGGGATGGGTACCATCGCAGCCACTGGCTGGGTTCGCCTTTCATCCCTTTGCTCATAGGGATCCGCTGCCACACACATATATTGATCACAACTTTTTTGAATCATGAGTGAATAACACTCGACGGCTATCTTTTGATCGCCCTTGATCGATACTACTCCTTCCCAAGAGGGGTACTTCATCCTGAGATGTTTCTGAGATACCGCCGCCCCAAAGCAATTGAGGAATGGCCGCCCTAGAATGGCATTATACGGTAGGATGAGATCCACAACCAAGAACATCAACTCTTCTGATCGTTTCGACGCATCTTCTCTGAAATACACAGGCAGCTCTGTGATTCCAATTACAGGTATAGGGATGCCGTCTACTCTAATAATTGGTTTCTTGCAAGGTGTCAGTTCGCCGGCAGGGCGTTTCATGAGATTGTATGCTTCAAATGAAAATAAATTTACCGCACTGCCGTTATCAATGAGGGTTCTTCGTACCCTATGGCTCCCAATAACCGGTGTGACTACTAGCCCGACATTATGAGGGAAGACAACGCCCTTCTCGTCTTCTTCCGAAAAAGATATTACCATTCTATCCAGTACATCAATCGCTCCCTTTTTTACAGGCTGGCCTTCCCGTTTCCACTTCTCTCCTGCTGCGAGTGTTACTGGGGTAATCTTGTCCAGGAACGACGCACCACCAGTGATGATGTTCATGATGGGAATGTCCTCATCATGCATCACTAGCGCTTCTTTCCCCCTTGTGCCAGAAGTCCCGCTGCTCCCAGGGGGGAGGAGGCAATTGATGGTCACCTGGCGCCCCATGTGGGGGGTCGCTCCTGGTTTCTTCTCTCATTCGAGTGGCGAATTCTCCAAGATAGCCTTTTTCCAACAGACACTTTATTGCTAACTTCAATTCCCTACATGCCTCTGTAGAATACCCCTTGACCTTATGGAATTTGCAAAAAGCATTTTCCCTTCCTCCCATGACCACCCCTAGCTTCACAGGGGCTGGATAGCGGATTGGTAGGTTCCGTTGCTGAATAATGGCTAGGATTTCCGCTCAGGGGAGTGTAAGGGGAGGAAGGTAGGGATCGTACATTCGACCCTTAGGGGGATCCGCCTGTCGCTGAACATTCAGACCGCCGCCTCTCCCTCTAGAGAAATTACCCTTCTGGCGATTCGATGCCTTAGGGATGTAATCTTTCCGCTGGGCGTATTCATCACCTGGACGGGTATCGTGGGTCATACTGGCTTGAACCGCTGGAGCAGGAGGGGCGTTCTGGGGCATATCCCGTATCCTGTTTCTATATTCCTCTTCTTCCATTCTCGCATAATTGTGAGCCTTCAATCTTAACGCATCTAAAGTCATTGGGGGGTCCACTATCAGCGTATCTCTCAGCTTCCCATATCCACAACTCTGCTTCAAAGCTTCTATAGAAAAATCAATAGTAATACCAGGTGTTAACGACATTTCCATGTCAAAGCGACCAAGATAGCTATTCAGAGACTCTTCTGGTTTTCTACATATATCAAACAAGGCTGCGGCAGACTTCCGAATAGGGATAGCTGTGCTGAAGTGACTCTTAAACTTGGCCTCTAGTTGCGGGAAATTATCAATTGATCGAGCGGGAAGTCCTTCAAACCAGAGGCGAGCTACTCTTGACAATGTCATAACAAATATTTGACACAATGCCGCGTCGTTGTGCGTCTGAAACTGGACGAAGTCCTTCACCCTAGTAAGATGTGAAATGGGGTCTTTGGTGCCGTCGTATGATTCCGTGGGGAGCTTAACATGTCGGCTGACCCTATGATGCCTTATACGGTGGGTGAAAGGATGACCAGCGGTGTCATCCAAGATCTCACGATCATGACGAGGAGGAGACATGTCCAGGTGTCGCCTGTGCCCTCGAGGCTCCGGGGTACGATACTACCTGGGAGACCGGCTACGACTCCTAGGCGAACGGGTTCGACGCCTCCTACTGTCTGATCTTTCACTCCGCTCCATAGACGCCTCTCTACCGACTCCTTCTCTCCTACCATCCCAACACTCTCCGTATTCATCTAGCGGTTGCTCTACTTGAGAGACAGGAATTCGCGGTATCCGCGGTATGTAGCGCTCCTCCGGTCCATCTGCTAGTTACGCAAAGCTGAATGGCATGCTTATCGTAGGTGAGGTCAGAGGGACACTCACTTGGCATCGAGGCGATTTTGGTCGATCGGTGACAATAGATGGAGTGAAAATAATTCGGGAAGACACACCTGATGTCGCGGTGCTAGAAGTGGGGCCTGCAACCATCCCAATCAAGTAATCCAAGTGGGCACGAAGAGCTAACATCGAGCTTACCGACGGAGTAGTAGGGCCATCCATCCCAGAACTCGTAGGTGGGGGGGTGGAGTGACTAGATTCGACCACGTGGGAAAACGGGGCACCCATTGAGGAAATAAGGGAGCCCATTTGAAGAAACGGGGTGCCCGTTTGAGAAAACGGCTTGCCAGCTGTCAGTCCGAAAAGAAAGTCAGTCTGTGCAGAGGAAGTTTCACGTGATGTGACAAATATACTGGACGAAGACGTGGAAAAAAGTTCCCTATGCGCGTAAACACCACGAGTATGAGGGGGTGTAGATTCTGAATCTGAAGCCATGATCCTTCGACTCTCAGGAAGAACAGAGCTTGGTTACTAAGGAAACTCACTTAATTAACCAAGGCTCTCAATGAAAGCACCACTTGATAAGAGTCCGGGAGACACTGAGCAGGATCGGCCTGATCTGGGCTGGTCGGGAACACTGTACGGGGGTCTTCGTCACCTGCAAAGTGCTGGAGGGGGTCTCCGGCGTAAACACTCTGATGCCAAAGTCAGTGTGAGTAGTCAAAATGGCAGGGGTTCAGCACGTTGTCTTAAGCTTACCTCTTGTCTGAAAAGGTGGGGGTATTTATAGGCAAAGGAAGGAGTGTACCGACAGGGGTAGGAATTATCCCTGGTGGATGTCGCTGGGGTGATAGATGTTGCTGGGGTGGTAGGGAGTGATGTCATGCGGAGTGACGTCATGGGATGGGATGCCGCCGTGCGGATGTCGCATGAGAGCCCCCCGCTGATGTCGACCATCCGAGGGTCGGCCACCAGGCTAAGGGCGGTAAGAACAGGGTCTCGTCTCCCTCAGCGGGTACAATATGCTGGTCGAGTCACCCAGCGGGGTAGTGGAGATGTCGTTTCTGTGGTATCGATAGTTATCAAAAATCATTGTCAAGTACCGACACCCCATCCCGCGCCTCGACGAGATGTTGGATAAGCTGAGTGGTAGCACCGTTTACTCCAAGATAGATTTAATGAGCGGTTATCACCAAATCTGGATGCATGAGGGAGATGAATGGAAGACAACCTTCAAGACAAAGTACGGTTTGTATGAATGGATGGTAATGCTCTTCGGTCTCTCTAACGCTCCAAGTACTTTCATGCGTTTGATGAATCATGTGTTGCGTGACTTTATTGGGAATTTTGTTGTTGTATATTTTGACGACATACTTATCTACAACCCTTCACTTGAAGCACATGTCACCCATTTACGCATCGTACTTCACACACTTAGGATTCATAAATTATATGCCAAATTAACCAAGTGTGAATTATGTTTGAATCGAGTGCATTTCATTGGCTTTCTCGTGAGTACAGACGGAGTACAGGTAGATGAAGAAAAGGTCAACGCAATTAGGGAATGGCCACAACCCAAAAATGCCAGTGACGTTAAGTCCTTCCATGGTCTAGCTAGCTTCTATCGGAGGGTTGTTCCCAATTTCTCGAAGATAGCCGCCCCTCTCAACGAGCTCACAAAGAAAAATGTTCTGTTTGAATGGGGAGATAGATAGGAGGAAGCCTTCCGAGAGTTGAAGAACTGACTCATGCAGTCACCGGTACAGACATTACCGGATGCTAGTGGTATAGGTATTGGGGCTGTTCTTACTCAAGAAGGACGTCCGGTAGCCTACTTTAGTGAGAAGCTTAACGGAGCACAACTTAATTATTCAACCTATGACCGTGAGCTATATGCGCTGGTAAGATCTCTGATGGTATGGGAACACTACCTCCTCCCAAATTAGTTTCTCATCCATATGGATCATCTGAGTCTTAAGTACCTCCAAGGACAAGCGAAGCTCAACAAACGGCATGCCAAGTGGATGGAACTTATTGAGCCCTACCATTATACCATCAAATACAAAAAGGGTAAGGAAAATATAGTCACTAACGCTCTCTCAAGAAGGTACATGCTTATTAATTGCCTTGATGCTAAGATTTTTAGATTTGCCCATCTCGTGGACCTTTATAAACATGATGAAACCTTCCGTGACATATATGTTGCATGTGATAAAGGGTCATACTTGCATTTTGTGAAGTGATAGTGTATTTCTTGGGCATGTTTTTCTCTTTGTTTTTAGACTTTTCTTGGGCATGATACTGCTAATTTGCCTCTATTCCCATCTTTATTGCAAATCAGTGCCAAAAGGAAGAAATGAATGAAATCATGCGATTTTGGATGGATTTCTTGGGAGCTCGAAGCATCAAGGCCTAGAAGATCAAAGTGTCATCGTGCCCTCGACGCTAACCAGACCAGAGAGCAGTCCTCGTTCCCACGGCACTTCTACATCAGTTCTTAATCGAAAGATAGAGAGAAATATTCCCAAAGATTCGTACTGGATTCCTTGCGTTCCTAGAAGATTCCATGCGTATCTAGAATATTCCCAGAATTTTCCCTACTTGCTGATCATATCGTTATGCCCTAGATGTTGATTTTATCATTGTGCCCTAGCCGCCGTGCGTCTGCAAAATCTCAACCATAGTGAAAGATACCGAAAAGATCCGCACGGGATTCCATGCAGATTCCACCTGGCACATTTTGAGAATATTCCCTTTTGGACTAAGGAGCACGCTCCATGTGCTGCCACTCTCTCCCCTTATCTGGAATTTGTCTTTTTGTAGTCCCTTAGCTGGATTTTGTCCTCTTGTGGACTGGATACTATATTAACCTCTAGTTTTTAGGATTTTAGACATCTTGTAAATATTTTCTACTTTCTTCTTATGAGAGCCGCCTCCTTTTCTTTCCTCCCCCTTTTGGGTGGTGGCAAAGACCTCTTCATCCAACAGCCGCTGTAATTAACTGGAGCTTTGCTCCGCCCGGTAACATTTATTAGTTTTCTTCTTTTATGCAATCTTTCTTTTCCTATTTTGTTTATTTATTTTGTGGTATGAGTAGCTAGATTATCCCTTCTTAGCAGAGGTATTTTTAGGGTTGCATAAGGGTAGCTAGGAGGCCAAATCGTTCCTCATATATTCTTATTGTTGTATTTGATTGTTTGTCAGTTTCTTGTTAATTCGTCTAAGGCAAGATAGTAGTCTGGCCAACTAATAACTAATCCTAGATGATTATTGTCATCCTAACAGCGATAACGCCAACGTGAGGTTGTTAGGAGTAGTAGACACCTAGTAGGGTCATCGCGAGAGGGCCTTCCGTCTAGGGGTAAACAGTCGACTAGGGTTGCGTCGCGAGTCTGACAAGCTAAGACGTCGTGGCCGAGACATGTCTTACCTCCACTGCATGGGCATTTTGAGTATTGCCTCCTCGCATTCATGCCTAGGGGAACGGTGAAACGTCAAGGCCATCTCATATGTGTAAACGGGGGGTAGCTTCTCTTAAGAAAGTAAACTTGGTCCCTATAGCATGTCTATGACATAGGAATAGAATATTTCTGTGCCAATGATTATCTAGCCCTAGACGCAACCCGAGAATGTCCTTTGCTAAGATCTCTTCTCTTTTGACTTTATTTCTTTACTTGATTTCTGTTTGAATGTCTTGTCCTTGATTTCTATTTGCATGTCTTCCCCTTGATTTCTATTTTTATTAATTGTCTTGTTAGCAACTATCTCTATCGTGGTTAACTAGATTAACCAACCAAAACCCCCCCGCCTATTGTTTCTTTTATAATTTTACTTTGTATCTGGCCTTCTCTAGTGTATGTCTTCACCATTCTTTGTGGATCGAACCTCTTGCCACTGTCTTCAATCTTTTTTGTTGCATGTGATAAGTTGTAATTATTTGATCGTGCCCTCGACAAGCACACATCAAATTGGCGCATCTTACTCCTTCTCCCGACGCTGCGGGTTCTTCTGAGGCACCACCTTCCCTCAACACCGCTATCGTAAGCGTGTTTTTTATTTTTTATTTTTTATTTTTTGTCGCGATATATTGTGCCTCAATATCTGTCGTCATTTGATCTATTTTTCTTTTTTCTCAATTTGTACTCCTTGCAGGAGACCGTTGTAGTTACTGCTTCCGCTCCTTCAGGCGATATGAATCTCACTTATGTGCTGAGGGGTTCCGCGAAGAGGGCCCGGATAGAAGGCGAGGATGAGAACATACCCTCCTCTAACATCGCGGGGGAAGGTGGTTCCGTTAACGTTCCTAATTCCGCAGTGGTTCCTCCAGGTGGACATTCCGCGGAAGTTTTGGGGAACCTAGGAGGTGCGGACCCCTTTGGTGCTTCGCCCAGTTCCTTTGGTGGGCCTGTGCATCATTATTCCTCTTCTTTAGGCTATCAAGACGTCTTACAGGACCTTTCGGGCTATCAGCCTCATGGTACCTTCCTGCCCCCGGGCAGTTCTTCTTCACAGGTTCGCGCCCCTGGTCCTCTGGCTTTCGTTCCCTCTAGCGTTCCTTGGCGGCAACGCTATAATGAAGTCGGAACCTCTTTCAATTTTGTGGCGGATCTTTGTCCATTAAACGGGCTCGGCGAAGTGACCCATAAGGTTGAGTTGTTCGACTTCCGTGCCCGTGGTTTGGTAGCCATCGGGGGCGATGGTTCAGATGAGGTTTCTGCCCTGCTGGCTTCTCAAATTCTGGCCTCATCTGCAGAACGGGAAACTTTCCTTTCCCAGGCGGAAGATGACAAAGTGAACTCCTTCCATGCTAGCCTTTTCTCCAATATGATGAAATTTCACTACTGGGCGGAGGAGGTGAAGCATCAGACTGTTTCCCTCCGTTCTGTTTCGGCGGAGCTGTCCAAGGAGCAAGATGAAAGGAAAAAGGTGTTGGCAGATCGTTCCAAGATACTGCTGGCTCACCACAATTTACAGAAACAACATTCCGCTCTGGAAACAGCTTTGTCAGAGGAACAGGCCAAAGTGACTGCTTTGGAGAATGAGAAGTCCTCTTTAGAAAAGGAGAAGGCAGCTTTGGCGGAAGAGTCAGTCGATATGGGCTGGTGGCATGCTGAACAGACCGCCCGTGTTCTAGTTAAGTGTTTCGAAGAAATTCATGGGGTGGATGCGTACAAGGGCGAAGATGTCGCGAAAGCCTTTCTACAGAGTTCTGCCCATATCAACGAGGCAGGCTATCGCCAGGCCAAGGCAGCGGGCTGGAAACGAAAAGACCCCGAGAGCTGATATGTCGCGATATTTTGCCGTTCCCTCCAGCGATCAAATATCGCTTGGCTTTTGTCTTTTGTCTTTGCGGCATAATTATTTTGAACATTGAATCTTTGTAAATCCTTGAGATGCCTTTAATATTTCTAGACAATCCCTTTATCGATATTCCTCTTTTATTTTTCTCATCGCGAGACTTCTCTCGTCACTAGGGTTGCCTTATCCTCACGGTGCGTTTACTTTCTTGAGCAGATCCTTGGTATTTATACCAAGATGACCAAGATCTATGTCGGGTTGGCCTTTCGATAAGCCTATCGGTATCATGACCACCGCTCCTTCCGCTGCTCAGAAGTATTCTGCACATTTCTAATTGTAGATCATCAGTAACAAAACGAGATTTGAGAGATAGTGATTACCCGTAGGAGCCTGTTCGCTGCCATCATTAGGCTTTATCACGGAACCCGTTTCGAATCGCGTTTTCCCTCAGCTCTATACTTCGCCAGGGATTACTCATCCGGTTACTAGCTGGAATTACGCGATCCTTCACGTTTCCCTTATCTCTCGTTCGGCCTTTCTAAGTGCCTCATCTCGTGAGCTGTCGGATCGGGACGGCTATCACAAGGCTAGGGAATTTTCACTTTTATAGGCGTTGTCCTCTCGTTTAGAACCGTGTCCTTACTTAATGGTTTAGCTGCACCAGCCCGACCGTTAAGATAGGATTCTTGTTTCTAAACAGAGTTTCTAACTCTTTGGGGCGTGTCTTGTCTTGATGTACCGTCTCCACGAGATCGGTTATCATTAAAGAACTTTTCACTCCCAAAGATACCGGGCAGTGCCCTCACTTAGTGAGCCATCTGATCAAGATCGGTCATCACAAGGATAGGACTTTTCACCCCCGGGGGCGTCAAGGATCTTTCAATCCGACGCTAATCAAGGATACACTGGGGTCGTGCCCTCACTTAGTGGGCCATCTGATCAAGACCGACCATCACAAGGATATGACTTTTCACTCCCAGGGTACCCCCCTTTTTACCTGTACAAAAGCAACCACAAACCCACGAAAACTCTCCTATTGAGCGTTAGCCACGGTTAGGGTCGTTATAATCCAAATAGTGCAGATAAAATTAAACTCTAGGATAATATAACTTCAAACGAGCGATATTCCAGGAGTTGGATAAGGGCGTACCGTCAAGTGTCTCCAGGCGATAGGCCCCTCTTCCGACAACGTGGGTTACGCGATACGGTCCTTCCCAGTTAGGACTAAGCTTTCCCATACGTTGTCCGGTTGCTCACCTGTCTCGGAGCACCAGGTCACCGTTTTTCAACAATCGCTCTTTGACCTGCCTGTTATGATAACGGGCCATTTTTCTTTTGTAGTGTTGCGTTTTCAGTAGGACTTCTTCTCGAACCTCTGGTAACGCGTCCAGGTTAGCACGTAACCGTTCCTCGTTCAGTTCCTCACGAAAGTGAGCCACCCGTAGGCTCATGGCCCCAATTTCCACTGGCGTAACGGCTTCAGTTCCAAAAGCCAAAGTGAAAGGCGTTTCTCCAGTGCTAACTTTTACGGTCATGCGGTATGCCCACATCACGTATGGCAATTCATCAGCCCACTTCTTCTTAGACCCCTCTAGGTTTTTCTTAATACCGCTGAGGATGCTCCTATTAGTTACCTCTGCCTGTCCGTTGGTTTGTGGGTGAGCCACGGAAGAGAATCTCTGCTCAATCCCGAATTCTGAGCATTGGTCTTTGAAGAATTGGCTGGTGAACTGGGTCCCGTTATCGCTGACAAGGATACGAGGCACCCCGAATCTCATGATAACTTGATGTTTGAAAAAACGCCATGTTTTTTCTGCCGTGATTGTGGCAACCGCTTCAGCTTCCGCCCACTTCGTAAAATAGTCCACAGCCACTATCACAAATTTCAGTTGGGACCTTGCCTTTGGAAATGGACCCAGGATGTCAATCCCCCATTTGGCAAAAGGACAAGGGGCGATGATTTCCGATATTTCCGTGGCTGGACGTCGAGGAATTCTAGCAAATTCCTGACATTTGGGGCAAGCTTGTACATAATTGTGGCAATCCCTTCGTATGGTGGGCCAGTAGAATCCTGATCTGAAAACTTGTGCCGCCATGGTGCCGCCTGACGCGTGCATTCCGCATATCCCTTCATGGATTTCGCGTAAGGTGTGAAGGCCCTCTTGTTCGGTTATACATTTGGCGGCGGGGTGAGAAAAACATCTTCGAATTAGATCCCCGTTATAGTACGTGCAACGAGCAGCCTGTCTTAGCACTTTCATCTTTTCAGCGTTACCGTCAGGCAGCTCTTCGTGCATCAGGTATTTTATTACCGGAATCCGCCAATCATTCTCAGCTCATTCACACACAAAGAGGTTTGTTCCTCCATGAAGGACGGCACCGATAGCTCACGATAATACACATCTTTAGGTATAGATGCTTCAGGATTCGCCGCCAGCTTGGCAAGGTAATCGAATTCAGCATTTTCCTCTCGGGGAACGTGCTCGAAGCTGACTTGCATGCCCTCTTTCTTTATTTCCACTAGTTCTCGCGTTACCTTAGAGAGGTACTGCACCATAATAGGTTCTCGAGCCTGAGAGTGTCCTGAGACCTGGTCAATTATCAGTTTGGAGTCTCCACAAATTTTTAGACGCAGATCTCCTGTTTGGCCGGTATCGCGCCTTCCCTTGGAAGAAAACTCTCTTCCTATTCTGAGTCCAGCTAGCAACGCCTCATATTCGGCTGCGTTATTGGACAAAGGCTGCAAGATTCGAATAGCATACCGTATATGCATATCGTGCGGCCCATTTATGAAGACTCCGGCCCCCGCCAGTTCTTGGTTTTTGGCTCCGTCCACATGAACGATCCAAAGATCCGTATATGTTTCTGGGAACGGGAGATCCATATCGTTCCATTCCGCTTCAGGTACACCACTCAAAGGGTCCTCTGTGAAAGTACACTCCGCTATAAAATCAGCAAGGACCTGAGCCTTTACGGATGGCCGGGACTGGTACCTCAAACCATATTGTTCGAGTTCTAGGGCCCAGATCAGCATTCTTCCTCAAGATTCAGGCTTTCGAAATATCCTCTTCAAGGGTTGGTCTGTAAGTACAACGATAGGATAAGACTGGAAGTATCGGTCCATCTTGCGGGCGGCTTGTATAAGGGCGAACGCTATTTTCTCAATACGAGCATATCGCAGTTCCGCGCCCTTTAAGACATGACTCACGAAGTAAACTGGGCGATGAGTGTGGTTATCGTCACGAATAAGGACGGCGCTGACCACTTCGTCCGCCGCGCCCAAGTACAAGTACAGGGTATCGCCGGACTCGGGCCTTGTCAATAATAAATCGGATGATAAATAGTCCTTTAAGTCCACAAATGCTTGCTCACATTCTGGGGTCCACCCGAACGTGGCTTTCCGTCGTATGACTTTGAAAACAGGGAGGCACTTTTCTCCTTGCTTGGAGACGAATCGTCCCAGAGCGATAACGCGCCCCGTTAGCCTTTGCACTTCCTTAACGGTTCTCGGCGATATCATATCATGTATAGCTTTAACCTTGGAAGGATTAGGCTGGATACCTTTCTGGCTAACTACGTAGCCCAAGAACTTACCCGTCTGAAATGCAAACATGCACTTCCGGGGGTTTAGCTTCATGCGATACCTTTTCATCACATCAAAAACTTCCTTTAGGTCCTGCAGGTGATCATGAAAATTCGCACTCTTCACCAGTATGTCGTCAACATATGCTTCCACATTTCTCCCTATTTGTTCCTCAAAAATCTTATTTGCCATTCGCTGAAACATGGCCCCCGCGTTCTTTAGTCCAAATGGCATCGCTGTGTAACAATACGTGGCTTTAGGAGTAAGGAAGGCGGTCTTCTCCTCATCCTCTAGGGCCATAGGGATTTGATGATATCCGGAATTGGCGTCCAATGAGCTTAGATATGCGTACCCAGCGGTTTGATCAACCAACTGATCTATGCGAGGAAGCGGGTAGCAATCCTTAGGACAAGCATCGTTCAAATCGGTGAAGTCAATGCACATACGCTAGTCTCCATTGGGTTTAGGAACAAGAACCGGGTTGGCTAACCAAGTGGGATACTGTACTTCGCGAATACAACCTCCTTTTCCACAGCCGACGCTTTTTCGGTGGAGAACGCCCGTCGTTTTTGCTGAACTGGCTTGGCGTCAGGGTCAACGTTAAGCCTGTGCTCGGCTATTTCTCGTGATATACCTGGCATATCGGCGGGTTTCCATGCGAAATTTCCTTGGCATTTGTTCAGCAGCCATGCCAGTTGAAGATTTTCCGCTGGGCTGAGCTTATCGCTGACCAGGAAGCTGGCTCCCTCTTTGCCTATCACTGATACGGGTACCATCTTGTCAAGGGGTTGAGCGCGCTTTTCATCACCCTGCTCGTAGGGGTCTGCCGCTATACACACGTATCTATCGCAGCTTGTCTGAGTCATGAGCGAATAGCATTCTGCCGCCAGTTTCTGATCACCTTTTATCGATACCACCCCGTCCCAGGAGGGGTATTTCATCTTTAGATGTTTTTGTGATATCGCCGCTCCGAAGCGATTGAGGAAAGGCCGTCCGAGTATGACGTTATAGGGCAGATTCAGATCCACAACAAGGAACAACAAATTCTCTAACCGTTTGTAAGTGTCTTCTCGGAAGTATACGGGTAAGGTGATTACTCCCGTAACAGGGATAGGGGTCCCATCCACTCCGACTATGGGTCTCTTACTAGGCGTTAACTCATCGTGGGGGCGTTTCATGAGATTGTAAGCTTCCAGCGAAAAAAGGTTCACGGCACTCCCGTTGTCCACAAAAGTCCTTCTTATACCATGACTGGCGATGACAGGTGTGACTACCAAGGCGTCATTATGGGGATAGATAACGCCTTTTTCATCCTCTTCTGAAAAGGATAAGATCATGCGATCAAGTATGTCTATCGCTCCACCTTTCTTTGTTATGCCGTCTCGCGTACGCTTTTCCCCTTTCGCCACCATCGACTGTTCTGATTCATCTGCGTAGGGGATCCCTCCCGCTATGATATTGATTATGGGGATGTCGTCGCCATCTATCGCGAAGGTTTCCCCACCCTTTCCTTTGGGAGCGTTATCCGGCTGTGGGACTGGAGGGGGCCTTGGTCGTTCGTCTGTCGCTCTTCTTATCGGATTGTTTCGGGCATCTTCCCTTACTTGAGTCGCAAATTCTCCCAGATATCCTTCCTCCACCAAGCGTTCTATCGCCCACTTTAATTCTCTGCAAGCCTCTGTGGAATGTCCTCTGGCTTTATGGAATTTACAGTAAGCGTTTTCTCTTTTGCCTAAAAGCACTCCAGGTTTCGTGGGTGCAGGATAACGGATAGGAAGATTTCGTTGTTCCGCTATCGCCAAGATCTCCGCTCTTGGTACATTCAAGGAGGGAAAATCCGGATCATACGCCCGATTTTTGTTAGCGTTCCCTTGACGCTGATGAGGGGAACTACCTTGTTTTCCTTTCGAGGAATTTCCTTTTTGCTTATCGTAGGTCTTTGGGATGTAATCTTTCCGTCGAGCGTAATCATCAGTGTACTGATCGTCAACCAGAGGATTTGCGGGAGCGGCAGGGATGTGAGGTGCCCCAGGCGGCATATTAAATGTTCTATTTCTATTTTCTTCTTCTTCCATTTTCGCATAATTATGGGCTTTAAGTCTTAGTGCGTCCAAGGATATTGGAGGATCCACCATCAATGCATCTTTCAGTTTTCCATAGTGGCAGTTTCTTTTCAGAGCTTCTATGGCGAAATCAATAGTAACGCCCGGCGTTAATGACATTTCCAGATCGAATCGGCTGAGAAATTCTTTCAATGTCTCTTGGGGCTTCCGCTGTATGTCAAATAACGCTGCGGTAGATTTCCGAATTGGAATTGCTGTACTAAATCTGCTCCGAAATTTGGATTCCAACTGTGCGAAATTACTAATGGATCCGCCAGGAAGACCTTCAAACCAAAGACGAGCAACTCCCGATAAGGTCATAACAAATATCTGACATAAAGCCGCATCACTGTGGGTTTGAAACTGGACGAAATCCTTCACTTTGTTGATGTGCGAAATAGGATCTTTAGTACCATCATAAGTATCAGCGGGAAGCTTCACTCGCCTGCTGACCCTGTGACGTCTTACACGATGACTGAAAGGGTGACCTGAGGTATCATCAAGAATCTCACGCGCATGACGTGGGGGAGATATGTCTCCTTGTCGCCCTCCTTCCCTTGGTTCAGGTATATGATGTCGCCTGGGAGACCGACTGCGACTCCTGGGAGAACGACTTCGATATCTTCTGCTACTGGATCTTTCACTGTACACGGGAGATAAACTCCTGTTTGTTCCTTCCCTCCGTCCGGCCCAACGGTTCCTCAACGCCTCAAGCTGCCTGTCTTCCTGCAGAAGAAGTCTTTGCGGCATTTGTGGTACATAAGCCTCTACTCCTCCTTGAGTGAGCTGTACATGACCAACCGGGGGATTTCCTGCGGATAAAGGCACTTGGGGGTTCTCTGGAAACAACGGGGGCAGAGGTCGATCAGCAACAATAGATGGTGTGAACATGACGCGAGGAGGAACGCTAGATCCAGAAGCACCAGGCGTGACTCTAGTGGCCATTTCAGTCAAATATTCCAAGCGGGAACGAAGGGCCGCTATTTCCATAGCAAAGGGATTTTCATTGTTAAGCACAGATCCTTCTAAAAGAGGAGTGTAAAGATCAGATCCCACCGTCTGTGATGAAGAAATGACCGTCTGTGAGGAGATAGATCCTCCGGCGATCCCGACCGAGAGGTCCAGAGGTCCCGAGATAGTCGATTGCGTCGTCATAGAGAGATCAGCAGTAGCAAAAGGAAATAACCGCCTGCGAGTTGAGAAAGGAATATTAGAAAATGTAGACCGGTCTGGCTCCGATCTGGCTGTCATAACCGTTCCGATCTCCCAACTAAACGGAGCTTGGCTATTAAGGACGCTCACTTAATACGCCAAAGCTCTCAACGAAAGCACCATTTGATAAGATCCGAGATCTCTTCTGGTCGGAAACGGCTGCAGCAGCTTGTCGGATGGGAAGCGATCGGCGTCGGAGGTACCTGCAAAGCGCCGGAGGGGGACTCCGGCGTAGACACTCCGATGCTTAAGTCAGTTCGAGTTTTCAAAATGGTAGAGGTTCTCCAAGATGATCTCTATCTTCTTTTCTGTTTGGAATTCGTGGGGGGTATTTATAGTCTTAAGATGGCGATACCTTACAGCGATAGGGGTAGGCAACGTTTGTAACCATCGCTTCGGGCGATATCAGTTCCGTCATTGGGGCGATAATCATGTAGGGTCTATCGGGAGCGATATCCTCCTTGGTCCCCTAGGATGGGATGACGCCGTGCGCATAAAGGTGCATGAGATCCCCCCCCGCTGAAGTCGACCATCCTAGGAGACTTCCGCTGGCAAGGGCGATATGCAGATGTCTCCGAGAAGCTTATAGAACTTCGTCCAAGATAGATACCATAGTTGCCGTGTAGCCGTCAGGAGCGCTCTAATTGTTATCAGTAATCCATACTGCTCCAGCTCAATTGACCAAATCATGATCCTCCCCGAGGATTCTGGTTTCCTAAAAATCCTTCTCAAAGGCTTCTCATCTTTCGTGTGGACTGTATCAGGGTGAATGCCACCTTCTCAATGTGGGTGTATCGCACCTCGGCATCCTTTAACACATGACTAACAAAGAAAACGGGTCGGTGGGCGTGATTATCCTCCCGGACCAAAACGGCACTGACCACTTCATCCGCGATGCCGAGGTATAAGAATAAGGTGTCGCCCGGTTTCAGTCGTGTTAGCACCAAGTCGGACGACAAGTAAGTTTTCAAACCCACGAACGCCTCTTCGCACTCTTGTGTCCATCCGAAAGGAGCTTTCCTGCGTATGACTTTAAAAAATAGCAAGCACTTCTCGCCCTGCTTAGAGATGAACCGTCCTAGAGCAATGACGCGTCCTGTTAACCTCTAAACTTCCTGGAGGGTTCGCGGCGATACCATATCATGGATAGCCTTAATCTTTGACGGGTTCGGCTGGATGCCCTTTTGGCTTACCACATACCCCAAAAATTTCCCCATTTGAAATGCAAATGCGCACTTGCGAGGGTTCAATTTTATCTGGTACTTCCTCAATGTGTCAAACACTTCCTGCAAATCAGCCAGATGGTCGCTGAAACTTCTGCTTTTGACCAATACATCATCTACGTATGCTTCTACATTTTTCCCGATTTGCTTTTCGAACACTCTGTTGGCCATACGCTGGAAGGTTGCCCCCGCATTCTTTAAACCAAACGGCATTGCCGTGTAGCAATAGGTGGCCTTCAGAGTTATAAATGCCGTCTTCTCCTCATCTTCCTTGGCCATAGGAATTTGGTGGTATCCAGAATTGGCGTCCAAGGAACTCAAATACTCATACCCTGCCGCTTGATCGACCAGCTGATCAATCCGGGGAAGCGGATAACAGTCCTTAGGACAAGCGTCATTCAAGTTAGTGAAATCAATGCACATGCGCCAGTCTCCACTGGGCTTGCGGACTAGGACGGGGTTGGCCAACCAAGTGGGGTATTGAACTTCTCGAATGAATCCTGCGTCTAACAGTTTCGCTACCTCTTTATCAATCACTGCCACCTTTTCCGCGAAGAATGCTCGTCGCTTTTGTTGAACTGGCGTGGCGTGCGGGTCAACATTGAGTCAATGTTCAGCCACTTCCCTGGACACGCCAGGCATGTCCGCCGGTTTCCACGCGAACTCTCCTTTGCACTTGTTCAACAGCTGGGCTAATTGTGCGCTCTCCTCAGAGGTCAACTTTTCACTGGCCTGGAAACTCGCCTCGCCATTGCCCTGGATGGGGATGGGTACCATCGCAGCCACTGGCTGGGTTCGCCTTTCATCCCTTTGCTCATAGGGATCCGCTGCCACACACACATATTGATCACAACTTTTTTGAATCATGAGTGAATAACACTCGACGGCTATCTTTTGATCGCCCTTGATCGATACTACTCCTTCCCAAGAGGGGTACTTCATCCTGAGATGTTTCTGAGATACCGCCGCCCCAAAGCAATTGAGGAATGGCCGCCCTAGAATGGCATTATACGGTAGGATGAGATCCACAACCAAGAACATCAACTCTTCTGATCGTTTCGACGCATCTTCTCTGAAATACACAGGCAGCTCTGTGATTCCAATTACAGGTATAGGGATGCCATCTACTCTAATAATTGGTTTCTTGCAAGGTGTCAGTTCGCCGGCAGGGCGTTTCATGAGATTGTATGCTTCAAACGAAAATAAATTTACCGCATTGCCGTTATCAATGAGGGTCCTTCGTACCCTATGGCTCCCAATAACCGGTGTGACTACTAGCCCGACATTATGAGGGAAGACAACGCCCTTCTCGTCTTCTTCCGAAAAAGATATTACCATTCTATCCAGTGCATCAATCGCTCCCTTTTTTACAGGCTGGCCTTCCCATTTCCACTTCTCTCCTGCTGCGAGTGTTACTGGGGTAATCTTGTCCAGGAACGACGCACCACCAGTGATGATGTTCATGATGGGAATGTCCTCATCATGCATCACTAGCGCTTCTTTCCCCCTTGTGCCAGAAGTCCCGCTGCTCCCAGGGGGGAGGAGGCAATTGATGGTCACCTGGCGCCCCATGTGGGGGGTCGCTCCTGGTTTCTTCTCTCATTCGAGTGGCGAATTCTCCAAGATAGCCTTCTTCCAACAGACACTTTATTGCTAACTTCAATTCCCTACATGCCTCTGTAGAATACCCCTTGACCTTATGGAATTTGCAAAAAGCATTTTCCCTTCCTCCCATGACCACCCCTAGCTTCACAGGGGCTGGATAGCGGATTGGTAGGTTCCGCTGCTGAATAATGGCTAGGATTTCCGCTCAGGGGAGTGTAAGGGGAGGAAGGTCGGGATCGTACATTCGACCCTTAGGGGGATCCGCCTGTCGCTGAACATTCAGACCGCCGCCTCTCCCTCTAGAGAAATTACCCTTCTGGCGATTCGATGCCTTAGGGATGTAATCTTTCCGCTGGGCGTATTCATCACCTGGACGGGTATCGTGGGTCATACTGGCTTGAACCGCGGGAGCAGGAGGGGCGTTCTGGGGCATATCCCGTATCCTGTTTCTATATTCCTCTTCTTCCATTCTCGCATAATTGTGAGCCTTCAATCTTAACGCATCTAAAGTCATTGGGGGGTCCACTATCAGCGTATCTCTCAGCTTCCCATATCCACAACTCTGCTTCAAAGCTTCTATAGAAAAATCAATAGTAATACCAGGTGTTAACGACATTTCCATGTCAAAGCGACCAAGATAGCTATTCAGAGACTCTTCTGGTTTTCTACATATATCAAACAAGGCTGCGGCAGACTTCCGAATAGGGATAGCTGTGCTGAAGTGACTCTTAAACTTGGCCTCTAGTTACGGGAAATTATCAATTGATCGAGCGGGAAGTCCTTCAAACCAGAGGCGAGCTACTCTTGACAATGTCATAACAAATATTTGACACAACGCCGCGTCGTTGTGCGTCTGAAACTGGACGAAGTCCTTCACCTTAGTAAGATGTGAAATGGGGTCTTTGGTGCCGTCGTATGATTCCGTGGGGAGCTTAACATGTCGGCTGGCCCTATGATGCCTTATACGGTGGGTGAAAGGATGACCAGCGGTGTCATCCAAGATCTCACGATCATGACGAGGAGGAGACATGTCCAGGTGTCGCATGTGCCCTCGAGGCTCCGGGGTACGATACTGCCTGGGAGACCGGCTACGACTCCTAGGCGAACGGGTTCGACGCCTCCTACTGTCTGATCTTTCACTCCGCTCCATAGACGCCTCTCTACCGACTCCTTCTCTCCTACCATCCCAACGCTCTTCGTATTCATCTAGCGGTTGCTCTACTTGAGAGACAGGAATTCGCGGTATCCGCGGTATGTAGCGCTCCTCCGGTCCATCTGCTAGTTACGCAAAGCTAAATGGCATGCTTATCGTAGGTGAGGTCAGAGGGACACTCACTTGGCGTCGAGGCGATATTGGTCGATCGGTGACAATAGATGGAGTGAAAATAATTCAGGAAGACACACCTGATGTCGTAGTGCTAGAAGTGGGGCCTGCAACCATCCCAATCAAGTAATCCAAGTGGGCACGAAGAGCTAACATCGAGCTTACCGACGGAGTAGTAGGGCCATCCATCCCAGAACCCGTAGGTGGGGGGGTGGAGTGACTAGATTCGACCACGTGGGAAAACGGGGCACCCATTGAGGAAATAAGGGAGCCCATTTGAAGAAACGGGGTGCCCGTTTGAGAAAACGGCTTGCCAGCTGTCAGTCCGAAAAGAAAGTCAGTCTGTGCAGAGGAAGTTTCACGTGATGTGACAAATATACTGGACGAAGACGTGGAAAAAAGTTCCCTATGCGCGTAAACACCACGAGTATGAGGGGGTGTAGATTCTGAATCTGAAGCCATGATCCTTCGACTCTCAGGAAGAACAGAGCTTGGTTACTAAGGAAACTCACTTAATTAACCAAGGCTCTCAATGAAAGCACCACTTGATAAGAGTCCGGGAGACACTGAGCAGGATCGGCCTGATCTGGGCTGGTCGGGAACACTGTACGGGGGTCTTCGTCACCTGCAAAGTGCTGGAGGGGGTCTCCGGCGTAAACACTCCGATGCCAAAGTCAGTGTGAGTAGTCAAAATGGCAGGGGTTCAGCACGTTGTCTTAAGCTTACCTCTTGTCTGAAAAGGTGGGGGTATTTATAGGCAAAGGAAGGAGTGTACCGACAGGGGGTAGGAATTATCCCTGGTGGATGTCGCTGGGGTGATAGATGTTGCTGGGGTGGCAGGGAGTGATGTCATGCGGAGTGACGTCATGGGATGGGATGCCGCCGTGCGGATGTCGCATGAGAGCCCCCCCGCTGATGTCGACCATCCGAGGGTCGGCCGCCAGGCTAAGGGCGGTAAGAACAGGGTCTCGTCTCCCTCAGCGGGTACAGTATGCTGGTCGAGTCACCCAGCGGGTTAGTGGAGATGTCGTTTCTGTGGTATCAATAGTTATCAAAAATCATTGTCAAGTACCGACACCCCATCCCGCGCCTCGACGAGATGTTGGATAAGCTGAGTGGTAGCACCGTTTACTCCAAGATAGACTTAATGAGCGGTTATCACCAAATCTGGATGCATGAGGGAGATGAATGGAAGACAACCTTCAAGACAAAGTACGGTTTGTATGAATGGATGGTAATGCTCTTCGGTCTCTCTAACGCTCCAAGTACTTTCATGCGTTTGATGAATCATGTGTTGCGTGACTTTATTGGGAATTTTGTTGTTGTATATTTTGACGACATACTTATCTACAACCCTTCACTTGAAGCACATGTCACCCATTTACGCATCGTACTTCACACACTTAGGATTCATAAATTATATGCCAAATTAACCAAGTGTGAATTATGTTTGAATCGAGTGCATTTCATTGGCTTTCTCGTGAGTACAGATGGAGTACAGGTAGATGAAGAAAAGGTCAACGCAATTAGGGAATGGCCACAACCCAAAAATGCCAGTGACGTTAAGTCCTTCCATGGTCTAGCTAGCTTCTATCGGAGGGTTGTTCCCAATTTCTCGAAGATAGCCGCCCCTCTCAACGAGCTCACAAAGAAAAATGTTCTGTTTGAATGGGGAGATAGATAGGAGGAAGCCTTCCGAGAGTTGAAGAACTGACTCATGCAGTCACCGGTACAGACATTACCGGATGCTAGTGGTATAGGTATTGGGGTTGTTCTTACTCAAGAAGGACGTCCGGTAGCCTACTTTAGTGAGAAGCTTAACGGAGCACAACTTAATTATTCAACCTATGACCGTGAGCTATATGCGCTGGTAAGATCTCTGATGGTATGGGAACACTACCTCCTCCCAAATTAGTTTCTCATCCATATGGATCATCTGAGTCTTAAGTACCTCCAAGGACAAGCGAAGCTCAACAAACGGCATGCCAAGTGGATGGAACTTATTGAGCCCTACCATTATACCATCAAATACAAAAAGGGTAAGGAAAATATAGTCACTAACGCTCTCTCAAGAAGGTACATGCTTATTAATTGCCTTGATGCTAAGATTTTTAGATTTGCCCATCTCGTGGACCTTTATAAACATGATGAAACCTTCCGTGACATATATGTTGCATGTGATAAAGGGTCATACTTGCATTTTGTGAAGTGATAGTGTATTTCTTGGGCATGTTTTTCTCTTTATTTTTAGACTTTTCTTGGGCATGATACTGCTAATTTGCCTCTATTCCCATCTTTATTGCAAATCAGTGCCAAAAGGAAGAAATGAATGAAATCATGCGATTTTGGATGGATTTCTTGGGAGCTCGAAGCATCAAGGCCTAGAAGATCAAAGTGTCATCGTGCCCTCGACGCTAACCAGACCAGAGAGCAGTCCTCGTTCCCACGGCACTTCTACATCAGTTCTTAATCGAAAGATAGAGAGAAATATTCCCAAAGATTCGTACTGGATTCCTTGCGTTCCTAGAAGATTCCATGCGTATCTAGAATATTCCCAGAATTTTCCCTACCTGCTGATCATATCGTTATGCCCTAGATGTTGATTTTATCATTGTGCCCTAGCCGCCGTGCGTCTGCAAAATCTCAACCATAGTGAAAGATACCGAAAAGATCCGCACGGGATTCCATGCAGATTCCACCTGGCACATTTTGAGAATATTCCCTTTTGGACTAAGGAGCACGCTCCATGTGCTGCCACTCTCTCCCCTTATCTGGAATTTGTCTTTTTGTAGTCCCTTAGCTGGATTTTGTCCTCTTGTGGACTGGATACTATATTAACCTCTAGTTTTTAGGATTTTAGACATCTTGTAAATATTTTCTACTTTCTTCTTATGAGAGCCGCCTCCTTTTCTTTCCTCCCCCTTTTGGGTGGTGGCAAAGACCTCTTCATCCAACAGCCGCTATAATTAACTAGAGCTTTGCTCCGCCCGGTAACATTTATTAGTTTTCTTCTTTTATGCAATCTTTCTTTTCCTATTTTGTTTATTTATTTTGTGGTATGAGTAGCTAGATTATCCCTTCTTAGCAGAGGTATTTTTAGGGTTGCATAAGGGTAGCTAGGAGGCCAAATCGTTCCTCATATATTCTTATTGTTGTATTTGATTGTTTGTCAGTTTCTTGTTAATTCGTCTAAGGCAAGATAGTAGTCTGGCCAACTAATAACTAATCCTAGATGATTATTGTCATCCTAACAGCGATAACGCCAACGTGAGGTTGTTAGGAGTAGTAGACACCTAGTAGGGTCATCGCGAGAGGGCCTTCCGTCTAGGGGTAAACAGTCGACTAGGGTTGCGTCACGAGTCTGACAAGCTAAGACGTCGTGGCCGAGACATGTCTTACCTCCACTGCATGGGCATTTTGAGTATTGCCTCCTCGCATTCATGCCTAGGGGAACGGTGAAACGTCAAGGCCATCTCATATGTGTAAACGGGGGGTAGCTTCTCTTAAGAAAGTAAACTTGGTCCCTATAGCATGTCTATGGCATAGGAATAGAATATTTCTGTGCCAATGATTATCTAGCCCTAGACGCAACCCGAGAATGTCCTTTGCTAAGATCTCTTCTCTTCTGACTTTATTTCTTTACTTGATTTCTGTTTGAATGTCTTGTCCTTGATTTCTATTTGCATGTCTTCCCCTTGATTTCTATTTTTATTAATTGTCTTGTTAGCAACTATCTCTATCGTGGTTAACTAGATTAACCAACCAAAACCCCCCCGCCTATTGTTTCTTTTATAATTTTACTTTGTATCTGGCCTTCTCTAGTGTATGTCTTCACCATTCTTTGTGGATCGAACCTCTTGCCACTGTCTTCAATCTTTTTTGTTGCATGTGATAACTTGTAATTATTTGATCGTGCCCTCGACAAGCACACATCAAATTGGCGCCGTTGCCGGGGAGTGGTGTTAAGTCGTGCCCTAGACAGTTTGAGATATTTTTTTATTTTTTTATTTCTTCAATGTCTTATTTTAATTCTTATTCTCACTCACCCTCTTTTCCTTAGTATTTTACCCCTAACCCCCCATGATGGAATCAAGGAAATTTCAACTATAGAGTGCAAGCCAAACCTAGCTATCAATATTATCCACCTCCACAAGACCAAGGGTTATCTCAAAATAATCAGGCTGCAATAGCTAACATGGAGAACCAACTTAAGGAGATGCAATTAACCTTACAGAAGCTTAAGATGCAGAGACAACTAGAGGCATTAGCTGATTTGATGAATCAAGCTAAAGAGACCTTGAAGGAGATTAAGGAGCAGAGGCGCCAAGATGCCATTGAAGAAAACTTTGCATGTTGGTTCCGTTCCCTACCCAAGTATCTTGCCCCCGATGCTGGACCACTCAAACCTACCCATCTTTCCCTAGACGTTGCCCCTGCACCTGGAGCAAAAAATTTAGCTCCAACACTTCTGCCCAGTCACACCACGAGTCACCCTATCACCCCCATAGAACAACATTTGTAGCACTTAGATAGTGACGACTATTTAAGTGAAGAAATTTTATCAACCGCCATACTATGGGAGTTGCCATCTGAGAGTCATGACCAAGATGATGAGTCTTATGGGATAGAGGACCTTTTCATGCCCACGGATGAGCTAGAATTGGACAGTCCAGGATATATTCCTTCAGAGCCAGGAGCCAACGTGGAGTTCAAGGCCAGTGCAGTCACAATGTTGAGCGACGCAAATCTACCAGATTTTTATGACAAGCGTCTTGCCCTAGACGCAGAATTAGAGGCAGAAGTCGTTGTTCAACCAAATTTGCCAAGTCAACTCTAGAACTGTTCTACACCTTAGTATGCCAAGGGAATGAGGTTTTTCAGGCTTTTCACCACATCAAGTTTTGTGAAGAGCGTCTTGCCCTAGACGCAGAATTCAAGCCAGGGGAGATTGAGAATGAGGATTTAAGAGAGATTGAGGAAGAGATAATCGAGGACTTGAGCTCTAAACCCATTATGTGTGACAGGGAGATTTCTAAACTTTCTGATTATATTCATCCTTTTCTTGAATCACCTTTCACTCATAATAATTTTTTCCTCTTTGTTTTATGGGAACCCAAATTAACATTTGAATCATATTATGGTTGCCTGCAGGATACTTTGCTACTGGACCATCCACTTCATGCGATAATTCACATCAAACTAAGAGGATGGAAAACATTTAGTAGGATTGGTTGAAGTTCGAACAGCCAACGTCGTGCCCTCGACGATAACTAAGGCGCTTCGTGGGAGGCAACCCACGTTCCTTTCCCTTTTTATTTCTGCTTCACTCTTTATTTTTTAGAACTTTCTTGTACGTGCCCTTCTCGCATTGAGGACAATGCGAAGCTTAAGTGTGAGGATGGATTTATCTATTATGTTTGCGCTTGTTATTTTATTATTGCTTGACTGCATGTTTATTTTTCTGCTTGTTGCATGATTGCTTGTTTTGTTGCAAAATTTTTAAATTTTTTTGGATTTTTAATCTTTAGATTTTGTTAATATTTTTGTGAATGTGCACTGCCCAGTTTTCAAATCCCCCTTGTATGGACACGCACCCTTTTTCTCTCACTTTTTATCATCTTGCCCTCGACATTCACCTACCCCTCTCTTTTCTTTCTTTCTCCTAACCGCTTGAGCTTATTTTTCTTGATCTTTTTCCTTGGTAAGTAAGCAGTAATTGTTGAGGGCAGCGTCGAGGGCTAGACATCCAGAAGAACGTGCAGAAAAGTCTAAGTGTGGAGAAGCAGAGGAAGTTAAGACTTAAGCACAGAAAATAAAGAGCTAGGGCAAGACAGTAGAAAAAAAAATTCTTCAACCCTAGCCTATTCAAGAAAGATTCGAACTCCCCCTCAGAAAAAGCCAAAGTGTGGGGAAGCCGAAAAGTCAAACATTAGTGTTGGAAGCAAATCTAGGGCAAGACACAACAAAGGTCTTCTGCCCTAGACGAATCAAAGCTAGAAAAGGTTCGTGCCCCTTCTTAAAAAAAAAAATTGAAATGAAAAAAAATAGTTCAAAAGAAAATAGAATAAAATCAAAAATAAAAGAAGGGGTAAAACACGAACAAAAGAATTTGCTCCCAGCACTACATCAGAGAAGACCTTCCTGCCCAAGAAGAAGAAAGCCTTCATCTAGCCCTCAGCTGCATCATCCTGCCCTCGACGAGCGCCGTCTTACCAACCTCGCCTTTTTCCCAGCCAAGGATTCCATCCAGGTTTGAGTTGGTTGTCTCTCTTCTTTCTCTCTTTCTGTTTTATTCTTTCCCTTTCCTTTTTTTCTTCTTTTTCCTTCTTTTTCTAAGCCTAGCCTTTCCCTTTTCTTTCTTTTTGCTGATGCGAAGTTCTTTCCGATTGATTGATTGCCCATGCATGTGTACTACGTACTCGGATGTGTGTGCAAGTCTAGTTTTGTGTTGGAATAGTTGCATTTAGTTTTGAGTGATTAAACACCTAGCCTTGTTTGTGAGTGGGAGCGCAAATACTTATCTTGTGAGGATTGCTTGTGTTTAGGCCTGATGTGGTAAAGTCTTATCTTTAGGGTCGTTATCCTTCTAATTTGATGCAGGTGTTATCTAGGAAGAATCGACTTTGTCAAGGCCTAGCTTACTGATTGGTTTGTTTATTCTTGTGCCATGCTTGAATGGGTGTTGTTCGTTCTTGGGGTGTTTTTAGTTTTGTGAATGCTCGAAGGCGAGCATTGGGTAGTGTGGGGATGTTTGATAGTGTGTTTCTTGCGCATGTTTTTCTCCTTACTTTTAGCCTTTTCTTGGGAATGATACTGCTGATTTGCCTCTATTCCCATCTTCATTGCAGATCAGTGCTAAAAGGAAGAAATGAACGAAAGCATGCGATTTTGGATGAATTTCTTAGGAGCTCGAAGCAACAAGGCCTAGAAGATCAAAGTGTCGTCGTGCCCTCGACGCTAACCAGACCAGAGAGCAGTCCTCGTGCCCACGACGCTTCTACATCAATTCTTAATTGAAAGCTAAAGAGAAAGATTCCCAAAGATTCGTACTAGATTCCTTGCGTTTCTAGAAGATTCCATGCGCATCCAGAATTTTCCCTACCTACTGATCATATCATCATGCCCTAGATGCTGATTTTTTCAACGTGCCCTAGCCGTCGTGCGTTTGCAAAATCCCAACCAAAGTGAAAGATACCCAAAAAATCCGCACGGGATTCCATGCAGATTCCTCCTAGCACATTTTGAGAATATTCCCTTTTGGACCAAGGAGCACGATCCATGTGCTGTCACTCTCTCCCCTTAGCTGGATTTTGTCCTTTTGTGGGCCGGACACTATATAAACCTCTAGTTTTTAGGGTTTTAGACATCTTGTAAATATTTTTTACTTTTTTCTTTTGGGAGCCGCCTCCTTTTCTTTCCTCCCCCTTTTGAGTGGTGGCAGAGACCTCTTCATCCAACAACCGCTGTAATTAACCGGAGTTTTGCTCCAGCCGGTAACATTGATTAGTTTTCTTCTTCTTTTATGCAATCTTTCTTTTCCTATTTTGTTTATTTATTTTGTGGTATGAGTAGCTAGATTCTCCCTTCTTAGTAGAGGTATTTTGAGGGTTGCATAAGGGTAGCTAGGAGGCCAAATCATTCCTCATATATTCTTATTATTGTATTTGATTGTTTGTCGGTTTCTTGTTAATTCGTCTAGGGCAAGATAATAGTCTGACCAAGTAATAACGAATCCTAGATGATTACTTTCATCCTAACAGTGATAACGTCAACGTGAGGTTGTCTCCTCGCATGGGCGTTTTGAGTATTGCCTCCTCGCATTCGTGCCTAGGGGAACTGCGAAATGACAAGGCCACCTCATATGTGTAAACGGGGGGTAGCTTCTCTTAAGAAGGTAAGCAGGGGTTTTTTTTAGTGTACACTTGGTCCTTATAGCATGTCTATGACATAGGAATAGAATATTTCTGCGCCGATGATTATTTAGCCCTAGACGCAATCCGAGAATGTCCTTTGCTAAGATCTCTTCTCTTCTGACTTTATTTCTTTACTTGATTTCTGTTTGCATGTCTTGGCCTTGATTTCTGTTTGCAGGTCTTGCCCTTGATTTCTGTTTGCACACATCATGAAGCATGACAGATTTTTGTACAGACACAAATGGCTTTGCATACCAAAGTCTAGGATCCGAGAATTACTTGTGTTGGAAGCCCATGGGGGTGGATTAAATGGTCATTTTGGCATCACTAAAATATTACATGCTTTATAGGTGCATTTCTTTTGGCCAAAAATGAAAGTTGATGTGACAAAATTAATTGCTAAATGTCTTGTATGCAAATGGGCTAAGTCCACATCCATGCATCATGCATCTTATATGCCGTTACCGGTAGCTAGTCATCCTTGGGTGATTTATCAATGGATTTTATTCTAGGACTGCCAAGGTCTAAGATTGGTAATGATTCTATCTTTGTTGTGGTTGACTGTTTTTCTAAAATGGCTCATTTTATTCCTTGTGCAAAAACTCATGCTGCTTGTCGTATTGCGCATTTATTTTTCCAAAACGTTGTCTGTTTGTATGGCATGCCTAGAACAATCGTTAGTGACAGGGATACTAAATTCTTGAGTCATTTTTGGCGTATTGTATAGTCCCTGCTAGGCACTAAACTTCTTTTCTCCACCACCTGCCATCCTCAAACGGATGGACAAACAGAAGTAGTAAATAGGACTTTAGGGTCGTTGTTAAGGGTCATGGTCCAAACAAACAGGACTAAATGGGAAGATAACCTTGCATTCATTGAATTTGCATATAACCATGCACACCATTCTACTGTTGGTTTTTCTCCCTTTGAGGTGGTATACGGGTTCCAACCCCTAACCCCTCTTGACCTCTTACCTTTGCCCTTGAGTGTACTTAAGTGTGTAGATGGCGAAGACAAGGCAGAAGAAGTCCGAAAGCTGCATGCACAAGTCCGGAAGAATATTGAGGGCATGAACGAAAAGGTGTCCAATAAACAGAACAAGGACAAGACACCTAAATCTTTTGAGTCAGGACAATAGGTTTGGTTACACTGGCACAAGGATCGATTTCCTCAGCAACGACGGGGAAAACTAAGCCCCCGAGGCGATGGACCGTTTGAAATACTCCACCGATCAATGATAATGCCTACATCCTTGACCTACCGGGTGAGTATGGATCAATTAGTAACTCCTTCCATATTAATGATCTGTCACTTTACAATATAGGTGATGGAAATTTAAAGAACTAGATTCGAGTATGAATCCTTTTGAAGGGGGAGAAGATGATGCGATCCCGCAAACCTTAAAGCTTCAAGAACCGGATATAACTCCAGCAGGACCGGTTACTCGCAACAAAGCCAAGAAACTAATGCTATGGATTGAGCGGGAGGTGCAAACGGATATTTACCATGCGCCAAATCAAATGTTGATGTAGATAACTACCGGGCTAGAAACCACAATGCAAGTTACCGGGGTAGAAGCATCTATCGGGAAAGGTCAAGCTAAGTCAAACGAGTTCCGATACCTTACCAGGCAGACATATCTATCGGGATAGGGTCAATCCAAGTCAAATGGACCCGTTACCCCTCCCTACTGATGACGTGTCAAGTTCTACCCAATACCGTTGCCTTTCCCTTCAGCCTATAAATAGTGCACTATGTGTTTCATTTTACTTAGTTTTTGTGTAAAGTATTTTTGCTTGCGTTGAGAATACTCCGCCCTTAAACATTAGAAACTCACCTTGTGAGAATCAAGTCCAGAAGACGGTTGATTCCTTGAAAGTAAAAGATCTACTGACTTCAACCTTTTCATTTACTGTTTGAGTGTTAATTCCTTTACAACTTCCTGGATACTTGTAATCGACCAATATTTTGGATTTTTGTATTTGGTTTATTTATGAGCAAGTACGATTTGGATGTTTGTTGTTAATCGATTGTTTTGAATTAATTATCCACTGCAAATTCCATCGTTGTCGTTTCCTTTCCGTGCTCATCTTCAACTTCATATATCCGTTGTGTTCTTCATCTCTCTTTTTCCGCTTAGTTCATCGTTTCTACTTGTGACCCATTTTGGGTTTACTTGATAACTCGAGCTAGATCCTTAGCTGCAAAGCTCAACGCATCCGATTCTTTGAAAGGGAACTCGGATCGCGTCAGTCATACCAACTCCCAACGACTACTTCGGTCTTGAATGGATGAGAAGTGGCCACGTAGGCTAGCACATGTCGAGGATAATCATCACCTCGTGGGCTGCATTTATGGTGGATTTCAGAGCATTGAATGTGCCATCAATCAATAAATAGTATTCCGAAAGAATAACAAAAACCCTTGGTAATCACTCGGGCTCGTTTTTGGTTGGACCACTAATAATACAAACAAGGCACTTCAAGGGTAATTATGACCTTTCATCACCAACGAGGGGGTCCCGATATATGTACCTCCCGGTATATATCCTCAACAGTAGCCAAGACTACATATACCGGCCCTACCAGGTAAGTATACTACTAGAACAACATGCTAGGGAAACTATCAGGAAAAAGGGACAGGTATCGGTAATGGCTGACCAAGCCCAAACGACACGTGTGCAGGGTGGCCCACATGGCGAGGCTATAAATACCCCCCTCCCTGTCGCGCCCCCACGAAAAATCTAAAGATTCGCGAGTGTGCAACGAAATTTGGGACCTTACAATGCTCGGCGTAAACAGACACCTCGCAACATGCAATGAATATGCCACCCTAATTTGGTTGCTAGGTTTAGGGAACCTTAATCGTCATGGCATAGAAAATATAATAAGTAAAAAAACTAAAGGCACAAAAAAGGGGTCTGGACCCCAGACAAAGGTTCGGGGTCGTATTATGGTCTCGGGAAGGTGTTAGGCACCCGAGTCACATCCGAAAACGGTTACCTGTTGATGAGAGAGGTGTTTTAAAGGTGTTTTGATAAATGCGTTTTGTTTTGAAAAGGGGGCCCTAAGAGGAATCGTCACTTTAGCCTTTTCTATGATCGTGACGTTCAGGAATAATAAAAAGATCTTTCGGATGGGGTTACCGTTTATCAAGATCGATCGATTATTCCTGACCGTAACGTGATGGGACTGAATTTTCTGTAAGGCTGAATGAGCGCCCTCTATATCATCATCAGGCCATGCATGATTAGATTGATTGCTATGTGAACCTATCATCGATTGCTAACAGAGTACCAAATTAAATGATAGATTTTGAAGTGAAAAACTGATGTGGGATCGAAAGTCCCCATGTACATGCAGTCAATATAAGCGAGAATTTAAAATCACATGAGCATGGCATTTTAAGCAACTCTTTAAACACGTTGTTCATGTGGGTTGATTTTAATTCTAGCAGTTCTATATATCATGCGTACGATTGATATTTGCGAAAAAGCGTTGAATAAATAAAAAGGAATCGAAAGGCGTACTTTCGAGCGAACCTTGAAATTAAAACCTACAAAATGAGAATGTTAGCGATAGCTTGAGAAATAAATAAGCAATTTTATGAGTGCGAGAATTTAAATGACGGTTGATTGTATG
The DNA here is from genome assembly GCA_963691705.1 of Viola odorata. Classification (NCBI taxonomy): domain Eukaryota; kingdom Viridiplantae; phylum Streptophyta; class Magnoliopsida; order Malpighiales; family Violaceae; genus Viola; species Viola odorata. The sequence goes on from OY829537.1 coordinate 60,667,150, forward strand.
CGAGAAATGATGGATTTAACGCATACGAAATTTTAATGCAGAGTTGATTGCATGCGAAAAATGATGGATTTAACGCATACAAAAATTAAATGCTGAGTTGATTGCATGCGAAAAATGATGGATTTAACGCATACGAAATTTAAATGCTGAGTTGATTGCATGCGAGAAATGACTGATTTGACGCATACGAAATTTTAAGTGCTGAGTTGATTGCATGCGAAAAATGATTGATTTTACGCATACGAAAATTAAATGTTGTTTTGACAAGTGCAGAAATATTTAAATGTAGTTGACGATTCACAGGGGTTTAAAACAGTTTGATAATTTGCAGAAAGTAAACAGTTGATATTTGCGAAAGGATTTCCAGCAGTATCATAAGTGTGGAAATTAAAACAATTGATATTTTGCAGGAAATAAACAGTTTGATATTTGCAAAAAATAAACAATTTGATATTTGCAGAAAATAAACAATTTGATATTTGCAGAAAATAAACAGTTGATGTTGCGGAAGAATTTCTAGCAGTTTGCGAGAAATTAAAGCAGTTGATATTTGCAGAAAATAAAACAGTTGATGTTGCGGAAGAATTTCCAGCAGTTTGCGAAAAATTAAAGCAGTTGATATTTGTAGAAAATAAAACAATTGATATTGCAGAAAATAAAACAGTTGATGTTGCGGAAGAATTTCCAGCAGTTTGCGAAAAATTAAAGCAGTTGATATTGCGGAAAATAAAATGCGACCGACCATGTAGGCGGTAAAATGAATAATTGAATTTAAATTGCCGAAAGTAAAATGCGAAAATTAAAAATGTGAATAATTTAAACAGTTGATAAGTACAGAAAATTAAACAGTTGATAGTACGAAAAATAATCATACGAAGCATACGAATTATTTTTACGAGAAAGTGCGATCCGAGGTTTCGGAAAGAATTTAAAAATGGGCTGGGCCCAATTGAAAAAGTGAAAGAAAATTGAAATGGGCCAGGAATAGTGCCTAGCCCAAGGAAAATGATTTAAATGGAAATGGGCCAAGCCCATTCTCGCGTGAACAGTGTCGGCCTGGCACTGTTCATCGTCTTCTCCTTTGGTCGCCGGCTTACTGCCGGCGGCCAAGCTCCGGCCATAGGTGGCCGATTTGAAATCCGTTCGTACCGAAATGTTCGTCTCTTCGACGACTTCTCGACCATACAAACCCCGATTTTTAGTTTGACTCATGCTAAATTTAATTTCAAAAAAATGACAGAATCGTTAATTATCAAAAACTAATTAATTCGCACAACCTAGCTAACGATTTTTAAAATTTAAAATGTGTATTTAATCTACATCATGTATGTGAATTAATGGCATAAAAGAAAGCAATTTATTTATTCAAGAACGAGCTAAACGAATTAAAAGAAAAACTTGCTTAAAAACCGAAAACGAGCTAGAGAGAGAAGCTCATGTTTTTAAATTTTGATTGGGCGATTGTCGCTCTAAATGAGCAAGCTGATCAAGTGGGAGAGAGAGCAAGTTTTCCTTGCAAGATTGGTGTCGTTTGAACGTTGGGAGAGGGGCTGTATTTATAGCCCGAAGTCGCGTGAGGAGGGAGACGCGGGGCTGCACGTGGTGGTTGTTCTTGTCACGGTGGCGGGTCTACAGCTGCTGTGCTGGCGGAGCTAGGTCGCCGTGATGATGGTGGATGGGACGGGAAACGGTCGAGGAGACAGGACGTCGGAGCAGGCAGCTCGGTGGCCTGCTCCACTGTTCGTGCGTCTCCAGGCCATTTACGTGTGCCATGCACACTTAAATTGTCAACCGTTGATCTGGTTGACATTTCTTGGTTGACCAGATCAACGGTTGAGATCAAATGGTCTTTTAGTTTATTTAAATGGCCTCGAGCCGACTCCGGCTAGCAATCATTCAGACTTTTCGAACTGACGGTACCTGCGCGTAGAGAAAAATACGACGAGTCTAACCGTCTACAGCGAATGACGAGAATTTTTCATTTAGCGCGTTTATTTTCTCGTTCAAAAGCGTGAAACACGCGAACGGAAAAATAAAAACGTTACGTCAAAAATTACACGAAACGTTGTAGACCGTTGCGAGCAGAAAAAAAGCTAGCAACTAGTTGATGGAAAACATTTCAAAGTCAAGCTATTGTCCGAGCGAACTTACTCGGGTCCAATAAAAGCTCCAATAATAATAAAATAATAAAAATACTAAAAAATGCGCTAAAATATTAAAAATCCTAAAATTCATGTGATGACCTAAAACGAAGAAAAAACTAGCAAACGACTGCCGGATAGTCAAAAATGTGATTTTTAAGGCTAAAAATAATAATGATAATAATAATGAAAATATGTGCCGAAAAATTAAAAATGTGATTTCGAAAGCTGACGATGCTAACGATGATGCTAAAATGCAACAAAACACCTAAAAATGCTAGTGACAGTAAATTAACTGAAAATGACTGTAAATTAACTAAATAATAGAAATGCTAAAATTAAGTAAAAATGGCGTCAAAATTCGGGTATCAACACCCTCCCTATCACCCCTTCATAGACAAACATACATACACGCGCAAGCGTACTAAAGCTCTGTCCAACTGCCTACCTCGACCCGATAGTTCTCCCTCACTACCTATTTTCACCATGCTTACTAACTTGATCGTTGGAGCTTCTACGCCGAAGACCCCTTCCGGCGCTTTGCCGGTGGCGTAGGAGCAGTGAATCAATCCACATCAGCACACTAGATTATAAAATAGTTCTCACCCCAAATCGAGGATTATCACCAACGTCTCATTGGAAGTGTGACAAGCACTAATGCAAATGAACTCACTTGTGGAGGAAGAGTATTAAAGAACACTTTTTTGCCTTGTCCTCTACAAGCTTTCTCTTCTTCATTCCATCTGAGCATTTGGCAAAGGGTAGTGCCTTTGCTGGAAGATCCCCACTCATTTCATCCATGGAGTCTGATGCTCGTTCTCAATGTAATCCACATATCACCATCAATGGAACCCAAGTAAACCTTCATTTCAGTCCTCTCATGCAAGTAATCACTTCCACTGAAGTAATGAGGGTGTTGAGTGGATAGCCTTGTTTTCCATTTTAACCCAAACACTTTAGACGGTTAAGTCTGCTTCTAATGACCAAGCTATGCTACTAATTGAAGGATGACCTAGAGGGAATGGATAAACCACCAAGTATAAAAAAATCGATTCTTGAAAGGGTTTTATCAAACTCTTCGCACACATACAATATAAAAAAAACCTTGTTCACGAAACAAGTGTACATGATTCCAAGGAATCGATACTATACATTAATTAACAACCATGTTCACGAAACAAACTACTTATATTCATACCATTTGCATATAAAGTATACAAGACTAGTTTTATGTACAATCAAACCAAAAGATACATAAGTACTAGTGTTCAAGTCTACCTTATCATGTACATCACTAGAAATAGCGCAAGCAATAAAAGGGCTATCCACAGAAGTTGCATTCGTAAGTTATGCCACATACCAACTCTCCAAAATAACAAAGTTCAAGCCACAGACACCAAAGACTCAGGCCTTTACTTGCTGATATACTATGCATTTCTACACATAATCTGCAACCTCCCTTTTCATTTTCGACCACCAGTAGTGTTCATGCAGATTTTGGTACATTTGTGTACTTCCCATGTGCATGGCATATGGTGAGTGATGTTCCATAATACATAAATTCTACGACCCAAATGAATTTACGAAAGTGAGTGTTCTTAATTACCAGATACTACTCCCTGAGTTTTAATAAAAAAGGGCTCCTGAAAGATCCAAATTTGAATCGACAAAAGTACAGGGACGGATTATAATGCTCAAAATTACCCTTACTACTCATTTGAACGCAAAGATATGGATTGAATTCAAAAGCCAAGGGAATATAACCTTGATGCTGAAAAAATGACCAACAGCAACTTTTTTAAACATAAATTGACCGACCGGTTGCATAATGCAGCTGAGCGGTTACACAATACGCTTGATCAGTGGCATCCTATTACCGATTGGTCAAAATGGAGGACTGACGCGTCCTACTGGCAACCGTAACAAGAACATCATATGTAAGGCCTAAACTCTTCTTTACATTTTACACACTTCTACTCTTCAAACCAATTGTTTTTCAAAAGCTCTCAGCCAAACATAGACAAAAAGCACACACAACTCTCAAAGCTACCTATTTATATAAAGGTTTATAATTATAAAGGTTTTTGTTCTCCCATATGAATGACGTGGCTTGCTGCAATGGATGAAATGGTAGATCCATGAGTTGGACAACTTCTATAGAAGACCTAAAAGAATTCTCTTGTTGCATTAGTTATATTCCTTAATTAGGTCAGAGAGGCGAATATTTTTTTTCCTATTCGGAGTAGAATTTATTGATTTGGAGTGCGCGATAAGCATATATATACTAACTTCCTTTTCAGTTTCAAGACGATAGAGTTGATTCTTTAATAAGACGCTAAGTTTCTTTCCAAATATAATATTCTTTTCTAAACGGTCTCACAGGCGCAATCCGTGTACAAATTATGGGCCAACTATGCGGCCCATATTTAACTAGCATATTGGGCTGGAAAATATAAGCCAATTATTCTGGGCCTAACAAGCAGATATCATATTGATCAATACAGTGAGTTGGAACTCCTTCTCTTAGTATGTATTTGGCGTTAAGGTTTGGTGGCCAACCGTCCATTCCCAAACCCAAAATCATGACAAACGTGTTTGGTAAACTCCATCTGCACTGGAAGCCCAGTTCCAAGGTTGGCCAAATTGGCCTTGCCTCGCGCTGGAGCAAAATGCTCCAACAGCCAAAGTAAGCTGGCACTCTCTCTCCTATTTTTTTTTTTCATTTTAATTTTTTTTTTTACTTTATATAATGAACAAAATAAATTAAAAACTATCATAATAAAATCTCTATCTCAAGATAAGTAATTCTAGATCCACTTTTTCTCTTTTTATTAATTTTTTAAAAATGGGTTTTATACTCCAACGTTTTCATTTCAACTGTTTTACCAAACACTTCAGGTATCTCACAGCTATTTTAATTTTTTTTACCAAACAGCACACTCCGTTTCCCAAAAGTCATTTTCCCACTAAACTTTTACTCATAAAACTTTTTCCCACCAAATTCGAACGCCAAATAGACCCTTAGAATAACGACAAGTTCGCCTCTTTTCTTGAAATATCACATTGTTTCTCAGCTTGTGGTGACTAGCTTCAAGACATTTTAAGGGGAAAAAGAAAGTCTTTAAACTAATTTTAGACGGTGCTCGCTTTGGTTGTACCCAAGCTATGGATCCATTGAAAATGACACTCGCACCAAAGGCCCCCTAAGTCCTAAAATATTGAAAATATCATAATCAACCCACTGTAGCTTGTCCATCCTAACAAAAGGCCATTGAGAGTCCACTTCTATTAGAACTACGTATTCTACCGGGGTGAAGTTAAGATGCTCTCCTAATCAAAATCGCAAATTTAACTCGTAAACTCGTACGTTTTTACGATTCCAATTAACCAACGAGGCAACTCGGACACAAATTTAAAATCAAATGAAAATGGTGTAAACTCGATAAATTGCTAAAATCGTCTGAGTTTATTGAATATGAAAAAAAAATACAAACGACGTCGTTTTGGTCAGCGTGTTCAATTCAAATCAAAACGATGCCCTTTCGCTTCAAACCCAAAAGTTGCGTACGTCGTGTTGATTCAAAAATAATAATAATTGTAAATATTTTATTATTATTAATCAAATTATTTAGAAAATGACGGTAATAATAATAATAATAATAATTTAAATTATTATAATTTGTAATCTCTTAAAAAAATTACGTTACGATTTTACTTTTCCGATTCACTTACCTATTTCGAGTTACTTAAACTCTTAATTTTAACAACTTTGCTAGTACTAGGTAGCATTTAGTTTTCTTTACACACTAATTAGAATTTTGTTTTTTTTTTTAAAAATTAGTTGTGTCAAACTCATAATTTCTCTTAATTAAAAAAATATGCATTAATTAATTGTGCTACAAATTCTTCTGCAATTTTTTTTTAAAAAAAAAATAAGACTTGTTTGTGTAATATATTAGTAACATTATAATGTTGCCTCAAGACGGAAGTGAAAAGCCTTCAAGGGCCAGGTATTCAAACGAATGTATGCGAAAGACAAATCCTCTTTGTTTCAAGTTTATGCGCATCTTGCTTGGAATCTTTTTCTTTGATGGAAGAATAAACTATTCTTTTAATAAACAGTTTGTATATTTAAAAATAAGTTCATATGTAAACTCTATTGGTCAACTTCAACCTATTATCTAGTACTTTCTTGCGATAATTACAATTACATAAACACCAGACACATCAATAATATTTTTTTATGACTATTTAAAATACTACTAAATTAAGTTTTTCTTTACAAATTAAATACTTTATCTTTTAAAAGTAAAAATCATAATTTTTCAATTAATTATCTCTTCGTTTTTCTTCTTCCAGAATAATTTAATTTATTAAAGACGACTATAAAGGTATTACCAATAAAAAGTCGAATTCATATTCAAGTCTCACTTGCATTTTCATTAATGTAGATTTCTTGGAATTTTTCATATGATCATGTTAAATGATAATAGAAGCTTTATAATAACTTTTGTTGGTTCGTTTTTCTTTTAAGAAAGTATCACTACAAAAAATTGCTTATTGCCGAAGGCAGTTTTCCAACGGAGCAAAGTTTGTCGGAAAATTTGACAATTTCCGACAGATATTTCGTTAAAAAAAGACAATTTTTTTAAAAAAAAATGTTGTACCGATAGAAGCATTTCCAACGAAATAGTTTCCGTCACAAAATGTTGGCGCCATATAGAAGTATGGGGCCAAATATTCTCGTAAGATATTTCCGACCGAATATTCCGTCAAAAATATTTCGACGAAATATTCGGTCGGAAAAGGTTTACAGTTTCGACGGAATATTCGTACTTATAGCGACGATATTCATACTTACGGCGACGAGTTTCTAATCTCGCAATAGGTGAAACATTTCGTTGCCACATTTTTTTTCTATTTAATTTTTAAAGAAACCTAGTATTATAAATGAATAATTAAGGAATTTTATATATTATAATACCAATTAATTTGAGGATTAATAATTATATTACTATTATAAAAAAAATTATGTTTTATATAATAGTCGTTGATTTCAAATTAACTTAGAAGCTAAGGCATTGTTTACTTGGGAGAATTCTCCCGAAAAATCTCCAGTTTTCTAAAAACTGGTGTTCATTTTGAAAAACGTTTTTACTTTGCGTTATTTTCAGTCCGAAAATGAAAACGAAAATTCTCTGTTTGAAAAACGATGAACAAATTTTGAAAACGCCCGAAAGTTGTTTTCTATTTTTCAGATTTTTTTGGCCTTGGATGACTCAGTTTGAAAACACGCGGTTTTCAAACTGAGTTATTAATGAAATTTTGTTAATCACCATTCTACCCCTGCAGCCTTCTTCATCTTCTTCTTCTCTTCGACGCCCTAACCCTAGCCGTTCCTCTTCTTCCTCCTTTCGTTCTTCTTCCCCTCCCTTTCATCTTCATCCCCGACCGTCTGTCGTCTCACCGTCGTCTCTCTCATCACCTCGTCCCAACTAATCGTCTTCACTCCTCGTCAACTTGTCGTCTCTCCTCGTCGCTTTGTCCCAACTCACCGTCGTCTCTCCTCGTCTCGTTTTTCCGTGCTCGAGCCTGGGAGGTTAGTGACCAAGCCATTATCAATCGAGAAGGTAACTCTCTAAAAAGAAAATCTTGATTAGAATTGAATGAATCCAACGTTTGACTGTTCTGATGATTTGAATTGCTATTCTTATGGGTGTAGGGACATAGGACTCAACTTAAGGATATTCCAAACGGTATGTCTTAGTTGCAGAGGACTTTATTGTTTGATTTATTTTTCTCATTCTTTCTAATGGCTTTGTGCACCCACAAGTCCCCAACGTAGGGGTTTTCGTTCGATCAGGTCCCCATTTTCAAAAACCCGCCTGGCAGGTCCCCAATGTTTGCTCTGTTAGGCATGGGAGGTCCCTCTAACCGAAACCCTAGCTAACGTCTGTTAAGTACCATTAAAAAAATATTTTTTCCTGAAACATGGGCCCTATGTCTCAGATTTAATATTAAACAATTCCTTTTTAATTTTTGAAAATCAGAATATTTTTTACTATTTTCTAAACTAATTAATTAAATACTAAATAAATACTAAATATAATTAATTAATTAACTAACAAAAACCTAATTAATTAACTAACTAACTAAACAAAATAATTAAATACTAAATAAATAACAAACTGAAATATATATACCACGGTTACCACCAAATCAATTGCAAAATCCATCTTCTTCTTCCTCTGCACCAAACCTAAACCCAAACACCCATCTTCTTCCTCGGCACCAAATCCAAGACCAAAGCTGAGTCCCGGCCACCTCCCTCTCACCACCAAGTCCCGACCATCTCCCTCTAGACCCACCCCCACTTAACTACCCCGATTGAACTCGTCCTCTTCTCTTCTCCAAAACCCTAATTTATTTCAATTCGTGCAACCTAAACCGTATTACGATGTCAGAGAGCTCTTATTGTTCGAAGCGCACATGGAGGAGGAACACTCAAGTCGGAGTTAAAAACTACGAAGGAGCACCAAGGGTTTGCTACTGTGGGTTGAAAGCTTTCATGTGGGTTAGTTGGAAGGAGGATAACGTAGGCAGGAGGTTTTTCTCTTGTCGGAAACACCAATGTAAGTATTTTTCTTGGCATGATAGTGAACCCTTGTCACAAAGGGGTAGAGATGTGGTTCATATGTTGTTAAACAACGAAGAGAATTTGAAGTCAGAATTAAGGGCATTAAATCAAAAGTTTGAGCGCTTGTAGGATGCTCACATGGAAACAGTAGCTGAGGTTTCCTGTTTGCACAACAAATTAGATAGGCTAAGATTGGGGGAGTCGAAGGGTATTTTGAAATGTGCATTTTTTGCAATTTGGTTGTGTGTCATATGTGTGGTTGTTGCTGCAACTGTAATGGTATTTTAATTGTATTGTTGGTGTTTTGATAAGTATGAGCTGCGGGAGAGAAAGAACAATGTTTGTAATTTATCCTTTGTAATTTCTCTTTTCAATAAAATGTTTTTATGTTTGTCAATTGTTTTGGTTGTTGATTTATTTTTATGTTCTGCTATTTTCAATAAAATGGCCTCTGAAGAACATGTTTGCCTGAGCTTATGCTGTTTTATTTCTTGGTAGATTTATTCATTTATTATTTGGACGAATTGTTTTGTCAATTGTTTTCTTTTTATTATGCTGTAAATCATCAGTCATTCGTTAGCAGCTGGTGCAGGAAATGTTCTTTATCATGGTATGGTCAGCATTACCAAAGTTGAGTATTTGCAGGAAATGTTCTTTACCATGTTTGTCAATTGTTTTGTTTTTATTATGCTGTAAATCATCAGTCATTCGTTAGCAGCTGGTGCAGGAAATATTCTTTATCATGGTATGGTCAGCATTACCAAAGTTGAGTATTTGCAGGAAAAATTAGAGAAGCAGAAGGCAGTGTATGCAGAGACAATGAAAAACAAAATAGCATTGATTCACAAACAAGATGAAGAGAATAGGGCAACGCTCGAGGCTCTGTGTGGAGAAGAAATACTGAAAGCAAAGGAAACATACAACTTTTTTGTTGTGTTGAATGTGAAACTAAAACACTCTAAATATAATGTTAATGATAGATAGACTTTGTTGTATTGAGATTTTATGTTTTGTATAGCTTTCTTATTTGCGACGAATCCATGATCTTGTCGCTCGCATCTATTACAAGAGAGGTTTATTTGTACAAAGAGAAGGATGTTGTTAGTTAGATATAATCTAGATGTTGTTCATTATATATTGTATTGTAACAATGTATTGAGAGGAATTATCAAATTTGCCATAAATGTCATTTCCAGGTTTAAGATGATCTCTTTTATTCCTGTACATTTCTTGTTTATTTCATTCCTGTATATTTTCTCGTTTATGTGAAAACATTAATTTGATAGTGTATTGCTAAATTTTGAAGCAAGGTGTATGATGTTAACTTGTCGCTAATACTTCAGCGAAATAGAAACAGATTACAATGAGGCTGAATTCTAACGAATACATATCAAAGAAGTTTAAAAAGGTCTTACATAAACAGAAAAATGAGTTTCAGTTTCAAACATATATAATAATACAATGGTCTTACATAAACATTACATAAACAGAAAAATGAGTTTCAGTTTCAAACACATTTCGTAAACCAAATGGTTGCTTATTTTTAGGCCTTATGGAATGTCTGATTGTGGAATGGTTGATTGTGGCATGTAATCTCCAAACCATGGTGTAGATGTACTTTCAGTAGTCATTTGTGTTCCCCTTCCCACTCTTCCTCTTTGTCTTCCTCTTCCCCTTCCCCTTCCCCTTCCTCTTCCTATATCTATTCCCCCCTCCAATCTCAGTTGATCTGGTAATCGAAACATTAGGTCTGCTAGGTTTTGGCATGGGCTACAAAAGCACAAATAACATGTTAAAATGATATAAGAAACAAACAAACAATGTAATGAATGGAGTTGAGATTGGAGAAGTAAAGCACCATGGTCAATCCAGTCATGGGATTTATGAAGCTTTCAATGCCAGAAAATGGTTTGACTGTACCAGGACTTGATCCAGCAAACCTCCTTGTCAAACCTGCACTGTTACTTGTAGACATCTGGGTGCTACATAAGGGGTCATAAACATCTTGATAGTGATAAGATGGACCTCTTACTGAACCAGAACTCTCTCCAGTAACATCTTGACTTTGTGAGCACCTTGAGGATTTGTGTCCTGTTCTAAAGCATGATGTGCACCTTTGTACTTGTTTGTGACGACTAGATTTTTTCCTACTTTTGGACTCCCATGTTTCAAGAATCCTATGCACCCTACGTCTTCCCCTAACCAGTTTTTTGGGAGGTGGAATAATGTCTGGTAAACTAGTCTTCCTTCTAAATCTCTCATCATTAACTGGCTGGATAGAGTATGCATATGATTTCTTGTATACGTCATTGGTATACCAGTGGGACACAAAATCCTCAACTTTCTCTCTTCTATGGGAAATGACTGCCATGGCATGATGACATTGGATGCCTGTCAAATCCCAACTCCTACAACTACATTTTCTTTCTTCAAACTTGACAATGAATTTCATTTGTCCTTCAAATACCTCCCAACCACCATCACCATTAGTAAAGATATGGCAATACACGCTCTTGTCCTTGTTGTCTTCTATCTTTGCCCAAATTCTGGGCCCAAAGTCCCCAACAAACTTAAAATTTGCATAATTCCTCCTCTCTACAAATCTTTGGACAATGGACATCCTAATTTTCTCAAACATAGAAACAATGGACATGTGCCTAGCCTCAATAATTTTAGAATTGAATATTTTGCACATGTTATTGTCCACCACATCAGACTTAGAACGACATTGAAAGAATATTTTACACCAAAATTTAGGTTGTACCTCCAAGATTGCATCCACTGCAGCTGGATCGTATTCATACAGCCTGGAAAAATTCTCCTCCAATATTGGTAAATTGGTGGACTTCACTATACTCCAATACAACTCTGCATACAAATCCCCATCACGACCCCTCCTCCACTTGGAGAAAATGTGACGGGCACACGTTCTAGTCTCTGCTTGTGGCACCACCATCCTAAATGCATTAATAATAGACTGAAGCAACGGGAAAAAAAATCAGTAAATTGAAATAAATAAAACAATAAACTGCATCAATAGACTGAAGTAAATAAAACAATGAAATAGTAAATTGAAGGACTTACTGGATTTTGGTCAGATTGAAAAGACCATCCCAGTCCATCTTCTGTGATGTTGAGGTCCTTCTTCACAAGCTGAAGAAACCACATCCAATTGGAGTGGTTTTCAACATCAACAACGGCCCAAGCTACTGGGAACATCTGATCATTTCCATCTCTGCCCACAACACTTAACAATTGTTGTTTAAAAGGGCCTTTCAAGAAACATCCATCTACTCCTAATATCCTTCTGCATCCTTCCTTGAACCCTCTTTTCAATGCTTCAAAACATACATACATCCTTAAAAATACATTCCCTGGTGCTTCAAGTACAATAGTTGATCCAGGATTACTGACCCTTAATTCTTCAACAAAGTCCCATAACCTCCTAAACTCTTTATCATAATCACCTAGAAAATACTTCCTGATTTCCATCCTAGCCCTCCTTCCCTGACTATCAGTTATCTCAATGCCAAGGTCTTCCTTTGTGTATTTCCTGATCTTCTTTAATTTCAATGCGGTAGCAGTGATGCGATCCTGCCTAGGGTTAGTAAGCCGGATTACAATGGAGCTTATGGAAGGATCTAGCCGAATCGAATTATCTAGCGATAACTAGATCACAAGGAAAGAAAGACACGAACAAGTAATTTTTAGCGGAGAGTTAAGGAAATATGTACCTGGAAATGATTAGGATTGATAAAGGATGGAAATCGATCACACGAACATCCAAGAATTAATCCAAGCAACTTGAAATCCACAATTCTTGGACTAAGCAATTAAATAACCTTTATTCAGTCAAAGATACTTGCCAAATTTACAACCACAAATTCAAGGTTTCCCGAGCAATAATCGGAAGGAGTAATCTCAACTTATACGATTATTACTCAAGAAAATGTGAAGAGTTCCAAGGCTTAAGGTGATAAGAGAAGGAGTAATCTCACTTTACAAATTATCACTCAAAGTCTAAAAACTAACTAATGGAAATGAAACAAGAGCTATTTGTACAAGTAAGCAAAAAGGCAACAAATCCGACGCTAACGTGATTCACGGTTAGGCCTAACGGTGATCATGTTAGCCAAAAACTCACTATCGTGATCATTGCTAATCCTTACCGTGATCACGGTAAGGATTCCACAAAACCCAAATAACATCAGAAGGTAGCGTGATTCACGTTAAGGACTAAACGTGATCACGCTCGACACAACTCCTACCGTGATTCACGGTTAGAACGAACCGTGATCACGGTAAGGCACCCAAGGATCAACTCCCACATCAGAAGGTAGCGTGATTCACGGTTAAGCACGAAACGTGATCACGTTTGCCTTAACGTGATTCACGGTAACACCTTAAGGTGATCACGCCAGGATTCTTCAGCAGCTTCAGCTCCGCGCGCCAAAATGTTGATGACCATAACTTTTGATCCACCCGTCCCATTGGCCTGAAACGTATCCCAAATGAAAGCTGACATCTTGAAGTTTCCATCAAGACTTTGTTCGCTCAAATCAGACTCCATTTGCTTGTCCATCTGATCATGATGATTAGCCCTCTTGGATGGAGTATTTGTTGCCGAGCTTTGTTGCGAGTTGAGGAAGTTCGGCTTTGCTGGAGGTCTTGGAGTGGTGCATGGGTCCTTGTGACTTTCTAGGGCTAGACGTACCTCTACATCATGGCTTGCTCGGCCATCTTGGGAGTTCCGCGTGTCTATGCCTAGGGATTCCGAAGATTTAGCACTCGATCCTCGACCTTGGGCATGAATTAAGCGCATTTGCAAGGCTCGGCTGCCCATGACCGATCCTCTTGACAAGGTGTCCAGTTGTTCTAATTCTGAGGGATCCGTGATCGCATCAACCTCTCCCTCTTCAAAAGGATTCGTCCTCGAATCCATAGCCTCAATCTTCTCACCTACATACTCAAAAACACTTGGAAACAAAGGTGAGAAACCTAAGAGGCGCAACTGCGCGTGCCTACGCATAGGGTGATCCAAGGAGGACTCAACAATAGTGATTACACATGGATGCACATCATTTTGAAAAATTTCATGCACAATACGGATGGCATCACAAAGTGTAGAACAACCGACATAATAACTTATCTTTTCTCTTTGGCTCACCATAACAAGCCAAGAGAATTGAGCACTACACACAAGCACAATGCACTTGAAAATACCAAACAAATTCCGCAAGATAAAACACAAATTCTCGTAAGAGTTAAACCAATCAATTCTTGACAAATTCGGGCCAAGAGTTTGTGTTTTCCTAACACACAACATATCCATGGTATTTAAGTGCATATTTTCCACAATTAACTCATGTAGGCTACACTTGGCAGAACAAAATTTATTCAATACAAAATCATGCACATCCTTTTCATCTTTATGCACACTAGCCTTCAAGACAATATTGGGAATGCGCACGGGGTCAGAAACTATTAAACAACATAGGCGGTGGGTCATTTTCTCAAAGCGGCCTATAAGGATCAGCCAAGAAAATTGAGCCACACGCCCAAACACAAAATGCTTTGGAATACCAAGCAATCGGCACAAAAAGAGATACAATTCCTTGCAGCAATTAGACCAAGAAAATTCTAACAAGTTAGAGCGAAAGAATTGTTTCCATACTTCATGCCAATCAATCATGGATTCCAAATGAAAACAACATGTATATAAATTATACATACTATCCGAAAAATTACAAAAATTAGCACGTTTGAGCAAGAAAGGGTCATACTTGATGAAATGCAAATTAGGAATTTTAACACATGCCACAAAATTTTCATTCAAGTAATGTCCATGCTCAAACCAAGAAGATTCATGCTTGACGAGGGGTACGATAAAAGTTTTGGTGCATGTAATAAATTTCGTACCCAAGTGGTTTTTCAATACACGGACTAAAGAGTCATGCTCAACTAAATGCAAGAATGATTCCTTATCACATGCTACATGGTTGTCATACAAAATTTCATCATGTGAATAAGGGTGAGTGAATTGAACAACTTCAAACAATTGAGCATTCAAAGAAGGGTTTGGTACGTACCCTTCGGACAAAGCGGGAAGGTTGGGATGGTTTACCTCTAGGCCTTGCCGTTGGGAGCACCATTGTTGAGCAATTACACTTCCAATGCCTCCTAGGATTGATGGTTTAAAACTACCTTCGCTCCTCGGAACATTTGTATGCGTATGTTCGCGACAACCCTTTGAAATTTTCTGCAAGAAAGACACACAAACAGTAGGAAAAGAATTGTCAATGTTAGAGTGAGATAATTGATCCTCATTGCACAAAGGCACGCTCATTGGATCAATAGCTCCCACAATTTCAGTTTGCTTCTTTTCCTCACTTTCTTCTCTCAATTTTTCGGTATAGTCACTCCTCTCATGTGTGTGTTTCTCTCTCGCATGCTCGTTCTTTTCATGCGGGCTGTTTTGCTCACTTTCTTTTTCTTCAATTTCAAGCTCAAACAACGGATTGTCAAAACATGATTCAAACAAACAGTTGTCAAAAACTTGAAATTGAGTTGGCTTATTGAGCTCACTCAACTCATTCTCACGGGTGCGGTTGCACTCACTCTCATTGGCATGCTTACTTTTTTCATGCCGTGTATTTTCCTCATCGCTTACTTTCTTCTCTCCACACTCTCTCTTTTCTTTTGCCTCTCGCTCTCTTCTTTTTCTCTCTTGTTCAACCTTACGTTTTTCACTCTTCCTTGCCGCAATGGCTCGAAGCTCAGCCACATTCCTTTCAATCACTTTAAAAATGGCATTCCTCGAATGTGTTTCAAAGGATTGAGATGGAGTGGGTTGTGGCGGTTGTTGAGTGAAGTGGTTAGGTTGGACTTCTTGCAATGTAGACTCGAAGGTAGAATCGAAAGAAGAGTCTTGCACACTTGAAGGCCCTTGGCGAGGTCGAACCCTTAAGGGAGAATGAGGGGGCGTTCGGCCTTGGTGAGGTCGAACCCTTGGAGGAAGAACATAAGGAGGTGCTTGGCTTTGCATTCCCTTAGGTTTAGTTCGGACTTGTACACTTGAGGAGGGGAAATGTCTTGGTTCGGGGCCATGGCCAAGGCTTTGGTGGGCAAGGGAACCGAGGCCATAGCTTGAGACTTGTGGAAAATCTTCGTCATCGTCATCCTCACTACAACTTGAAGTTGAGCCACGGATTAAGAGACGAGGGCTTGAAGTCTCTTCATAGTCTTCATCCTCACTACAAATTGAACTTGAGCCATGACTAAAGATATGAGGACTTGGAGGGTCTTCATTGTCTTCATTCTCGCTACAAGTTGCTTCACATTCATCTCGGTACTCATCCTCACTATCAATGCTATATTCATCGCCGATTTCGTCACATGGTTCAAAATTCTCATCACCATCAAATTGGCAACTATCATCACCACATGATTCATCACCACTTTCGTCAATGCATTGTGAGTCATCGTCGTCATAATACGACTCTTGATCACAAGACTCACAATCACTATCTCTTGACATTGTGCCTGAAAAGTCAAACAAACTAGATATATATGCGTTAGAAAATAATCTCTCCCTCACGTGTTTAAACACTCGTGTTTAGGTCACTCGAAAAATACGTGCTCACAAACACTCAACTTCGCGTTTTCCGTGTACCTGCACACTTAAACAAGGGTTAGAAAAATAATTCTCTCCCTCACGTGTTTAACACTCGTGTTTAATCACTCGCAAAAGATAGCCTCACAAATCGCTCAATACATCCACCCATAAAGCTTGCTCACCACACAACTTGTTGCCGCAAACAAACTTATGATTCGAACCAAGCAATTCGTCAACAACTACCTTCGCAAGTGCTCAAGAGATTAGAACAAGAGTAGAAAAGATTAAACTCAACAAAGGACTCTAGAAGATTACAAAGACTCAAGGGAAAGCTGAAAAAAATTTCAGATTTCCAAGGAAATTCAAAATTTTGATTTTGGGAGGAAAACTTTGAAATTTCCGTTGGAAGGGAAGGGGCTGGAAATATTATGAGTTAATTGAGTAAAAGACTCAAGAGAAGACTCAAAGAATGGAGGGAAAAAGACTTGGAAGTTTAGGATTTAAAATACTTAAGTTTAGGACTCCAAATATTTAAAACTCAAGTTTAGGATGTAAGGAGTTTAGGACTTGAGTTTAAGACTTATTTAAGACTCAAATAAAAAATGAAAAGGATGGCTGGACACAAAGAAGAAGGGGAGGACGTGCTGTCCTTGGGGAAAAGTGGGTTAGTTTGGTTGGAATTGTATTATTTAGTTGGGAAATGTTGACTATTTAGGTCAAAATGTCAAACTTGGGTGAGTTGGCTTATGGCAATTAATGCAATGGATGAGGCTTGGATTTGGGAGGGATGCTAGCTGGCCAAGTGTTCCAATTCCTTTCTTTTCTTTTCTTTTCTTTATTTATTTATTTATTTTTTTAACTAGAAACACTTGGTTCAACTTTTGTAAAATATTTTTGGATCAAAATACCCCGAGCACCAAGAACATCAAGAACACAAGATGAACACCAAGAACACACCCAAATGATTTTCTCAAGATTTCAAAATTTTAACTTTGCCAAAGTGATCACAACCAACAATCAAAAGCCCACCTGAAATATTTTCCGAAAGTGACGGACGAAACTCAAGATATCAAGAAAGAAAGGATCTAACACATTTAAAGGAAACTAGAAAAAATTCGATAGGCGGCCAAAAGCTCCGCTACCACTTGGTGCGATCCTGCCTAGGGTTAGTAAGCCAGATTACAATGGAGCTTATGGAAGGATCTAGCCGAATCGAATTATCTAGCGACAACTAGATCACAAGGATAGAAAGACACGAACAAGTAATTTTTAGCGGAGAGTTAAGGAAATATGTACCCGGAAATGATTAGGATTGATAAAGGATGGCAATCGATCACACGAACATCCAAGAATTAATCCAAGCAACTTGAAATCCACAATTCTTGGACTAAGCAATTAAATAACCTTTATTCAGTCAAAGATACTTGCCAAATTTACAACCACAAATTCAAGGTTTCCCAAGCAATAATCGGAAGGAGTAATCTCAACTTATACGATTATTACTCAAGAAAATGTGAAGAGTTCCAAGGCTTAAGGTGATAAGAGAAGGAGTAATCTCACTTTACAAATTATCACTCAAAGTCTAAAAACTAACTAATGGAAATGAAACAAGAGCTATTTATACAAGTAAGCAAAAAGGCAACAAATCCGACGCTAACGTGATTCACGGTTAGGCCTAACCGTGATCAGTTAGCCAAAAACTCACTATCGTGATCACTGCTAATCCTTACCATGATCACGGTAAGGATTCCACAAAACCCAAATAACATCAGAAGGTAGCGTGATTCACGTTAAGGACTAAACGTGATCACGCTCGACACAACTCCTACCGTGATTCACGGTTAGAACGAACCGTGATCACGGTAAGGCACCCAAGGATCAACTCCCACATCAGAAGGTAGCATGATTCACGGTTAAGCACGAAACGTGATCACGTTTGCCTTAACGTGATTCATGGTAACACCTTAACGTGATCACGCCAGGATTCTTCAGCAGCTTCAGCTCCGCGCGCCAAAATGTTGATGACCATAACTTTTGATCCACCCGTCCGATTGGCCTGAAACGTATCCCAAATGAAAGCTGACATCTTGAAGTTTCCATCAAGACTTTGTTCGCTCAAATCAGACTCCATTTGCTTGTCCATCTGATCATGATGATTAGCCCTCTTGGATGGAGTATTTGTTGCCGAGCTTTGTTGCGAGTCGAGGAAGTTCGGCTTTGCTGGAGGTCTTGGAGTGGTGCACGGGTCCTTGTGACTTTCTAGGGCTAGACGTGCCTCTACATCATGGCTTGCTCGGCCATCTTGGGAGTTCCGCGTGTCTATGCCTAGGGATTCCGAAGATTTAGCACTCGATCCTCGACCTTGGGCATGAATTAAGCGCATTTGCAAGGCTCGGCTGCCCATGACCGATCCTCTTGACAAGGTGTCCAGTTGTTCTAATTCTGCGGGATCCATGATCGCATCAAGCAGGTTCTTTTCTCTCCTTAATGAAGTGACCTGCAATGATCTTGTAGTTAATTTTACAATTAGTGAACACTCTGGAACAGGTGTGAGAAGGTCCTATAGTCCTTAACTGCCAATGAGATTGTCCAGTGGGTTTCATGGCATAAACAAACCACAAACAACTATCATCCAAACACTTAACTCTGATTCTCTTCTTATCATTCTTCACAAAAGTATCTCCCTGTACACCTTCGAACTGTGTTCTACAATTGCATCCCTGAAGTCCTTTGCAGAAGAAAAAATCATACCAATCTCCAAGTTTGGAATTTGTTTATAGTTGGTGGTGGGTTTGAAAGTCATTTTTGTCTTCCTTCTCCTCCTCCCATTTTCAGCTTCACTTCCATCACTACTACTCTACACTGACTTCAGAATCATCTCCTATTTCATCACAAGATGGTGGTTGAAAATGTTGAAAATCTTGACAATTTTTAGAAACCATAGCAACCACAGCAGTCCTATTACTGACATCATCTCTGGCCTTCTTCTTTCTCTGTCTCCTAATTAACAAATATTCTTCATCATCTGAAATTTGTGGAGCAGACACCCAATGACCAAGCCCTCCTTCTATTCCTAAATCTTCCTCATCAGGATTATCATCTTCAATATCTTCTTCATCATCCTCTGTGAAGATTTCTTCATTACCTAACATATCTTCTCCTTCAACATTCTCCTCATCACACTCTAAAGGATAAGAACCACCAACCAACTCTACTATGTCATTACTGAAGGAATTACAATGTATTGAGTGAGGCAGGGGTAACAACTCATATGGTGAAATCCTAGGTTTACCTTCAACAAATAGAGGCTTTCTTTCATCATGGTGCACATATACATCAACTACACCTACTTCCTTTGCCAGGTTAATTAACATTCCAAGTGATATTTCACATTGTAACGGGATCAAATCCATGTCAAAATCAACAATGTCCTTATCCCATTGTTTGTAAAATAGAATCTTACCCATGTTGTTCACTTTCATCCTACCCAAAATCCATATCAACAACTCATAACACAAATCAGACACATCACACTTCCACTCCACCACAGTACCCATTTCGTATCTATAAGGATTATACTTGAAAATACCACCGAAGTTGAAACGAATGACAGCCATGGACTACCAAAAACAATGAAACAAGAATAAATCCCAGGTCAGACGAACGCAAGGACCACAAATAAATCCCAAGTCAGAGCATATATGTTATTATCCACATCTTTTAAAGCAAAAGAAACACGATTAAAACAAATGCAAGGGTTTAAATATCCTTACCTTTCAAAGGATTATCTTCCTGGCGACCTCGTAATCTTTACGCTGACTAGGTGAAACCAGAGACTAGAGAAGATGAAGAACAGGGAAGAAAGCTAGGAAGCAGCCGTTACTCTCTGGTAAATGGAGAAAATGTAGAAGAGAAGAGAAGAGGATGAGTTGGGTAGTTAAGTGGGGGTGGGTCTAGAGGGAGATGGGTGTTTGGGTTTAGGTTTGGTGCAGAGGAAGAAGAAGATGGATTTTGCAATTGATTTGGTGGTAACCATGGTAAAAATATTTCAGTTTGTTATTTATTTAGTATTTAATTAGTTTGTTTAGTTAGTTGGTTAATTAATTAGGTTTTTGTTAGTTAATTAATTAATTAATTATTTATTTATTTATATTTAGTATTTATTTAGTATTTAATTAATTAGTTTAGAAAATAGTAAAAAAATTTCTGATTTTCAGAAATTAAAAAGGAATTGTTTAATATTAAATCTGACACATGGGGCCCACGTTTCAGGAAAAAATATTTTTTTAATGGTACTTAACGGACGTTAGCTAGGGTTTTGGTTAGAGGGACCTCCCATGCCTAACAGAGCAAACGTTGGGGACCTGCCAAGCGGGTTTTTGAAAATGGGGACCTGATCGAACGAAAACCCCTACGTTGGGGACTTGTGGGTGCGCAAAGCCCTTTCTAATGGCTATGTTGGGTATCTTGAGCGTATATGTGGGTTGTCAAGCAATTAAAATGTGTCCTTTTTATTATTTTTTTGAAAGAATTGCAAGACCAGAGTGAAATGAGAAAGCAATAGGAATGCTGGATTCAATAATGTTGAGAAGTTTGTTTATTCACTTCATGTGTGATTTTACATGCACGATTGACTCTTATATATGGGATCTGATAATTCTTTCATTTGGAATTATTATGAGCTATAGGGGACAGTATTAATTGTAAAGATTGGATCTTTTGATGGCATGCCACTGACTTGAATTTGCACTTGATGGGTACAATCATTCATGGTATTCATACATTGATTATGGAGGGTGCTTGAGTTAGACGTAATGTTAAAACAGCTTGTAAACAACTGTGGTTTAAAGGGACAGAACTACAGGACCTTATTGAAATAGAAGTAGATCATCAGAATCCTGTAATTCTAGTTCTCGATCATGATAGGGGATGTTGTAGGGGGAGGGCATGTGAAAGAAACAGAAAGGAGCTGCTGGGTCTTCTTGTTGTTTTGAAAAATGGGGAGTAGTAGTAGTATAGATGATGTCATTGAAAAAGGAGTCATTCATGTAGTTGCTTGTCGGAAACATTTTCCTTTTGTTTTCGCTACTCTAGCTTCCAATATTTTTTTTATTTTATTTTTTTTAATAGGCTAAACTTTATTCATAAAAAGAGTCATGAAGTTCATGACGAAAAACAGCCAAGCACAATCAGCCTCTAGGAGGTAAGAGCCAAAAGAACAGATCAGTACAACCACACCAACACAACCTCACAGAACGCACTACACAACCTTTAACAAAATGCCAGAAAAATCCACGCAAAGGACAAAAGCCCTAAGCACTGGCCAGACAATCACCCCAAATACATCATGTCCCCAGCATGGATCCAAGACGATGATATCAGCATCTGCGTAGCAGAGTAAGGAAACTGGGAGTCTCGGTGATGGAGCCACTGCTGCCACGTGCCAAAGATGATATTAACCAGACAAAATTCACAAAAATTCTGATTGTTAAAAATGATGACATTTCTCTGATTCCAAACACTCCACAGAATGGCATACGCCAGAGTTTTCCATTGAGACCTCCTTTGCGTAGTCTGATAACCCAGCAACTCACCCCAACTGGACTAGAGATCAGCTAGGGAGCTTGGTACCACCCACATGACACCCACCCATTTCATGAAAAAACTCCATATTTTTCCGGTGACTGGACAGTGAAGAAGCAGATGATCAGCCGTTTCCTCAGCTGCCGAACAGAAGGGACACAAGCTCTCTTCCACTTCTAGCATGCGACGCCTATGAAGGAACCCATTGTTAGATTCGAATAGAATCTAGGTTGTTCCCTAACCTTATGAACAATCCCAAGAACCAAAACAAATCGATTATAAAATGATTAATATAGATAAACAGCGGAAGCGTACCTGTATTAGCCGATGCCATGAAATTGGAGAGGGATTTTTGGCCTTCTGAAGGATGAAATTCTCTAGGCAAATGGAAACCAAAGCTCTTACACAAAACCTTTTGTTTTCTGTAATGTTCTGTAATCGTTTTGTTACCTTGATGAAGAGGCTTTAAATAAAATAGAGAAATTCCTCCAGGGACCAATTCCCAAACAACCAAAATGATTAATTACTAATTGGTCCATTAACAATTAGTAATTAACCCGGGAATCTGCACAAACATTAAATTTGCCCCTCGCACTTAATTGATTAGACAATTCAGACCATAAACTTTATTAGATCACTCGATTGGTCTAAAATATAATTAACGGTAACGGATACTAATGTACACGTTATTGTCCAAAATCCAACAATCTCCCACTTGGACTATCCGAATTGTACAATCCTTATAGTACCGACCGTTAATTTCCCGAACGCTAGCATAACTCTTGTCTAATCCAATCCGGTCCGTCGGTTTCATTAATGTCAGAACCAAGAGAGCAGTCGTCGCATCTCAGGCAACTAAACTCATGATGATTACAGACTTAACTGACCAAAGACATGGATCCAGTGCGCATGTGCAGCATGGAAATACATGTAAAATGATCTGTTCATGTCTATTTCCAACTGATCCACTTTAAACTTTATGAGATCAAAAGAAAACCAGAGCGCATATTGAATAGAAATCAATATCCATAAACTGTGAAAATAAATACACAGTCAATACATCCGTGAGCCATAATGGTACAAAACATAACTCCCGCTAATCTCAGGCATCTAACCTAATGACACCCATGCTCGATACATGGCCATGAAATGCAACAGGTGTCAATGCCTTAGTGAGCGGATCCACAACCATAGCATTTGTACCTAATAACTCAATGCTCACAAGACCACTCTGAACTCTTTCTTTAACAGCAAGGAACTTGATGTCGATGTGCTTCGATCTGGATGTTCTCCGACTATTGTTGGAGTACAGCACTGCAGCCCGATTGTCACAATAGATCCTTAAGGGTCTCTCGATCCCAGTGACAACTCGCAGTTCCTTGACCATATTTCGCAACCATACCGCATGACTGGATGCCCCGTAGCAAGCTACGAACTCAGCCTCCATAGTGGAAGAAGCGACGAGTGACTGTTTGACGCTCTTCCAAGAAATGGCCCCACCAGCCAGCAGAAAGACGAAACCTGATGTCGATCTCCGACTGTCCTGGCATCCAGCGAAATCAGAATCAGAATACCCAACGATCTCAAGCTGATCTGATCTCCTGTACGTGAGCATATGGTCTTTCGTTCTCTACAGGTACCGAAAGACCCTTTTGGCTGCGACCCAATGATCCCTCCCGGGATTGCTCTGGTATCTGCCCAACATACCAACTATATACGCAAGATCCGGACGGGTACAAACTTGAGCATACATGATGCTTCCCACAGCCGAAGCATATGGAATACCCTCCATGAACTTGCAGTCCAAATCGAGCTTAGGACACTGGTCTAGGCTAAATTTCTCACCTTTGGAGATAGGGGTATCATGTGGCTTACAATTCTGCATGCTGAACCTTTTAAGAACTTTATCGATATAACCCTTTTGTGACAACCTGAGGATACCCTCTGAACGATCCCGATGGATCTGTATCCCAAGCACAAAAGAAGCTTCACCAAGGTCCTTCATCTCAAACTGAGTTGAAAGGAATGCCTTAGTATCCTGAAGAAGCTTTACATCATTTGTAGCAAGCAGAATATCATCCACATAAAGCAGTAAAAACATAAACCTACTCCCACTGAATTTATGGTACAGACAGTCCTCTACTGTATTTACCTCAAAACCGTATGAAGTAATAATTCGATGGAACTTCAGGTACCATTGACGAGATGCCTGCTTGAGCCCATAGATAGACTTTTTCAATCTACAGACCAACTGACTATCCTCGTGAGAGGTTAAGCCATCTGGTCGCTTCATGTAGATTTCTTCCTCAAGATCCCCATTGAGGAAAGCAGTCATTACATCCATTTGATGTAGCTCAAGATCAAAATATGCCACAAGAGCCATGACAGTCCTAAAAGAGTCCTTCGAAGACACTGGAGAGAAGGTCTCTTTATAGTCTATTCCTTCCTTCTGGGTGAATCCTTTCGCAACAAGACGTGTTTTGTACCTCTCAATATTGCCTTGTGAATCCCATTTGGTTTTAAAAACCCATTTACATCCGATCGGTTTCACATTTTTAGGCAATGGTACAAGTTCCCACACGTCATTGTCCTTCATGGATTGAAATTGATCCCTCATGGCCCGTATCCACTTTTGAGCATCAGAACAGCTAGTAGCCTCAATGAAAGTGATCGAGTCACCCTCTAATGAGTCAATAACATCCCCATGTTCTTGTAGAAATACGACATAATCATCCCTGCTCCCATGTAGAGAAATCTCTCACTTGCCTAGGGCATCCGGTACGCCCTGCAACCCTGTAAAGAAACACTTATGTGTTTAGTGGATCCTGTATCTAACCACCAAGTGTTCTTAGCTGCAAAAACGAGAAGGGACTCAGAACTAACAAGAGAAAGTGATGTACCTCTCTTCTTTATCCAAGCAGCATACTTGGCACAGTCCTTTTTCTGATGGCCTGCCTTCTTGCAGAAGAAACACTTGCTTGCTTTATTCTCAGTGGCTGAGACTTTAGGTTTCTTCTGAGAAGCGGGCCCTGCAGCACTCTTGCCTTTCCTCTTCGCACCGAATGAAGAGGCAGTAGCAGTAGCCAAATGAGCACTGTCCAGCTTGAGAGCCTTTAGGCGGTCTTGTTCTTGAACTAGTTGAACCGTAAACTGGTCAATAGACCACTTGTTCTCCTGGCAGTTGTAGCTCACCTCAAATTGACTGTACTGAGGTGGCAGAGAGGTCAGAATATGGTGTACCAGATAATCATCCGATAACTCAATCTTTAGTGACCTCAACTTATCTGCCAGATTGAGAATTTCCTGGACATACTCCCGAATGTCGCCAACACCCGAGTACTTTACGGTCGAGAATTTGTGAATGGTATCGCTAATCTCGGCCTTCGCCGTATGGGTGTAGCGACTAGTCAAGATCGCTAGGATCTTCTTGGCATCCTGCTCTTTTTCCAGCGACTTCTGCTGACCTTCGGAGATGGAGCTTATCATGACTAAACGGCAGGCTCTGTTTGATTGTACCCAGTCCTCGTAAGTCAGGAGGTCCTTATCACTGCTATCGAGGTCTGGCTCCTGAGGACAATCCTTATATAGAGCCTGATCCATTTTCATGCAACAGAGCGCCGTCTCCACCTTTAGCTTCCATAACGCAAAGTTACCGGAAGTCAGAAGTGGGATGCTGTTCATGTTGGCAGAAACAGATCTTGCTGAGTTCATATCTGAAAGAACCCAACACTTTAATTAGCTCACTTTATAAAAATTGCTCTTAATGAATAACATATCGATAAAATCGAAAAAGACTAATTATATGACATTGTGTTTAATCTTTGGATTAAGACACAATTCACAGTTAATTAATCTGTCATAGTGTGAATTTTATAGCTTGATTTTGCCAAATGTTTGATCTTCCTTTGGGCCGATCAAACATACGCAATAAATCTCTTAATAGCTATAAACTTGAAATTCATCACTACCGTGCTTATAATTTCTGTCAAATAATTGTCTTCCTTTGGGCCGACAATTATTCACATGAAATTACAAACACTACACTTGAAAAGTCTAATTCGAAAATTTTCCATAGCAGAGGTCACTTTTGTGACTATACTACTTTAATTAACCAATTAGAATAGTCAAGCAAAGCTTAAAAAAAAAAACTCCCTTATTGTTATTCCAATTTTCTTTAAAATTAATTATTTTGAACCCTTATAAACATCTAAACTTTATGATGTTTAATTATTCAAAATAATAAATTCACTTTAAGTTAATTATTTTGAAACCTAATAAACATCTTGTCTTTATGATGTTTAATTTTCAAAATAATTAAATAACTTTAAATTAATTATTTTGAAACCAAATAAACATCCAGACTTTATGATGTTTAATTATTCAAAATAATTAAATAACTTTAAATTAATTATTTTGAAACCTAATAAATATCCAGACTTTATGATGTTTAATTATTCAAAATAATTAAATAACTTTAAATTAATTAATCTCACAATTAAGTAATTATGCCTTTTGCCTCTAATCTTGTTTTTAAATCCTTATATTTTATTTTAATAATCACCTTAACTTTATGATGATTAAAAATAAAATAAAACAAGACTAACTTTAATGGACCAAAATGGACCAAAATGGACCAAAATAAAATGGAGCAAAATGGCCCAAAACCAAGCTGGGCCGTGCCAGCCAGCCAAGGGGCTGGCGTCCCCTTCATGCGCTGGGCCTGCGCAGGCCCAGGCGCTGCCAGCCAACAGGCCGGCTTGGCCATCATGCGCTGGGCCTTTGCCCAGCACTGCCAGCCCAAGGGCTGGCCTTCCCACTCCGCATGACAGCCAATGCTGTCATGCAACCCTAGCGCCTATGCGCTAGGTGCAGCAGCCACCTGCTGCCGCCGATTGCCACTGGTGCTAAATGCACCAGCCAATAAATTTCCAAACAGAGATTGCCTAAAATTTCATTGATACCAACAAATTCCATTGATACCAACAAAATCAAAATTTCCCAATAGATTGCATAAAATTCCAGCAACAAAAATATATTGCCTTTAATTAATCCTTTCAATCATGCATCGTAACAAATAATTAATCATGCATAAAATCGAATTTGTAAAGGCTCCGCTACCAATTGTTAGATTCGAATAGAATCTAGGTTGTTCCCTAACCTTATGAACAATCCCAAGAACCAAAACAAATCGATTATAAAATGATTAATATAGATAAACAGCGGAAGCGTACCTGTATTAGCCGATGCCATGAAATTGGAGAGGGATTTTTGGCCTTCTGAAGGATGAAATTCTCTAGGCAAATGGAAACCAAAGCTCTTGCACAAAACCTTTTGTTTTCTGAAATGTTTTGTAATCGTTTTGTTACCTTGATGAAGAAGCTTTAAATAAAATAGAGAAATTCCTCCAGGGACCAATTCCCAAACAACCAAAATGATTAATTACTAATTGGTCCATTAACAATTAGTAATTAACCCGGGAATCTGCACAAACATTAAATTTGCCCTCGCACTTAATTGATTAGACAATTCATACCATAAACTTTATTAGATCACTCGATTGGTCTAAAATATAATTAACGGTAACGGATACTAATGTACACGTTATTGTCCAAAATCCAACACCCATGCATGACAATCCTGTCTTGGATCGCCAACCACACCATAAACTCCACACGATGAGGAGCAAGCTTCATCCAACAAGAATGCAGCACTTCGTTGCGGCTACGGCTATCTCCATGACGTTGGGACTCTAACCCTCTGCACATCGACCCTACCGTGAAATTACCGGTTGAATCCAAACTCCAAACCAGTTTATCACCCACATGGCCCTCTTTCAGGCTTACAAGCTGGTCCAACAACTCAGACAACTCCTCTACTTCCCATTCAAACATCTCCCGTCTCCAATTCCACTTCCAAACCCATTCATTTCCTTCCCAAGCCCCGAACTCACCCACTACACCCAACTTATTCTGAGATAACGAATACAGCCTAGGGTATCTGCAAGCAAGGGGAACTTGATTAATCCAAGGATCCCACCAAAATTGAAACGCATCCCCATTACCAAGCTGCAACCTAGTATTTTCATTCCAGAACCCGAAGATATTTCCGCCTCTAACTTCCAATATTGCACTACTATGCTCTAAAAGAAACAACTCCTATAGCTAGTGTCTCTGCATAAATGTGGTAGAGCTTGGAAATGATATCGATGCCTGCCGTGAGTACAAAATTGTTGATTGTTTTTCGTATTTGCTTTTTAATCTCTGTGCATGAAAGGGAAAGCCAGTTAGTACAAAGCTAGCTATAAAAGTAGACAGTGTCATGATCTTTGGTACAAGAACAGATAGATCTGAATATGTTGTTATACATTACTATCATGCTAAATTTTCCTGTTTGGTCTGATATGGCATGATATTTGACTTCTTAGCTCTTGTAATGATGTACCTTGATTAAGGTGTCTAAGATAGATGCACTATGTTAATCAGGCAGAGAGTGCTCCTTGCATGTTTCCTGTTTGGTCTGATATGGCATCTCTTTAGTTCACATGAGGTTTAATTGAATTCAAGACGCTTGCTTTTTTGACTAGTTTTAGCTTACTGGTTTCAGAGTCCCAAGAAGTTGAACCTGGTTGCTGCATTAGTTCGTGGTATGCTTGTTGAAGATGCATTAATTCAGTTACAAGTGACAGTAAAGCGAGCTTCAAAAATTCATTGTAGTTTATTTTATGTCCGTTCATAACTTATATTATTTATTGGTTTTAAGTTGGACGTATTTTGGAATGCTTTGTGCGTGAAAATCAATGGTTTTTATGGTGAATATTGTGACTAGATAATTATATTAATCTAATTTGGATATTATGTGTTTATTTTATGTTTGATTTGTATGTGCCCCTTTATTTGGATATTATGTGCACATAAATAGAAACTTATGTTTGATCATGTTAAAATGAAAACAATTAATTTGAATTTTTTCTGGATTCTTACTGAAACAAGAAAGAAGAGGACAAAGAAGAATGAGAATGAGGACAAAGAAGAACGGACTTCTTCATGTCGTTTGCTACCAGCAATTGCACAGCTTGTGGGTTGTAGAGAGATGTACAGTTTGGTTGTTCCAACCTCTGACTTTTATAGACCGAAGGACCATTTTTTAGGTGTTACTGTGTTATTGAACTAATGTTGTTATTATCAGTCAACCCATCTGCCCATTAAGTACAGAGGTTTTGATTTAATTTTATATTGCTCTGACTAAAGTATGAGCAACCTGGATGAATTTTTTTTTTTGATAAGAAGTTTATAACTAATTTTACTTAAATTTAAATATGTTATTTTTATATTCATTTTGCAGGTATTTATTACAACAAAAAAGAAAATATGACCTATCTCTCATTTTTTATTGTAATAAATAACTGCAAAATGAAGACTAGAAAATTGCAATAATGTAAAATATTCCAGTTAATTAGATAATTTATAATGACCTTTCCGTATAAATGACGACTATGTATGTATTCTTGTACTTTTTTACGACTGTTCTTGATATCATTAGGTGGCTTATGTAACTCGATATGATATTTGGATCCTTAAAATAAAATAATTATATAATAAATTTAAAAAAAATTATAATTCATCATAATAATTTGTCAATTCAATTATTACACTAGGTTACTTTTTACATAATGAACAATAAGACTATTTTTTATATTTTTTATTTTCATGTAGAAACGTGAATTAGTATATTTATATGTAATGAAATATTAGTAGATTGATGATATATTTTAGATTTTTCAATTATAATAAGTGTCAATTTTTTCCTACAAATATATTTATTAGTTTGTTAATCTTTGCAATTAGAAGAAAATAATAACATGATTTTTTTCATTAAAAAAATCAAGTTGCTGGAACAAAATTGTTTTTAGTTTTGCAATAATTTGAAAATTAGTGCGAAGTAAACATGTTATTCAGTTTTTAGATCAGGAAAATTTTACAAGTAAACACGTTTTCCAGTTTTTCAGAACAGGAAAATGTTTTCAGTTATTGCGAAGTAAACACGATCTCTAGTTTTCTCCAGTTTTCTGTTTGAAATGAAAAACATAGAATTTTTAAAAAACAGCAAATTTTCAAACTAAAAGTTCTCCGAAGTAAATGGGCCTAAATGTTGTTATACTAGCTACATCTACAAGATCCTACATATATATTTTAAGTGTATATGCTTCCTTTGGTTGTCTAATTAAGGACTCTTATACGTAAAATCAACTAATTTAATATAGAATGTAAAAAACTAATTAAAACTTATAATATTAGGAAAAGGTAGAATTTTTTTGTAAAATGAAGATATTATATTGGTAAAAAATTAAGTGCCCTACTTGACTAATTTTGAAAGTAATGACGTTTCTCATTGTATTTCTATCATGAGAAAATTAATTGATATATATATATATATATATATAAAAGAGTTCTTTATTTCAAATTAACTTTAAAACTAAATACATATTGTTGTACTACATATATAAAATCATATATATATATATATATAGTATCAAATGTTTCGATAAGAGATTAAATTGGTAAAAATTAACTACCCTAGCTACTTGATCATTAATTTGAGAAACAATAATTATACTTATTAATATTATGAGAACATAATTGATGTCTCCTCGTTGATTTCAAATTAACTTTAAAACTAAATGTTATTACTACGTACCTATATTAAATGTCCAGTTTATTAAGGTAGAATTATCCCTCTAACACTTATTTTATGTGAAATTTTATTGAGTTTATAAATATAGTGAGTGTAATTAATTAATACAAAATAATTTGATAACATGTGTTTCTATATATACCAATGTATGTATAATGCTTGTATATATACTCTATTTCTATAATTTCAAAAATTAAAAAGTACAATTTCGATATAAAATAATAATAATGTTATTATTTATGTACGTATGAACACTATATATAGTTATGGTATCTAAAAATAATTTCTAGTTACCATTCTTGAACATTTTTTTGTTGGTGATTAATACTACATTTGTTAAATGAAAGTGTGTATATATAGTCATATTAATTAACGTAAAAACATGTATATATATTAAAAATTACATAATTTTAATTAATTAATATATAATTTAGTAAATTTTATTAGCTAGCTTACAAAATTATTTATAAATGGATAATTAAGAACTCTTATATATTATAATACCAATTAATTCGAGGACTAATAATTATATTACTATTATAATAAAATAATTTATGTTTTATATAATAGTCGTTGATTTCAAATTAACTTAGAAACTAAATGTTGTTATACTAGCTACATCTAAAAGATCCTATACATATATTTTAAGCGTATATGTTTCCTTTGGTTGTGTAATTAAGGACTCTTATACGGAAAATCAACTAATTTAATATATAATGTAAAAAACTAATTAAAACTTATAATATTTGGAAAAGGTAGAAAACTTTTCTAAGATGAAGAGATTATATTGGTAGAAAATTAAGTTCCCTACTTGACTAAATTTGAAAGTAATAATGTTTCTCATTATTGTATTTCTATCATGAGAAAATTAATTGATATTATATTGGTGAAAATTAACTACCCTAGCTACTTGATCATTAATTTGAGAAATAATAATTGTACTTATTATTATGAGAAAATAATTGATGTCTTACCCTACAAAAATCGTTGATTTCAAATTAACTTTGAAACTAATTGTTATTACTACGTACCTATATTAAATATCTAGTTTATAAATTGTAGAATTATCCCTCTAACACTTGTTTTATGTGAAATTTTATTGAGTCTATAAATATAGTAAGTGTAATTAATTCATACAACATAAGTTGATAACATGTGTCTTTATATATACCAATATATGTATAATGCTTGTACATATACTCTATTTCTATAATTTCAAAAATTAAAAAGTACAATTTCGATATAAAATAATAATAATGTTATTATTTATGCACGTATGAACACTATATATAATTATGGTATTTAAAAATAATTTCTAGTTACCATTCTTGAACATTTTTTTTTGGTGATTAATACAACATTTGTTAAATGATAGTGTATATATATATATATATTAGAACATACATAATTTTAATTAATTAATATATAATTAAGTAAATTTTATTAGCTAGCTTACAAAATTGTTTATAGATGGATAATTAAGAACTCTTATATATTATAATACCAATTAATTTTAGGACTAATAATTGTATTACTAAGTCCCTTATTTTAAATTAACTTTAAAACTAAATATATATTGTTGTACTAGATATACAATATGATATATATATATATATATAGTATTATATAAATAAGAGTCCTTTAAATTATATATATTAAAAAAAACGTACTATTTCGATGGAATTCCATTGTAAGGTAAATGAAAATTTGATTTCCCAAATTTCCATTCTCCCTCCAAATAAAAAAAATGGTGGTGCCTTATCTCCTCTCCTACCTCTCGCCAATCGCCTTCTTCGGCGTCTTGCCTCACCAGTCACCACCTACCTCTCACTAATCACCATCTCCTGGGTCTCGCATCAATAGTCTTTAACAACACAACGCCGAGCACACGATTAGATACACCAATCGCTAATTTCAAAAGTAAGAACCATTCTTCTCTTGAAAAACCATGTCAATTTTGATTTCAAAAGTAAGAACCATTCTTCTCTTGATGGCTTCTTTTGACATTACAAGTGTCGCGCCCTGAAAATTATCTAAAAAAGATTGTTCGTGAGTATACGACGAATCTGAGACCTTACGATGCTCGGCGTAAAAGGACGTCTCGCAACACGCAATGAAGTCGCCACCCTAATTTTTATCTCTAGGCTTAGGGAACCTTAATCGTCATGGCATAACAATAAAATAAATAAATAAACAAAAAGCTAAAAAAAACTAAAGGCACAAAAAAAGGGTCTAAACCTAAGACAAATGTTCGGGGTCGTATTATGGACTCGGGAAGGTGTTAGGCACCCGAATCACATCCGAAAACGGATACCGGTTGATGAGAGAGGTGTTTAAAAGATGTTTGATAAAAATACGTTTTAAAAGGAATAATTAATCGTTTGACGGGGTTACCGTTTTAAAAATATTTTCGAACGGGGTCACCATTTTTAAGACCGATTGATTATTCCTGACCGTAGCGTGATGGGACTGAATTTTTCGTAAGACTGAATGAGCGCCCTCTATTTCATCATCGGACTTATGCATGATTAAATTAATTGCTGCGTGATTCTATCATGGATAGCTTAACAGAGTATAGATTAAATGAGAGGTTTTGAAATGATAAACTGATGTGGGATCGAAGCCACCAAATACATGCAGTCATTATAAGCGGAATTTAAAATCAAACGAACATGGTATTTTAAGCAAGTCTTTTAAACAAGTTGTTCATGTGGGTTGATTTTAATTCTAGCAATTCTATATATCATGCCTGCGATTAATATTTACGAAAAAATATTGAATAAATAAAAGGAACAGAAAGGCATACTTTTGAGCGAAGCTTGAATTATAAAGCTACAAAATGAGAGTGTTAGTGATAACTCGAAAAATAAATAAGTAGTTTATGAATGCGAGAATTTAAATAAATAGTTGATATTAAACAATGGTTTGACGAGTACGAAGAAAAATGGTGATTTGACACATACTAAAATTTAAATGATGACTTGATAAGTGCAAGAAAAGTTAAATGATGATAGTGCATGCGAGAAATTTATATGATGACACTTGATAAGTACTAGAAATTTAAATGATTTGATGCATACGAAAATTTAAATGATGATTTGATGCATGCGAGAAAATTAAATGATGATTTGATGTATGCGAGAAATTAAATGATGTTTTGATGTATGCGAGAAATTTAAATGATGACAGTTGATAAGTGGGAGAAATTAAATGATGATTTGATGCGTACGAAAATTTAAATGATGATTTGACGCATACAAGGATTTAAATGCTGATTTGACGATTTGCAGAAAATTTAGATGATGATTTGACGAAAATATAAACAGGTGATATTTGTCAAAAAATTAAACAATTGATGAATTGCAGGAAAATTAATGATTTGCAGAAAATTAAAGCAGTTGACGATTTGCAGAAAATTAAATAGTTGACCTTTTGCAGAAAATTAAAGCAGTTGATGTTTGCGAGAATTTAAAGCAGTTGATGATTTGCAGAAAATTAAACAGTTGATGATTTGCAGAAATTAAAACAGTTGATGATTTGCAGAAATTTAAACAGTTGATGATTTGCAGAAATTTAAACAGTTGATGATTTTCAGAAAATTAAACAGTTGATGATTTGCAGAAAATTAAACAGTTGATGATTTGCAGAAAATTAAACAGTTGACGAATTGCGAGAATTTAAAATGCGACCAACCATATAGGCGGTAATTAAATGACTGAATTTAAATTGTAGAACGTAAATTACGGGAAATTAAAGTGCAAAGAATTTAAACAGTTGATAGGTACATAATTTTAAAGTGACAGTACGAAAAAATAGTCATACGAAACATATGAATATTTTACGAAAAACGCGATTTGAGGTCTCGGAAAAAACGAGAATGGGTTGGGCCCAATTTGAAAAATAAATGAAATGGGCCAGGAATAGTTCCTGGCCCAAAAAATCACATTTTAATGGTGATGGGCTTGGCCCATCACCTTTCCTTCTTCCCGTATGAACAAGCCAACATGGCTACTCTTCATCGTCACCTAGCTTTGGTCGTCGGCGCCACTACTTTGTTCATCGTCGTCAACCTTCGTACTGAGACGCTGTTCTCCTCGACCACTTCCCGACCGTACAAACCTCGAATCTCCGTTTAAACCGTACTGAGTTTCATTTCAAAAAAATGACGAAAATGATAATTACCGAAAACTAATTAATTCGCAAAATTTACCTAACAATTAAGCAAACTAAAAATGTGTATTTAATCTATAGCAGGTGTATGATTTAATGGCATAAAAACAAGCAATTTATTTGATCAAAATCTCATCCTAAAAATTAAAAACGAATTTGGCCAAAAAAGCAAGAAAACTCATCGACAAAAAAACTTTAAACTATGGCGAACGACGCTCTAAGTGAGTGATCAATCAAGAGGGAGAAGAAGCAAGATGCTTGAGTGAATTTGTGTTGAAAAATGGTTGAAGGTAGTGGCCTTTTATAGGCTTGAGATCGCGTGGAGGGAGGACGCGGGTGTTGTGCGTGGAGGTCGTGACCGTCATGCTGGCGGAGCTAGGGCTGCTGTGCTGGCGGAGCTAGGCTGCCGAGGTGATGGCTGATGGGACAGGAAGCGACGGGAGCAAGCAGCTTGGTGGCTTGCTCCGTTGCTCCATCGCTTCCACGGTGCATGTGCACCATGCACATTAAATCAAGGGTCGTTGATCTCGTTGACTTTCCTTGGTTAACCAGATCAATGATGGTGATTAAAAGCCCCTTTAAGTTTATTTAAATGGCCTCGAGCCATTTTCGTGAACAAACGTTCTGAATTTTTGAGCCGAAAGTGCCAGCGCGTAGAGAAAAATAAGGCGAGTTTAATCGTCTACAACGAATGAAGAGAATTTTTCGTTTAACATGTTTATTTTCTCGTTCGGAAACATGAAATGTTCGGACGAAAAATAAATGATGTTATGACGAAAACTACGCGAAACGAAGTTAGTCGGCGTGAATGAAAAAAAGAGTAGGTAATAGTT
The DNA here is from genome assembly GCA_963691705.1 of Viola odorata. Taxonomy (NCBI): domain Eukaryota; kingdom Viridiplantae; phylum Streptophyta; class Magnoliopsida; order Malpighiales; family Violaceae; genus Viola; species Viola odorata. Next base: position 60,702,820 of record OY829537.1, read on the forward strand.
GATGGAAAACATAACGCGTTCGAGCTATTGTCTGAGCGAACTTACTCGGGTCCAATAAAAGCTCGAACAAACATAATAATAAAAAATAAAAATGCTAAAAAATGTGATAAAATACTAAAAATCCTAAATTTTATCCGATGACCTAAAACAAAAAAATAACTAGCAAATGACTAACGGATAATTAAAAATGTGATTTTTAAGGGTGAAAATATTAATGATAATAATAATGAAAATACGTGACAAAAAATTAAAAATGCGATTTCGAATGCTGACGATGACAATGATGATGATAAAAATGCGATGAGAACTTAAAAATATTAACGACAGTAAATTAATTAAAAAATGACAGTAAGTTAAGTAAAATAACGGAAATGATAAATTTAATTAAAATGACGTCAAAATTCGGGCATCAACAACAAGCAATGGGAAGGCTCAATAGACCTAGTATTATGGTTTATGGTGGAACTATAAAGGTATGCCACATAACCCTTTCCTCCTTAATTAGAAGTACCACTATATTATGGCTTAATGAGGCTGATTTCCCCTCTTATGCAGTAATTAGTGATAGAAGCATTTTCTTTCTCTTATTTAGCAGGTTTGCCTAATGGAAGAACTGGAGAGGATTTTCTTTTGCCATCTGATCGCAAGTCTAGAAGGAGAAGTAGGCGGCAAAAGAGTTATACTAGATCTTTGGATGGAAAAAATTAGGCTGCGTTGAGGCCTCAATGATATCCTCAAGGGCAAGACAACTTGATCAGCAGCTAGGGCTAGACGATTTATGCTCCAACGAAAAACCATCCAAAAAGCACATGTTTCAGCATCTTTCTCTCTTTTAGCCTAGATTTGCAAAGAGGATGAATTCAACGGTAAATTAGCAGTATCATGCTCGAAATAAGACTAAGAAAGAGGAGAAAATCATGCATAAAACACACGCCATCAAACATCCCCACACTGCCCGATGCTCGCCCTCGAGCATCCACAAAACTGAAAACCACCCCAAAATATAAACATACATAACAATCAAAGCACAAGAACAAACCAGACATCAAGCTAGACTTCGTCAAGACATACCCTGCTTAGATGAGCTCCTACATCAAATTAGAAGGATAACGACCCTAAAGATGAGACTTTCCCACATCAGGCCCATTTACCAGCAATCCTCACCAAATAAGTGTTTACGCTTACGCTCGCAAATAAGGCTGAGTGTTCAATCGCTAAAAAATAAATGCAAACAGTGCAGCACAAAACAAACTTGCATATCAATCCGAGTACGCGGTACACATGCATGGGCAATCAAACAATCAAAAAGAATTTCGCATCAGCAAAAGAGAAAGAAAAAGGGAATGGTTGGGTTTAGAAAGAAGAAAAAGAACAAAAAGGAAAAGAAGAGAATGGAGCAGAAAAGAGTAGGAACAAAGAGAGAGAATAGAAAAAGAAAGAAGAGAAACAACCAGCTCAAACCTGGATGGATTCCTTGGCTAGGAAAAAGACGAGGTTGGTAAGACAGCACTCGTCGAGGGTAGGATGAGGCAGATCAGGGCTAATCTAAAGATCTTCTCTTCTTCGGCGGGAAGCTCTTCTCTAGATGCGGTGCTAGCAGTAGGTTCTTTTGTTCGCGTTTTGCCCCTTTCTTTTAGTCTTTATTTTTTATATTTTTTATATTTTTATATTTTTATATTTTTTATTTATTTTTATTTTTTTATTTTCTCTTTTTTTTAAGAAGGGGCACTGTTGCTACCGGATTTTTGATTTTAAATTTTTCGTCCAAACATTTTTAGATTTTTTATCATTAATTTTTCAAAAATCGTACTTCCGTTTATTTTCCTCCAACTGATGTTTATTTTTACACCTTATGTCATTTAAATTTTATTTCGTACCTTTTTCGTGTTTTTATTGCTTTTTCAGCTCGAACTCATAACAGGTCCGAGTAAAATTCTCGAAACAAATAGTCGAACAATTTCGCTCTTTAGCTACTTATTTTTTATTATTTTTCTAACTCGCGCCATCTCGCTGCATTTCGTTCAATTTGTTATTTTAGCATTTTTTATGTTCAAACTTTTGTCACATTATAAGCAAATTTTTATCGAGTGATACGACGAACTTTTCGTCGCTCACTGTATGTTATTTATCTTAGTTTATTTTATTTTACATTCTAACATTTTTTCTTCGAGTTTTTGTTCGTTTTCAGGAGAGATTGCTCGTACCAACGAATCAAGTAAGAAAATCAAAGGGGAAGTCAAGGGATGCATCACCACCGTTGCTCTGGTTGACTTTGGAAGTCAACCAAGATCAACGACTCTCATAATTAACACACGTATCTCCCTTCTTCACCACCTTTCTACGTAAAACAGAGCCCATTCCATGCACTACTCCTCCCTTGCTCCTCAAGTCTTTCCTCGATCACCACTCCCGCAAGAGATCAACACAACCTCCCATCAGGAGCACTGTGCTTTCCTCACGCTCCAAGCTCGCCCTGACCACGCGCAGAGCGTCGCCGAAATAGCAAGCATTCGCCAAGCTTCTTCTTTGCCAATTCACGAAAAATACCTCCCTATCTAGTATTTTCTCTCTATCACGAGCGATTGCTTACTTCAACCCGAGGGTTGAAGTTACTCCAGTTTAAAAAAATTCATTCTCTTAAGCGTTTTTAAGCGAGTTTGTTTCAAAAATGGTTTGTTCGTGTTTTTGATGAAAACAGTGGCCGTTTTGATTTCAAATAAACTCATTTTAATCTCTAGAATAATTATGTTGCTTTGCTTCGCCGAATCTCTAGCCAATTCGGACGAATTTTAAGTTTTTTTGTTAATTAAAATTCAAACCGTTTTATTAAAAATTAGCCACTATTTTGTTTGAACTAAATTGTTGTTTTTATATGATTAAATTTATGTAGTTGAGACGATCATTTTGGTTGAAGAAAATTCATGTTTGGCCACGGTTGGCCGGACCTTGGCCGCCGGTAGTGGGGGCGGCGAACCAAGGCTGAAGATGAAGCCAGGCGGGAAGGAGAACAGGGGCCGAGTTCGTTATCGTTGTGATGGGCCAAGCAATTTGCTTTGGCCCATGTGGAGAAGAGAAAGAAAATGGGTTGTTGGACAACCCACGCAAGGAATGAAGAGAAGGGCCATCAAACCCATCTGTTGGGCTGGTCTAGTCTGACTTGTGCCCAGCTGTGGGCCCAGCTGGTGGGCCCCACCCTCGGCCCAGCGGGTTGAGCCCATTTTTTAGGCCCGTTGTTTTTTCGTGCCATCGTCGCACGTGTACTATTTATTTATTTTTTGCACACTTGTACTGTTTATTTATTTTTCATATGCTTCTACACTTTGCATGCTTAGATAATTATTTTATTTGTGCTTGTTTAAATTAATCATTTTCACATGCATGAATATATAGAATTGCTTGAATTTAATTAATTTATTGGGCATGATCACATAAATTAGCATAATTTTAAACACCTCTTTTATCCGGTAACCTTTTTAGGATGTGACACGGGTGCCTAACACCTTCCCGAGTCCATAATACGACCCCGAACCACTGTTCTCAGATTTAGACCCTTTTTGCCTTAGCATTTTTTATTTTTATGCCATGACATTAGGTTCCCTAAACCTAGAAATAAAAATAAGGTGGCGACTTCATTGCATCATGTGAGATGAGTCCAGATTTCGTCTCACATCTCGTCCCAAAATCACGTCGCGCAAAAAATTTCCAAAAAGGGGAGTGCGACAGGCACGAACCTTTCTAGCTCTAATTCAGCTAGGGCAGAAGACTTTTTGAAATTTTATTTTCTTTTGTAGCTTGCCCTAGATCTGCTTCCAGTACCAATGTTTTACTTCTCTGCTTCCCCACACTTATGCTTTTAGGGGGGGGGGGGGGGGGGGGGGGCTCTTTCTTTGATGATTCCGCTAGGGCAGGAGGATTTTTTGGTTGGCTTGCCCTAGTTCTTTGCTTTCTGTGCTTAAGTCTTAGCTTCCTCTGTTTCCCCACACTAATGCTTTTCTGCTCGTCCTTCTGTGTGTCTAGCCCTCGACGCTACTCTCTACAAATGTTGCTTACCTGCCAAGGAAAAAGATCAAGAAAATAAGCTCAAGCGGTCAGGAAAAGAGAAAAGAGAGGGGTAGGTAAGTGTCTAGGGCAAGAAAATGCTAGAAAGAAGGGAGAAGGTAAAGAAAAGAAAAATAAATAAGACAATGATCTGAAGACTTTCATCGTTTTGTTACTTTCCCATGTCTAATGGTGCCTATACCCAGGGATATCATGCAAGTCCAGCTAGTGCCTAGCTAAGCATTCAAATCACACAAGAAAAATTATGGCATGGAGGCTAAAAGTACAAACAAGGTGCTATTTTGTGATTGCTGGTGTCTAGGCCTAGATGCAGATATAAGGTCTAATAGGCCAAGTGTGAACGACTAGGTCTAGACATGATGCCAGGCAGTTTATTCTAAGTGCACAGATCAGAAGTGTATCCATACATGGGGGTTTTAAAACTGGGCAATGTAAATTTTTGGCAAAAATCTAACAAAATCCTAAAAATAAAATCCGAAAAAATTTGAAATATTTCACAAAACATGCAGTCATGCAACAAGCAGAAAATTAAACATTCAGTTAACCCTAAACATACAAACAGATAAATCCTTCCCTACACTTAGGCATCGCATTGTCCTCAATGTGAAGAAGGGACTCACACAAGGGCAAACGAGAAGAAACATAAAAACCAAAAAGTAAAAGGAAAGTGTTCACCCAAAAAAGTAAAGAAACTTAGGTTGCCTCCCACGAAGCGCTTGAGTTAACATCAAGGCCTAGACGTTGGCTACTCAAATTACTTTGGGTATGGTGGCTCCACCATGAGGGGATGGAAACCTTCGTGGAATAACTCCAATATATGGCCATGCATTTTGGAAACGAGGCCCGTGTCCATACTCTGAATCGCAACCACCCCATGATCATAAATCTTTATGACAAGGTAAGGGCCGGTTGATACAACCCAAGCCCATGACAAGACCAAAGCCACACATAGACAAGCTACGAGGAGCAAGGACGTGATCGGCCTTCTCATCAAGGCGCTTAGGGCCGAAGAAAGCAACGTGAATGCCTCGACCCAATGGAGCCTATGTGTCCATGCCAACGACTCGACTCGCAGCTACACGCCCGAGTCCGAGTCCGAGTCCGCACCTAGTGTGCCAAGGCTGCGCCCGCACCTAGCGCTAAGGCCTCGCTCGCACCCAGTGCCAAGGCAGCACCCGCACCCAGTGCCAAGGCCGCACCCGCGCCCAGCGCTAAGGCATCGCTCGCACCCAACGCCAAGGCCTCGCCGAAGCCCAACACCATAACCTCGCCAAAGCCTAGTACCAAGACCACGCCCGCGGCTGCGCCATGTCACACGACCACGCTCGCGACCCGTCATACACTCAAGCGAGCCCATGTCTCCCATGAGTGAAGCCCCTTTGTCCAAGGGTGATTAGGATCTTTTCCCTTCTAAATATCTTGCCTATAAATTGAAGGACTTAGCCTTCTTTTATAGTTGCTTTTGATTGTGAGTTTTTCCTCCAAAGCCTTAAGCCATTAGTCTACCACTAGGGTTCCTAGAACCGTAGCCTATCTTCTTCTACAAGCTAGCAGACTTGATCATCCTCCATTGATGATACGGTTGGTCTTGATCTAGAAACCGTTTAGTCATTTGTAATAGGAAGGTTGCTTGGCCTTTGTTGCCAAGAGGGTTTCCTCCAAACTTCTATGTCCGAAACCCATTGTTGATATATAAAGTCCTTGCCTTTTTCCTTCTAAATATTCCTCCTTTGCCTATTAAATATTCCGCTGCAACTCCTTTCCATTTCCTTTCAACCGATTGTCCATCAATCCGCCAACGCCTAAGCCAACCGTGCGCGAGACTATGTCTGACTCCATCAAAGTGACACCAAGGCCTTCTAAGGTACTTGGGCCTTATCATGTGGTAGCGGAGCACCAGCTGTCTCTAGGTTGCGCCTTCTTCACTTTCAAGGTATTCCTATGGTCTAAAATCTTCCCCTTGTCATTTCGGTCATTTTGGATCATTTGGGTATTTTTTGTGTTCTTGAGTTTTGTGCTTGTTGATCCGTCTAAAACACCTTTGATTGTTTGAGTTCTGTTTGTTCTTGGATTAAATCTATTTTTCATCATCTCCTTCACTCAAGAACGTGTTGGTGTTCTTAGCATTTTGTCACACTCCCTAAAACGTGAGCCAAGTGTCAAGGTGGTCCAAAGAGTACGATTTGTCCTTTTGTGTGAGTCATTGCGTGAGTCATCCATAGCATGTGTTGAGGCCGGCGGCCTTCAACCCTAAACTTGTTGCACACCCTAGGAAAATATCTATAATTGTACCTCCTTATCACCAATCATTGATACACACACTTACTCTTTATCACCCAACATTGATACACACACCCATTATCACCAAAGCTCATATCACTTATGCAAACATCGCTTATCACTAGCACTTATCATATTGCACTACAAGTCTTGCATCATTAATCAATACTTGTCATACATCTTGGAGCTCTCTTCCACTAAAAAAAAATAAGAATTAAAAAAAAAAAGAATTCAAAACAAAAGAAAAGAATTAAAAAAAAAAATATGCAAAACCGAATCACCACCTTAGAGGCTGAGCTAGAGATGCAGAAAGGGGAGTTGGCTTCGATGGAGTACCTTTGGCAACAAGACTCTAACGTCCAGGAATGAAACCTTCAGGGAATGGCTTGGATATCGGCAAATCTTTTCCTTTTAGCTAGGACCCCTGATTTCATCTATCTTAGCCGTTTTTGATGAATTTAGGAAGTTGGCAAGTTTACCATATTTTGTAAACGCTTTTTAATAAAGTCGTACTCTTTCGGATATTTATTAAATCGCCTCATCTTTTCCATATCAACTATCCCTCCAATACAAACCCAAGAAAAAAAATACATCGCAGAACAAACAGAGAAAATCCCTCCGGGATAAAACACAATCGTCTCACCGAAATTCTGAAAAAATCAGAACAAGTATTCAAAACATCCGAGTATCGCTCACTCATAGCCATGTCTTCCTAGTTTATCACAAAAAACTCCAAGTTCATAAAAGGATTGTTGTCTCTCCCCTCGGTTGAGTTTACCAGGCATCAGGCCTTGCATCATCAAAAGTATAGCGTAAAAGAGGTTTTCCTAGCATGGCGGCATTGGTTGCCCTTGCTGATTTGGGTTTCGCCGTTAGCATCTCAGATTTAGTTCATATCGTTGGAATGTATAGAGGCTTCCTTCGTATCTTGTCAACCACTGGGATTCCTCGCCTCTCCGACCGCCCTAAAAATATCAAGTGAAAGTGTGGCCGGAAAATGAATGAGCAACGTGGAGGCCTCGGGATTGCATATCACCTGTATATCCTCACTTATATTTACTCTTTTTTGTGTTTTCCCCTTTTGCAGGTTCATGATAGCTCCTCGGAAGCAAGCTACTCCGCACAGGCTCCCCCTAACTAGACTTCAAAAATGAAAAATGACTGAACTGGCCAAGACCGATGAAGCACTAATGGCTAGAATCGCAGAGTTAGAGGAGCAAGTTAGGATCACTACAGAAAGAGCCACCAGGGCCGAAAAGGAAAGAGATGAAGCTGTCACCGAAGTGCCACCAGGTTTTGATCTCCCTCAAACAAAAGGACCTCCCTCTTCGCTCACCGTCGCAGGACCTTCCGTACTCCCACCACTTTCTGCCCCCCCGGGCCATTGGAGATGGGATAATCCCTTCACTGTACCCATCACTGCACATCCTACAGTTAAGGCGGGTGAAGAGATCTCCCCGTCGCTTCAGCACCTTTCAATCAACCCTGCTGTGGACCCCAGCAAGAGTCAGGCCCACCTAGAGGCTTTGTATCTACCTCCTATTCCTCCAAGCACAATTCCCGGACCTGTGGGAACTCAGCTCCTCACTTTCAACCCAACACAACCTCAGTTTTCATCAGAACCTATGCTGCCCTTCAGTTCTAACCCCATTAGGGCCGAGGAACCGAAAAGTGACAGACTGAATCTTCTCGAGGAAAGACTCAGAGCAATCGAAGGGGCCGATCCATTTGATCCCACTGGTCCCCCCGATATGTGTATGGTCCCCGGGATCGTTATACCTCCGACGTACAAGATCCCTGACTTCGAAAAGTATACTGGGGAAGAGTGCCCAAAGACCCACCTCAGAGCATACTGCAATAAGATGGCCGAGATGATCCACAACGAGCCGTTGTTGATACATCTATTCCGAGAAAGCTTGACCAAGCACGCCCTAACTTGGTATATGGGTCTAGACAGAGCCAGGATCAGGACATGGAGAGACCTGTCCGATGCCTTCTACAGGCAATACAAATTCAACTTGGAAGTTGCACCAGACCGTTCTGATCTACAGGATCTATAGAAGAGGACTGACGAATCGGTGAAGACTTACGCTCAGAGGTGGAGAGGGCTAGCATCTAGAATTTCTCCTCCGCTAAATGACAAAGAACTCTCGTAAATTTTCATAAACACTTTCAAGGCTCCCTACTACACCTATCTTATATCCAATCCATCAAATAACTTTTCTGACATAGTCACGGTGGCTGAGAGAGTTGAACAAGGAATTAAAACCGGGAGGATCACCGCTTCCACACCAGAAGAAACGCTTAAAGGAGCACCTATCATGAAGGAAGATGTCATCTTTGTCTCCTCAGGACCTAGTAACCGGCGATCTTCCCCATCGCCTCCACCACATATCCCACAAAAGAACCAACACACCCATTGGAATAGGAAACCGCTACCACCTCTTCCCATTCCTTTAGAGGAAATTTACGAGCATCTCTTGGCAGCCGGGCAAATTGCGCCAATCCTGATTCAGCCTATACAACCTCCTTACCTGAAGTGGTACAACCCTATTGCTAGATGCACGTACCACGCCGGAGCTCAAGGCCACGCCATAGAAGACTGCTCTGCCCTTAGAGGAAAGGTTGATCGCTTGATCAAGAACAAATGCATCTCTTTCGAAGGTTCTAGCATGACCATCAACCCTATTCCAAATCATACTTTAGGTAGTGGAAGGATGATATAGGGCTCGGCCATTTGCGTGAAGAAGTCTGGGGGGGCCTCTGCGTAATTAGACCGCCGCCACGCTTCCTGATGTCTCTTTGTAATGTGTATGCATGTTTTGTTTATAGGGACTTGCGTTCCCCTTTGGTTTAAAAATAAATAAATATATTTAACCTCCTCTTCGAGCGTCTTGTACTATTCGCCTTTCAGGATGAATGTTGATTCAGTGGGTTTTTGATAAACCCTATGTCTTTACCGATAAAGAAAGTATCACCACAACTAAGAATGAGGTTGGGATTCCACGCAAATCGGTCCATTTAAGAGAAAGGGCGGAAAAGGAGATAGTCCCTCATCAGGAGAAGTCTGGGGGGCAAGCAATGAAGTTCCAAAGAATGGTGATCCAAAAACACAAAACTCAAACGCACGCCATAGTCGAGCCTACGACTTTAAACAAGGGCAACCCACGTGTTCTTTTCAATTACTCTATCTTTCGTTAATTTTAAATTCAACATCTTGGGATACCTTTTCCCTATGAATTTATTATTTAACTGTCTCTTCATTTCAGGTGCAACGAGACTTGTAAACATGGGGGCAAGCAAATGAAGTGACGACCAAAAGAAGGCGTTGAAAAATGTCAAAGCTCATTTTTCAGGGAAGTTGTCCTTTTACATTTTTGCAATTTCCGTTTCCGCATTTTCTATTTTTGCAATTTACGTTTCCATGATTTATGTTGTTGCAAGAGTGTGTGCGTCATGTCTGCTAAGGTTCTTAGTTTTTGCAAAATAAAAAAATAAAAAAAATAAAAAAATATAGAAATAAAGGCATAGTCGCTTGGCTTGAAAATCCCACGTTTTGAACATTTTTTTCAAGCATATTCATCACTTTATCACGACACGGATGACTTGTGCGTTCATTAGAAATTATATGAAACATACATGATTTTGTCTGTTAGCTCTTATATCCATGGCACGTCTAGACGTAAGCAATCACAAAACATATCCCTGTGAGTATTTTGGGCCTTCACGCTTTGTTTCTTTCATGAGTGTAAGTGCCTGACTAGATACTAGTTGAATTCGCATAATATCCAGGGTACATGCGCCATTAGACATGGGATATCTATAAAGTGACATGGGACTTTTACGATTTTCTCCACTTTTTTCGTTTTTTCCCTCTTTCCACCATATATGTCATCACTCCCCAAACCGTCAATATCACTCATACCCCGGGAGCCAAAGAACAGTTTCAGCTAAAATCGCCAGCCGGAAGTAAAAGCACGTTGAGTCCAAGAGCACAATGAAAGAGACGGAAAAGGTCACCAGGAGATCGCTAAGGACCATCACCAAAGAAGCAGCAACGACGAAGGCCGAGGCCTCAAGACAAAAGGGGAAGAGATCAAGATGAAGGTTGTGCTTGCTCTGCTCTGTTGCATTTTCAAATCAAATCAAAAAGGGGAGGGATATATATAAAAAAAAAAAATTAATAATAAAGGGGAAAATGAGAGAAAAAAAGAAAAAAGAGAGAAGGGAAAAAGGAAAAGAAAAGAAAAGAAAGAAAATGCCCAGAGACCTTCGAAGAATACAAACAATCGAAGAGCCAAAGCAATCACAACCCGAGGACAACTCAATTCGAGAAATCTCGAAGAAAACTTTCCCCAGCGAACTCGAGTAAAAAGGCCCAAGGCCAACTCGAGAAATCTCAAAGCATCCTTCCCCAATAAAGTCAAGCAAAAGAGGCCTAAGGCCAACTCAAGAAACCTCAAAGCAAGCATCCCTAGTGAGAACCCGAGAAGAGAAAGGGGCCCCAAGCCAACTCAAGTAGTGAGGCGCAAAAGGAACAGCGACGACGCTCCCCAATGAAGACTCAAGAAAAGGGCCCCTGGCCAAACGGAAAGCACCCCCAGCAAGGATCCCAGAGCTCACGCACTCTGTCAAGCAAGCATCCCCAGCAAAAAGCCAAAAGACTCACGCGCCTCGCCCTCATCCTGGCCAATCAGCAAAGCATCACTCATCAAAAGCCTTCCAACTCCTCAACAAAGCAATCCTTTCCCAAAACAAGCTCCTTTCCGGACATTTCATGTCCATTCATTCTTTTTCGTAAAAGTCCTATCGATTATTAGAACGCCCATGCATGTGCATCTTCATTTGAAGTCTATTCACTCGGATTGACATTGCGAATTGAAAATTATGTATCATGTTAGTTGCATCTTTATGAGCGTAAAAATACTTAACCTTGTTTCTGAGCGTGAGTGCAACCACTAATATCAGGTGAGGATTGCTTACGGCTGTATGTTGTGGGAAAGTCTTGTCCTTGAGGTCGTTATTTCTTGAACAAGACGTAGACGCTACCTAGACTTGAATCAATCATGTTCATATAACAAAAACTGAACGAACATTTTTATCCAAAAAAAAAAGAAAAGAGAAAAAGGCTTGAATTTATTTTCTTAAACAAAGAAATCATTTTCATTCCAAACAAAAAAACTTGGGGGCAAGCCATGGGATAAATGTAGGAATATTTGATATTTCTCACATAGGTCAATTGCTTTTTCATGTTTCCATCTGTTGCTGCTTCGTGTTTGTTTCCTTTCAATTTGCAGGATACAGATATGCTCCAGTTAAACCTCAACCATAGGTCTTCGATGACAACATCGTTGTAAAGCCCTCGCCTTGGATTTTCATCAAAAACCAATCAAATGGAGTACGTTAGCACTCCCCAAATCAACTTCGTCCGCACATATCGTCTGATAATGTTGTGTCTGGTCACGTCCGCACATGATTGTCTGTTAAGCGTTGTGTCAGGTCACGTCCCCACATCGTGCTGTTAATGTTGTGTCAGGTCACGTCCCCACATCATGTTGTTAATGTCATGTCTGGTCACGTCCGCACATGTCGTCTGATAATGTTGTGTCTGGTCACATCCGCACATGATTGTCTGTTAAGTGTTGTGTCAGGTCACGTCCCCACATGATTGTTGCGGATGACTTTGAAGAAAGGCAAACATCTCTCGCCTTGCTTAGATATGAATCGCCCCAACGCAATGATGCGCCCGGTTAACTTCTGTATCTCTTTGACAGTTCGCGGGGATATCATATCCTGGATGGCTTTTATCTTTGACGGGTTGGGTTGGATGCCCTTCTAGCTGACCACATAGCCCAAGAATTTTCCCGTTTGGAATGCAAACATGCACTTCCGCGGGTTTAACTTCATCTTGTGCTTTCTCATCACATTGAAAACTTCTTCCAAGTCAGCGAGGTGTTCTCTGAAACTCCGACTTTTGATCAAGATGTCGTCTACGTAGGCCTCTACATTTCTCCCGATTTGATTTTCAAAAACTTTGTTTGTCATACGCTGAAATGTTGCACCGACATTCTTTAGTCCAAACGGCATTGCAGTATAGCAGTATGTAGCCCTGGGAGTGATGAAGGCAGTTTTTTCTTTATCCTCTACGGCCATAGGGATTTGGTGATATCCGGAATTCGCATTTAGGGAGCTTAGATAAGCATACCCAGCGGTTTGATCGACTAACTGATCTATTCGCGGAAGGGGATGCAGTCCTTGGTACAGGCATTATTTAGGTCAGTAAAGTCGATGCACATGCGCCAGTCCCCGTTAGGCTTTGGGACTAACACAGGATTAGCTAGCCAGATCGGGTACTGGACTTCTCGAATGAACCCCGCCTCTGTGAGTTTTAGCAACTCCTTTTCGATGGCTGCTATCTTTTCCGATGAAAAAGCACGTCGCCTTTGTTGAACAGGCTTGGCGTCAGGACTAACGTTCAGCCGGTGTTCTGCGACCTCCTGAGAGATTCCGGGCATGTCTGCTGGTTTCCACGCAAACTCTCCCTTGCATTTCCTCAACAGCCGGATTAATTACGCGTTCTCTTCAAGGCTTAATTTCTCACTGGCTAAGAGATTCGTTTCACTATCCTTACCGATAGGGATTGATACCATCTGATCTAGCGGCTGAGTGCACTTTTCTTCTTTATCATCGAAAGGGTCGTCTGCCACGCAAACGTAGCGGTCACAACTCCTTTGAGTCATAAGTAAGTAGCATTCGACTGCCAGCTTTTGGTCCCCTTTGATTGAGACCACTCCGTCCCATGAGGGATATTTCATCCGCAGGTGTTTTTGAGATATGGCCACTCCAAAACGATTAAGGAATGGTCGCCCCAAAATGGCATTATACGGTAACGTTAGGTCTACGACCAGAAATAGTAGCTCTTCGGAGCGTTTGGATGTGTCTTCTCGGAAGTACACCGGCAGGGATGTTATTCCAGCTACCGGAATCGGTACTCCATCAATCCCAATAATTGCCCTCGTGCAAGACGATAGCTCACCGTCAGGTCGTTTCATCAAGTTGTACGCTTCCAATGAGAATAGATTCACTGCACTTCCGTTATCGACAAGGGTCCTTCTTACCCCATGACTTCCAATGACGGGCGTTACAACCATCGCGTCATTATGCGGGAAGACGATGCCTTTTTCGCCCTCCTCTGAGAAAGACAATATCATTCTGTCTACGGCACTTATCGCCTCGATTTTCGTTTGCGCGCTCTCCCGTTTGCGCTTTTCTCCAGGGTTGGGCATTTGCGGCATAATTTCCTCGCAATAGGGTGCTCCCCCCGCAATGATATTTATGATGGGCATTTGGTCGCTATCGATAGCGAGCGCTTCTCTATTTGGCCCGAGGGGTACTGCGTTAGCCCCTGTAGCGTGCGAGGGTGCTTGCCTCTGCTCAGTTGTATTTCCAGTTGGGTTGTTTCTGGCTTCCTCCCTTGCCTTTGTGGCAAATTCCCCAAGGTAGCCCTCTTCGACCAATCGCTCTATAGCCGATTTTAACTCTCTGCATACATCTGTTGAATGTCCCTTGACCTTATGGAATTTGCAGTATGCATTTTCTCTTCCTCCCATGATTACTCCTGGTTTCACGGGAGCTGGGTAGCGGATAGGTAAATTTCTCTGTTGGACTATTGCTAAGATCTCCGCCCTTGGGAGTATGAGAGATGGGAGGTCAGGATCGTATATCCGGCCCTTTGGCGGGTCCGTTTGCTTCCGAGTGGGGGACCCTCCAGGTCTTCCTTTTGAGAAATTGCCTCTCTGCCGGTTAGAGGTCTTAGTATTATGTTCTTTCCGTTGCCCGGGATCCTCGGTGGGTTTAGCGTCAGGGGCATTGCTGTTCAGGACGTTAGGGGCCACATATGGGTCCGTCGGCATGCCTCGGATCCATTCTCTATTTTCCTCCTCTTCCATTCTCGCATAGTTATGCGCTTTCAGCCTCAACGCATCCACGGTCGTTGGGGGTCCACCGTTAGTGTATCTTTCAGTTTACTGTATCGACAATTGCGTTTCAGGGCCTCAATCGCGAAATCGATAGTGACCCCTGGCGTTAGGGACATTTCAAGATCAAATCGACCTAAGAAGTCGTTCAACGATTCCTGTGGTTTTCGATGGATATCGAACAGCGCAGCTGCTGGCTTTCTGATAGGAATAGCCGTGCTAAACTGACTTTTGAATTTTTCTTCCAACTGAGAAAAATTATCGATAGACCCGGCGGGGAGCCCCTCGAACCATAGATGTGCCACTCCTGACAGCGTCATTACGAAAATTTGACACAATGCTGCGTCACTGCGCGTTTGGAATTGCACGAAATCCTTCACCTTATTGAGGTGAGAAATGGGATCTTTCGTGCCATCATATGATTCTGCCGGGAGTTTCACATGTCGATGGACTCTGTGGTGCCTGACACGGTAGCTGAACGGATGACCCACGTTAGCATCGGGGATCCTACGAGGCTGACGCTGATGTGAAATTTCAGCGTCGTATCTGGGATTCTGAGGGTCATATTCCTGATGTCTCCTAGGAGAACGGCTACGACTCCTTGGAGTTCGAGCTCGTCGACTTCTGCTGCTAGATCTCTCACTGTATCTAGGAGATGGATCTCTCACTATATCCCCCCGTCGATCATCCCAGGGCTCTCTATACTCGTCACGCTGGCGAACTACTTCGGGGATAGAGATTCCTCCCCTGTATTGTCCAGAATGGTCGGCAGGTCCGCGCGTGAATGGTGGGACGTTTATGGGGGCCAAGGGGAAAGGTAAGGAGGACGGGAGTGCCCTAGACTGTTGGGGCGATAAGGGTCGTTCGTTGACAATGGACAGGGTGAAAACTACTTGGGAGGACACACCAGGTCTTGAGGCATGAGGAGTAAATCCAGCAGCCATCTCTGTCAGTTGATCCAGTTGAGCTTGGAGAGCTGCTATTGAATTCGCGAAAGGGTTTTCCACTTCTCCTATCATAGATCTTCCCGCTTGGGGGGTAGGATGGCTAGTTCCTGCTATATGGGAGAAGGGAGAGCAAATCTGGAATGTAACTTCTTCTGAACTTGACCCGCGAGGAAGATCTAATTCTCCTGCAGTGACGTCCTGCCCTGGGGTAGGGGCATCAGAGGTAGCGAAGGGAAACAGGCGTCTGCGGGTGTTGTATGGGATGTTGGAAGTTCGGGACAGCGCCGGATCTGACTCTGAGGCCATAATCCTTCTAGCTTCGGGGAGGAGGAGCTTGGTTATTAAGGATGCTCACTTAATATAACCAAAACTCTCAACGAAAGCACCAATTTGGTAATAATTTGTCTTATGCCGAAGGATGTATGGTGGAACAGCTCCTCTCAGGTCAGTGTGCACGACGGTCCACAGTACCTGCAATACGCCGGAGGGGGTCTCCGGCGGAAACACTCCGATGCTTAAGTCAGTATGTGTACTGAAATTGGCAGAGTTTAGGCCAGTCAAGTCCGTTTACCTGCCTCCTTTGTGGGGGAGGTATTTATAGAAGAAAGGGGGCGTTCCCGCCCGAGTAAACGGGTACGGAGCTATCGCTCGCGTTAGGGTCTGTGGTTTGCCCTTATCATGATACGTTACCTTGGCGGTAGGTGCGTAGGTAGATATTGCCACGGTAGGATAATGGCCGGAACGTTATTCCTGACTCGTGGTTTCCTCTAGGGGTGAGATAACTCCTTGAGCCAAGCAGGAGGTCCGTGAGAGGAGCCGGTAGGGCCCCGTTAGCCTTTGTAGCGTTAGCCATTGGGGAAGGTAGCAATCTTGTCCCTACCGTGGTGGTACGAAACAGTAGCTATGCCTCTTCCCACCGAGTGATAGACGAAAATACCCTTTCTTTTAGGTGAATTGTTATCAGCGCATTTTTTAGTATTTTTATTATTTTATTATTATTTTTATTCGAGCTTTTATTGGACCCGAGTAAGTTTGCTCGGACAATAGCTCGACTTTAAAATGTTTTCCATCAACTAGTTGCTAGCTTTTTTCTGCTCGCAACGGTCTACAGCGTTTCGTGTAATTTTCGGCGTAACGTCTTTATTTTTCCGTTCAAACGTTTCACGTTTTTGAACGCGAAAATGAACACGTTAAACGAAAAATTCTCGTCATTCGCTGTAGACGGTTAAACCCGTCGTATTTTTCTCTACACGACGGTACCTTCGGCTCGAAAAGTCAGAACGTTTGTTCGCGGGAACCGGCTCGAGGCCATTTAAATCAGATGAAAGGTCATTTGATCATGGCCATTGATCTGGTCAACCAAGGAAAGTCAACCAGATCAATGGCCCTTGAATTAATGTGCATAATGCACATGCACAGTGCACGCACGAGGGAGGCAACGGAAGTCCTCGCCCGAGCCAACTGCTCCCTAGCTCCCTAGCCCTCCGCCATCATCACGGCTCCCCTAGCCCCGCCAGCGCATGCTCCCCGCCACCACGCGCGACTCCTTCGTCCGGCCTCCACGCGACCTTCGGCTATAAATAGCCACCATTCTTCCACGCGCAAACGGTCCGAATTTTGCAAAAAAACAGCACTGCTCTCTCCCCATTTTTCGGTCCAACTCCTGCACTCCTGAACCCCGTTCGCTCACCCTCACTCCCGTGCCTCGCCGTCGTCCGCCGGCAGCCGCACCACTGTAAGCGTTTCTTCCTTTTGTTTTTTCTTTAAATTTCATTTCAAGTTCGGTTAATTAATTAACTACTAAAACCTGGTTCATCACCTTCGTCGCCGGCGATGGGAGGTTGAAGATGAGTTAAATCGGGCCGCATGGCCCTTCGTGCAGAAATGAAAGAAAGGTGATGGGCTTGGCCCATCACCATTTAAATTAATTTCCTTGGGCCAGGAATTGTTCCTGGCCCATTTCCCCAAACTTCCAAGCTGGGCCCAGCCCATTTATATTTTTCCGAGCCTTCGAGTCGTCATTTTTTTTTACGTAAAATGCTAGCATGCTTCGTGTGATTATTATTTGTGATATGTGCTATTTTTCCTATATTTTTATACATGAATTGTTTAGTTCACTTTTTTTGTAAAATATTTCGTATGCTTATTTTTGCATCAAGTTGTTTATCGAATTATTTTTTTTGTACGTGAATTGCTCATTTCTTATCGTGATATTTATTTTCATGTTATTTAACTTCAGTCATTTATATTCGGCAATTTAATTTCAGTCATTTAACTTACCGCCTACATGGTCGGTCGCATTTAATTCTCGTAAATATTCAACTGCTTTACTTTTTCGCAAAACTGCTGGAAATCCTTCCGCAAATTATCAACTGTTTAATTTTCTGCACTTTGCTTTTCCGCACTTTAAAATTCTGCAATTTACTTTCGGCAATTTAAATTCAATACCGCCTACATGGTCGGTCGCAATATCAATTGTTTATTTTCTGCAATATCAACTGCTTTAATTTTTCGCAAACTGCTGGAAATCCTTCCGCAAATTATCAACTGTTTACTTTCGGCAATTTAAATTCAATACCGCCTACATGGTCGGTCGCATTTTTATTCTCGTCAATATTCAACTGCTTTAATTTTTCGCAAACTACTGGAAATTCTTCCGCAATTTATCAACTGTTTATTTTCCGCAATTTATCAACTGTTTATTTTCTGCAATTTATCAACTGTTTATTTTCTGCAAATATCCAACTGTCCATTCTCTGCATTATCAACCGGTTTTATTTTCTGCAAATCATCAAACCCTTTTTTAATTCCCTGTAAATCGTCAACTACATGTAATCTTTCTGCATTCAGTATTTAATTTTTCTGCACTTATCAAAACAGCATTTCACTTTCGTATGCGTAAAATTCATCATTTTTCGCATGCAATCAACACAGCATTTAAATTCTCGCATGCTTAAAATCAATCATTTTTCGCATGCAATCAACGTAGCATTTAAATTCTCACATGCTTAAAATCAATCATTTTTCGCATGCAATCAAGTAGCATTTAAGTTCTCACATGCTTAAAATCAATCATTTTTCGCATATAATCAACTATCATCATTTGTTTATCAAGCTCTGCATTTAATTCTCGTATGCGTAAAATCCATCATTTTACGTGTGCAATCAACTGTCATTTAAAATTTTCGCACTCATAAAATTGTTTATTTATTTCTCGAGCTATCGCTAACACTCTCATTTTTTTAGGTTTTAATTTCAAGCTTCGCTCGAAAGTACGCTTCACAAGTCCTTTTTATTTATTCGATGCTTTCTGTAAATATCAACTGTAGGCATGATATATAGAACTGCTAGAATTAAAATCAACCCACGTGAACAACGTGTTTAAAGAGTTGCTTAAAATGCCATGCTCATGTGATTTTAAATTCTCGCATATATTGACTGCATGTACATGGGGACTTTCGATCCTACATCAGTTTTCCACTTCAAAAACCTATCATTTAAATTCGTACTCTGTTAGCAATCCATGTTAGGATCACGTAGTAATTAAGTTAATCATGCATTGGCCCGATGATGAAAAAAGAGGGCGCTCATTCAGTCTTACGGAAATTTCAGTCCTATCACGTTACGGTCAGGAATAATCAATCGATCTCGATAAACGGTAACCCCGTCCGAAAGATGTTTTAATTATTCCTGAACGATCACGATCATAGAAAAGACTAAAGTGACGATTCCTCTAAGGGCCCCCTTTTTCAAAACGCATTTTTCAAACACCTTTTTAAACACATCTCTCATAAACCGGTAACCGTTTTCGGATGTGTCACGGGTGCCTAACACCTTCCCAAGACCATAATACGACCCCGAACCTTTGTCTGGGGTCCAGACCCCTTTTTTGTGCCTTTAGTTTTTTACTTATTATATTTCCTATGCCATGACGATTAAGGTTCCCTAAACCTAGCAACCAAATTAGGGTGGCGACTTCATTGCATGCTGCTAGGCGTCCATTTACGCCAAGCATCTGAAGGTCTCAAATTTCATTGCACACTCGCGAATTTTTAATTTTCGGGGCGCGACAACTAGCCTCGCTACTCAAATGGCCGAAAAGTGGGGACGCCAAGAGCAAACCAATCGAGCCATACTAGATGCACTCACGACGCTCACACCAAAGCCCACTCCCACACAAAATCCCCACCAAGAACCCCCACCCCAACCATCACCTAAAGCACCCACCAAACAACCTTTCGTCCACTATCACCAAAGGACCCGACCTAAGAACCCAAATGATATAGACTACTATGGGTTCAATCCGCGCGCCGAAGATGGGGAAGAGGAGGCCGAAGGGAGTTGCCCAAGTGAGAGAGAAGGAGTCCCAAGGGGACCCCCATGCCTAGACCACAACTTCACCACTCGACACCACCACAATATAACCCATACACCGCACGCTATACCGCACCCCATCGTGAGCCTAGACACCACCTAGACACCGCACCCCATCGCGAGCCTAGACGCTACCTAGACACCACCCAAAATCTCACCCGAAATACCTACCACCGGGCCGACAACTACATTCCTCGTGGGAGAGCACCAAGAGGATTTCATGAGAGGCCTCCACCAAACCCGCCACCTCCTTTTGAGCCACGAAGGATGAGAGGGGCTCCAAGACACCTTCCCAAAGGGCCTCTACATGAACCGCCGGGGCATGATGACTATGAGGAACGGTATGAGGATCGGGCTTATAGGCCATTTGAGGAGCGGGTGGACTACAAGAACAACATCAAAATGTCCTTGCCTCAATTTGGGGGAAAGGACGACCCCGAGGCCTACTTTGAATTGGAGAATAAGATGGAGAGGGTCTTTGCTTGCTACAACTACTCCGAAGAGAAGAAGGTCAAGTTAGCCGTAGTTGAGTTCACGGGAATGGCCATGGGATTGCATAGAGACGAATAGGAGATTTGAGAGGAGGGCACCCGTGGCCGATTGGGAGGAGCTACTGTTTGAGATGAGGTGAACCGGTGCTGCCTTACTACTTGAGGGATTTGCACCGATGCCTTCAACGCCTAAGCCAAGGTTCCAAGAGCGTTAGTGAGTATTACCATGAGTTGTTGACTTGCCTAATGAGGGCGGACATCCTCGAGGAGGTAGAGGCCACCATGGCCTAATTCTTGGCCGGGCTCCACAAGGAGATTGCGGATCCACTCGACTTCCACACCTATACAACACTAGATGAGATGTTCCATTTGGCACTCAAAATTGAAAGACAAGTAAGCCCTAAACTGAGAAACCATCACTTGTCTAATTTAACTCCTACTCCTTCTACTACCTTCAAAAGACCTTGGCAAAACCCTAGTAAGAAACCCGTGACCACCCCAAACACCATCCGCGCCTATACACCCAAGCCAAACACTCAACCAAGTACCATACCCCCAAGACTGATACCAAACACCAATGCACCCAACTTACCAGTGAGAACCCCCACTAGAGACATCACTTGTTTCAAGTGCGGAGGGAAGGGCCACATGAGGGCCAAATTCCCCAATAGGACCATAATGGTGATGCGAGACAATAGGGAAGTGGTAAGTGAAGAGGAAGGGGAAGAAGAGGGATGGACTAATGGTTTGGGAGACGAAGGGTCCACAAGTGAGGAAAGTGAAGAGTTTGACCATGTAGAGGTACCACAATGTCTAGTTGTGAGGAGGAGTTTGAGTCTAAAGGGGAGAGAGGATGACGCCTCCATTGCCCAAAGAGAAAATTTGGTCCACACAAGGGGCATGGCCAATAGGATGGTGATGTCTATTATCATCGACAACGGGAGTTGTGCGGATGTGGCAATCGCTCTCTTAGTGCACTCACTCGGCTTTACCACCACTAGGCACCCTCACCCGTATGTCTTGAAGTGGTTCAATGATGGGAATACAGTGAAGGTGCAAAAGCAAGTCCACATCTCTTTCAACATTGGCGACTACAAGGATAAACGCCTATGTGACGTGGCCCCTATGCACTCGAGCCACTTGCTATTAGGACTTTTGAATTTCAAACAATTAGGATTCCTATTAAGGAAACCGATTGGAAAAAAGAGGTTTGTCTCTTCTTGTGGGAGCTTGAAAAACACTGTTTGCTTTCCTTTCCTTTAATTAATTAATTCCAGTTTTATGCATTTAATCTTCCACGTTTATCTGTTATGACGATGGTAGGCTAACTTATATTTTCTTGGTAAAGATTCTCTGCCATGCTTTATCGATTGTGAGATTGAATTGCTTTTAATAAAATTTGACTTATATCTCTATCTGTTTTGTTTAAATGACAAGTTACTCTTATTTCAATTGAAGCATGATCAACTCCATTAGAGTCTGAATAATTACAGTCTTCTCTTAACGCATTAGAGTCTACATTGTCGAGAGCGATACAAAGGCAACTACCTGATTGACGGGTCAGATTAGAAAAAGTATAGGGTCTAGTTTATAGGAGTAGACACGTCTCTCTCCCAGACCTAGGATCGGTCTCTCCCCGCATTTTATTAGTCGTTCAATTAAATTCTATAGAGTGTCTCTTAGGGTTATTGAACTGATTAGGGGTTTCTAATAGAGTGTCTCTTTAGGAATCTAGTTAAGGAGGAGAGTAGGAGATATAGGTGACCAACCTGGTCTCTATAGCCACCTATAAGTCTCGGTTTTGAAAATACATGAATCAATGATCAATTCGTATGAAGCATGAGCTTAGGTAGAATCTTTACTGGGAATTTTGCACATCTGAACACACACAGATCAAATTGCTTACTGCTTTCTTTTATTTATGTTTCTTTAATTAATTGCAACAAAATATCTCAATATTGGTATTTACCACTTTTATGTTTCTGGTCATTACAAAGAATTTAAATTGACCACCGAATCCCTGAGGAACGATTCTTTTACCACTTGCTACTGTTTTCATTTACATGTGAATGGTGAATTGTACTTTTATTAATTTTGACGGTTTCGGAAACCATCAGTCGACGCAATAGATTTAAAATAGTGTCGGTATAGATTTACATTTTCGACGGATATTCGGTCGAAAGCATATAGCCACGAAAATATTTCGCCGCTATAGATTAACATTATTGGGGTTTGCGCACCCCACGGTCCCTGACCTTGTCATTTTCATTTTTGTTAGTCCCTAATGACCATTTTTATTCGATTCGGTCCCTCACGTTATACACGTTAGTCGCCCGAGGTCCCTGTTGTTAGAACGGTGACTAACGTCCGTTAAATATAAATATTTTATTATTAAATATGAAAAGTGGACTGTGCATGGGCCCACCTTGTCAGATTTTTAATTAAAAAATTTGACAAAAATTTCAAATTTAAAAAAAAATTACTTTCCTTTCCTTCTCTTTTCTTTTCTTTTTTTCCTTCTTCTTCTTCCTGCCACCGCGACCACCTCCACCTCCATAGCCACCACCGCCTCCAGATCTGTAGCCTCCACCACCACCGCGAGGCCCACATCTACTAACAACCTTCTTCTTCTTCCTCCCTCTCTTCATCGTCACCATCAATGTAAGCTTCTCCACCACAACTTCATCGCCACCATCAATGGAGAGCACACAATTATGACATATGCAGGCCAATACGTTGCTCCAAAAGGAAGGAATTTAAAATGTCAACTAGCTTTTGTTAAAAAAGAGATCAAATTGGATGCTTTGGTTCTAACTTAAGTCTCATAGCTCATCATTTCAACTTCTGATCTACTAAAACAAGATCATCCAAATCAACCATTTCCACACAACGACTTGGTCCACTAATTTTCAAACCAAATCCAAGCAAACCCACATCCAAGCATTCGTAAACCAACGAACCAGCAAATGGGTAATCATCAAATTTACTTTTTTTTCAACCCCAAAAAAAAACCCAAAAAAAAATAACCAAATAGGATACTTACTTTTGAATTTCGTTTCTTTTTTTACTCTTTCCTCTCCTTTCACAGCAGCTCACTCTCCTCTCTTTTCTGTTTTATTTCTTTCCCTCTCTTCTTCTTCCTTTCCTTTCTGGTTTATTTTTTCCTTTTCTTCTCGGCTCTTAGGGAAACACCGCGATGGAGGTACATTGGTGATGATGGTTTGGTTAATTTGGGTTTGTTTGGTGTGGGTTTCAGGTTTGGATGGTATGGGTTTCTTTGTAATGGTTGGATCGGCGGTGGGTGAGGAGAAGGGTTGATGGGTGGTGTTTTGGCCGTAGATCGGTCCGGTTGTGGTGATGTGGTGGTCCGGTTTGGTGATGTGGCTAGGTTGGTGACGTGTCGCTTTGGCAGTTTGTTGAGCGGTGGTGATGTCCGGTTGTGACTAGGTTAGGTGGTGTGGCTGGGTTGCGGGTTGATTTTCGGTGGTTGGCCAGAGTGGGTTGAGGGTTCAGTTAATGGTGGTTTATTGGTTCGGCAGTGGTTGGGTGCGGCAGTTGAGGGTTCGGTTGGAGGCTGCTTTGGTTGAATTAATTTGCCAGATGGTTTGATGATATGGTGGATTGGATGAATTGATTAATTTGGTAGATTGGATAAATTGATTTTGGAAGGAGATTTTTGAAAATACAAGTGTTGTTAGATGTTGTTCTTGGATGAATTGATTAATTTGATAGTTTGGTGATGTGGGTCTTGCGGTGGCAGGAAGAAGAAGAAGGAAAAAAAGAAAAGAAAAGAGAAGGAAAGGAAAATAAATATTTTTTAAATTTGAAAATTTTTTTGTTAATTTTTTTAATTAAAAATTTGACAAGGTGGCCCAATGCACAGTTCACTTTTTAGATTTAATAATAAAATATTCATATTTAACGGATGTTAGTCACCGTTATGGCAACAGGGACCTCGAGCGACTAACGTGTATAACGTAAGGGATTGGATCGAATAAAAATGGTTGTTAGGGACTAACAAAAATAAAAATGATAAGGTCAGGGACCGTGGGGTACGAAAACCCAACATTATTGTCGTGAAAGCTTGAAATTAGCTTGATATTTTTGACGGACATTCGGTAAGAAAATTTTGCGACAAAAATTTCGGTTGAAAATGTCTCCAATTTTCGACCGAATATCTCCGTCGAAATATGTTCCACAAATCCATTTTTTTTCGACAAATGTTATTGTCGACAGTTTCTCCAACCGAATTCCGACGGAAGGTATTTTCGACCAATTTTTCGGTCAAAAATTCAAGTTTCTTACGAAGCGAATTTAGACGAAGCTTTTGCGACGCAGTTCCGTCAAAATCTTCCATTTCCGATGGAATTTTGGGATTTTCTGACAGATTTTATTGTAAAAAAATGACAGTTTTTTTGTAGTGTATTTGTCTTAGAACGAGTAATGGAGGTTCAATATTGGTATTCATTTTTTATAACCCGGAGTAATTATGTTAAATTCAATCCATATTTGCTATTATTATAAACTTTTGAAGGAGTTTTGGACTTACAAGAGAAAACTTGCAGGTATCGAAAGGGTAAATCTTACTTAAAATGTTTCTGTAGTGCTACAGGCCACACTACCTGAAAAATGCAAAGACCAAGGTACTTTCACTATCCCGTGCAAGATTGGAAACAAGGTGGTGGACAAGGCTCTGTGTGATCTAGGAGCTGGAATTAATGTGATGTCCTTGAGTGAATATGAGTCGTTGCAGATGGGTTCGATGAAAGAAACACAAGTGGTGGGCTGACAGAACCATCATCCACCCCAAGGGAGTTGTGGAAGATGTACTCGTACAAGTTAATAATTTCATTTATCCCATTGATTTTTATATCGTTGAAATGAACACTGACTTACCTTCTAGTGCTACAGATGTGCTCCTAAGAAGACCATTCATAAGGACAGCAAGAGCCTAAATAGACGTTTATGAAGGTAGCATTAATCTAGAATTTTGCGGCAGCACCATCAAGTTTAGCATGAAAGAAAGACTAAAATATCCTAATAAATTGCATAGTTTAAATTTTATTGATATTTTAGATCCTATAAGATATTTGTACTAATGACTCTCTTGAGTACATCTTGACTAGGAGTATCTCAACCAAGAAACTAGAAGAACTAGAAAGCTTGGCCGGAGAGCAAATGGAGCTCAAGGAGATCGTGGAAGATCTCAACAAAAATGAGCCTCAAACAGGAGCATCAAATTGCCATTTATTGTAAGTATCTGACTCCAAACTTCTACCCTCTCTTGTGCAAGCACTAGAGTTAGAGCTAAAAACCTTACTAGAACATCTCAAGTATGTCTATCTTACCCAAGATAATACTCTGCCAGTAATACTCTCGGCCAAGCTAACTGGAGATGGAGAAAGCAGACTAATAGAGGTGCTAAAGTAGCACAAAGAGCCCATAGGATGGACTTTGGCGGACATCAAGGGCATTTCCTCGGCCATCTATACCCACAAAATACATATGGAGGAGGATAAGAAAACTGTTAGACAACCCAGAGGAGGCTAAACCCTCCAATGATGGAAGTTGTTAAAAAGGAAATCATTAAGTTACTTGATGTTGGCGTAATCTACCCAATTTCTGATAGCTCGTGGGTTTCTCCTGTGCAGGTGGTCCCAAAGAAAATAGGAATTACCGTGACAAAAGGAGAAGATGGAACAAAAAGAAACATCACGATTCAGAATGGGTAGAGAATCTGTATAGACTATAGGAGACTTAACCAAGTTACCAGAAAAGACCATTTCCTACTACCATTTATTGATCAAATGATGGAAAATTGATTGGTAAGTCTCATTACTGCTTCTTGGACGGTTATTCAGGGTTCTATCAAATCCCAGTTGCAATGGAGGACTAAGAGAAGACAACATTTACATGTCCATTTGGAACCTTTGAGTACGGAAGAATGCCCTTTGGGTTGTGCAATGCACCGGCCACCTTTTAGAGGTGTATGGTGAGTATATTTTCAAAATACGTAGAGAAAAACATTGAGGTTCTTATGGATGACTTCACGGTATATGGTGATAATTTTGATCAATGCTTGCATAATCTGAAAAATATTCTGAAAAGATGTGTAGACACTTGCTTGGTTCTAAATTTAAAAAAAATATCATTTTATGGTTGACCAAGGTATCGTCCTATGCCATGTAGTTTCTAAAAAGGCATTGAGAGAGACCAGGCCAAAATTGATGTTATCAAGATTTTACCTTACCTCTCATACTTGCATGAGGTTAGAACTTTCCTTGGCCATGCAGGATTTTATCGCAGGTTTATTAAAGATTTTTCAAAGATTGCGGAACCTATGTGCAAGCTGTTACAAAAGGAAATGGATTTCAATTTTGAGCAAGCATGTCAAAAAGCTTTTGATCAGCTAAAGGAAAAGCTAACATCAGCTATAATAATTCAAGGACCAGACTAGAGCCTACCTTTCGAGCTGATGTGTGATGCCAATGGGTGAAGTTCTTGGCCAGAAAATGGGTAGAGATCCACATGTGATCTACTACGCCTCCAAAATGCTAGACGAAGCACAAAAGAATTACATCACGACCGAAAAGGAGCTATTTGCAATAATTTTTGCCCTGAAGAAATTTAGATCTTATTTCTTAGGGACAAAAGTTATTGTATTTTCTAACCATGTTGCCTTGAGGTATCTCTTGGCCAAGCCTGAAGCTAAACCAAGACTAATCCGTTGGATTCTTCTCTTGCAGGAATACGATCTGGAAGCCAAAGATAAAAAGGAAAGGAGAACCTCATAGCAGACCATCTAAGTATGTGCCTAATCAGCAACGATCCAGTACCAATCAAGGCAGAATTCCCGGATGAGCACCTTTACTTGGTCAAGACAATCAGACCCTGGTATACAAACTTGGTCAACTACCTAACGACAGGTAAACACCATGGAGATCTTACCACACAGGAAAAGGTAAAGATAAAAAATGACAGTAAGCATTTTATTTGGGATGATCCATATCCGTGGAAGATTGGATCAGATCAATTTCTTAGGAGATGCCTTCCTAAAAGGAAAATTCCCTCTGTCTTGAAGTTCTGCCACTCTCAAGCATGTGGTGGCCATTTTGGAGCTAGGAGAACAGCTCTAAAAATCCTCGAATTAGGATTTTATTGACATACTATTTTTTATGACAGTTTCAGTTTCTGTAAAACATGTCCAGAGTGCTAGAAAGTAGGGAGTATAGGTCCAAGGAATCAAATACCCATGGATTTTATCATTAATTGTGAAATATTTGACTTATGGGGGATGGATTTTATGGGACCTTTTCCTAGTTCTTCAGGGAATAAATACATTCTGTGAGCAGTAGATTATGTGTCAATGATCCAGTACCAATCAAGGCAGAATTCCCGGATGAGCACCTTTACTTGGTCAAGACAATCAGACCCTAGTATGCAGACTTGGTCAACTACCTAGCGACAGGTAAACAGCATAGAGATCTTACCACACAGGAAAAAGGTAAAGATAAAAAATGACAGTAAGTATTTTATTTAGGGTGATCCATATCCGTAGAAGATTGGATCAGATCAATTGCTTAGGAGATGCCTTCCTAAAAGCGAAATTTCCTCTATCTTGAAGTTCTGCCACTCTCAAGCATGTGGTGGCCATTTTGGAGCTAGGAGAATAGCTCTAAATATCCTTGAATCAGGATTTTATTGGCCCACTATTTTTTATGATAGTTTCTGTTTCTGTAAAACATGTCCAGAGTGCTAGAAAGTAGGTAGTATAGGTCCAAGGAATCAAATGGCCATGGATTTTATCATTAATTGTGAAATATTTGACTTATGAGGGATGGATTTTATGGGACCTTTTCCTAGTTCTTCAGGGAATAAATACATTCTGTGACCAGTAGATGACGTGCCAAAGTGGATAGAAGCTAAGGCCATAAAAAATAATGATGCTAGAACTGTGGTTTCATTTTTAAAATCTAACATTTTGAACAGATTTGATGTCCTTAGGGGAATCATCATGGCACACATTTTTACAACAGAGTTATTGACTCACTTTTCAGGAAGTACGGTATAACACATAGAGTCTCCACCACCTACCATCCACAATCGAATGGGCAAGCAGAAGTGTCCAACAGGGAAGTGAAATCAATGTTGGCCAAGACTGTAGGCCTAGACAGGCGTGACTGGAGCCAAAGACTAGACTATGCACTTTCGGCGTACCGAACGACCTATAAAACTCTGATTGGGATGGCACCATACAAGTTGGTGTATGGAAAAGCATGCCATTTGCCTGTGGGTATGCAACACAGGGCTTATTGGGCAATACAAAAATGCAACTTGAGGTATGACTAAGCTGGAGAGGCAAGGAAACTCCAAATCCAAGAGTTGGATGAATTAAGGAATCAGGCGTACGACAATCAGCTGATCCTTAAAACCAGGATGAAGGAGTACCATGACAAGAGAATTATTGGAAAACCTCTCCATATAGGGGAGATGGTTCTTCTATATAATTCGAGATTTAAATTATTTCCTGGAAAATTAAAAACCAAGTGGGAAGGACCTTATACCATTAAATATTTATCCACATGGTGCAGTTGATATCAGGAATGAGAAAACAGGAATCGTGTTCAAGGTGAATGGACAACGACTAAAACTGTTCTTTGCGGGAAAGCGAAAAGTCAGGTGGTAGAAAAACCACCAACCACTTGGTGACCAAGATCAACCAAGAGTCAATCATAGGACAATAACTAAGGGCGCTACATGAGAGGTAACCCATATCCTTTTCTTTAAAATTCTTTTCTCAAGAATTCTTGATTTTTGTGAATAATTATTATTCAAATAAATCAGCAGGGTACTAATCTGATCTCATCTCAGGTACAATTCTAGTGGGAATCTCAGATCCGACTTGGCCTAGAGCTCATCTCAATCTTGGCCAAAATTTCTCCAAACATAAGTGCAACAGGAGGCACCTTTAATGAAAAGCAGACAATTGTTAGTTGTATGGCAGAGGATAACGGATAGAACTCATTTGAAATTAAAATTAAAATGAAATCAAATAAAAAGCATTTGAGTCCTAATAAAACCGCCACTCCTAACTAACAACCATAATAACTCCTCCACTCTCACCTCTGCAATTTCCACAAAAATCTCCACTTCCCTATTTTTTCGCAATCATGGCCAAAATAAAATCCAAATCTCCCAAAAAGGTCCCTATCAAACAACCTCAAATAGAAGAGCTACCCACCCAATCATCCTCTTCAAATTCTCCTCCAAAAGAAAGTGAAATATAAGAAAACCCTAACATCACCGACCTTAGCTCCGTTCTCACCAAATCGTTACTCACTATGGCCGAACAATCCACCCCTACTTCTAAAACTCCCAAAATAGGCGTCTCACCTCCTGGAACAGTGTATTCAACACCACCAGAAGAAACCCCAGTCATACGAGAGAGCGGTGGTCCTTCCACTAGACGTCGTATTGTCATCCAAGAAGCCATCGTCTAAAGAGAAAATCAAGAAATGGAGGAAGAAGTTTGGTGCCGCGTCGTTTCATTTACGTTAGTGCTCATTTGTGAACATGAATATAGAACAATAGGCCTTTATTTCCCTTTCTTCTGCTTTTAGATGCTGTTAGAACAAGTTAGGGAAAGAAAGTTTCATTTTGTCTGCACTGAATGATGAATTGATGGTGTGTTTGTGTTTACATATTTTGCATTGATGTACATGGTGTTTTATAAAAGCCAGAAATTAGAACTACTAGGTAGTAAATAGAACTGACTCATTTTTGTATTTGTGCTAGCTCAAGCGTTTGTGTGAAGTAACAGTGGCTAATGGAATGGTTAGGTTTCTCTTCCCACTGCCATGCCATTTGTAGTTCGTGGCACTTGGTTGCCTGAGGTTTGTGGCACTTGAATCCCAATCTAGTTCAAGTCTTGATTTTCAACGATGCGGAAGAATAACTCTCTTGAGCGTTTAACCTGTACTTGCCAACCCAAATCAAGCAAGAAAGGATCTTGATTCAAAACCCTAACCATGTATTCAACCTGTGAATACCAACCTAGGTGGAACGACTCAATGAAGTGGACTTTTAGTTTTACTTGCTGATCTATTTGAGAGTCGGATCTCAAATAGGAACAAGGTTCAAGACTGAACAATTAAGAGAAAATTCTCTGATTTTTAATTATCAAAATTCGTAACCTTACAACAACAAAGGAGGCTCCTTTATATAGGAAGCCCTAATCCTTACAATAATAATCCTTCCTCTAATTAAACTCCTAATTAATTAATTAAAATAAATTCAAGCTAATTTAAGTAATTAATAAGGAAACTAATTAAAATAAATTCATAATTAATAAATAATAGAAATAGCCAATCCAAAGGAATAATATCCAAGATTTCCTTTTTAGCACACAAACAATCTGTGTCGGTGTCATCACGTCGAGCTGCCTTCAGCTTCATCTGTCGCGTCTATTTTCGGCGACAACACGTCGATGCCTCAGAGTCATCATGTCGAAGACAAAGTGTCCGTTCTTTATGCTTCTATTTCGGACGTGATCACGTCGAGGGAGTGACGTGATCACGTCAAAGGCTCGGACCCAAAAAGGCACCCTACTATTTGAGGCATCATCACATCGAGGGTAGGATGTGATGATGCGTCGTCTGGACTAGATCAACGCCTGCTTCTATTTTCAGCGTCATCACGCCGAGATAGGGCACGATCACGTCGGCGCTAGTCTTGGCCAAGAGAAGAGTCACGAGTCGTGGGCTCTTCTCGAGAAGCATGGCTTCTTCAATGCTTGTCTCGCACGCAAGCTCCTTGTGGATGATGTGTGATAGCTTCGCTTGTAAGTCTTTGCTTCTCGTGCGTGTCATAGGTCTGTTGGACGACAAGGGCACGTTGAGGATCGTATCATTCCCTCCCCATTCGAAAGAATTCGCCCTCGAATTCGTTCCAACCAGCTCATCATCATCATCACCTACATCAAACAAAGTCAAATCAGTATTATTTTACCGTATCGGTTCCGAGTCAAATTCTCGAAACCGAGGGTCGGACAATTTCACTTATTAGTTACTTATCTTTTATTATTATTTTAACTCACGCCATTTAGTTGCATTTCACTCAGTTTATATTTTTAGCATTTTCTTACGCTCGAACTCTTATTACTTACATGCGAATTTTTATCAAACGACACAACGACCTTTTCATCGCTCACTATATGCTAATCATGTTATTTTATTTTATTCTACGTTTTAACAATTTTGGTTCAAATTTTTGTTTAATTTTATGCAAGATTGCTCGTACCATCTACTTAAACTGAATAATTAAATAATAAATCAAGACCTCATCTCGACCATTGATCTAGTTGACCTTTGAAAGTCAACCAAAATCAAATGGTTGAGGTAATTAACACGTAGGCATGCATCTTTTTTTCATTTGGTTCACGCACGAACCCAATCCTCAAACCGCCTTACTGTTCAGCCTTGCTCTCCATGACTTTCTCGATCCTTCCCCGGCCAAGATCAGTACGATGTCTTGTCCTGTAACTATTCCTTCGTCCACCTCACCTCATCTCTACCACCTCAAACTCCTATAAATAGGAGCCGAAGCCCAAATGCAAAAGGGCGGGGGGCCGAAGAGGCAAGCACCAAGGTCACCACTACACTCACCTCCACCGCCGCAGCGCTGCCATGTTCTTTTCTTCACCACTGAAGCGCCACCGTTGCTGGTACAATGCCCCTGCCGCGCCTTGTCGCCTACTACCACTGCCTCACTGCTGCTGCTGCCTCGCTGGCGCTAGAAGTAGAAGGCGAGCTGCTGCTCTGCTACTGCTACGCTGCTGAGATGCTGCCACGGCTGTGCTGCTCCGCTGCTGCCATGCTCCACCGTTTGCCGCTGCCTCGCCGAAGTCACCGCTGCGCTGCCGAGTTGCTGCACTGCTGAGTTGCACAACTCGCTTCTCCACGACCCTCCCGTCGCCATTGTTGCTGCACCGCCGTTGCCTGTCATGTCGCTGCTGCCAGTCATGTCGCCGTGTTGCTGCGTGTCTGGTTTCTCAAGGAAGAAGAAGAACAGTATGGGAGATGAGGAAGAAGATGGGTTGTCATTTTAATTGGTCATGGGCTTGGCTTGTGCCAAGCCCAAACGGGAAAGGGACCAAGAGATGAAGGGCTGGTCATTGATCATGGGCTTGGCTTGTGCCAAGACCAATTGGAAGGAAGAAAGGGCTGGGCTGCTAATGGGCCCATCTGATGGGCCCAGCTAGTAGGCCCAATTTCTAGGCCCAGTGGGCCTAGTCCAATTTTAGTCCATCACATTTATTTTTCATGATGATTTTTCTGTGCTTGTACTGTTTATTTATTTTCTGCACTCGTACTGTTTATTTACTTTTCGCGATTGTACTGTTTATTTATTTCTGCACTCGTACTGTTTATTTACTTTTATGGGCTTGTACTGTTTATTTATTTCTGCACTCGTACGGTTTATTTATTTCTCGTATGCTTGTATGTTGTTTATTTTCGCACGCTTTACATAATATTTTCTGTTCATCCAAATCAATCTTTTTCGCTCGCGTACAGAAATCGCCAAATATTTAATCATTCAACGTTATCCTCTCCTTGTGTCGATAACTCCGGTAAAAAAGGGGAAAATGGCCCGTACCCCTTAATCAAGTAAACATTTCTTCCCTTTTATTTATTCACGCTTTTCCGTATTTACGCTCGATAATTAAATTTTGATTTATCCATTGGGCATGATCACATAAAGTAGGACTTTTTAAAAATACATCTTCATCCGGTAACCTTTTTAGGATGAGACTCGGGTGCCTAACACCTTCCCGAGTCCATAATACTACCCCGAACCGCTGTTCTCGGGTTCAGACCCATTCTTGCCTTAGCTTTTAATTTTTTTATGCATGACAAATAGGTTCCCTAAACCTAGAAACAAAATAGGGTGGCGACTTCATTACATCATGTGAGATGAGTCTGATTTCGTCTCACATCTCATCCCAAACCCGCGTCGCATTAGGATAAGATCCAAAAAAGGGGTGTAATAGTTTGGGGACTTCACTAGGGACCAATAGGGTCGAAGCCGGATTTTTTTGGTGTTTGTTTTGTTTTCATATGATTCTTGTACATGATTAATTGTTTTTCATGATATGATAAATTGTTGTATTATCACATGATTCTTTATGCGTGATTATTGTTTTTCATGTATAATTTGTTCAAATGATTCGTTGTTATTCGATTTGATAGAACTGTCATTCATACGCATCTCCCGCATAATGCCCTACCGCCAGGCCTTTTCCAAATAAGATTAGGAGGTTAGTAGTGAGGCCCTAGGACTCATGTCCTAGGTAGTTTTCACGAACCCCAAACTCGGACTCGAACCCCTAAATGGGTGAATGCCTAGAACTTTTAATGGTTCGACAGGCAATCACGTATCCATTTACTAAGGGACCACTTTTATGGTATCGTCCGGGAGCCTTCCAGCCAGAATAGAAATAGTTGGTGTCACCCCAGCGTATGCATCATAATGAAATGCGTATACTCTGACTTTGTTACACTTTTTCCACTGATTTTTTCAAAATTTTCCTATTTACAAATGATTTGTCAAATTGTTCCACAAATGATTTCTCAAAATTTTCCACATTTCATAAACGATTTCTCAATTTTTTCCACATTTTACAACTAATTTCACAATTTCTCCATATAATTTTTTCCCTAAAATTTTCCGGTTTACAAATTTTCTTAATTGAAAGTCAGTTTCCGTAAATCTTCCGTATTGAAAATCCTTTTCTGCAAAATCTCCACATTGGCAAATATTTTTCCGTAAATTTGTCACATGTCATTTTTTCGCAATTTCCCCATATTTGTGAGTTTTTGGCAATGTTTCCATGTTTGCCAATTTTTTCACAATTTCTCAATATTCATAAATTTTTCCGCAATCCTTCATATGTACAATTTTTCACAATTTTTCACTTTTCCAAAAAAATTCTCTACAATTTTTCTACGTGTCAAATGTTTTCTCAATTTTTCCACATGAGTCAAATTTCTCCACAATTTTTCCACATGTGCAATGATTTTCGCAACTTTTTCCCACGTGTGCAATTTTTCCGTAAATTGCTCCACGGGTATAATTTTTCACATTCACAAATTTTTCCGAAAATCTCTCCATGTGTGTAAATTCTTCCGCAATTTTTCCATGTATGCAAAAAAAAAAATTCCTGCAATTTTTCACTTGCAAATTCTTTCTCAATTTTTCCATGTTTATAATTTTGTCTCGATTATCTTCATAATTCTCCATGCTTGTAATTTTTTATTGCCATTATTATCCACTTTTTACTTTTCAGATTTATTAAATCATCATTTTGATTTTCGATCTATTCTGGGTACTATTGATTAGTTTCTTTCTTACAGACGAAGGCAGGAAAAGGACTTCACTATAGTCGAGCCTACGACTATAAACAAGGGCGCTCCGTGGGAGGCAACCCACATGTTATGCTCAAATATTTTTATTTTTGTCAGTTTTAATTTTAAAATTCAGAATTTTGGGATATCCTTCCCTCCATACTTATTATTTGATTCCCTCCCTATTTCAGATACGACGAGACTTTTAAACTGGGGGTAAGCAATTGAAATGACAACTAGGAGAAGGCGTTAGAGAGCACCAAAGATTGAGCCCATTTTACCGGGGGGCAAGGCATAGAGAGCGGTAATTTGCCACAAGAGGTCATTTCATCTATCCTCTCATTGCCTTCAGATCGTCGCTATAGCAAGTGTAGAGGAACCCTCCTCCTATCAACTCTTGAGCGATCCTCCTCGGGGAATCTTACCATCAAAATATTACTATTACCTAGTGCCCTTTGAAGGTAGTTTCTCATCTTGGGGAAGAAACATAGCAATGATAGATCTCCTCCAGGGGTCCCAATCCACATACTTAATGTGTTCCTGTTTTGTGTTACAACAACATTTACGCCCTACATGGCCCTCGACTCCAAATTCGAAGCTCAACCATGGTCAAATCTTCCATGTTTTGAATTTGGTCAACACCTCCATTCTTTGCAAATTCTCTCCGTGCACGTACACGATGAAGGTCATGTGAATATCAAACCCCCTAATTAGTGGGCACTAAATACAGACTTTAAAGGTAGTTGCATTTATCCGCAATCCCTTGCTGTAAAAGCTGAAGTGTTTGAGCTTCTCCGTAAAAGAAATAGCTGACTAGATTCCCCAATGACAATCTGAATCTCCAGCTGACCAGGGACTCTCTCCTGTCACTCCAAATGATGTTCAAGCCATACTTCTTGAACAAATCATCAACAATCGGCCATCCCTAGCGTAGAAGATGTATCCTCGCCAAAAGTAGTCAAGGAGCGAATCAGGAAAGATTTTAAAAGGGTTCTTCATCTGCTACGCCGAGCTGGCCTCTTTGCAACACATCAATACATTTTGCAAATAACCAGTCTCAAGGTTCATTCTGAGCTCATCTTTCCTTGGCAATCCGACCAAGTCCAGAATTGATACAACCGTTCCCGAGATGGAGTCTATAGGGAGATCGTGCACTCAATGAGTTATCAGGGCATGACTGGCTATGATGGAACCGTTAGAAATGTCTGTGGCAATACTATTATCCAATTTAAGCACGAATAATGTGGGATCAGGTTCAAGAAGTTGACTCCCCGACAGTGAACCTGTCAAACTGTTAGCTGCCGCTTGCTGCGCACATCCAGAGAAGTCCCCTTACCTCTCTACCTCTTTAAATTTTTGTACAATCATTCATTCCCGCATTGGGGGGCAATTCTTTTTAATTATTCATAAATTTTTATGAGTTGTCATACCCTCACGTTTTTGTCTGTAAAATTGCTAAAACTGTTAATATTTGTTATAAACTGTGCATAAAATTCTTTGAATTCACACTACCCTCCAATTTTCAAATCTTTCCTAAATTGAGCGTGTTCAACATGTCATTGCATCATGGATAACTTGTGCATCCATTTCAAATTATATGACGTACATGATCTCGCCTGCTAGCTCTTATATTTGCAACATGTTTAGGCGCAAGCAGTCATACATACATCTCTGTGAGCATTTTGGGCCTTTACACCATACTTCTTTCATGTGTGCAAATGCCAAACTAAGTGCTAGTTAGATTTGTATAATATCCAGGGTACATGCACCATTAGACATGGGATAGATGTAAGATGACAGGGGACTTTGCTCTTTACCTCCACCTTTCTTTGGTCTTCCCATTCTTTTGTCTTCAAACACTTGCCTTTGCTTTCTATCCGATTCATTTCTAAGTCGCTTTTAAAATATCTTGCATCCACTTAAACTCCCTAAATAATGAGTAGTGCCCAACTGAGGTTGGTAACAGAAGAAAAAGGTGCACATTGAAATTGGTTTGTGCAAGAGGAATTGCAAAATCTCCGAGGATTGCTAATGGTCAACACCGGAAGAAGGCCAAAAATCAAGACTTAAAGGCCTCTACCAAAGACTGAAATGACGACGGACAAGACAAAAATTGTACTTGCTTTACTCGAAAGAAAACAAAAAAATAAAAGAAAAACAAGAGTACAAAAATGGTCAAAAGTCAACAAAATGGTCTCAAAATAAAAGAGATCATTTTCAATGAAAATTCAGAAATGGTCCTGAGTCAACAAGAAATGGTCTCAAAATAAAAGGAGATCATTTCCAATGAAAATTCAAAAATTGCCGACTCGTCAACGACAAATGATGGTCTCAACAGTAAAATAGATCATTCCCTGCAAAGATTCAAAAATCGGTGCACTTCGTCAACAACAAATGGTGATCTCAAAGAAGGAGCATCCTTAAGAAAAGCTAAAGAACTTGTACACCTTACTTCCGGCTAGCAACCTCAGTTGTGCGTTGCTCATTAAAACCCTATTTCCTTCTGCTAAACAACAGTCTCCTTTCTAAATAGACTTCTTCTTTCTATCTATACACTTTATTTCCTTTCTCTTGCAATGCCCTCTTGATTATATAAAGGCCCATGCATGTGCATCTTCATCTGAAGTTTATTCACTCGGATTGACATTGCAAATTTGACTTTGTGCTATGTTTGTTGCATTTTTATGAGTGTAAACACGTAGCCTGATTTCTGAGTGGGAGCGCAAACACTAATATTTGGTGAGGATTTCGTACGTCTACATAATGTGGGAAAGTCTTGTCCTGGAGGTCGTTATCTCCTGGGCAAGATGCAGATGCTTTTCTAGGCTTGTGTCAGGCATGCTTATATGATAGAAACTTGTTGAACCTTCTCTTGATAGGGAAGTTGTTTTATAAAATGTTGGGGGCAAACCTTAGGGTAGTGTGGGAATACTTTCATATACAACATACATGATTTGATCTCATTGTTTCCCATTTATCATTGCTTTCTCTTTCGTCATCCATTACTGCTTCACGTTTGTTTCCTCCCTATTTACAGGATACAGATATGCTCTAGTGGGATCAAGCTTCCCCACCATCCGGACGTCCGATTGGAGCACGTTACCACTCCACAATCATTTTCATATGGCGGTCCATTCCCCCATCACCACGATAACCGAATGGAGTTACCACTCCCTAATCAACTTTGTACGGCGGATCACACTCCCCCGTCATCCAATCAAACATTCGAATGAAGGTACGTTACCACTTCACTTCCCCCTTTATGTCGTACGCTAACTTGGTCGTCCATTTTTTTATTATGTCACGTGGTGACTTGGTCACCTGTGTTGGTGTGAGGACTTGGTCGTCCACTCTTCAATAGTGTCGCGGCGACTTGGTCACCCGTGTTGGTGTGACGACTTGGTCGTCCACTCCTCAGTAGTGTCGCGGTGACTTGGTCACTCGTGTTGGTAAGAGGACTTGGTCACTCGTGTTGGTAAGAGGACTTGGTTGTCCACTCTTCAATAATGTCGCGGTGACTTGGTTACCCATGTTGGTGTGACGACTTGGTCGTCCACTCTTCAATAATGTCGCGGTGACTTGGTCACCCGTATTGGTGTGACAACTTGGTCGTCCACTCTTCAATAGTGTCACGGTGACTTGGTCACCCGTGTTGGTATGATGACTTGGTCGTCCACTCTTCAATAGTGTCACGGTGACTTGGTCACCCGTGTTGGTGTGACGACTTGGTCGTGCACTCTTCAGTAGTGTCGCGGTGACTTGGTCACCCATGTTGGTATGACGACTTGGTCGTCCGCTCTTCAATAGTGTCGCGGTGACTTGGTCACCCGTGTTGGTGTGACAACTTGGTCGTCCCCTCTTCAATAGTGTCGCAGTGACTTGGTCACCCGTGTTGGTCTGACGACTTGGTCGTCCACTCTTCAATACTGTCACGGTGACTTGATCACCGGTGTTGGTATGACGACTTGGTCGTCCACTCTTTGATATTCAACAGTGTTGCGGTGACTTGGTCACCCGTGTTGGTGTGACGACTTGGTCGTCCACTCTTCAGTAGTGTCGCGGTGACTTGGTCACCCATGTTGGTATGACAACTTGGTCGTCCACTCTGCAATAGTGTCGTGGTGACTTGGTCACCCGTGATGGTATGACGACTTGGTCGTCCACTCTTCAATAGTGTCGCGGTGACTTGGTCACCCTTGTTGGTGTGACGACTTGGTCGTGAACTCTTCAATAGTGTCGCGGTGACTTGGTCACCCGTGTTGGTGTGACGACTTGGTCGTGCACTATTTAATAGTATCGCAGTGACTTGGTCACCCGTGTTGGTGTGACGACTTGGTCGTCCACTCTTCAATAGTGTCGCGGTGACTTGGTCACCCGTGTTGGTCTGACAACTTGGCCGTCCACTCTTCAATAGTGTCGCGGGGATTTGGTCACCCGTATTGGTATGACGACTTGGTCGTCCACTCTTCAATAGTGCCGCGGTGACTTGGTCACCCGTGTTGGTGTGACGACTTGGTCGTCCACTCTTCAGTAGTGTCGCGGTGACTTGTTCACCCATGTTGGTATGACGACTTGGTCGTCCACTCTTCACTAGTGTCGCGGTGAGTTGGTCACCCGTGTGGGTATGAGGACTTGGTCGTCCACTCTTCAATAGTGTCGCGGTGACTTGGTCACCTGGGTTGGTGTGACGACTTGGTCGTCCACTCTTCAATAGTGTCACGGTGATTTGGTCACCTACTTTACATGTATTTTTAAAAGGTGTGAAGGTCACAACCCTCACATCATGTCAGCCATGTTGTAAGCGGTCACGTCCCCACAATATGTGTCTTTTTAAACGTTGTGAAAGGTCACTTCCCCACAACTTGTCTTTTTAAAGGCTATGAAAGGTCACATCCCTCACATCATGTCAGCCATATTGTAAACGGTCACGTCCCCACGACATGTGTCTTTTTAAACATTGTGATTGGTCACAACTTGTCTTTTCAAAGGTGTGAAAGGTCACATCCCTCACATCATATATTTTTAAACGTTGTGAAATGTCCCCACCACAGCATGTCCTTTTTCAAACATTTAAATTTGTATAGTTGAGTCAGAACTACATCAGCATCAGACAATGCTCAAGCATCAAGGTATGGACTGTGAGTGCTACCCTCGCCTTACTTGATTTGCTTTTCTGGATCAACGTTAGGACTGCGAGTGCTACCCTCGCCCGGGCGTGACTCTACTCTACGCACCAATTTACTCTTCACCCCACTATCAGGGAAGTCATCATTTACATTTTTCCTCATTATCAGAGAAGTTTGTCATTTACATTTCTACATTTACTTTTCATCCCATTATTAGGGACAAGTCATTTACATTTCTGTATTTATTTTTCATCCCATTATCAGGTAAGGTTGCATTTACATTTTGCATTCTGCAAACCATCAGTGATTCGGGGGCAACCATCTTCACTGCTCATCAAAAATCTCGGTTTACCCGAATTTTTGATAAGACAGTAAAGAGGGGGTAACTGTTGCTACTCGATTTTTGATTTTAAATTTTTCGTCTTTCACATCTTTAAGTGTCATTTTTCTAAGATCACACGTCCGTTTATTCTTGTCCAGCTGATGCTTATTTTTACGCTTTATGTCATTTAAATTTTATTTTGTACCATTTTCGCATTTTTATCACTTTCTCTGATCGAACCCGTATCGGTTCCGAGTCAAATTCTCGAAACTAAGGGTCGGACAATTTCACTCATTAGTTACTTGTCTTTTATTATTATTTTAACTCATGCCATTTAGTTGCATTTCACTCAGTTTATATTTTTTGCATTTTCTTACGCTCGAACTCTTATTACTTACATGCGAATTTTTATCAAATGACACAACGAACTTTTCATCGCTCACTGTATGCTAATCATGTTATTTTATTTTATTCTACGTTTTAACAATTTTGGTTCAAATTTTTGTTTAATTTTATGCAAGATTGCTTGTACCATCAGCTTAAACTGAATAATTAAATAATAAATCAAGACCTCATCTTGACCATTGATCTAGTTGACCTTTGAAAGTCAACCAAAATCAAATGGTTGAGGTAATTAACATGTAGGCATGCATCTTTTTTTCCACCGTCTTATTGTTCGGCCTTACTCTCCACGACTTTCTCGATCCTTCCGCAGCCAAGATCAGTACGATGTGTTGTCCTGTAACTATTCCTTCGTCCACCTCACCTCATCTCCACCACCTCAAACTCCTATAAATAGGAGCCGAAGCCCAAATGCAAAAGGGGGGGGGGGCAGAAGAGGCAATCACCAAGGTCACCACTACACTCACCTCCACCGCCGCAGCGCTGCCATGTTCTTTTCTTCACCACTGAAGCGCCACCGTTACTAGTACACTGCCCCTGCCGCACCTCGCCGCCTGCTACCACTGCCTCATTGCCACTGCTGCCGCGCCAGCGCTAGACGAGGAAGGCGAGCTGCTGCTCTGCTACTGCTGCGCTGCTGAGATGCTGCCATGGCTGTGCTGCTCCGCTGCTGCC
The DNA here is from genome assembly GCA_963691705.1 of Viola odorata. NCBI lineage: Eukaryota > Viridiplantae > Streptophyta > Magnoliopsida > Malpighiales > Violaceae > Viola > Viola odorata. Next base: position 60,743,874 of record OY829537.1, read on the forward strand.
ATGCTCCACCATTTGCCACTGCCTAGCCGAAGTCACCGTTGTGCTGCCACGACCCTCCCATCGCTATCGCTGCTGTGCTGCCGTTGCCTGTCGCACCGCTGCTGTCAGTCATGTCTGCCTGTTGCTATGTGTCTGGTTTCTCAAGGAAGAAGAAGAACAGTATGGGAGATGAGGAAGAAGATGGGTTGCCATTTTAATTGGTCATGGGCTTGGCTTGTGTCAAGCCCAAACGGGAAACGGAACAAGAGAAGACAAGCTGGTCATTGATCATGGGCTTGTCTTGTGCCAAGCCCAAATGGAAGGAAGAAAGGGTTGGGCTGCTAATGGGCCCAGCTGATGGGCCCAGCTAGTAGGCCCAATTTCTAGGCCTAGTGGGCCTAGTCCAATCACATTTATTTTTCATGACGATTTTTCCTGTGCTTGTACTGTTTATTTACTTTCTGCACTCGTACTGTTTATTTACTTTTCGCGATTGTACTATTTATTTATTTTCTGCACTCGTACTGTTTATCTACTTTTCGCGCTTGTACTGTTTATTTATTTCTGCACTCGTACGGTTTATTTATTTCTCGTATATTGGTATGTTGTTTATTTTCGCACGCTTTACATAATATTTTCTGTTCATCCAAATCAATCTTTTTCGCTCGTGTACAGAAATCGTTAAATATTTAATCGTTCAACGTTATCCTCTCCTCGTGCTGATAACTCCGGTAAAAAAAGCGAAAATCGCCCATACCCCTTAGTCAAGTAAACGTTTCTTCCCTTTTATTTATTCACCCTTTTTCATAAATTTTGATTTATCCATTAGGGATGATCACATAAAGTAGGACTTTTTAAAAACACCTCTTCATCCGGTAACCTTTTTAGGATGAGACTCGGGTGCCTAACACCTTCCCGAGTCCATAATACGACCCCGAACCGATGTTCTGGGGTTTAGACCCATTCTTGGCTTAGCTTTTTATTTTTTAATGCATGAAAAATAGGTTCCCTAAACCTAGAAACAAAATAGGGTGGCGACTTCATTACATCATGTGAGATGAGTCTGATTTCGTCTCACATCTCGTCCCAAAACCGCGTTGCATTAGGATAAGATCCAAAAAAGGGGTGCAACACAATGTTACGCTTAGCTTGCGGATGGATTTTCTTCACCATCTCTGCCTTCTTAGCTCTATCTAAACTTGACACATCACTTATAAGTAAAGGAGTCAAATCCAACAGAGTCAAGGGATTAAAACCACAAACAATTTCAAACGGTGAATAATGAGTACTCGAATGAATAGAGCGATTATAAGCAAATTCTATAAAAGATATATGATTAGTCCATGTAGAATTATGCTTAGAAACCAAGGTGCGCAATGAAGACCCTAAAGTCCTATTATCTACTTCTGTTTGTCCATCGGTTTGTGGATGACAATAAAATTGAATAAAGAAATTTAGTCCCTAATTTCTTCCACAAAACTCGCCAGAAATGGCTTAGAAAATTACAATCGTGATCGCTAACAATACAAGTAGGAACTCCACACAAATGGACTACTTCTTTGAAGAACAAGTTAGCGATGTAGGTTGTATCATTAGTACTAGCGCAAGGGATGAAATACGACATCTTTGAGAACCGATCGACCTACAATAAAATCCATGGACAGATCAGTCCAAGGATGGGAGGGTACGGGTAATGGCATGTACTCACCATGGTGGGTCACTCTTGACTTGGCTTTATGACACACTAAACATCTAGCAACTGAATACACCATGTCGCGCTTCATCTTAGGCCAATAAAAGTGATCCTTAAGCACCTCTAATATTGTAGTCACGCCAAAGTGACCCGTCAATCCACCACAATGTGCTTCTTGTACAAACAATTCTCTTAAGGAACAATGAGGTACACATAGGCGTTTACGCTTAAACAAATATCCATCATGTCTATAAAATTGAGACTCGGCAGCATGCATACAAGAATTATAAAGTTCACCGCAATCTACATCAGTAGGACACAATTCTATATTGTGTGAAAATCCTAGCAACTTAGCACTCATCGAAGAAATAAGCGCGTACCTTCGCGATAGTGCATCAACCACTATATTGTCTTTACCTTATTTGTAGTGAATATGGTAGGGGAAATACTCGATGAACTCCATCCAAGTCGCATGTCGTTTGTTCAACTTGCCTTGCCCTTTGAGATACTTTAAGCTGAGATGATTCGTGTGAACCACGAACTCACGCGGCATTAAGTAGTGCTACCACACTTCCAACGCGCGCGCAAGTGCGTACAGCTCCTTGTCATAGGTTGGATATCGCATCCTTAAGCTTCTGGCTAAAGTAAGTTATGGGCCACTTCTCTTGCATAAGGACTGCACCGATCCCAAGCCCACTAGCGTCACACTCTACTTCGAATGCCTTGTCAAAGTCCGGGAGGGCTAACACAGGCTCTGAACACAAACGATCCTTAAGCATTTGGAACGCTTCTTCTTGCTGCTATCCCCACTTGAACTCCACGTTCTTCTTCGTCAGCTCATTCAATGGTACCACAATGGTGCTAAAGTCCTTGACAAAGCATCTATAAAAGCTCGCAAAGCCATGGAACGATCGCACATCACCAGCATTCTTAGGAATAGGCCACTCCTTGATTGCTTTGATCTTCTAGCCATCAACTTTCACACCCTGCACACTAACAATAAAACCAAGGAAACAAACTTGCTCTAACCCGAAGGAGCACTTCTTTAGTTTGGCATAAAGTTATTGTTCCCGCAAGGTTATAAAAACTTTTCTAAGGTGCGAAATATGATCATCAATAGATTTGTTATAAATTAGTATATCGTCAAAATAAACTACCACAAATCTACCAATGAAACGCCTAAGAACATGATTCATAAGTCTCATAAAAGTGCTAGGCATATTAGTCCAACCAAATGGCATTACCATCCACTCATATAATCCATATTTCATTTTAAATGTTGTTTTCCATTCATCACTCTCTGCCATGCGAATTTGTTGATAGCCACTCATTAAATCTATTTTAGGGAATATTTGACTAGCACTTAATTCATCGAACATGACATCTAAGCGAGGGATAGGATGTCGATACTTTACCGTGATTTTACTTTACGATCTTTCTTCGGAACTAAGATTACGGGTACGACGCAAGGTGAGAGGCTCTCTCGTACATATCCACGACTAAGTAATTCATCCACTTATCGCTGCAACTCCTTGGTATCCTCGGGGTAGCACCTATAAGCCGGTCGATTTGGGATTATTGATCCGGGTACGAAATCAATTTGGTGTTCGATCCCTCGAATCGGTGGCAGGCTTAGTGGCATATCTTCGGGAAAAACATCTTGAAATTCCTACAAAAGAGAGGAAATACCAATATGGACAGAAGATAAATCATTAGTGTTAGAAGCGTTTAGGCAAAGAGGCCTAAAATGAAGAAGAATCAAAGGACGGTTATTGCCAATATTTTTCTTTTGCGCTAGAAGCGCTTGCCTCACTTCTTTCCCTCTAGTATAAAGATTCAATCTCTTTTGATCACTCTTAGCATGTTCACTTTTTTCATGCATGTTGTTTTTCTCACTCTCTCTTTTCCAATGCTCGCTTTTGTCATAGGGGCTGTTTTGAATTTCTCTCATTGACCCATGCTCTTTTTTTTTCATGGGGGTTGTTTTTAAGTTCTCTCTCTTTCTTTTCCCATGGTCTAGAGAGCTTAAATTTGGCAAAGGATTTCTCAAGCCAAAGTTGATCCTCTAGCACTTGAATCGATCTCAAGGGCACAAGTGTATTCTTCACACCTTCGTTCTCTAACTTATACCGATTCGTCTTCCCTTCGTGATTGGCATTCCTGTCGAATTGCCACGGTTGCCCAAGTAAGATGTGGCTGGAATGCATGGGTATGACATCACAAAGGATTTCATCCTTGTACTTTTCAATGGAGAACGAGACTAATACTTGTCTTGGCACCTTCAAACTGCTGCCATCGTTCCTCCACTGTAGAGAATATGGCTTCAGATGCTTAGTGGTTAGTAAACCCAGCTTGTGCACTAATAAAGTACTCGCACAATTTAGTAAACCCAGCTTGTGCACTAATAAAGTACTCGCACAATTTGTGCAACTACCGTTATCTATGATCAATGAACACCTCTTCTTCTCGATTATACAACGCATGTGAAATAGATTTTCGTGTTGTTCCTCTACACTCTCTTCGGTCTTGGCTTGAGTACTAAGATTCCTCCTGATAACAAGTGTCAAACCGTGCTCACCCTCATCTTCTTCATCCGAACTAGGCCTTTCTCTCCTTTCTTCCAACCCTTCGGTTTCTTCCATCTCACTCTCATCCTCCGACTCCATCTCACCATTATCCTAAATTATGAGCACTCTTTTATTCAGACATTCAGCTTGTCTGTGACCTCTCTCGAAATACTTAAAACAAATAATATCTGATAAGATTAGGACTTCTGAGAAAGCGGGGCAAAGATTATGGCCGTCTGGAGTCACTGTAGAGGCGGCTCACCGTACCTGCAAAGCGTCGGAGGGGGGCCCGACGTAGACACTCCGATGCTTAAGTTAGTATGGTTGTGTAATTTGGCAGAGATTTGGGTAGCAATTCTAGCCTTACCTTTGATCTAAAAAGGGTAGTATTTATAGGCAAAAAGAGGGTGTTACCCATGGGGGTAGGCGTTATCGGGTGAAGATAATGCCCAAGATGACGTCAGCAGGCGTCAGCTGGTTGAGATATCGCCAGTGAGGTATGTCGCCAATGAGATATGTTGCCAGTGAGGTATCGCCAATGAGGTATGTAGCCAATGAGATATGTCGCTAGTGAGATATCGCCAATGAGGTGTTGTCAAGGCTGTCTAGGATGGGTGGATGTCGGGTGCGGAAATGGATGCCGCGTGGGTCCCCCCGCTGATGTCGACCATCCCAGGATTCCTCGGTCCTCACGGGCGGCAGTTGGGTGGCTGTCGCCAGTCAAGGTCCGTCCTTGACTTGGGGTGAAAAGACGAATGTACCCTCGGTGTTTCATCAATTGTTATCATAAGCCCAACTGAAAACGAGCCCGAGTGTTTACCAAGGGCTTCATTCTCGGCTTCCAGGGGAGTGCTACTTCTTTCGCATCGCGGCAGGTTCGTAAGGATCTTCGAGTTTCTCTGACTCTTTTGTCATTCAAACCATGCCTTTTCATTCCTAGTATCAGTCAAAACTCGGTATCTTTGTACTAGATACATGATAGCTTAGTAGGTAACGTGAACCGAACGCTGGCGAGAACCTTAGGCCGCAGAGTGGATGCCAACCAAGTTGATAGTGGTGAGGTTGTAGCGATAACGCTGGTCATAAACCAGAACTGATAACGCTAGCGATATATCCAAATTGATAACGCTGGTATTTTCCATGACATGTTTTATATGATCGATATCGGCAAGGCCGGACGTTACGACGTTACCTCCTCGCAGGTCGGAATATCGTTCTGACATTTTATCATTTTTCCTGCACATTCTCAAACGTGGCTTTGTCATGTTAGTAAAAATAACATGCAATGATAAACATTAGTTACCCTTAGAGGCTTTCACCCGCACATATCGGGGTGTCGTTGATGTCACTTTTTTCTATCCAAGCTCGTTGGATCCGTCCTTGCTGTAGCCGCCCGCAATATTGACGTGGTTTTACGCCATAAGTTGCCTATAATTTGTGAGGTTTACGTCGTAGCTACCCGCAATATTGACGTAGTTTTACGCTGCTCGGAGCTACCTGCAATATTGACGCTGTTTTACATTGTAGGCCACCTATAAATCATGGGGTCTTACGCCGTAGCCACCCGCAATATTGATGCGGTTTACGTTCTTCTGGATTTTGGTCTGTACTCTACTATTTCGGGTGTTCACTAAGGGTTCCGCTTTGGCCTATCTCCCTAACTACTGTGGGATAACGGGACGGCCCAATTTTTGAGGGACATGCCTTGGTGAGTATTTACTACTTCGGATCTATAAATGCGATCCTTTTTTTGGTGCAGATTCTTCACATTCTCTCTGCATCTCATTTATCATTTCTTCATGGACGATCTCACTAGAAAATTTCTGACTTCCAAAGCCATAACCCTAAAAAATCTCATTGAGGGTGACGTCAGCTTCTTAGAGAACATGCTGACGAAGACTGGTGAAGATGTACTGGAGCTTCGGGGAATGATGACCCCCATTCAGTCCAGGATCGGGGCTGCTTCCATGGAGGACTTCAACCCCATAGGGAACGTCTCCAAGTTGGCAATTGCAGCCTACCGCATCGAGGTAGCCATCACCATGCTGCAACAGAGGAAGGATCTGCTGAACTGCTGCCTGAAGAGCATGAGAGGCACCTCTTCTGAGCTGACCTCTGTGGTGGAGGCCTTGAGAGATATCCCCACTCTGCCGGTGGATGATGACAATGATGCCGGGTCTCGGGCTTGAGTGCTTACCGCTATGCTTTCTTTTTTGTTTTTCCTCTGTAGTTATCATGTACGCGGATGTATGTTTAGGCCGTTAGGCCATAATAAAGACTTCTTTCGGTTATCAGGCTTGCGATTTCTTTCCTTTTTTAGTGTGTTAGCCCTTGCTTCGGTTGAGGGTTGTGTCAGCCCAACTGAAAACGTGTCTGCCATTGGTTGGCCTTCTGTAGCATTTATTCTTCTTTATCTGCCAGGTGGCGATGGTTGTTCTGGCAAACCGTCTTGCATTAATCACGCGCCGCTTCTCTAGTATTAACTGATTAGGCAATTTTTTGGTATTTTTTGATTATCGAGAAGTCCCAGCAGGTGTGATCAAAGGATTTGATTCTGTCATTATAGTTGATCTTCTCGAGATGCATTAAATTATCCTCCAATCACCTCTAGGAAAATCTGAAGAGTCTCACCACTTTGACTATTTATGGGGAGTTCTTATTCTTTTTCCTGTTCATCTTCTTCTTTGTATTCTTCTGTTGCTACTAATTTCCATTTCTCATGGCTGATTCATAAGATCAAGTCTCTGATGAGCGAGAATCTCGTCCGACCCCCCCGACTACACCAGATTCTGACAATCCTCATTCGCCGTCGTGCCTGAAGAGGCGATTGCCTCACCGCAAAGGTCGGAAAAGGTCGAAGAAGAGAGTAAATTCAAAGACTGCTAACTGGTTTCCTTCCTTTTCTGCCCCTCCTGCTTGTAAGGGCAAGGAATTGTTTCCTCCTGCTGACTGGTTCGAAGAGGAGGTTCCTCCAAGCGATACCATCGTGAAGGTGGCATCTTCCGTTGCAAAGGAGGAATCCAACCCGTTAGTGCCGAGTCTGGAGTGAAAGGTTGGCAAGTCTCTTCCTTTCGCTGATGATTGATTCCGCCCCTGGCAATCCTTTGTAGATGCCATATGGCTATTATTAAACTAAATAAAATGATGCTTCTGCTTTTTTAGTCTTTCATGCTCAGGCGTTAGCTCCTCCTTTGATGGATATCTATCGCCGAGAGATTAACTGTCGCTTCAATGTAACCATTTTCAACTGGTTGTCAGTAACTGCCCCCTCCAGAAGATATAAATGTTTAGACATAAATATCCTTCTGAGTTTTTTCCCACGTGTCACTTCTACTTTGGGGCGTGCCCCATTTTTACAGGCTGTTCAATTTTCAAACTTAGCCTTTAAAAGGGAGCAACTTCTTTCTTTTAATACTCTTTGCTTACGCTTTGGAATTTTTCTCCTCCTTCTCTCTCTGAGTTTCATTTTTGTTTCAAAGGAAGTTACGATCACCGTTTGCTGGCGCCGACGATTTTGCTCACCGTCTTCTATTCAAGGTACTTTACTTCTTCTTCCTCCGATTTTCTTCTTGCTGATTCATTATGAGCACGTCTAGGATACCCAAGGATACTCAGTGGCCTATGGCCACAAATAGGTCTTGGAAGGGTCTCCAGCTGCCCATAGATTTAGAAATTGAGAGAACACCCAATGTTTTCGTTGATGAAACGGTATTGGAGGCTGAGTTGGAGGAAAATGGTATCTTTTTCCCTCCTGGTTACTCCATCAAAATTCCTGATGCTGGTCATCGGCTTCATGATCCTCTATCGGGGAGCGATAGGATGGTATATTTTAATATGTTCCTTTACGGTTTTCACTTTCCCATTCACGAAGCGGTGAAAGGATTACTGCGTTAACCCAACTCAGATTACGCCTTCCTCCTGGTGCGAGATTCATGCCTTCATTCGTGCTTGTGAATTGCGGGGTATCTGTCAATTTATTTTGCAAGTTTTTTAGCTTCAAGTGCCGCAACTGTGTGGTAGATATCACTCCAAGGTGGAATGATGCGTTAGTGCAGTCGTTCTGGCAGAAATTCCAGGGCTTTGAAGAGACAGTGGCTGATTGGAAGAGCGGTTTCTTCATTATGAAACTGCCTTTCCGCCCGTGGCTAGGGGCTTCAATCGGTGTCTTATTGACTCCATTTGGGCAAACCCGTCAGTACTGTCCAAGGAAGAGCTTCGCCAGACGAATATGGTGCTAGAACTGAGTTCGTCCTTTCGCATTCGAGAGTTTGCCTTGTACAGGCTTATAGAGGAGTGTACTATAAGTAAGTTTCTTTTCTCCCATTATCACTTTGGCTTATTCACTGTTCTAATACACCTTGTCGACAGGTGACGCTGAAAATCAACCGTCGGGAGATAAGGACGTTCCTTTGAACGTGAAGCCACTTCAATCACTACCGCCTTCTCCTCCACCTGAGAATTCCAGTCACCCCGCCGCTCCACCGAAGAGAAAAAGAATCAAGACAGTTGCCAAGCGTGACATTTCCAACCAAACCTCCCGCTTCCTTGAGAGGTGGCTACCCATTCGGAACAGAGGAGTGACTCCGAGCCGTCCCAAGATTGAATTCGACTCTAATTCACCCCCGAGGGCGTCCAGGATCTTTCAATCCGACACTAATTCAAGGTATGTTGGGTTGTGCCCTCACTTAGTGGGCCATCTGATCAGGACCGACCATCACAAGGATAGGACTTTTCACTTCCCAAGATACCCCCTTTTTTATCTGCACAAAGGCAACCACAAACACCCATGAAAGCTCTCTCATCGAGCGTTAGTCATGGTTAGGGTTGACATAAATCAAAGGTGCAGATAAAATTAAATTTTAGGGTAATATAATTTCAAACGAGCGATATTCCAAGAGTTGGATAAGGGTGTATCATCGAGTGTCTCCAGATGATAGGATCCTTTCCCGACAACGTGGGTGACACGATATGGTCCATCCCAGTTTGGACTGAGTTTTCCCATGCGTTGTCCTACCGCTCGCTTGTCTCTGAGCACCAGGTCACCGGCTTTCAGCAACCGCTCCTTGACACGCCTGTTATGATAACGGGCCATCTTTTGTTTGTAATGCTGCGTTTTCAGAAGGATTTCTTCTCGGACTTCTGGTAACGCGTCCAGGTTAGCTCGTAACCTTTCCTCATTCAGTTCCTCTCGAAAGTGAGCCACCCGTAGGCTCATGGTTCCAATTTCCACCGGTGTAACAGCTTCGGTTCCGAAGGCCAACGCGAAGGGTGTTTCTCTGGTGCTAGTCTTAACAGTCATGCGGTACGCCCACATCACGTATGACAGCTCATTAGCCCACTTCTTTTTAGACCCTTCTAAGTTTTTCTTGATACCGCTGAGGATACTCCAATTGGTTACTTCCGTCTGTCCATTAGTTTGCGGATGAGCCACAGAGGAATATCGTTGCTCGATCCCGAACTCTGAGCATTGGTCTTTGAAGAATTGGCTGGTGAACTGCGTTCCGTTATCGCTGACAAGGACGCGAGGTACGCCAAACCTCATGATAACTTGATATTTGAAGAAACGCCAAGTTTTTTCTGCCGTGATTGCGGCGACCGCTTCAGCTTCTGCCCACTTAGTGAAATAGTCTACCGCCACTATCACAAACTTCAGTTGGGACCTTGCCTTTGGGAATGGGCCTAGGATATCGATCCCCCATTTAGCAAAAGGACAAGGGGCGATAATTTCAGATATTTCAGCAGCAGGTCGCCGAGGAATTTTGGCAAACTCCTGGCACTTAGGGCAAGTTTGCACATAGTTGTAGCAATCTCTCCGGATGGTGGGCCAGTAGAATCCGGATCTGAAGACTTGTGCCGCCAGAGTGCCACCTGATACGTGCATACCACATACCCCTTCATGGATTTCGCGCAAGGTGTGAAGACCCTCTTGTTCAGTTATACATTTGGTGGCTGGGTGAGAAAAACATCTCGGAATCAAATCCCCGTCATAGTACGTACAGCGAGCTGCCTGTTTCAGCACCTTCTTCTTTTCAACGGTGTCTTCCGGCAGTTCCTCATGTTTCAAGTATTTGATTACGGGAATTCGCCAGTCGCTCTCATGCTCTTCCACACATAAAGATGCTTGCTCTTCCATGAAGGATGGTACCAATAGCTCACGATAATATACGCCTTTGGGTATGGACGCTTCCGTATTCGCGGCCAATTTGGCTAGATTGTCAGCTTCAGCATTTTCCTCCCTGGGAACATGCTCGAAGCTGACTTGCATGCCCTCTTTCTTTATCTCCAATAATTCTCGCTTTACTTTGGCGAGATATTGAATCATAATGGGTTCCCGGGCCTGAGAGTACCCCAAGACCTGGTCAATTATCAACTTGGAATCACCACAGATCTTTAGACGCAGGTCTCCTGTTCTTCCAGTATCGTGCCTCCCTTTAGAAGAAAATCCTTTCCCTATTCTGAGCCCGGCTAGCAACGCCTCATACTCTGCCGCGTTATTAGATAACGGTTGTAGGATTCGAATGGCGTATCGTATTTGCATGTCGTGCGGCCCATTTATGAAGATTCCAGCTCCCGCCAGCTCTTGGTTTTTGGCCCCATCCACATGGATGATCCAAAGGTACGTATAGGTTTCCGGAAATGGGAGATCCATATCGCCCCATTCTGCTTCAGGTATGCCGCCCAAAGGATCCTCTGTCAAGGTACATTCCGCTATGAAATCAGCCAGGATCTGAGCCTTTACGGACGGTCGAGACTGATACCTCAATCCATACTGTTCTAGTTCAAGCGCCCAGATCAACATTCTTCCTGAAGATTCAGGCTTTCGAAATATTCTTTTCAGAGGTTGGTCCGTAAGCACGATAACAGAATAGGACTGGAAATATCGGTCCATTTTGTGGGTAGCCTGAATAAGAGCGAACAATATTTTTTCAATTCGGGCGTATCGCAACTCCGCATCTTTCAAAACGTGACTCACAAAATAGACCGGGCGATGAGAGTGGTTATCGTCGCGAACGAGGACGGCACTGACCACTTCGTCCGCAGCGCCATGATACAAATATAAGGTATCTTCTGCCTCGGGTCTTGTCAACAGTAGGTCAGACGATAGGTAATCCTTCAGGCTGATAAATACCTCCTCACATTCTGGGGTCCACCCGAACGAGGCTTTCTTGCGTATGACTTTGAAAAAAGGAAGACACTTCTCTCCTTCCTTGGAAATGAATCACCCGAGGGTGATAACTCGCCCGGTTAACCTTTGTACCTCTTTGATGGTTCTTGGCGATATCATGTCTTGTATGGCCTTAACCTTTGAAGGCTTAGGTTGGATACCTTTTTGGCTGACCACGTAGCCCAAGAATTTTCCCGTCTGAAATGCGAACATGCATTTTCGAGGGTTTAACTTCATGCGATACTTTTTCATTACGTCAAAGACTTCCTTTAAGTCCCGCAGGTGATCTTGAAAGTTCACGCTCTTTACCAATATATCGTCAACGTATGCTTCCACATTCCTCCCTATTTGTTCTTCGAATATCTTGTTTGCCATACGTTGGAACGTCGTCCTAGCGTTCTTCAGCCCAAACGGCATCGCCGTATAACAGTACGTGGCCTTTGGAGTGAGGAACGCAGTCTTTTCTTCATCTTCCAAGGCCATGGGGATCTGATGGTATCCAGAGTTGGCGTCCAGTGAACTTAAATAAGCGTACCCGGCGGTCTGATCAACTAACTGATCTATACGAGGGAGCGGGTAGCAATTCTTAGGGCAGGCATCATTCAAATCGGTGAAGTCGATGCACATGCGCCAATCCCCATTGGGCTTAGGAACAAGGACAGGGTTCGCTAGCCAGGTGGGATATTGAACTTCGCGGATGAATCCTACGTCAAGAAGCTTTGTTACCTCCTTGTCCACAGCCGACGCCTTTTCGCTAGAGAACGCGCATCGCTTTTGTTGAACCGGCCGGGCGTCTGGGTCCATATTGAGCCGATGCTCGGTTATTTCGCGCGATATACCTAGCATGTCTGCGGGTTTCCACGTGAAATCTCCTCGACATTTGTTCAGTAGCTGGGCCAGTTGAAGATTTTCCGCTGGGCTGAGTTTTTCGCTGATTAGGAAGCTTGCTTCCTTTATGCCGATTACTGGGACGGGTACCATTTTGTCCAGAGGTTGAGCGTGCTTCTCATCACCCTGCTCGTAGGGGTCCGCTGCTATACACACATACTTATCGCAGCTCCTTTGAGTCATGAGCGAGTAGCATTCCGCCGCCAGTTTTTGGTCGCCCTTTATGGATACTACCCCATCCCAGGAGGGGTATTTCATTTTTAGATGCTTCTGAGATATCACCGCTCCGAAGCGGTTGAGAAAAGGTCGCCCGAGTACAATATTGTAGGGCAAATTTAAATCCACGACAAGGAACAACAAGTTCTCTGATCGTTTATAGGTGTCTTCTCGGAAATATATGGGCAAAGTGGTTACCCTCGTGACAGGGATTGGAACCCCATCAACGCCGACTATAGGCCGTTTGCTAGGCGTTAGCTCGTTGTCAGGGCGTTTCATGAGATTGTACGCTTCCAGCGAAAAGAGGTTCACCGCGCTCCCGTTATCAATAACGGTTCTTCTGATTCCATGACTGGCAATGACGGGCGTAACCACCAGTGCATCATTGTGCGGATAGACAACGCCTTTCTCATCTTCTTCGGAAAAGGATAATATCATTCGATCCAAAATGCCTATCGCGCCTTCTTTTTTTATCGTGCCATCCCGTGTGTGTTTTTCTCCTTTCACGGCTGTCGGTTGCTCTGATTCGTCCATAAAAGGACTTCCTCCCGCGATGATGTTAATCATAGGGATGTACTCGTCGTCAACCGTAAGATTTTCTCTATCTTTTCCTCCGGGAGCATTATCCTTCTGCGGAACGCGAGGAGGAACTGGTCCTTCATCTGCCGTCCTTTTCATGGGGTTATTTCTGGCGTCTTCTCTTACTTGGGTGGCAAATTCTCCTAAATATCCATCTTCCACCAGACGTTCTATCGCCAATTTTAATTCTCTGCACGCTTCTGTGGAATGTCCCCTGGCTTTGTGGAATTTACAATAAGCATTTTCCCTTCTCCCTAGAAGGACTCCTGGTTTTGTAGGCGCAGGGTAACGGATGAGAAGATTTCGCTGCTCTGCTATCGCTAAAATCTCTGCCCTTGGTACATTAAGGGAAGGAAAATCTAGGTCGTATGTCCAATTTTTATAAGAATCCCCTTGACATCGAGTGGGGGATACACCAGTCTTTCCCTTCGAAGGATGACCCTTTTGTCTATTGGAGGCTTTGGGGATATGATCCTTCGGCCTAGCGTAATCGTCGATAAAATGATCGTCAAGAAAGGGCTTCGCGGGAGTAGCGGTAATTTGAGATGTCCCGTGCGGCACGTTATACGTCCTATCTCTGTTTTCTTCTTCTTCCATTTTCGCATAATTATGGGCTATAAGTCTCAACGCGTCTAAAGTCAATGGAGGGTCGACCATGAGTGCGTTTTTCAGTTCTCCGTAGCGGCAGTTCCTTTTCAGGTCTTCTATAGCAAAATCAATAGTGACGCCCGACGTTAATGACATTTCCAAATCGAAGCGGCTGAGAAATTCCTTTAAGGTTTCTTGAGGCATTCGTTGTATTTCAAATAACGCGGCGGCAGATTTCCTAATTGGAATCACCGTGCTAAATCTGCTCCGGAATTTAGATTCTAACTGTGAGAAGTTATTAATGGATCCACCAGGGAGACCTTCAAACCAGAGACGCGCAACACCCGACAATGTCATAACAAATATTTGGCACAACGTCGCATCACTGTGGGTCTGAAACTGAACAAAATCTTTCACTTTATTGATATGCGAGATGGGATCCTTCGTGCCATCATAAGTATCAGTGGGAAGCTTCACGCGTCGACTGACCCTGTGACGCCTTATACGGCGGCTAAACGGGTAGCCCGATGTATCATCAAGAATTTCACGCGCATGACGCGGGGGAGATATTTCAGCCTGACGCCCCCTATTTCGCAGTTCTGGCGTAAGATGTCGCCTAGGAGATCAACTGTGACTCCTGGGTGATCGACTTTGATACCTTCAACTACTGGATCTTTCACTATACTCGGGAGACAAACTCCTATTGGCTCCTTCCCTCCATCCGTCCCACCGGTTCATAACCCCTCTAGTTGCCTATCTCCCTGCGGGAGGAGACCTTGTGGCATCTGTGGTACGTAAGCCTCTACTCTTCCTTGAGTGAGCTGCACAACACTAACCGGAGGATTTCCCACGGACAAAGGCATCTGGAAGTTTTCTGGAAACAATGGTGATAAAGGTCGATCAGCGATAATAGATGGTGTGAACATGACGCGGGGAGGGAGACTAGATCCAGAAGCACCAGGCGTGATTCTTGCGGCCATTTCAGTCAAATATTCCAACCGAGAACGAAGGGCCGCTATTTCCATTACAAAAGGATGTTCATGATTAAGTATAGATCCCCCCGAAAGAGGAGTGGAGAAATCGGATCCCGCTGTCTGAGATGACGAAACGACTGTTTGTGGGGAGACAAGTCCCCCTGCAATTCTGACCGAACGGTCTAGAGATCCCGAAATAATTGGTTGCGACGTCATAGAGAGATCAGCAGTAGCAAAAGGGAATAACTGTCTGCAGATTGAGAAAGGGATATTAGATGATGATGATCGGATCAGCTCCGATCCTACAGTCATGACCGTTCCAATCTTCCGACTAAACGGAGCTTGGCTATTAAGGATGCTCACTTAATATACCAAAGCTCTCAATGAAAGCACCATTTGATAAGATTCGAGGTCGTGTCTGATAGGAACGGCGGCGGTCGATCGTCGGATGTACCTGCAAAGCGCCGGAGGGGGGGCTCCGGCGTAGACACTCCGATGCTTAAGTCAGTTCGGGGATACAAATTAACAAGAGGTTCTGCTGGGTCATCTCGATCATACCTTCTGTTCGAAAAAGTAGGGATATTTATAGGCCTCGATGGCGATACATGGCGATAACAATCCAGGCGATGTCTGGTGATGATGTCACGAGCGATGCCAGTAGGTGACGTCATGAGCGGTATCTAACTGGGCTGCCGGGAGCGATAACCTCGCAGTTCCCTAGGATGGGATGGCGCCGTGCGTATAGAGACGCGTGAGTCCCCCCTCCGTTGTTGTCGACCATCCTAGGAATCCTTTGCTGATCCCTGGGCGATATGAAGATATACTATGGGACTTATAGGAATCCATCCCGGCAGGAGTCACAAGTGTAGTATCACCGTGAAGGTTATCTTGATTGTTATCACACACAATCAGCCACAAAATACACAAGAATATTCTCTATTCGAGCGTTAGCACAAGTCAGGGCTGGCGTTAGCGAAATGTGCAGAGATGTATCAGAGTCTAGCATGATATAATTTCAAACAAGCTATGTTCCAAGAGTTAGGTAAGGGAGTACCGTCAAGTGTTTCCAAGTGATACGCTCCCTTCCAGATGACATGGGTAACGCGGTATGGCCCGTCCCAGTTCGGACTAAGCTTCCCCACGCGCTGACCAGCTGCTCGTTTGTCTCTGAGTACCAGGTCGCTTATTTTCAGCAACCGTTCTCTAACGCACCTGTTGTGATATCGCGCCATTTTTTGTTTGTAATGTAGCATTTTCAGAAGGGTTTCCTCTTGCAATTCTTGTAACGCATCAAGGTTAGCCCGTAACCTCTCCTCATTCAATTCTTCCCTGAAGTAGGCAACTCGTAGGCTCATGGTACCAATTTCCACCGACGTGACGACCTCAGTGCCGAAAGCCAATGCGAAGGGTGTTTCTCCAGTACTGGTTTTGACGGTCATGCGGTACGCCCACATCACATACGGCAGCTCTTCCGTCCATTTCTTTTTGGACCCTTCCAGGTTTTTCTTGATACCACTAAGAATACTTCGGTTCGTCACCTCCGCTTGACCGTTGGTCTGCGGGTGAGCCATAGAAGAGAATCTTTGCTCAATCTGGAATTCCACACATTGGTCTCTAAAGAATCGGCTGGTGAATTGTGTCCCATTATCGCTTACTAGCACACGGGGTACACCGAACCGGATGATAACTTTGTGTTTAAAGACACGCCAAATTTTTTCCGTTGTGATGCTGGACACTTCTTCCGTTTCTGCCCATTTCGTAAAGTAATCCATCACCACGACCACAAATTTTAACTGGGACCTTGCTTTTGGAAACGGGCCTAGGATATCTATCCCCCATTTTGCAAAAGGACAAGGAGCCACAATTTCAGAAATTTTCGTGGCGGGTTGCCGAGGAATCTTAGAGAATTCCTGACACTTTTGACAAGTTCGCACATAGTTATGACAATCTCTGCGAATAGTAGGCCAGTAAAATCCTGACCTAAATACTTGTGCGGCTAATGTACTGCCAGATGTGTGCATGCCGCATATTCCTTCGTGGATTTCTCGTAAAGTGTGAAGACCCTAGGACTTGGTCTATTATCAACTTAGATTCTCCACAGATCTTTAGTCGCAGGTGTCCCATCATTCCCGTATCGTGTATAGCTTTACTAGAGAAGCTTCTTCCTATCTTGAGCCCAACCAATAGTGCCTCATACTCTGCCGCGTTATGAGATAACGGCTGTAGGATTCTGATGGCGTATCGTATATGTATATCACGCGGTCCGACCATGAAGATCCCAACTCCGGCTGATTCTTGATTCTTGGCCCCGTCCACGTGGATGACCCATAAGTCGGTGTTGGTTTCCGGGAATGGGAGATCCAAATTATCTTTTTCCTCCTCGGTTAGATCCATCAGCGGATCTTCTGTAAAAGTACACTCAGCTATGAAGTCTGCTAGGATTTGGGCTTTCACGGAGGGTCGATTTTTGTACCGCAACCCATATTGCTCAAGTTCAATGACCCAAATTAACATCCTTCCCGAAGATTCAGGTTTCCTGAATATCCTTTTCAAAGGTTGGTCAGTAAGCACGATAACGGGATGAGCTTGGAAATATGTGTCCATTTTCCTTGTGGCTTGCACTAGCGCAAACGCTATTTTCTCGATACGAGCGTATCGCAGCTTGACATCTTTCAAAACATGACTTACGAAGTAGACGGGGCGGTGTAAGTGGTTTTCATCTTGAACGAGGACGGTACTGACCACTTCATCGACAACGCCAAGATATAAATATAGGGTATCGCCCGGCTCTGGCCTTGTCAACACCAGGTCGGACGATAAATAGGCTTTTAGGCTTGTAAATGCTTCTTCGCATTCTACCGTACACCCAAAAGGGGCTTTCTTGCGTATGACCTTGAAAAAGGGGAGGCACCTCTCGCCCTGCTTGGAGATGAACTGTCCTAGGGCGATAACACACCCTTTTAGTTTTTGTACCTCTTTGACGGTTCGAGGAGATATCATGTCCTATATAGCCTTGACTTTGGAGGGATTGGGCTAGATACCCTTCTGGCTGACCACATAGCCCAAAACTTTACCCTATTGAAATGCAAACATGTATTTACAGGGGTTCAACTTCATTTGGTATTCTCTCATTACATCAAAAACTTCTTTTAGGTCGAGCAAGTGGTCCTGGAAGCTTCGGCTTTTGACCAGTATGTCATCAACGTAGGCCTCTACGTTCTTACCAATTTACTTTTTGAATATTTTATTCGCCATACATTGGAAAGTTGCTCCTGCATTCTTCAGCCTGAACGACATCGCTGTGTAGCAATAAGTGGCTTTCGGAGTGATGAAAGCGGTTTTTTCTTCATCCTCGACGGCCATGGGGATTTGATGATACCTAGAGTTGGCATGTAATGAGCTTAGATAAGCATACCCAGCAGTCTGATCGACTAACTGATCAATTCGAGGGAGCGGGTAGCAATCTTTGGGACATGCATCATTCAAGTCGGTGAAATCGATGCACATGCGCCAATCTCGGTTGGGATTTGGAACGAGGACCGGGTTAGCTAACCTGGTTGGATATTGAACTTCTCGGATAAAGCCCGCGTCTAGAAGCTTGGCCACTTCTTTGTCAACGGCTAACGCTTTCTCTGTAGAAAATGCGCGTCATTTCTGCTGGACTGGCTTGATGCCGGGGTCAACATTGAGTCGGTGCTCCGCCACTTCTCGCGAGATGCCGAGCTAGTTGGAGGTTTTCTTCTGGGTTGAGCTTTTCGCTGACCATAAAGTTTGCTTCATTGATCCCGTTAATTGGCATTGGTATCATCTTGTCTACAAGCTGGGTGCGTTTCTCGTCATTCTGCTCATATGGATCCACCGTTACGCACACATACCTATCACAACTCTTCTGAGTCATGAGTAGGTAACACTCAACCGCCAATTTCTGATTACCTTTGATTGAGACTACTCCATCCCAGGAGGGATATTTCATTCTCAAATGCTTTTGGGATATCGCTGCTCCGAAGCGGTTGAGGAAAGGTCGTCCAAGTATAGCATTATAGGGCAGATTTAGGTCCACGACCAGGAATAGCAACTCCTCTGACCACTTGGAGGTATCCTCTCTAAAGTACATGGGCAGGGTGGTTACCCTAGTCACTGGGATTGGAATTCCGTCTACTCCAATTATTGGCTTCTTGCAAGGCGTTAACTCGCTATCGTGGCGCTTCATAAGGTTGTAATTTCGTTGTCAATGAGAGTTTTCATAACTC
This sequence comes from Viola odorata, assembly GCA_963691705.1. NCBI lineage: Eukaryota > Viridiplantae > Streptophyta > Magnoliopsida > Malpighiales > Violaceae > Viola > Viola odorata. The sequence goes on from OY829537.1 coordinate 60,762,773, forward strand.
CGTGATTAGCGATAATGGGTGTGACCACTAACGCATCGTTGTGTGGATAAATGATGCCTTTCTCGTCCTCTTCGGAAAAGGATAACACCATTCGATCTAAAGTGCTTATCACTTCGCTTTTTATTAACGCGCCCTCCCACTTCCGCTTATCTCCTGCTCTGGGTGTCAATTATGCTGGTTCATCTAGGTAGGGCGGGCCTCCGGCTATGATGTTGATGATAGGGACATCGTCGTCATCAACATGAGTGTCTCCTTACCTCTCCCCGTAGGAGTAGCATTATTTCTTGGAGCGCGAGGAGGTGCTTGTCTGTTATCAGTCGCTCTATCTGTGGGGTTTTTCCTGGCTTCCTCTCTTGTCTTAGTGGCAAATTTTTCGAGATAACCTTCCTCTACTAGACGTTCAATCACTAGCTTTAATTCTCTGCATACTTCCATAGAGTGTCCCTTAGCTTTGTGAAACTTGTAAAAGGCATTTTCACTTCCTCCCATGATTACTCCAGGCTTCACGGGGGCTGGGTAACGAATGGGTAGGTTCCGTTGTTCCACAATCGCTAATATTTTTGCCCTTGTTAAAATGAGGGAAGGAAGGTCCGGGTCATAAATTCGGCCCTTGGGAGGATCCCCCTGTCGCCATGTCGGGGAGTTGCCATACTTTCCCCTCGAAAAGTTGCCTCTTCACCGATTGGAGGTCTTGGGAATATGATCTCTTCGCTGAGCGTAATCGTCGATAAAACGATCCTCAGAAGTTGTGGTGGTAGGAGCGTTAGGGACTTGAGGCGCGTCTTGTGGCACGTTTTGGGTTCTGTCCCTATTTTCTTCTTCTTCCCTTCTTGCATAATTATGGGCTTTCAGCCTTATCGCGTCTAAAGTCGCCGAGGGGTCCACCATTAACGTGTCTCTCAGTTTCCCATAGCGGTAGTTTCGCTTCAAGGCTTCTATAGCGAAATCAACGGTAATGCCCGGCGTTAACGACATCTCCATATCGAAGCGACTAAGGAAATCTTTCAAAGATTCCTGAGGCTTTCTGTGTATATCAAATAAAGTTGCGGCAAATTTCCTAATGGGGACCGCGGTACTGAATCGGCTTTGAAATTTAGATTCCAGCTGCAAGAAACTGTCAATAGATCCGCTAGGGAGACCTTCAAACCAGAGGCGTGCAACTCCTGACAATGTCATGACAAATATTTGGCACAAAGCTACATCACTGTGCGTCTGAAATTGTACAAAGTCCTTCACCTTGTTAAGGTGAGAAATGGGATCTCTGGTACCGTCGTAGGACTCTGTGGGGAGTTTCGCGTGTCGGCTGACCCTGTGACACCTTATACGATGGCTAAACGGGTGACCTGAGGTGTCGTCAAGGATTTCACATGTATGGCGAAGGGGAGACACTTACAAATGATGCCTCCGATTTCGTGGATCTGGAGTGTGATGTCGCCTTGGAGACTGGTTGCAGCTCCTTGGCGAGCGAGTTTGGTGTCTTCTACTACTGGATATCTCACTACATTCAGGGGATACATTTCTATCCACTTCTTCTCGTCGACTGTCCCAATGATCTCTGTACTCGTCGAGTCGCCTTTCTTCTTGAGAGACGAGAATTTGTGGCACTTGTGGCACGTAAGGCACCACTCGCCCCTGAGCGAGTTGCACAAGGTTGATTGGTGTATCTGTCGCGGGCAAGGCCGATGGAATATTTCCGTGTTGCAGAGGCGATAAGGGTCGTTCGGTGACAATAGATGATGTGAAAATAACCTTGGGAGGAACATTCGACCCAGAAACATCAGGCGTGATTCTTGCAGCCAGCTCAGTCAAATAATCCAGCAGAAAATGAAGGGCAGATATTTCACTCGCGAGGGGGTTGCAGCCAACTCAGTCAACATGAATCCCCTCGGAGGTGGAGTAGAAAAACTAGATCCCACCATCTGGGATAGAGAGATGTTCATCTGAGAAGAGGGTGTTCCTCCTATTGATCTAAAGGGGAGATCTGAAGATTCTATAGTAATCTCCTGAGTCGCTACAGAGACATCAATAGTGGCAAAAGGAAATAGTTGTCTACGGATCGCAAAAGGAATGTTAGAGGATGAAGGTCGTGTGGACTCCAAATCAGAAGCCATGATCATTCTGATCTTCCTGGAAAAATGGAGCTTGGCTATTAAGGACGCTCACTTAATGAACCAAAGCTCTCAATGAAAGCACCAGTTTGATAAGATTCAAACTTCTGGATGATTGGGGTGAGGATTATGGCCGCTCAGAGTCACTGTAGTTGCCGTCGAGTGTTTCGAATGATGGGGTATTTAAGTTAGTGTGGCTGTTCAAAATGGCAGGGGTTAGCGATCTTAGGCTTACCTTGTGTTTTGAATGATGGGGTATTTATAGGCCAAGCGAGGGCGTTACCTCTAGGGGGTGGGCGTTATCTAGGGAAGATAACGCTTCGAGTGACGTCATGGACGGTAGCTTCAAGTGACGTCGTGGACGGCAGCCTCGAGTGACGTCATAGACGGCAACCTCAAGTGACGTCATGGACGGCAGCCTCGAGTGACGTCGTGGCTGACCTGGGACGTGTGCGTGGATAGACGACGCATGAGACCCCTCCCCCACTGATGTCGACCATCCTAGGATTCTTCCCTTGGCGAGCGGCGGCAACTTCCACAGAAAACGCCCGATAGGGGCTACAGGGCTTCGACCTCTACGCAGGTTGTAAGGACGATAACGCCCCTGAAATGGTCTCTATTGTTATCACCTGAAAAAAATAAAGGGGCTCATAAAATTAAAAGAAAAATAGGAGTTGTCAAAAATAGGAAGAAATAAAGAAAAACAGTGGCTGTTTGTTTTGATTTGCATTATTCTGTCAAAGGGTGCCTGGAATTTTTGGTTATGTGGATTTAGGATGCTTGGGGCATTGAATAGGCCCTGGTAATAAGGAAGTGGGATCGGAAAATTGAAGCGTTTGAACTATCTGGGATAAAAGGGCGAACTGTTGAGTGCAAGTGTCGGTCTTGATTTTTGTTTTGTGTTTTTTGTTTTCTATCGAGTCTGTCATGCTTAAGGGCCAGCATTGTTTAAGTGTGGGAAGATTTAATTCATATATTTTTGTTATCTAATTCTACTTAGAATTTCCCTACCTGTGCAGATATTCGAGGAGGCAGCGAGAATGGAGAATATATCAGCTTCAAGCTTGTACCAGACAAATAATCAATCTTGGCCGCAACCTTGGCCAAGATTGATTATCTAGAGGCGTGCTGATTGCGAAGTCACGGAGCCGCGAGTGGATTGGGGCAACAACTGGATACGAGCTGGAAGGCAGAGTCGTTTGACGAGAGGACTCGTGGATCCTGATCTGATCCTACTTTGAACAAACAATCTTTTTTGATCTTTATCCTAGTTTTTGGATTTGAACAACTACTTTTTAATATTTTAGTTTTGAAATTTGGATTTGGAAAGAAGTCGTGAGAGGTGGGGATCCTAGTTTTGGTTAAAAGCTAGGAAAGGCTACCGATCATGGACATGCTCCATCTCCTATTTCTGGATTGCAATCAAACTCGCTCTGTAGTTTTCATTCGGAAAAATACATATTTAATTTCATCTTTCATTTTTCAACATTTGTTCATTATCTTTTCCATATTGACGATGAGTAGATAAGCCTCCATTCTTGGTAAGGGTTGTTGAGCTATTCTTGTGCTTTGTGAGATAAAAAACAAACCTCATAACCTTCTTGTTTGTAATCATCTCAAACTCTACTTTAACAAATCGGTCTCCATTAAAACCAAGGTTTGATCACTCTTAGGCTTTAGTGAGATATTTGCAGTCAGCCAAGGAGAGGACGAGTTGAAACCAAATTGGTCAAGTAGACAGCTAATCTCTGGCAGATTAGTGAGTATTGAGAGATATAGGCCTAACTAGACTGACAATCTAGGGCACCGACTGGGGAGTAGCTTGGCGTAGACATTGTCTTCCCTTGTACAATTGAAGAAGCGCATGCGACTCAAGCTAGCAATCAATTGGATAAACCCTTTAACTAGCAAGGAGTCCACTGATCAGGATCATCAGGAGAGGGAGTACCCGCCAGGTGGTTAATTGAGGAGGGAAGTAGGATTGGAAAGGAGTTCCTTCCAATCTATAGCAATGTTATGAATGAGGAACGTGAATATCCATGAATCAGTGATCTAAGCATAAGAATAAGTGCTCTAGTGTCACCCTTACTAGGAATTCCTTCTTATCATTTACACCTCTTTATTTGCAACACTTGAATCTTGGACAACTATCTTGACCAAGATTACCTCTTTCACGACATTCACTCGATCTTAGCCACTCCATCTGACCAAGATCACTTTTACTATTTAATTTGTTATTTATTTGTTTTAGTTTCAGGAACATCCAATCAACTTCAGTGACGAGGAAGTCAACCAAAACTAAAATTTCCAACCAGATCTCTGAAGACGATCCCCTTACCACGATCTACAAGTCCTTGTGGATAGTGATAAGTTGTAACCCTTTTCATCCATATTCATATCTATTTTACAACTATATTTGATGCTCTAGACAGACAATCAATGATGATAATGATGAAGATGATGATGATGATAATAATGATGAGGAGGAGTAGGAGGAGGAGGAGGAGGAGCAGGGGGAGTGATACAATTCGGCCTCTAATGTGTTGGCCGAATGTATGATACAAAGAGAGGATCTAGCTCTTGAACTTATGACATGAAAATAGTAGGAAGAAAACACACACAACAATGGAGGGGACGCAACGAAAACACAAACAAACACAATGAAAGATAAAGTTTACTTGATAAGAATGTGGAAGAGACTTGAGATGATAAACTTGAAATGAGTGAATGAATGCTTGAGGCTCACTTGAGGTGTATCTTGAACACCACAGGTAGAATGCTCTTGAATACACAACAATCACAAATACATATCATTTATCATTCAAATGCACACAAAGTGAAGTAATAACAGATTACACAAAGATGGACATTTGTTATTTTTTATTGACTCAAGCCACGACTTTTCAAGACTAACGCAAGCACCAATATTGAGCCCCGGATGAATAAGGAGGAGAAAACTGAACTCTAAGAAATATTCATTAATCAAAAGCTAATGAAAATAAGACTAAGTCTAGCTATTTATACAAGATAGCAAAATGGCAAGTTGTGACAAAATCTCCCTTAATGAGCTTCTCCTTGGATATGTCCTCCTTACTGAAAATATTGTGACCTTGAGATAGGTTTCCGAGCCCATTTGATATAGAGGATATGGCTCGGGCATAGGGCGACTCAGTCGTATCACGCGAATGGCTTGCGCTCGCGCTCGGTGTGCGCGGACCTCCCGTAGCTAACGATATGCCATTAATGGCTTAACGATATGCCGTTAGCTTCGGCTGGCAATTACTAAAAAATGATCATCTGCTAACGGTATGCCGTTAGTGGTAATGACATACCGTTAAGCATTGTTGGCATAGTTGGCTTGGGCGCTCGTGCAGGGGAAGCTCGGCCACACTGGTGCCTTAGGGTTCCCGTGAGCGCGGCATAGAATTTACGATGGTCTTGCACATGTCGTATTAGCTCCGTCATGATGCGCAACGTGAATCAAGCTTATATTGCGCGTGATTGTATCATCACCTTTCCCTTCGAAAGGATTCTTCCTCGAATCGATAAGCTCAATCTCCTCACCTACATACTTAAGAACACTCGAAAATAAAGGTGAGACACCAAGGGGGCGCAAGCGCGCATGATTATACACAAGTTCACCAAATGCAAAATCAGTCACATTATTTTCACATCGATGCACAATGTTTCTTAAAATGTCATGTAAGGTGCGGATGGCATCACAAGTCATAGTACAAGAGGTTTAATGATTCTTCTTCTCAATCTGGCTAATCATAACAATCCAAGAAAATTCGACATTGTTAACACGCATAACACATTTAAAAATGCTAAATAATTTCTACAAGATAAAATACAATTTTTCATAAGATTTAAACCAATTAGTTCTCAACAATTTCGCTCCAAGAATTTGTTTTCTCACAACACACAACATATTCATGGTATTCAAGCACATATCACACACAAGCAATTCATTTATGCTACAAGTAGAGAGGCAAAATTCATCATGCTTGAACAAGAAAGGATCATACTTTATGAAATGTAATTGAGGGATTTTGGCGCATACCACAAAATTTTCACTTAAGGGGTCCTCATATTTAAGGAGGAAAGGATCATGCTCAATGAGATGCAAGGAGGGTTCTTTATCACATGCTAAATAAATGTCATATAAGCTCGCTTCATGTGAATAAAGATGATTGAAATGAGCAACCTCAAACAATTACGCATTTTGAGAAGATTGAATGATAGCATTTAGAGAGGTTACTAGCACATACCTTGTTGACAAAGCTTTAGTGATATGATCCTAGATCACCTGAGGCTCGTAATACGTACTTTGATCTTGTTCTAGGCTTGCATTTCGATGCGGAAGTAGATAAACTCAACAAGACCGTTTAACTCTGCTAATATCCTATATTAGCCAAACTAAACCTATCAAATGAGGTTCTTGAATCGATCTCTAACCTTGCTAATATCTTGCATTAGCCAAACTAGAGCTACAAATCAATGGGATGAACTTCCGGGTTTTACTTGCTATCCTAATCGAGTGTTCAGACTCAATGAGGGACAAGGTTCACGATGAACAATTGGAGAAAATTCTCTCTGAATTTTATTTGATAAGATAATGTAGTTTACAATGAAAAGGGTGGCTCCTTTAAATAGGAAACCCTAAATCCTTACATTAAAAGTCCTACTTCTAATTGAAATTCTAATTAATTAATTAATTAAACTAATTACAAATAAATGTAAAACTAATTTAATTAATTAAAATGTCTCTGCACAATTGGCACGGTCTCTGGTGCAATCTCTGAAGTCGGAGCTCTCTAAATCCCATTTTGACGAAAACTAGTAAACCTGTTGGTGTGATCACGCCAAGAGTTGACATGATCACGTCAAGGCTCGACGCAATCTTCCACTCACGGACTGTTGTGCGTTCATTTTGCGCAAAAAAATATCGACGCATGCTAACTTTTGATCCGCTCACCCGATTGGACTGAAACCAGCTCCAAACGAAAGATAACATCCAAAAATAGTTGACAAGGTGATCTCCTCTTGGTCCAGGATGAACAAGTCCAAACTAGCTCGGACATAAACTCATGTCGCATCCGAGAGTCCTAGTCTGCGTAGGACTGCTATCAACAAAAATGTCTCTTAGCATAAAAACCAAAAGGCTGGTGATTTTGAGCTGAAAATTTGTCACAAGCCTGCTAAAATGTTGAAGTTTCAGAAATAAGTTCGATCGCAGGATTCTGACTTTTGTAGTTGCCTGTTGCGTCTGCCCCTAGAACTCCTGCATGTGAGAATGCCATCTTGAGCCTTCTTGAGTTTGGCTCGTCCAAATATCTTCAAACTTTTCCACGATCTTCCTAAGACACCAATCAATCTTGTATTTACTTTGGATCCCTGCTCTAGTTTGGCTCGGGTGGATGCTAAACCTTGCGCTAATAGCCTCCAAGCTGCCTCTCATGTCGTCCTTCACCTAGAAACTTGATCCAGCAGTGTCTCCTGTCTTGCCGCTGTGTTTAGAGGTTGTATTAACCTCACTATCTGCCTTGCAATGTCCTTGGCTTGAGGTATTCGTTCGATTGGCCTTGGCAGCAAGGCGTGTGCGCATTGTGCGTGCGATGGGGCTAGCCATGGGGCTAGGATCGTATCATTCCCTCCCCCTTCGAAAATATTCTTCCTCAAATCTGAATTTAGACCTGCACCAAAATACCTTAAGTTAGAAACATCAAAATAATCACAAATCGAACCATACCAACCTCTTAAGTCTAATGCATTGGCGATGTCTTTGCACATGACAACACGTTGGGTAAGAACATCGCTTCAAGTGGTCACACTTGCTTGAACGTGGTTTGGGAACCGTCTTCGGCATAAGCACTAGCATACCCAAGTTCCTATCTTAAAGGATTCACTCATCCTTCCATGGTTTCTTGTAAACGCCATCTCAACACTCAAGCGCACACCATAGCGCTTGGCTTGTCCATAGGCTATCCGCATTACTTCGATCCCTTTGCTACCATTTATATTAAACAATACACTCAAATGCAACAATATTAAACCGAATAACGTCATAAGAATGAAACCATATATGAATTTAAGCAATAATCCAAAAATAATAGCATGTGTCAAAAGATAGTAAGTAAATAAAATAAATTGAAGGCATTCCTTCCTTGTGAATTCATACTTACACACCGAAATACGCCATGAGGACTCAAATGTCCATTGATCCACTTTGCTTGAAACTCTGAATTATGGTTGATAAGATGTCTCAATTAGTATCTCCGTGCTCAGCCTCCTCCACAATTCCATTCGTGAGTCGCTAAGTGACTCTTCCCTATGATTACTAAGAATACTCCAAGGAACAACATGTGAAAATATAACATCCTTAAAGAATATGTTAGTAATAGTCGTACCGCTATGATGTCTCAAACCATCAAATACATCACGCTCATCAAAAAATTTCAAAAGGTTATGCGACCTATATAAGCGATTTCGCTTGAATAGACTTCCATCAAGTTCAGTTGACTTACCCACAATTTTATCATAAATTTCACACATGGAAGAATGATTATATAAAAGAAATACATGTGAATATTTAAATAAATTTATGTTAGGGAATGGGTACACACCTTTTGATCTAGCCAACATGCCAAACCTCTTACGCTTTCGCAAGTAGTCCTCATACGACTTAGCCTTCGGCTCTTGTACACAACCCTCATTAATTAAATTAATTTTAAAATCAGACTCATAAAAATCAAGAAGGTTTGCATACTCACCCAAATCAGATTTAAGAAAAGAAAGGTGCAATGTACCTTCTTGGCTAGGGTTTGCCGAAACACTTACTATAAGCGATTGATGCTCCTTTCATTTTCTTGGAAATAAGGGAGAAGACTTCTCTTCTTCCAACAGCCTTCTCTCTCTCTGCACATTAGGAGAAACAACAATAGAAGAGAAAATAAATGAATTAGGGTTAGATAAATCAAAGCACAATGGCTAAACATTCAGTTTTTGGTGGCTTGCACCAAAATAGATTTTTTGCACATGTAATGCATCCCTCACTTGTTCTCTCTTGGTGTAAACACATGATTGATGTTTATTTCCATGTGTTTTTACTATCTTAAACTACCTTATTTATGGTAAAAATAATCTCTTTCACGTCAATTTGCTATCTTTTGAAGGAAGTCTTGGGCAAGGGAAGAAATGAAGGGAATGTATGCCTTGCGCGACAGAGTAGCAATCTTGGCCGCATGCTTGGCCAAGATTGCAGAGATAGAAGCGTGCTGATCAATGACTCAAGGAAGATGCATTTTAATTCAGAAACCAGCTGGTTGTTGCTTCCACTGGAATGACTCTTAGTTGTAATCCGATTTAAACAAAAACAATCTGTTTAGTATTTATTATTTTATCTTATTTTCAAATTTGAACATATGGAGATTTAGTGTTATCTCCTATATTTTTGGAGATTGGAATTTGGAAAAGAACGTGATTGATGGGGACTTAACCTTGTTAAAGGTTAGGGAAGGCTGTCAATTACAGGGATATTCCTCCTTCCAACTTCTGGTTCTTGTAAACACTTTGCTCTGTGATAATTCAGTTTTGAATATAACAAATTTTATTTTAATTCATGTTCTTCAATTATTCTCATGTCTTCTTAATTATTATGTCTAATAGCTAAACACCTAATTCTTGGTAAGGGTTGAGTGAGTGCACTTGTGAATCGTAAGACCGATCTGTTCCTAATATCTTATCGATCGTAATTGATTCAAGTTCTATTTTAACAAATCAGTTCCCGTCTAGGCTAAGACTTGATCAACCTTAGGCAAGATGATGAATTTGTAGCCAATCACGAAGGGGACGAACGAAACCGGAGTGACGCAAGTAGGCAACTAGCCTCGCGGAGGTTAGTGGACTTGGATTGATATAGGCCTAACTAGACTGACAATCTAGGGCTCCGAGTTGGGAGTAGCTTGGCCTAGACTTTGTCTTTCCCTATGCCATTGAGAAAACGCATGTGCCTTAGGCCAACAGCCAATTGGATAAAACCTTTAACCAGCCAGGATCACTAGTAAAGGGAGTTCCCGCTAAGTGGTTTCAAGAGGAGGAAAGTAGGATTGGAAAGGAGTTCCTCCCAATCTATAGCAGAGTTATGAGAGAGAAGGAGAAAATCTAAAGGTCGATGATCAATTAAACAAGGATTCCGCTCACGAATTCGCCCTTACTAGGAGTTTACCTCACATCAGTTCACAACCAATCTCAATCAATAATCTTAGCTAAGATTCAATTCTGCCTAAGATTGTTTCTTTATTTAATTTTTACATTGTTTCTTTTTATTGCTTTGTTTATCTTAATTGGAGAAACAAAACCCCTCAACTCCAGTAATGAGGAAGTCTAGTCGAAACTACAATTTCCCGAAAGATCTCTGTGGACGATCCTCTTACCATGATCTATAAGTTCCTTGTGGACGAGTGATAAGTTGTATTCCTACCCCTAAATTCGTATATTTTATACAACTAAATTTGATGCCCTCGACACATAATTAAATTTTGGCGCCGTTGTCGGGGATCTTTTGACGGTGTTTTTGTAGTTTTGTTTTTATTTTTGTCTTTTGCAGTTGATGACCAGGTCCTCAAAGGAAGATTTACTACCTTTGAATCCAGAACTTACGAGCACTGAAGCACAAAATAAAAAGAAAGCCAAGAGGAAATTTGGCGGCGAATTTTCAGGGACACAAACAGAATGTAGTCCCAGCAGCAGTTTAGGCCAATATCCAGGCCCAGCTGAAAACCCAATACCAATCATGGAGGAAAACCAATAAGAAAAGACAATGAGGGAACAAAACAGGGGGCAGAACGAGTGACCTACTCCTGTATTAATCTACCCCCAATGGCTAATGACTGGTCTATCAAGACAAATATCATAGCCAACTTAACCAAGTTCCATGGCCACTCAAACGAGAATCCGTATAACCATTTGAGGAACCTCCACCTCCAATGTGACACTCTAAAACCAGTGGGAGTATCAATAGAGAGGGCCAAACTGAAAGCATTTCCCTAATCTCTCGAAGACTCAGCGAAAAATTAGTTTTATAGCTTACCCCATAACACTATCACAACATGGGGAGATATGTCCGCTGCTTTCCTGAACAAGTATTGGAACACAACTAAGGCAGGGACAGCTAGGAAGAATTTAGTCTCCATCCAGCAGAGGGGAGGTGAGAGCTTGAGTGAGTATCATCAGAGGTATAGGGACCTTCAAGATATTTGCCCTATACATGGCGTGGCTGATAATCTTCTGATCCAATATTTCTATGACGGAATGTGTGTAAAGGATAAGGAGAGAGTGGATGCAGCCGCTGGAGGGGCACTTCAAGACCTTACACCAATAAGAGCGAAATTGCTTCTCCAAACAATGGCCGATAATTGCCAAAACAATGCCTCATCCGAGAGAAATTCTGCACAATGTTGAACATAAGCTTAATGAGATAACTAATATATTGATGAATCTTTCTATAGGTGCCACATCTCAAGTACAAACTACAGTAGCAACAACTAATCCCATGCCTTCGATTTGCGGGATTTGCCAACAATTAGATCATCCAACCCATAGTTGTTACATGGTGCAACAACTGGGTGATCCAACCCCAATCCCAGTTAATGCTGCATATGGTTACAATCAAGGAAAACCTAGATTTCCACATGAAAGTAACCAATACCTTTGGAGACAACATCCCAATCTAAGGTGGAGACAAGATCTGCGTCAGCCTAGCCAACAACCACAACAACAATACAATCAACAACCATAGCAATCCCCCATTAACTTTCAACACTTCGTACCCAGACCACCTCAGTCAAACTAGGGCAATGTCCCACTGTTACCACCAGCACCTCAACCGCATAAGATTACTAGGGTTCCCATAGAAGACACATTGCAAAAATTCATGCAGGCAACCCAGTCTAGTCTTGTTGAGATGCAAAAGCAGATCGGCCAACTTACTCAACAAATCCAGCAACTAGAGACAGGTGGCAAATTACCTTCCACTACTGAAAATAATCCTAAGCACAAGGAGTGGAAGCGTTCTGCCTAAACGAAAGCGTGCAAAAGCAGATAAGGAAATACATAATCAGTTGTTTGAGGATAAAGACGAGGATGTAGATGAAGGAATCCAGGTAGAATCTCAGCCAGAACCAATCTTGGGTAAGACTAAGACTAAGACTGACATTCCAGTCAAGACAGAAAAAGAGCAGCCAATCTTGGCCAAGCCAGTGGCTAAGACTGATGAGCAGAGTTCAAAACCTCAGGAAACAGTGGAGATTCCACCACCCTATCCTCCCAAGTCTTCCAAATAGGAGAAGTTAGACGAGGCTAAGGAATTCATGAACATTTTTGGCAAAGTGGCAGTGAATATTCCCATGCTAGATCTAATTTATAAAGTACAATCTTATGCAAAAAAATTAAAAGAACTCTGTACTAACAAAAGAAAACTTGTAAGAATGGAGAGAGTGAATCTTACACAGAATGTTTCCTCAGTACTTCAGAGAAAACTCCCGGAGAAATGTGGAGATCAAGGAACCTTCACCATCCCTTGTAAGATTGGGAACGAAACGGTGGAAAAGGCTCTTTGTGACTCAGGGGCTGGAATCAACGTGATGTCCTTGAAAGAATACGAGACATTGCAAATGGGACCAATGAAAGAGACGCAAGTGGTGACTCAATTGGCTGACCGAACCGTAATTCATCCTAAGGGAGTAGTAGAGGACGTTCTCGTCCAAGTCAATAAATTTATATACCTTGTGGATTTTTTTATTGTGGAGATGGATTCTGACTTACCTTCTTGTACAATAGATGTGCTCTTAGGGAGACCTTTCCTTAGGTCAGCTAGAGCAAAAATAGATGTTTATGAAGGTAGTATCATTTTGGAATTTTTTGGGAGCACGATTAAGTTCTATATGAAAGAGGGATTAAAATATCAAAATGAGATGCACAGTGTTAATTTTATTGATATTTTATACCCTACGAAGAAGAAACTGCAGATTTGTGTGCTACTGACCCACTTGATTTTGTCTTAAGCAAAAGTATCTCAGCTAAGACACTGGCAGAATTGGAAGACCAAGTGGGAAACCAAGAAGATCTAAGGGAGATCTTAACAGATCTTCACGAGACTGAACCATTGAAAGAAGCATTGAATTGGCCATTGTTGAGCGTGTCTGATTCTAAAGTTTTACCATCTATTGTGTAGGCACCCAAGCTGGATCTTAAGGAGTTGCCAGAACACCTTAAGCATGCCTATCTAGGCCAAGAAAAAACTCTACCAGTAATAATCTCAGCTAAGCTTTCCAGCGAGGAAGAAACCAGATTGACAGACGTGTTGAAGGAACACAAAAAGGCTATTGGGTGGACCTTGGCAGACATCAAGGGCATATCCTCAAGCATTTGTACCCAAAATATTCATATGGAAGAGGATAAAAAAACAGTCCGATAACCCCAAAGGAGGCTAAACCATCCGATGATGGAAGTTGTCAAGAAAGAAATTATTAAGTTGCTAGATGCTGGAATTATTTACCCTATCTCTAATAGTTCATGGGTCTCACCTGTGCAGGTTGTACCTAAGAAGACAGGGATTACCATGACTGAAGGGGAAGATGGAGTCAAAAGGACCACAAGAATTTAGAATGGGTGGAGGGTCTGCATAGACTATCGCAGACTTAACCAAGTCACAAGGAAATACCACTTTCTGTTACCATTCATTGACCAAATGGTGGAACGACTAATTGGGAAATCCCACTGCTATTTCTTGGACGGTTATTCAGGATTTCTCAAATCCCAGTGGCGTTAGAAGACCAAGAGAAGACGACATTCACATGTCCCTTCGGAACCTTTGCGTATAGGAGGATGCCGTTTGGATTGTGCAACGCACCCGCCACCTTTCAAAGGTGTATGGTTAGTATCTTTTCAGACTATGTGGAAAAAGGTATTGAAGTGTTCATGAATGACTCCACCGTCTGTGGTGATGACTTTGATCAATGCTTATCTAATCTGAAAAACATTTTGAAAAGATGTGTGACCACTAATCTTGTGTTAAACTTTGAAAAATGCCACTTTATGGTAGAACAAGGTATTGTCTTAGGCCATGTAGTTTCCAAGAAAGGCATAAAAGTCGACCAGGCTAAGATTGATGTTATTAAAAGCTTACCTTACCCCTCATGCGTGCGTGAGGTTAGAAGTTTTCTTGGCCACGCAGGATTTTATCGCAGGTTTAACAAAGACTTCTCAAAGATAGTGGAGCCAATGTGCAAGCTGTTACAAAAAGAAGTGGACTTCAATTTTGACAAAGCTTGCCAAGTGGCATTTGACAAGATCAAGGAGAAACTCACTACAACTCCAATCATACAAGCACCAGATTGGAGTCTCCTATTCAAGTTGATGTGTGACGCTAGCAACTCAGCTGTTGGTGTGGTTCTAGGGCAGAAGAATGGTAGAGATCCACACGTGATCTACTACGCCTCTAAGATGCTTGACGAGGCACAAAAGAGCTATACCACAACGGAAAAGGAGTTGTTTGCAATAATCTTTGCATTGGATAAATTCATATCGTATTTATTGGGAACACAAATCATAGTCTTTTCTGACCATACGGCCTTGAGGTATCTCCTGACCAAATCAGAATCTAAGCCAGGACTGATCCGCTGGATTTTACTTTTGCAGGAATATAATCTGGAGATTAAGGACAAAGCAGGAAAGGAAAACTTAGTCGCGGGCCACATAAGTAGATGCCTTGTAAAAGGCAATTCGGAACCAATCAGAGATGATTTCCCAGACGAACACCTATATGTTGTCCAGGTGATTAGACCATGGTTTGCTGATCTCGTCAATTTCTTAGCCACGGGTAAGCATCATGGAGACTTAACGGCTCAAGAAAAGGTAAAGATTAAGCATGACAGCTGGTATTTCATCTGGGATGACCCATATCTTTGGAAAATTGGATCTGATCAATTGATTAGGAGATGTATTCCTGAAAGTGAGATCCCATCTGTCTTAAGATTTTGTCATTCTTATGCATGTGGTGGACATTTTGGAGCTAAGAGGACGACCTTAAAGGTCCTTGAGTCGGGATTTTATTGGCCTACTCTATTTCATGATAGTTATAGATTCTGTAAGACATGCCCTAAATGCCAAAAAATAGGGAACATAAGCGCTAAAAATCAAATGCCCATGAATGTTATATTAAATTGTGAGATTTTTGATTTATGGGGTATTGATTTTATGGGGCCTTTTCCTATGTGAAATGGAAAACAATATATATTGCTTGCTGTGGATTATGTGTCTAAATGGATAGAAACGAAAGCGACTAGGACCAATGATGCTAAAACTGTTGTTTCATTTTTGAAAACTAACATTTTGAACAGATTTGGTGTGCCTAGGGGGATCATTAGCGACCATGGAACACATTTTTGCAATAGGATTATTGTTTCACTTTTTAGGAAGTATGGTGTAATGCACAGGGTTTCCACTGCCTATCACCCTCAATAAAATGGCCAAGCGGAGGTATCAAATAGGGAGGTCAAGTCAATCTTAGCTAAGACTGTTGGCCTAGAATGGCGAGATTGGAGCCGAAGGTTGGATGATGCGTTGTGGGCGTATAGGACCACCTACAAAACTCCCATAGGAATGACTTCATACAAATTAGTGTACGAGAAAGCGTGCCACCTGCCAGTAGGTATGCAACATAGAGCTTACTGGGCAATTCGAAAATGCAATCTAAGGTACGACCAGACAGGTGAGGAAAGGAAGCTTCAAATCCACGAGATGGAGGAACTGAGGAACCAAACATATGATAACCAGTTCTTAGCTAAGATCAGGATGAACGCATACCATGATAAAAAGATAATCGAGAAAAACCTCCAGCTAGGGGGGAAGGTTCTACTGTACAATTCTCGATTTAAGCTCTTTCCTGGTAAGCTTAAGACTAAATGGGAAGGCCATATGTTATCACTAACATCTACCCTCATGGTGCAGTGGATATTAAGAATGAAAGAACAAGTATTGAGTTCAAAGTCAATGGACAGAGACTCAAACCATTCTTGGAAGGGTTTCCAACATACAAAGAAAGCCAGGTGGTTGAAGACCCACTTGAGATTCAATGAAAAGAAAAGCAGAGTCATGCCTAGGACTATAACTAAAGCACTACATGGGAGGCAACCCATGCTTTTTAATTCATCTCCTCTTCTCTTTTATTTTCTTTTTGTTTTTATTTTCAATTTTTGTGAATAAATTGTTTGTTCAAAAAAATTTCCAGAGTAACCTACTGATCTTCTTTCAGGAATTTTTCTTAGAGTTTTCGAGGATTAAGTGTGGTTAGGGAACTTGGCTAAGTCTTTTTGATCTAGGCAACACTTTATTCTGCCAAGAATTGAAGGACACGCGGAGAAAAAGGAAAAAAATGAGCAGATAACGTGTAAAGAGGAGGAGAAAAAGTAGGAGTAACGGTTATAATTTGAAAATTAATTTCGATTTGGAAATTAATTTTTCAAATTTTAATTAATAGAGGATTATGATGAGTTAGACTCCTTATCTCCCACTAAACCCTTAAATCCCTTATTTTTCTCTCTCACCGAAAATCTCTCAAAGTCCTCCTCAGCTAAAACTCCTCCACCTTTCGAGTTTCACTCCACGATCTATTCCTCTTAAATCATGGTGAAATCAAAAAAATCTTCGCCGTACCAAAATCCCCTCCGAAAAAGCAAGAATCCCCTACCTCTTCGCAATCTCCTTCTCTCTCAAATCCAGAAAAAAAGATCTACCATAGAATCTAGACGAAGTGCTTAAGATAGCAAGAACCATCATGTCGATGGAAAAAGACACGTCTGGTTCTTCGAGTCAGCATGCAAAGTAAGTTTTATTCACTCCTCCTCCAGTACAGACCTCTAGGTCTCCTTAGGGCACTCTCCCGACCAAGAGGAAGATTCTCCTCACTGAAGAGCCAAAAACCCAATCTAGGGTTAGCAAAAAGCGTAGCCTGGAAGTGGAAGAGATATCGGATACTGATTCCAATGAGAAAGTGCAGCCTACTACTAGAGCCAAGTAGGTGGCTTGCAAAAAGGCTGGGAAGAAGGGCGCTGACTCTGAACCTTTGTGCAAAAAAGGTTCAACAAAAGAGAAGAAAATAGGGAAGAGAAAAATAGAGGTTGATAATGAAGAAGCGGTGCCAGCCAAGAGGACACGTTCTGCGGCTGCGAAGGGAAAGAAAAAGATTAAGGAAGCTGAGCCTGAAGAAGACTCTGACGCTGAAGCGGCTGCAGTCTTGGCCAAGCCTGCGGCCAAGACTGCCAAGGTATTCCTACCCCCCTTAAGCTCCTTAAATGGTTATTTGAGGCCTGATACCCCTGATCTTAGGGCTAGATTAAATGAAATGCATGCTTGTGAGATAACCCAGTTTGCTATTCTTGACTTTTCATTTTTGGATGCCTTGGGTGTGGGTAACAGGATTAGGCAGTACATTATTAATCTTGGGTGGGAATGTTTTTTATACATTGATATGCCTGTGTATGATGAGTTGTGCCTGGAATTCCATGCCTTTTTCTGGCTTGATCAAGATAGGATGTATGCAAATGGTAGAGCCAATCCTGATCTTGGCGCGTCTGATGTGGTAAATTTCAGATTGCTTGATATTTGGTCTCATATGTCTGTAAATGAGTTGAATATTTTGCTTGGATTTGTTAGAGAAGATGAGCTTAACTCTGATTAATATAGGAATACTTTGACTGATTATCCCCCTGATTGGGATAAGACAGTGGCTTTCAGGGAATTAATTGGTGACCCTAAGGGGAATTTTGACAAAAATGCTAAAGCCCACCAGATCCGAGATCCTACTTTGAGGATCCTCCGAAGGATATTGTCCATTAACCTTTCTGGAAAAACAACTATTTCAGGCAACATTTATAAGTTAGAAGTCTTTCTACTTTGGTGTATGATGCATAAAAAGAGGGTTAATTTGGGCTATTAGATAGTTAGGCAGATTAAAGCATGTGATAGCATCCCTAAACTGATCTTAGGCACTCTTATTTCTCATATCACTGCAACTGCTAGAGGTGTTGATCTGACTTCCTTAAACATGCATAAATCTTGTACTGTTAAGATCATGGATCTTAGAGCTTTTGACTAGAAAAAAGGCTTTCTATGAGGAAAAAGCCTTTCTCCTCGTTTCTATGAGGAAAAAGGCTTTCTTTGTTTTAATACAGGATTCACACAAGTAGCAGATCACCTCTACGGTAAGAGGATCAATGCCAATTTCAAGTTGCGGCCAATCCAGCTTGATGAAGCAGTCCCCAATTCCAACAGTGCAGACAAAGAGCCCAATCTTGGGAAAGATGCCAAGACTCCCGATCCTTTACTCCCAGAGTAGGTTGATAGACTCCTGCGCCTGCAAGCTGAACAACTCATGATTTTCACAGATAACCAACATCTGTTCCATGATTATCAGATGGATGCTAAGGAGCAATTAAAGCATGTGGTTAATCAACAGCAAGCCCTATTTATGCATGTCGAGAAAACCCAGCAGGAACAACTCGATAAATTTCTGGTACAACAAGAGAACAGATTCCAGCGCATCCAGAATCTCCTTAAGCTCTCCTTCAAATTTATCCAAGCCATGGATAAAGCTGTTGCCAACATACGCAACAAGGTCAACTCTCATTTTAGTAGCAGTAGCAGCAACAGTGATTCCAGTGGCTCTTTAGAGTAAGGAGATGGTTCTGTACCATCAGAGCCCAATCCAAATCCACCACCTCCACCTCCAGCAACTCAGTAAAGCCCCCAGGTCATGTCTTGTCCTTTCTTTTCTTTTCCTTTTATTGTGTCATTTTTATTTTTATTTTTACTCTCATTTACACATTGAGGACAATGTGTCTTCTAAGTGTGGTGAGGGTGTTTCTAGGTAATTTTTCTTTTTTCTTTTATTGTGTCATTTTTATTTTTATTTTGTGTTTTCTGTGTGCTTTTCCTTTGTGCATGAATTTTTTTATAATCTAGGCTAAGATAGGTGTCTAGTTAGAGTCTGATGCATAATTTTTACTATTTTTATGTCTGTTTTTAGGCATGTGTGTTTTCTATTTTGATTGAGTGTCGGCAAAAGTCTGGACTATGCATGAGGCCTTTCTCTTAATGTCTTAACCTTGACCTTTAGCATCCTTCTCCGTGTGACCCCGTAACTTTTGAACAAGGCATTTGAATGGGTTAACATATTCAACACCAGTAAGGGTACGGGTCCTGGTACCCATTAAGCATCCATCTTGCACATGATCATGAGGTCTAGCATTGTGTAATAGAGTTGACAAATAGACAAGCTTCTACCAAAAATATTTAATATCCCCTTAAGGAAAACTGCAAAGTGGTAAATGGAGTTTGTTGCCTTATGTTGTGCTGAATTTTCTCTAATGTAGAGAACTACTTTTATGCCCAGTAATTGCATGCTCTAAAAAAAATATTTAATATTATGAAATAAAATGTCTTGATATTTCTGCCTCACCAAGTGGAAATATTCAAGAAACTTTCGAGAGCAAAGAAAAAGAAAAAAATGTATTTGTCTTGATATTTCTGCCTCACTAAGCATTAATATTCAAGAAACTTGTAGCAATACTGGCATAGAAAATTTTCAGAACAGGGCAATTAAATGATGATGTTGAGCAGTTGAATTAAGGAGAGAATACCTAAGTCGGTGGTTGTCTTGTCTTGTTGAGTCTGTTGTGGAATGCAAAGATGTTATGGTCATGTGGAATTCGGATGCTTGGGGTGTTGAATAGGCCATGTTCATAAGGGTTGGGATCCATTGAGAAGTATGCCGACTGTCATAGGTATGAAGGTGTAAAGGGATTGGCTAAGGGTATTCTGTCCAGGAAATTTGCCATTGTGTATTTCTTTTTATTTTACCAGTTTTGAGTCTTTCTTTTATTTTCTTAGTTAAGAGTCCAGTATGCTTGGGGGCAAGCATTGCTTAAGTGTGGTGAGGTTTGATTGACGTTTATTTCCATGTATTTTTACTATCTTAAACTACCTTGTTTATGGTAAAAACAATCTCTTTCACGTCAATTTGCTATCTTTCGAAGGAAGTCTTGGGCAAGGGAAGAAATGAAGGGAACGTATGCCTTGAGCGACAAAGTGGCAATCTTGGCCGCAGGCTTGGCCAAGATTGCAGAGATAGAGGCGTGATGATCAATGACTCAAGGAAGACGCATTTTGATTGAGAAACCAGCTGGCTGTTGCGTCCACTGGAATGACTCTTAGTTGTAATCCGATTTGAACAAAAATAATATATTTAGTATTTATTATTTTATCTTATTTTTGAATTTGAACATATGGAAATTTAGTGTTATCTCCTATATTTTTGGAGTTTGGAATTTGAAAAAGAACGTGATTGATGGGGACTCTAACCTTGTTAAAGGTTAGGGAAGGTTGTCAATTACGGGATCTTCCTCCGTCCAACTTCTGGTTCTTGTAAACACTTTGCTCTGTGATAATTTAGTTTTGAATATCACAGATTTTATTTTAATTCATGTTCTTCAATTATTCTCATGTCTTCTTAATTATTATGTCTAGCAGCTAAACACCTAATTCTTGGTAAGGGTTGAGTGAGTGCACTTATGAATCGTGAGACCGATATGTTCCTAATATCCTATCGATCGTAATTGATTCAAGTTCTGTTTTAACAAACCGGTTCCCGTCTAGGCTAAGACTTGATCAATCTTAGGCAGGATGACGAATTTGTAGCCAGTCACGAAGGGGACGAGTGAAACCGGAGTGACGTAATTAGGCAGCTAGCCTCGCGGAGGTTAGTGGACTTGGAATGATATAGGCCTAACCAGACTAACAATCTAGGGCTCCGAGTTGAGAGTAGCTTGGCCTAAAATCTGTCTTTCCCTACACTATTGAGAAAATGCATGTACCTCAAGCCAGCAGCCAATTGGATAAACCCTTTAACCAGCAAGGTGTCCATTGGCCAGGATCACTAGGAAAGAGAGTTCCCGCCAAGTGGTTTCAAGAGGAGGAAAGTAGGATTGGAAAGGAGTTCCTCCCAATCTATAGTAGAGTTATGAGAGAGAAGGAGAAAATCTAAAGGTCGATGATCGATTAAACAAGGATTGCGCTCACGAATTCTCCCTTACCAGGAGTTTACCTCACATCAGTTCACAACCAATCTCAATCAACAATCTTAGCTAAGATTCACTTCTGCCTAAGATTGTTTCTTTATTTAATTTTTACCTTGTTTCTTTTTATTGCTTTGTTTATCTTAATTGCAGAAACAAAACCCCTCAACTCCAGTGACGAGGATGTCGAGTCGAAACTACAATTTCCCGAAAGATCTCTGTGGACGATCCTCTTACCACGATCTACAAGTTCCTTGTGGATGAGTGATAAGTTGTATTCCTACCCCTAAATTCGTATATTTTATATAACTAAATTTGATGCCCTCGACACGCAATCAACACACAACTCTCCTTTTTCAAAAATGTCACTCTCTGTATGCTCTTTATTTTCATGCAAGTGTTTTAAACTCTCATCTCTTTTCCTATGCTCGCTATTTTCATAGGCGCTATTTTTTATTTCATCTCTTTTCCCATGCTCACTCTTTTCATGGGGGCTGTTTTTCTCACTCTCTTTATTTTCACTCAACTCTCCTCTTTTGCTCTCAATATTTTTAGTACTCTCAAATTCGACAAAAGCTTTTTCTTGTACATTCACATTGTGCTCAACTAGTGCCTTAACATTCTCGGATAACACTGTCACATGTGCATCATCAATTGCTACCACCTCACCATGCGCACTCACAACACTACTACTAGGGGAAGCCAACTGAATCCCCTTAGTCTCATCATTATTGCTAAGAACATGTTGTGCATGATTAGTTTTGGCATCTTCAACTTGAATACACTTCTTCGTCCCATGGCCTATCTTATGTTTGAGCTTCTTTGATAGAATAGATGTATGCTCGGAATCAGTCTTATTGTTGGGACATTGAATGAAAGTGTGTCCTCGACCTGTGCATGTATGGCAATATATATCTAGCGTTCGCATACGAGTTGAAGAAGAAACATCTCTTGCCAAACATGTGTTGAGGTCGTCCTTGGCGCGCATTAGGATCTCGCGTTGTTGAGCGCGCCTAGGGTTCACCTTGGCAACCCTTGGATCACATGTACGCCATGGTACTACCTCTTCTCTGCCTTTATCTCTCTCGACTAGATCATCACGTGAACTATTATTTTTATTATCTAGTCATGGTATACCAAATGCGGGAGAATGTGAGGTACCTCTAATGTTAGCGTTTTGGAACAAACGCTCACTCGGCATATCGACCTTGACCGGGCTAGCTCTCCTCCATTCACCCAGTCTTTCAAGTCGAGCACTCATCTTCTTGAGAATTTTCATCACTTCTTTCTCCTCTTTTCTTAAAACTTGGTTCGTCATACCTACTTTCTTGAAATCTCACAACACTATAGAAAACAAGCGTAAAATTGTCCGAAAAACTAGCACTCCCTCACATGTTTACTCTCGTGTTTAATCTCTCTATTATGCTCACCAAAAATCAATAAAAAATGATTAGTGACTCAAGAGTTCAAAAGAAAGCTTCCAATAAGACAGGCAAAGACAACTAGCTTCGAAAGAAATTTTTTTAATGCTCAACAAACGATTTAATTGCATTGAATAATAAATCAAATAGTTGTTGGGCTGGAGTAGAAGAGATTATATAGGCATAATTCAAAGAAAAGCTCAAATTGACTCGAATTACTCAAAACAATTCACAAAACCGTGAATGATGTGTATGTGTGCAATCTAGGGTTTGCGATTTAGTACCTTTCATATCTTTTGAATCCGACCACCAAATCTAATGATTATTTTTGCAATCTGTCCCAAAATACCTTCTAGTATTTTTTATTTTGTTTCTTTTCTGTTCTCGATTTTTTTGACTCTTTGAACGAAACTAAACAACAATTAAAAGAAAGACACTTTGAATTTTTGTGACTCTTTTTCTTGAAACTTTGGGGACAGTTTTATTTTTTTTTTGTATTTAAAGGACACTATAAATCGCACAACGATTTGCACACACACAAGGACATAAACAAGATCTAGAAATCCTAGATCGACTCGACACATAATTAACTAACACACGGGACGTAAGGAGATTGATTTTAGATTGGGAAGAAGAAGAATCAATCTCAACAATTAAAAACAAATAAAAATAGTAAACGATAGATGGATAGATACCAAACCGTAGAACACCTTTGCTCCGCTACCAACTGATACGATCCTTGGTCACCCGAGGCTCGTAGCACGTACTTTGATCTAGTTTTAGGCATGGATTTCGATGCGAAAGTAGACAAGCTCAACAAGACCGTTTAACCCTACTAATATCCTATATTAGCCAAACTTTGATCTAGTTCTAGCCTTGGATTTTGATGCGGATCTGAGGGTAGGACCTACATGAGAGCCGCACCACCGGGCCATGGGCCGCGCCAGAATGAAGACCCCATACTAGTTGTATGTCGTTAGTTCCCAATGGTGTGCAGTTAGCCATTGGCAGTGACATGCGGCGCAACTAAGAGGACCTTCCTACGTCTAGCTACCGATCCATAATTCCTCATTACCATGCAAGCACCACACCCTACCAATTATGTGAGTTCTATGAGGATTTCTATGAGGCAACTAATGATGACTTTGATGAACTTGCGAGATAAAATAAGGGAAGGTGGCAACGAGGCTAAGAGCCACGATTTGGTGAGCACTTTTAGAGGCCGCAAGAGCCTAGGATTGACGACAAGTTAAGTAGTATAAAGTTCCAAATTCCTACCTTTGAGGGCATTACCGATCCTTCGGAGTACCTTAAAGTCATCAATATTCAATTGTCATCAATATTCCGAGGGTAGGAAGATCAAACTAGCGACCATGGAGTTTAAGGGCTATGTCATTAGTTGGTGGGAGAAAGAGGAGTGGTACATGCCATTCATACATGGGAAGAATTGAAGCAGGTTATGAGAGCAAGGTTTGTGCCCGCACACTACAAACAGGACTTGCAAAACAAGTTGCAAGGCTTCAATCAATGCACCAAGTCCGTGGATGAGTACTTCAACGACCTAGAGGAACATCTTACTAACATCGAGACCGATAAGGGCGAAGATATCACAATGGCACAGTTCCTTAATGGTGTCAATGAAAATATTAGGTACAAACTTGAGCTAAAGGATTTTGATCATTTACAACCTATGCTTCACTATGCCCTACAGGTAGAAGTGCACGAGGCCACAAAGAAGAAGACCTACCTAAACCAAACTACATCACAACCCTATTCTTCATCCACTAAGACACCATGGAAGCCTTACTCAAAAGACCAACCTTCCCCAAAGAACCCTAAACACTTTCCACCCTCCAAAGCCGTGACATCCAACCTAAAGCCATACATGTTATGATCTTATTAGCCAAAGATGCGTATGTCAATATTTTGGACCTAGTTCAATAGGTTTTTGCTTGACGCAGAAGATAGGACTCACTAGGGGTGAGCTTAGGCAGAGCTTAGTAGTTGGCCAGCCGATGTCTAGTGAGGTTCTTGTTGGAATTTCCTATACGTGAACTCATACAGGGGAGAACCGACCTAAGGAGACAAGTAAGAGGGCGTAATTTTGGGTTTTACTTGCTAACGATCTGAGCTTGCAGACTCGAGGAAGAAACCAGACATGAAGGAATCCACCTTCAACAGAAGAGAGTCCACTCTTGAACAAGACAAAGTCTGAATTTTATTAATATCAAAGTTTTCGTTACAACAGAGTCGGACGACTCTATAAATAACTAAAACTCTACACACATACATTGTAGGGTTTGGAGTCTTGAACAAGTAACTACCTTTTTTGACAAAAGGAAAGTAAATAAAATAATAAAAATAGTATCTTAAATAATAAACAAGATATTATCTCAAATAGTATCTGCAAGTTGGGCCGACTCCCTTGAATCGCATGGTGCCTGGTGCGTGACAATGTCATCTTGGGCTTCTTTGAGTTTAGCTTGTGCCTTCTGGTCCAATCTTGGTCTCTATATCGCTGTCATAAGGTAGTTTAGGAATCCAATTCAAACGCCATCATTTGGCCTTTGCAAATCGGAAGTGACGCGGACTCTATCGCATAGCATGTCAGCGAATCCTTGGTGGGGTAGGATTCTAGTCAGCAAAAATGTCCAATAGGGCCTTCTATCGTTTGGCTCGTTCAAACGTCCTCAAAATTGGACTTGGTCTAGATAACACATCGAATAGGCCTGTAATGTTGTTAGCCCTGTATTGTAAACCTCCATGTGCCGAATGGGCTCGAGCACAATCTCCTTGTGCGGCTCACGGGCCTATGGTGCAAGTCTTGGGTCGGAACTTGGTTTGGGCTACTTGGCTCTAGAAAGTAGCCTCTTTAGGTCGGGCTCTATGCGCCAAAGTTATGGTATCCTCTCTTGGTGCTCTATCTCCTCGGCTCAGTGTCGTGGCTCGACGGGCCCTTATGGTTGGCCGTTGCGTGTGCGCAATGGGTCTGGGCTCCGTAAGCGTTGTGTGGCTGTCTCAAGTAGTGCCTTCAGCTCCAGCACCTCTTTGTACAAGAGTTTCCCTGGGGACAACCTCACTTAGTCATCCTTGGTGTGATCCTGGTCCTTGTCTTGGTGTCTTGGCCCGATTGGGACCATTTGTGTATTAGGCATGTACAATGGGCACAAGATCGCATCAATACACACCTTACACTAGGACCAACCCCTCTAACCCTCCACGAAAACAAGCACATAACCGTACTGCCAACCGGACCAACCAAGGAGATTATCATCTAATATTGAGTGTTTTAAATGCCACGGAAGAGGTCATATATCTTCCGAATGTCCCAACCGGCAAGTAATTATCATCCGAGATGGCAACTATAAAGCTGGGAGTGAATATGAGATGAATAATGATGAGGATATAGAGGAGGAGGAAGGAGCCGAGAGTAGTGAGGAAGAAGTAGTTCCAGCCGCTGCCATGATACTAGGTGTAAGGCGGAGCATGAGTGCTCAAGCCAAAGATGAGGCCGCATGTGAAGAGTAAAGAGAAAATCTCTTCCACTCTCGGTGTGAGATCAAAGGTGAGGTGGCTTCACTTATTGTAGATAACGGAAGTATGGTAGATGTGGCGAGCCAGCTCTTAGTGCACAAACTTGGTTTGCCTACATCATCGTACCCCAAGCCTTATTCCTTGCATTTGGTTTAATGACAATGGTGAAGTGAAGGTGAAAGAGCAAGTTCTTGTTGCTTTCAAGTTAGATGGCTATAGAGATGAGAGATTGTGTGATGTGGTTCCCATGGATGCAAGTCACCTTATTCTCGGCCGCTCATGGCAATTTGATAGGTGGGCGATACATGATGGCCAAACCAACAAACGTAACCTTACTCACCTTGGGAAGAAATTCAACATTCTTCCACTCTCGCCCGTGCAAGTCCGTGAGGACCAATTACGCATGGAAAAGGCAAGTGTCGAGTTTCAATTGATGAGAAAAATAAGGGAAAAGAGTGGAGTGAAAAATGTGAGTCATGAGTTGAAAACACACCATGGAAAAAATGAGCATGTACATTGAGGAAGTGTGAGCGTAGCACATGAGAAAAAAAAGAAGAGAAGAAATAAATAGGAGAGTTGAATACATGCCATGATAAAAGCAAGCACGGTAGAGATTATAAGCCTAAACACTTGAGTGTATTAGCGAAAGGAAGAGATGTGAGACGTACGCTCTTGACTAACAAGGTGTGTCTTATACTTCGGTACAAGGCGCATTGCTTGAATGTTTCCACTAACCTCCCTTCTACTCTACCAAGTCAAATTGTCTCACTCTTGCAAGAATATGAAGACGTATTTCTATCAGAGATGCCTAGCAGCCTTCCTCCCATCCGCGAGATAGAGCACAAGATAGACTTAGTGCCCGACGCGACCTTACCCAATAGGCCAACCTACCGATGCAATCCCAAGGAGATGAAAGAGCTTCAAAGGTAAGTTTATGAGTTATTGAGCAAGGGTTTCATTATAGAGAGTATGTCCCCTTGTGCGGTGCTTGTGCTGCTAGTACCGAAGAAAGATGGGTCATGGAGGATGTGTGTTGATTACCGAGCTATCAACAAGATTACCGTGAGATATAAGCACCCCATACCACGCCTTGACGATATACTTCATGCGATAAGCGAAAGTAAGGTGTACTCCAAAATTGATCTCATGAGTGGCTATTACCAAATACGAATACACGAAAGCGATGAGTGGAAGATTGTCTTCAAGACTAAGCACGGTTTTTATGAGTGGATGGTAATGCCATTCGGTCTATCCAGTGCCCCTAGTACTTTCATGAGGTTAATGAAATATGTCTTGCGTGACTTCATTGGTTAATACCTTGTTGTGTATTCTGATGACGTTCTTGTGTATAGTCCTTCTCTTGATAAGCATGTGTTTCACTTGCGTACGGTACTGACACCTTGCGCAGACACCAATTATATGCTAAGCTTGTTAAGTGTGAATTTTGTTTGGACTTAGTGCACTTTCTTAGCTTTGTTGTAAGTGTAGGTGGTGTGCAAGTTGATGAGGACAAAGTGAAAGCCATCCGAGAGTGGCCAAGCCCCAAGAATGCTAGTGAAGTGAGATCTTTCCATGGCCTAGGAAATTTTTACCACCATTTTGTTCCTAACATTTTAACAATAGCCGCGCTACTCAATGAACTTACCAAGAAAAATGTGGCCTTTGAGTGGGGAAATAGGCAAGTCGCGGCCTTCAAGGAGCTTAAGGAGAGACTCATGCGATCACCCGTTCTAGCCCTACCGGACTTCACCAAGGAATTTCAACTAGAGTGTGATGCAAGCGGTATTAGCATAGGGGTTGTACTAACCCAAGAAGGCCAACCCATTGCATACTTTAGTGAGAAGCTAAGCGGTACACAACTCAACTACTCAACGTATGACCGAGAGCTCTATGCTTTGGTGAGGACGCTTATGGTGTGGAAGCATTACTTGTTACCAAATCAGTTTGTCATCTACACGAACCACTTGATCTTGAAGTTCCTACAAGGCCAAGCAAAGCTAAAAAAAGACATGTGAAATGGATGGAATTCATCGAGGTGTTTCCATACACCATCAAGTACAAGCAAGGCAAGGAGAATGTGGTGGTTGATTCCCTCTCAAGAAGGTACACTCTCTTGAACTCCCTCGATGCACAAATATTTAGTTTATCAACTTGATTGAGTTGTATAAGAATGATGAGGATTTCCGAGACATATGCGGCATATGCACATGGACTACACTTGTATTTCTTTAAGTGTGATAACTTTTGATTCAAGCATGATAGACTATGCATGCCCGCTCTAGCATTAGAGAGTTACTTATTTTAGAAGCTCATTGTGGAGTTTTGAATGGACATTTTGGTATGGTCAAAACCTTGCATGCTTTAAAATCACACTTCTTTTAGCCACATATGAAGGTAGATGTAAATAAAATTGTGAACCGATGCATTGTTTGTAAGAAAGCTAAATCCACATCCAAGCATCATGCGGTTTACATGGCCCTTCCCGTTGGTCAACATCCGTGGATAGACCTATCTATGGATTTTGTATTAGGCTTACCTAGACATGGCAATGACTCTATCTTTGTTGTGGTTGATCGCTTCTAAAAAATGTCACACTTCATACCATGCGCAAAGACACATGACGCCACACACATTGCACATTTATTTTTTTCAACATATTGTGCGCATCCATGGCATGCCTAAAAGCATTATGAGTGATGGGACATTAAGTTTTTAAGTCACTTTTGGCAGACTCTATAGGCTAAGTTAGGTACTAAACTCCTCTTCTCTACCACATGTCATCCACAAACGGATGGGAAAATGGAGGTGGTGAATAGGACTTTAGGATCACTAATTCGAGTAATGGTTACTAAGCATGAAATGAAATGGGAAGGTTGTCTTGCATTTGTTGAATTTGCCTATAATCATACATACCATTCTTCCATTGGATTTTTCCCTTTTGAGGTGGTTTGCAGGTTCAAACCCTTAACCCCTCTCAATCTCTTACCCTTGCCCGTAAGTTCTCTTAAGTGTGTAGATGAGAATGCCAAGGCCACGGAAGTCAAGAAGCTCCATGAGCAAATCCGCAAGAATATCAAAAGCATGAATGAGCGTGAGGCAGCCAAGCATAACAAGGGCAAGACGGCTACCTCCTTTGAGCCCGGCCAATGGGTTTGGCTTCATTTACGCAAGGATTGATTTCCTAACCAAAGGTGAGACAAACTATGTCCCTGAGGCGATGGTCCTTTCCAAATCCTCCACCGCGTCAATGCCAATGCTTATGTCCTAGACCTCCCACGTGAGTATGGGTCAATAAGCAATACATTTAATGTTAATGACTTATCTCTTTGCATGAAGGTACCGTGGATGCTCAAGAAATGGATCCTAGGGAGATTCCTTTCAAAGAAGGAGGAGATGATGTGTTCATGACCACGCCTAATATAAAAGCCGAAGACATCATGCCCCAAGGGCCAATCACTCGTAGCATGGCTATGAAGCTAACACTTTGGATTGAGGCTACAACGACCCAAGAATCCCTTCAAGTTAAAAACTAGACCTTGACACTTATCGCATACCATACCGGGATCGACAAGGATACTTACCGATATCGACATCTATCGGTAACTTTTAAGGAAGTTACTAGGAGCAAGTACATTACCAGGAGAGGACATTTATCGGAAGCTCTCAAAGAACTAGGTGACAACAGGCCAACATGCACCTATCAGGAAATAACCGGGAAGCTACTGGATCCCGATAACCACCTCCACCCCTAAAGGTTTCTCGCACGCGATGTTTTGAACATTTTGGAAGCTCGAGCTAACGGCCTACCGATAAGTACCCTAATGGTACCATTAACCTCCCCAATTTTATTAAAAAGATTTCATACTTTATTTTGTAAGCCAACCATGTATAAATAGGCCACCCCTCTCATTTTATAGTTAGTTTAATTTTGTGAGTGAATTGTAGAGTGGGAATATTCCTCTCCTTCACCTCCAAAATCACCCCTTTCTTCCTTGAGAGAGATAGCTTGAGTTGAGAATACTCCTCCTTATCTCTCTTTAGGAAATCAAACCTTGTAATCGTTGATTGTTATTTTGTGCAAGAAATATATGTGCCCACTTGGTTATGCTATCATGAAGCTTAAAATAGGGTTAATTAAAGGCCTAAGTCACAGCAAACGATGTAGTAATGCATCAGCTAATCTAAGGAACAAACTGCCAGAATTTTAGGGAAGAGTAGGTAGCTAGATGCTGCTAGGTTTTTGTACTTTCGGCTAGGACTTTTGAGAGCGTAGCTTTGCTAAAAACCTAGCTGGTTATTTGTAGCTAGGAGAGGAGAGTATGTAGGTAGCTTTTTATCCTCGTTTCGCACCAACAATGCAACGATTTTTGATGTAGGAAAAGAGTAGGGTATAGTAGGTGGTAGTTGAGGGAATCCGGGAATGTGTAAGAGATGGGGAAGTGTGGAACGGCTTTTTAATCTTTGTTGACTGAAATAATACTCTGAAATGAAAGATTAAACACTAGGGAAACACATTTTAAGAGGTGGAATCCAACAAAGATCAGATCAAAAGACAAAAAGACTCAAGAACAAAGATGAACACATCTTGAAGGATACTGACTGGAAAATATAGAAAATAATGGCTAAAAATTACGAAATTTAACAGCTAAGACAATGTTCTACAACTTTCATGAAGGACATAAGAGGAAAATCCGGCTGGAACACACTGGAAATAGACCAACAACACAGGAATAATATCTCTTGTGAAATCTGCACACCTTTATGTTTTGGCCAAAATGCATGGGATTTTCGTGTAATTTCTAGGAGACTCAAGAACCAAAATTGTCACACACAAGCTTAAGTTTATGGACACAAAATTTAAAAATTTTATGGGCAGTAGAACTGACACAAACTGGACAAACACGAGATGAACACAAGAACACCAAGAACAGCAAGACTGAAATTTTCAAACATTTTGATTTGGATGACCAAAACGTGTGAAACTTTCACCAAACTTTAAGAAAACTAAATGAAAATGTTGTAAAAACTTATAATTATATTTTGGACAGAAGGTGACAGCTTTTTCTAGATACAAACAGTGATACACGAAGAACAAACTCAACAACCCAAATGCTCCGCTACCACCTGATATGATTCGGCCTCCGATGTGTTGGTTGAATGTATGATACAAAGGGAGGATCTAGATCTTGAACTTGTGACATGAAAATAGTAGGAAAACACACACAACAATAGAGGGGACGCAGCAGAAATTATAACACAAACAGATACAATGAAAGATAGAGTTTATCCGATAAGAATGTGGAGGAGACTTGAGATGACAAACATGAAACGAGTGAATGAATACTTAAGGCTCACTTGAGGTGTATCTTGAACACCACGGGCAGAATGCTCTTGAATACACAACAAACACAAATACATATCATTTATCATTCAAATGCACACAAAGTGAAGTAATAACGGATTACACAAAGATGAAAATTTATTATTTTTGATTGACTCAAGCCACGACTTTCCAAGACCAAGGCAAGCACCAATATTAAGCCCCAGATGAATAAGGAGGAGAAAACTCAACTCTAAACAATATTCATCAATCAAAAGCTAATGAAGATAAGACTAAGTCTAGCTATTTATACAAGATAGCAAAATGGCAAGTTGTGACAAAATTGCCCTTAATGAGCTTTTACTTGGATGTGTCCTCCTTGTTGGAAATATTGTGGCCTTGAGATGTGTTTTCGAGCCATTTGATATGGAGGAGATGGCTCGGGCATAGGGCAACTCAGTCGTATCGTAGGAATAGCATTCGCGGACCTCCCGTAGCTAACGGCATGCCGTTAATGGCTGAATGGCAGATCATCTACTAACGGCATATCGTTAAGCACTATCGGCATAGTTGGCTTGCGCACTCGTGCGGGGGAACTATAAAATAAAAAAATTTAAATAAATGGGAAAAAACTCCTTCACTTTGCCGACGTGCACCATTACTGTCACAACCAAGCTTGTTCAGCACTGTTACCCACTAATTAAATTTTGACAAATTTTTATGGAATTTTCATCGAAAAATAGAAAATGATTTTTTTTCTTTTTTACGAGAGAAGAATTTTAGCGACAAATATCAATATTTTGCAACGGAAAATGTTCCATCGAAATTACCCTTTTTTATGCATGAAGTGTGGCGCAAAACTTTTTTGACCAATTTTTTGGTCCCAAATAAGGGCGCCTACCAATTTCTACAGAAATTTCATCACAAAAGCTTAATTTCAACGAACAGTCCGTCAAAAGATTTTGTCATTTGCGATGGAATTCTTTTCCGTCACAAATCTTATGAGAGAAATTAATATATAAATTACTATTATGATATTTCATTCAAAATAATTAATTAATTATAGTAAGACATTATTCAATTTATATATTAACAATTTAAATTATTTAATATATAAATTAATATGTTAATATTACTTAACTAATAATATTCATAAGCCAAAAATAATTAGAATGTATGCTAGTGTAATATTTTGTTAGGTAATATGTAATCCAAATTAAGAATATTTACTAGTTTGATTTATTATACTAAAATATAATGTTAACATATTTCACTTATATTATAGTAATTTGATTACATAGTTACCCGTAATTATCATTTAATTTGAAATAAAAATATTTCGTAATATGAAATATTCATATTAAATTAACTAATTTGATGACTTGTACTAAAATGTAATATATACTAATTAAGTTAATTAACATACAAATTAATATGTTAATATTAATTAACTAATAATATTCATAAAATTTCGTCAATGATGTCAATGGTTTTCCAGCTCTACGCTGCCCCAATTTGCCGAAGGTGATTTGGCCAACTTTTGTTTGTGGTGTGTTGTTGCTATAACTTACTATCTAAGTGATGTGATCATGCCTAGCCTAGCCTCGACCCAATTCGCACATCATGGCGGAGCCTGAAGGACATGCGCAAAACCACTGCAAATCGCAACCGAGGCCCACGCGAAAGTATCATAAACCCTAGGCCGTGCTCGTAGAAATCCTAAGCCACCTGCGTGGCCTTTCTGGCATTGCATGCTGCTCTCGCACTGCACGCCACCCGCGTGGCCTTCCGCACATCGCATTCCTCTTGCGCACCGCACGCCACCCGCGTGGCCTTCCTTGCATCGCATGCCTCTCGCGCACCGCACACCACCAGCAAGGCCTTCCGCGACTCGCACGCCTTCCACACACCAAGCGACATGCGTGAAGCAATCACAACGCCTAGTCCTAGATGCACGAACCTCACGGGATGGCCGATCAAGCCATGAAGCTGAGGTGCATCTAACCCTAGAAAGTCATGAGGCCACCCGCCTAGCCCTCGCCGCATGCACATCAACCCTAGGCCGCGACCGAGACCTTACCGAAGTGTGTACGCCATTCCCCCACATCAAATGGGCTTGGAAGCCCATTACAAGGCCATGGTATTTCTAGCAAGGAGGACGCATCCAAGGAGAAACTCATTAAGGGCAATTTTGTCACAACTTCTCATTTTGCTATCTTGTATAAATATCTAGACTTAGTCTTATTTTCATTACTTTTGGATTGATGAATATTTGTTAGAGTGAGATTACTCCTCCTTTTATTCACCTAAAACTCAACCTTGTGGAATACTAAGTTGGGCTGATACTTTTTTCCTCCACAAGTAAAACGTAAATCATCCAATTTGTGTAGTTTGTTGCTACTTTCATTTTGTTAACGTTTGAGTGATAAATATTATGTATTTAAGTTTGTTGTGATATCAAGAACATTATGCCTGTGTGTTCAAGATGTTTCTCAAGGAGCTTCAAGCATTCATTCTCTCATTATTCAAGTTATCATCTCAAGTCTCATCTGCAATTCTCACAAGTATTGTATGCTTCTTTCATGTATCTTCGTTTGTTCTTCATTTTCGTTGTGTCCTCTCCATCATTTGTGTGTTTTCCTACTATTTTGTGAGTCACAAACTCATTAGTTAGATCCTCTCTTTGTGTCATACATTCAGCCAACTCAATAGGAAGTCGGATCGTATCACTAAGGTACACAACAATATAGATTATTTAGCTCCTACAAACTTAATAAATGAGGAAAATTAGAAACGGTCAATTAAATTGGACCGTGTTTACCCCGCGATTTTACCAATATTCTACTAGTTAATTTTGATGCGAGTAAGTTTTTGATAATTAATTAAAAATAGAGTTTTGTTACTTTCCAGCTCATTTTGGCACTTTGAATTGGAATTAAAAAAAAAGTAAGCCCGTTGATAACATGAAACGCAACGTTTCATTAAACTCTCGTGTTAACGACGAGCTTAACCCATCGATAACATGAAACGTGGTGTTTGATTAAACGCACGTGTTATCTACAGGTTGTCGAAGGCCCTTTTATTCTTTCTTTTCTTTCTTTTCTTTCTCTTTTTCTCTTTTCTTCTTTCCTTCTTCTCTCTTCCTTCTCTTTTGCCGCCGCCACCACCATGCCCAACCACCGTCCTCCAACCTCTGCCCTTCCACCGATCCACGTGGTCATCTCCGGTCGTCCTCTACCTATCCTCCTCTTGCTAAAAGACTTCCTTTGTATCCTAGTGCTCTTTCGCTGGATTCCCCCCTCTGCTGACCGTCCTCCTTCGCCACTCCTTGTTCTCTTTTTCGGTGAGGACTGATCTACAATAGTTTTTTAATTAACCATGTTAATTATTATTGATATTTTTTTATATTGAATAAATAGTTTTTATTAATGTTTTGCTTCTATATTTTTTTTATCTATTAGGTTATTGTATTGGTGCATAAATTGATTTACTTTAAGGGTTAAGCTTAGCGATATTTATTTAATTTAGGATTGAAAGTACTTGTGATTGATTAGCTGTTGATGATTACTTGAAATTCTTAGTTCAGAAAGTTTTTACTGCTTATTTTGGTTGAAATCAATTGTTTAGGTTTTTGAGTAGTTTGTTACTATTTTTTTCCCCAAAAAATGCTTCAATATCGACGGAAAACTCTCGTTGCAAACTAATAATAATTTTTATTGAAATGCACAAAATTAAATTTTGAGTAGGTAGTTATTAATTATTTTTCCAAAAACTGTTCTTATATTGACCAGAAATTCTCGTCGCAAACTAATAATATAATTGAGATGGAAGAAATTAAATTTTGAGTAGGTAATTATTACTTAAAAAAAATGCTTTACTACCGACGAGAAATTTTTGCCGCAAACTAATAATAAATATAATTGAGATGGAAAAAATTAAATTTTGAGTTGGTAGTTATTACTTTTTTTCTTCCAAAAAATACTTTAATACTGACGGGAAACTCTCGTAGAAAACTAATAATAAATATAATTGAGATGAACAAAATTGAATTTTGAGTAGGTAATTATTCCTTTTTTCCCAAAATATTCTTTAATACCGATGGGAAATTATCTTTCATCATAGTACAATGGCATCAAATTAAAGAATTTATGTATATATGGCGTTGGAGCAGCAATCGTTGAAGCATTGATTTTAAAAACCATGTCCTGCGAGAAAGAGAGGAATCCTGTATGAATGGTGTAAGCACTTTTTTCATGCATTCCTCGTGATCTGGTGCTTTTTCAACATTCCTTAACTTATTTGGCTCATGAAACTTTTGCCATTCTTATTTAGGGACGACTTCTTTCTAGGCTTGAAGACTATAGCAACGTGAGGCAAGAGAAGGAGCAAGAAAAACAAAGGCTAAGAGTATGAGCCATGTCTCAGTTAGTAGTAATTAGCGGCCGGATCCAATTTGAATCGGGTCTAGTCCAGGACCAGACTAAACTTGACGGGTTGAGACTAGACCCGACTCGATCGGGGTCGGGACCAAAGGTTATGAGTCCGAGTCCTGACCCATGGATCCGATTTGTCACCCCTAGTAATGGCAGGTACATATAAAGTTTTTTAATAAATTTAAAGTTTTATTATTTAAAATTTATTTTTATCTTTTAATAAATGTTTAATATGAAATATGTAGCTTTGTTATTCAAGGTAAGGAATCCTTCAAGTCTATGACTATAGTGATCCAGTCATTAGGGGTGAGCACGGATCGGAGGATCCGACCGATCCGATCCGAACTAACACATCCGATCCGAACTATGGACGGAACTTCGGATAGAGGGTAGAGGATCCTATAAATTTTGAAATCCGATCCGATATTATTCGAAAATCCAAAATATCCGAAATATCTGAATAAGTTCATAATTGAAGTTTTTATTTCTTAGTTTTACTTCCTTTTTTTTTTCTTGCTATTTACTCCATTTGTTAGGTTGTAATACTGTTTGAATGACTTGTTAGGTTGTACAAGGGAGAGAAAACTAAAGATTAAAAAAGAGTTCTAAAATTAATAAGATTTGCCATTTTTAAAAATAAAAAAATAATTTAAAAGTATTTAAAAAGTTTGAATTTATCTGAAAAATTCAACCAATCTGATCCGATCCGAAATAGTAGGATTGCAATTAAATTAGGGTCATGTTCAGAGAGTTCAGATTACTACCGAGAAAATTCGATCCGAACTTGTCGAATTCTGACTGAACTATCTGAATGCTCACCCGTATCGGTCATGGTACAAACAACCATGGACGAACTGGCGGGACATCCCAGTTCGTTTGAGGGTGGAATTTTTTGCTAATATTAATTAAGGTTTGTTTTCAATTCCTTATTAAGTATTCGTCACACATTTGTTATGTTATATGTGATTTTTATATTTTAATGTCGTTGTATAAACTATTTGTTTGTGTTTTAATAGGGTCGGTTCATTTGGTCACTCGAGCAAAATGTACAGTTGAGTCGAGCTTGGGGTATGCAATCCTCCAAGCGATTTTAGGAGTTGCTTCAAAAGTGGAAGAAGTACGCCGAAAAAATGTTTGATCCACAATACTCTGCATTGGATGCGGCTCCTCCTGGACTCCCTAGCTCGATATTGTCCAAGTTGATCGCGTACTAGACATCACCCGAGTTTCAAGAGATATCGATTCAGAACAAGCACAACTGGCGTTCACAGGCGAAGGATGGGAAGACTAGCGCGATGAGTTGGTAATATTTTATATGTTTTTATTATTGTTCAACATTTTTTTTAATTTATTACATAGTACTTGATAAGATTCGAACTTCTGGGGAGCCTAGGGTATGGACTATGGCCGCTCCAAGTATTGTACTTGACGTCCGGTGTACCTGCAAAGTGCCGAAAGGGGGGCTCCAGCGTAGACACTCCGATGCTTAAGTCAGTATGGTTGTTCCAAATGGCAGGGCCTCAACTAGCAATCATATGCTTACCTCTCATCTTGAATGGCGGGGTATTTATAGGCGCAAAAAGGCGGGTGTTACCTCTAGGGGGTGTGTCTTATCTAGGAGAGATAATGCCTCGAGTGACGTCATGTCTGACCTGGGATGAGATAACGCCGTGCGTGTGGGCAGATAATGCGTGAGACCCCCCCACTGACGTCGACCATCCCAGGATTCCTCACTTGGTGAAGGGCGGCACCTTTGGTGGGGCACGACCGATAGGAGCTACAGTATTCCGGCCTTATCGCTGAGTGTAAAGACGGCAATGCCCCTAGAGTTGCCTCTATTGTTATCACAAGCCCAACTGAAAATGAGCCCGGGTGTTTACTAAGGGCTATCGCTTCCTCTTGTTTCTGGGTCATGCCTAACGGTCCTCAAGATAACGAGACAGCTCAGTTTTTTAGGGACTCGTCTTCTTAACCGCCCTTTCTTTGGGCCTATAAATTTGAACTTCCACCTCGCAAATTTCACATCTTTTCAACACTTCTTTTGGCATTTTCATCATGGATGAACTGACTAGAAACTTCTTGATCTCCAAAGCCCACACTTTGAAGTATCTTACTGAGGCTAAAATTGGTTTCCGGGAAACCATGATGACCAAGACCTCCAAGGACGTCTTGGAGCTTTAGGGGATGATGACCCCTCTTCTGTCCAGGCAGCTCGGAACTTCCCTAGAGGACTTCAATCCTTTGGAGAGCGTGACGAATTTGGCCGCCGCTGTTTCTCACATCGAGGTGGTCATCACCATGCTGCGATACAGGAAGGACCTGCTGGTGTGCTGCTTGAAGGAGATGAGGGTTTGCTGATAGCATATCTCATAAGCATGATTTTACCTTCTTTTCTAGCCCTTTTGGGGGCTTGATTCTGCCATTTGATCCTTATTTCTATCTTTATTGCAGATCAGAGTCAATAGAAGGAAAAGATCGAAAAGAAGCATTTTTGGAGTATTCCTCAGGATTTTCAGCTTCAAGGCCTAGAAGTCTAAATTGTCGTCGAGGTCTAGATGCGAACCAGACCATTAACCAGTCTCTCGACCATGATAAATCTGCATCTTCTCTTAATGGAAACCAAAGAGAAGCATCTTCCAAGATCCGCACAGGATTCTGTGCTGTTCCAGAAGCTGTCAGGCGCATCAGGATTCTAGGATATTCCCTTGAAGGACATGTGTTGTCATGCCCCCATTCATCCTCCTTCCCCTTAGCTGTTTTTGTCCCCTAGCTAGCTTTAGCCTATATAAACTAAGTTTTAGGATTTTTGGTAGGACGGCTGACATAGGACATTAATACATCACTCTCTCTTACCCTAATTTTTGGGGATCATCTCCTCTTAGCATTTTGGAGCAGCCGCCAACTTTGTAAAGGGGAAGCTTTTGATTAATACTATTTCATCTTTTCGGTTTCTTCTAATCCTTCTCTTTTACTTATTGTATGTTTATTATCATCCATTGTTTATATTCTAGTATGAGTAGCTAAGTTCCATCCTCTTAGTAAAGGGTATTTCGAGGGTTGTAGAGTTCGGTTAGGAGGCCTAATGCATGCTTAATATATTCTCTTGTGACATAATTGTTTACCGTTTTAATCCCATGCTCATTTAGGAATGTTAAGGGCCTCATCAACTGTTGATATTTCTGTATGAGTACTGTCATTCTCTTGGTTATAACTGATGCGAAGCCTTGAGTTAGAGTAGGCACCTAGTATAGGCAGCGTGAGAGGCCTCTGTCTAGGGGTAAACGGTTATTTAAGGTATGCGATACGAGTCTGACAAGATGAGCTATCGTGCCCTAGATCTGTCTTACCTCCCTTTCATGGGCGTTCTGAGTAGTGCCTCCCCGCATTCATGCCTGGGAGGACGGCGGAACGTCAAGGTCACCTCATATGTGGAAACAGGGGGTGGCTTTTATCTAAGAAGGTAAGTAAGGGATGCGATGTGGAAACGCGGTCCCTATAGCAAGTTTGTACTTGAGTCTGGAATATTTTTGTGCCAATGATTGACCGACTTAGAAAGCAACCCGAGAACACCTTTTGCTAAGATTCCTTCCTATATGATTTATATCTCTCTAATTACTTTTCTTTCTTTCTTGCCCCCGATTGTGTTTTTTTATCTAGCCCTGGATTGTGATTTCATTTCGTGTCCTAGATAATAAGCTGTACTTATATGTCTTGTTAGCTCCTGATCCTAAGTTGATTAGTTCACTAATCAACATAAACTCGTCCCCCCGTGTTACTTGTTCCTTCTCTGTCGCACTTTCTCCCTGTCATACATTTTTATTAACATATTAATCCTTCAATCTCTGTGGTTCGACCCTATCCTGCCCTGTTCATATTTAGTTGTGCATTTAGGCATCAGGATAAATTTTAAGTATATTTGACTGATGATCAAATTTTGGCATCGTTGCCGGGGATTGAACGGTACTAATTTTTTGTATGACCAGGAGATCTGCTCCAGATTTACTCCCTCTAGACCTCTAATTGACCAGAACAGAGAGAGAACTTCGAAGGCATGCCAGAGGAACATCTACTCATCGTAGAGTGATCCCACATCCTGCCCTCGACGGATCTCCTTCCAATCTGGCCGGTCAGAACCGTCAGTTTTTCCTAGATATAGCCTATCTCCACTTTAGTCTCGAAAATCCAATAGCAGCCCAATTTGATTTCCCAGCAATGGAAGACCATGACAACAATGAACGTCACGAGGATCTACCACCTCCCCCTCCAGCACAACAAACCATCAATAATTTCCATGCAACTCCCGACATGTCAAGTAGCTGCATAGTCTGGCCCGTTGTCCTTCATGACTGGACCTTGAAGTCTGCCGTTATGCATCACCTTCCAACCTTTCGAGGGGTTGCCAAGGAAAATGCATTCTGCCATCTTCAACAGCTCCACTCTATCTGCGAGGCCATGAAACCTGCCAACGTCAGCATCGACTAAGCCAAGTTGCGCGCCTTCCAGTGGTCTCTAAAGGATGATGCCCTCGACTGGTATTACGACCTCCCGCCAAGATCAATTCACTCTTGGGCGGATATGTCTAAGATCTTCACTGAGAAGTATTATCCGACTTCTATCTCCAACACTACGTGCAAACAACTTCTCTCCATAGTCCAGAAGAAGAAGGAGACTCTAGCCTAGTATTATGAGAGGTTCCAGAAGATGCAATCTAGTTGTCCCTCCCATAACCTCATGGAGCATGCCCTTGTTCAGTATTTTTGTGATGGCCTCAAAGCCCATGATAAGGCCTTAGTCAACACTGCTGCCGGCGGATCTCTAACTGCTCTTACCCTATCAACCGCTAAGGCAACAATAGAACTCATGGCCAAAAATGCTTCGTCTGACCCTGCCAACTATCAAGGCTAAGATGTCCAAGTGGCCGCCTTACAAAATCAGTTATCCTCCCTCACGGGGATGTTTCAGAGTTTCATGACAAGACAATCCGCGCCTGTCAAGGCCTGCCAAATCTATAATTTTGTAGACCATCCTACTGATGCATGTCCCCACATTCCTGATGAAATCCAAATTAATGCTGCTGGTCAGTATGTCCCGGCCACATATAGCCAAAACTACAATCAGGGCTAGAAATAGCCAAATCTAGGATGGGTTCCAAACCCTCAGCCTTCGGGACCTAGCTATCAACAGCATCAACAGAATCCTTATGGGAATCACCCTCCACCTCCCAACATGCAGAACTACAGACCTCGACCCACTTTTCATCAGAATTAGTATCAACGTCAGCCTCCCCAGGATCAGACATTTGTCGTGCCCCCAAATACTAAGATACCTTAGAATCCTGAGTAGCTGAAGGAAATCGAGGAGCTTAAGAAACAAATGAGCGCTATGATGGGCCAAGTGAAAGAGTTAACAAACCAAGGAAGATTTCCACCTCAGACCGAAATAAATCCAAAACACAATGTCTGCGCAATGACTCTGCGAAGTGGAACGACTTTCAAACCTCATGCACATCCAGACCCCGACATTGAGAACTCTCTAGAGTCTGAACTTAGGCCGAAACCCAGAGAAAAACTTCCAAAGGTTCCCAGATTTGTCGAGGTCATGGAAGATAGAGTCCGCTCTCCCAGAGGCTCCCCAAGAAATGATCCCAATCCTCCTGAATTCACTCAAGAGTACATTCACAAGATTCTTGAACCCCCGTTCCCTCACAGATTGGTCAAGACCAAGAAAGATAAGGAGGACCGCGATATCTTTGAGATGTTCAGCAAAGTGGTCGTCAATATCCCCCTTCTCCAGGTGGTAAAGAGTGTCCCTCGCTATGCCAAATTCCTCAAACAGCTATGCACAAACAAGAGCAAGTTCGCTGAAGTTAACAAGATCAGTGTAGGAGCTAACACTTTTGCCCATATCCAGTGGAGGATCCCTCCGAAGTGCAAGGATAAAGGAATATTCATCATTCCCTGCCGAATTGGTACAATCGACATCGGGAAAGCCATGTGTGATCTAGGGGCAGGAATAAACGTCATGCCATTGATCATCTATAACTGTCTAGGCCTCGAGCCTCTCGTACCTACAGACCTTACCATTCAGCTTGCGGACCATTCTATCATCTACCCCGAGGGAATCATCAAAGATGTCTTAATCTAAGTGGGAGAATTCTTATTCCCAGCTGACTTTTATGTTATTGCAATGGAGAATGAATATTCTACCAAGTCTACTGATGTTCTTCTAGGCCGTCCATTTCTGGACACCGCCCGGGCAAAGATTGATGTTCATGATGTGACAATCTCCCTCGAATTCGATGGGAAAATCATCAAATTCAATATGCTGGAAGCCATGCGATACCCATCCGAATTCTCGAGTGTTAATTATATTGATGTTATTGATCCCGTTATAGAGGAAGTCGCTGAAATTCATTTTACTGACTCTTTGTAGTTTGCCCTTGACAAGAGTATAACACCAGCTCTTCTAGATGTCATGGCCTCGACGCTTCCCGTACCCCTTGAGCTACGGTCCATCATCGCTGACCTAGAAGAATGCGTTGTTGCCCAATATGAATCCCCAAAGATGTCTCCTGACTGCCCAGGCCATGTTAAGTTATTTCCCTCTATTGATCAGGCTCCAGCCCTCGATCTGAAGCCTCTGCCTCCCCACTTGAAATATGCTTATCTAGGCCCCGACGACTCCCTGCCAGTCATTATCTCCATCAAGCTCAAACCTCCTGAAGAGTCTGAGCTGATTTCCTTGTTGAAGAAATTTAGATAAACCATAGGGTGGACTATCGCAGATATCAAGGGTTTGTCACCAGCCCTATGCACCATCCGTATCCACTTGGAAGATGCTAGCAAAACTATACGCCAGCCCCAACGTCGATTGAACCCACCCATGACGGAAGTGGTCAGGAAAGAAATTCTAAAGTTGTTAGATGCAGGAGTTATTTACCCCATCTCTGATAGCCCATGGGTCAGCCCTATACAGGTCGTGCCCAAGAAAACTGGTATGACCATCACCATTAGGTAAAACGGCGAATTCATTCCCACCCGAATCCAGAATGGGTGGCGAGTGTGCATTGACTACCGCCGACTGAATGCTGCAACCAGGAAAGACCACTTTCCCCTACCCTTCATTGATCAGATGTTGGAACGTCTCACGGGCAAGACTCACTATTGCTGTCTAGATGGTTAATCCAGTTTTCATCAGATACCAGTTGCCCCCGAAGACTAGGAGAAGACCACTTTCGCATGCCCTTTCGGTACCTTTGCTTATAGACGCACACCCTTCGGTTTGTGTAATGCCCCCGCTACCTTTCAGCGTTGTATGGTGAGTATTTTCTCCGACTTGGTAGAAAATGGAATCGAGATCTTCATGGATGACTTCACAGTCTGTGGGAATTCCTTCCAAGATTGCATGGGCAACTTGAAGAAATGTTTATAGCGCTGTATAGAGACAAATCTTGTCCTGAATTTCGAGAAATGCCACTTCATGGTGGATCAAGCCCTCGTTCTCGGTCATATCATCTCGGTCAAGGGAATCGAAGTCGACAAGGCCAAGATTGAGGTGATAGCGTCCCTACCCTATCCACCGTGTACTTGCGATGTGCGATCTTTTCTAGGGTACGCCGGTTTCTACAGATGGTTCATTAAAGATTTCTCCAAAAATGCCCAACCTATGTATCGCTTACTCCAGAAGGAAGTACCATTTGATTTCGATGAAAGTTACAAAGCGACCTTTGAACTCCTAAAAAACAAGCTTGTCTCAGCACTGATCATTCGTGCCCCCGATTGGACATTGCCTTTCGAGGCCATCTGCGATGCTAGCAATCAAGCCCTAGGCGTCGTTCTGG
This sequence comes from Viola odorata, assembly GCA_963691705.1. Taxonomy (NCBI): domain Eukaryota; kingdom Viridiplantae; phylum Streptophyta; class Magnoliopsida; order Malpighiales; family Violaceae; genus Viola; species Viola odorata. The sequence goes on from OY829537.1 coordinate 60,806,562, forward strand.
GCCAGAAGAAAGACAAAGAAACCTACGTCATCTATTATGCTTCCAAGCTATTAGATCCAGCCCAACAGAACTATACAACCATAGAAAAAGAACTATTGGCCGTGGTTTATGCCCTAGACAAGTTTAGGCAATACCTTTTGGGCACTCACGTCTTCGTCTACTCGAATCACTCTGCCCTTAGATGCTTATTAACAAAGGCAGATTCTAAACCTCGACTTATTCGGTGGATATTGTTGCTACAGGAATTTAACGTCTCGATCAAGGACAAAGCAGGAAGATAAAATTTGGTGGCAAATCATCTGAGCAGACTTCCAGCCCAAGAAAATGACTCACTCGTGCCTATCCGAGATACCTTTCCAGACGAACAATTGTGTCTAGTCCAGGCTGTTTATTCCCCGTGGTTTATAGATATTGCGAATTTTTATGCTACTAGCACCTTCCCCGCTGATGTTTCCCCATCCGAATGCAACAAAATCAAACGGCAATCCAAATACTACATCTGGGATAGCCCTTATCTGTGGAAGTATTGCTCGGACTAGATAATTCGCCGTTGTGTGACTATGGATGAAGTGCCCTCGATCCTCAAATTTTGCCATTCTGAAGGAGGACACTTCGCGACCAAGAAAACTACCCTCAAAGTTCTAGAAGTCGGTCACTACTGGCCTACCATTTTCAAGGATAGCTACATGTACTGCGCTTCGTGCCCCTGATGCCAAGCCACTAGAAATATCGGGGCCAGGAATCAGATGCCCTTAATGAATATTATCCCATGTGAGATCTTCGATATCTGGGGTATATATTTCATGGGCCCGTTTCCCAATTCCTTTGGTAATATCTACATCCTCCTTGCAGTCGATTATGTTTCCAAATGGGTCGAGGCCAAGGCAACTCGGACCGACGACTCCAAGGTGGTAGTAAACTATCAATGCACTAATATTTTCAATCGGTTTGGTACACTTCAAGCTCTCATCAAGGATAGGGGTACACACTTCTGCAACCGTGTCATGGCCTTACTTTTGGCCAATTATGGCATCCATCACAGGACATCTACAGCCTATCATCCGCAGATAAATGGCCAAGCTGAAGTGTCAAACCATGAGATTAAGTCCATTCTTGAGAAAATAGTGAACCAGTCCCGAAAGGATTGGAGTCTGAAGTTAGATGATGCACTCTGGGCTTATCGGACAGCTTTCAAGACCCCGATTGGTATGACGCCCTACAGACTCGTATATGGTTAGTCGTGTCATCTCCCAGTGGAGATAGAACACAAGGCTTTTTGAGCCATCAGAAAAGTGAATACGGATCTAGGGCCCGCTGGCCAAAACAGACGTTTGCAAATTTAGGAGCTCGAAGAGCTGAGGGACGATGCTTATGAGAATGCCATGATCTACAAGGGTAAGACCAAGGCTTATCACGACAGGCACCTTCATCTCAAAGTAATTTCAGTTGGACAAAGAGTATTATTATATAACTCATGCTTGCGACTGTTTGAAGGAAAACTCAAGTCCAAATGGTCCGAACCTTTCGTGGTCATGACAGTCTATGACTATGGAGCGGTCGAGATTTAGAACCCCGAAACAGGAACAATCTTCAAAGTCAATGGCCACAGGCTGAAACCCTTTTATAAAGGATTCAAGCCCTCGACTGTTGAGGAGGCCCTGGTGGAACCTCCACTTGTCCAAGCCTAGATTGACATAGCACGTCGAGGTCCCGACGAGTAAACAGACCACACTGGAGGCATTTGATGCACCGTCCATCCTTTTTCTCTCTCCTTTATCTTTTCTGAATCTTTTCGAATCACTTATTTATATCCCTTTTTATCTCCCTTAATCTCTGTCCTTTCCTTTTCCTAGGAGATTTTATTCCTTTTTATTAGTAATCATCAACCTTTATTCTCTCTTTTTGTCATTATCCTATTTAACTACCCCCTTTTTGAAATTTGAAAATCTTTTCTCCTTTTTAGGTGGTTGGGATAAGCACGGGCCGTTGTGCTTCAAGCCCAAGGTGCCACATCGTCTGACAGAGGGGACAGAAAAGTAGCCCTAATTAAGAAAAAGTTGCGCTATTAATTATAGCCGTCAGCTCCTTTTCTCTTTCCCACGCTCTTACTTCGTCCTCACTCTCCTCACAACACAAAACACATCACTATCATCCTCTCACCAGTAACCAAACACCATCTCTCTCCCAAAACGTCTCCATCTCCACCACTGTTCTCTACACATCACTATCAGCCATGGCAAAAATAAAGAAACCCATCCGGAAAAACACTTCAAGGCCCCACCCAGTGGACGACCCTGCCAGCCCAGTTCCTTCGCGCTTCAGATCTCAAACATCCCTTCACTTCGGTTCGTTCAAAACAGCCACTCCACCCTCTGTCCAGCCAATCCCCATTCCTTCTCCTCCGATGACCTCACCGACGTCCGCGGAATAACGACAAGAGTTCACTCCAGTCGAAGACGACCTGGAAATTACTGGCTCCATCTCTCCTACCTCCACAACCACCAGGTCTGGCCGTACAGTCAAGCTCCCTCTTAGATCTGCGGCAGCTAAGCCCAAAGCCAAGGCATCGGCCTCCAAAAAGGTGTCCCCGCCTACTAGGAAGCTCCCGATGGATGCTGCTATAGATCGCTTGTCCTCAAGGACATCCTTGTATCTGAATCGGAGGCAGAAGAGGAGGAGGCTGAGCTAGAGCAGGCAGATGAAGCCTTGGCGGAAGGTACTAGTGAGACTGGAGAAGCTAAGGAGGAAGAAGAAGAAGCTGAGGATCTCGAGGCTGAAGAAGAGGCGGTGAAGGAAGCCACCGAGAAAGAGAAGAAACAGAGGGACGTCGCCGCTAAAAAGGCAACGCAAAGAAAGGCAAATTGAAAGCTCCGACCAGAGCGGAGCAGCCGGCAGAAGTTGAGACGCCGGTAGGACAAAAGCAGAAACTGCCCCCCTCCAGCAAAGCCAAGGCCTCGACATCCAAGAAGTCTTGAGGTCCCGATGAGGTCTCAGATCCCGAGGCCCCGATGCCCGTTCACCCTTCTGCATCTTGAGCGACTTCCACCCAGGTCACTTGTAACCTTTCTGTATTGTATGAATGGTTGATTTTTAATGACAACCCTCACTTGATAAACTACACCAATTAAATCACAAAGGCGTTAGCTCCTGTGCGCGCCTAGATATGAACTTTTTGGCCAAGATGGGCATAGAGTCTCGAGTCCGTGAGTTAGTGGCTAATATTGATTGGGAGGCCGTGTTCTTTTTAGAGCACCCCACCTTTACTGAACTCTCGCTTGAGTTCTTTACTACCTTTTGGGTTGCCTCTGATAGTTTCAGGCTGAAAGGCAAAGTAGGTCCCAACCTCTCCACCCCTGGTCAGATAAACTTTAGGTTGGTAAACAAATGGACCCCACTGTCTCTTAATGAATTCAATTGTCTGCTTGGTTTTGTTAAACCAGATGAGTTAGATTCTGCTGCATATAAAAATGCTCTGACTATTATACCCCATGTTTTTTATGCTTCTGTTGTGTTTCGTGAGTTTACCAATAACCCTGATGCTAAATTTGACCCTAAATAAAGTAAAGCCCATGAAATTGCTAACCCTGCATTGCGCATCCTGCATAGATATCTAGCCCTCACCTTCTTGGGTCGGTTTGGATCCTCGGGACAGTTATCTGTGCAGGAGCTTTTCTTTTTATGGTGCGTGAAGCATAAGTATATGGTTAATCTCGGTTTTTGGGTCGCCTCTAGTATCCTTCATGTTCTAAATAGCACCCGAGGTCCTATTTTAGGATCCCCTATCTCCTTGATTGCTATAAAATTGCATAATATTAACATGTATGACAGCAACCTTTCTGAACCCCTTGCATTCAAAGATTTAGATGTCCATACCTTAGACGTTATGGGTCATCTTTGTGTTTCACAAAGTGTGCTGAGTTTCTCTACAGGTTATACACCACCAGGAGATAAGGTTTTTGGGACCAAGAATTGTGGGCGATTCGACTATCCAGATCCTTCAAGACCCCGATCTTCTTCTGTTCCTCCTGCCTATGCCGAGACATCTCGCCAAGCCCAAAAAGCATCTACAGCAGTCCAGACTCCGACTCCAGCTCTTGTCTACGATCCCGCACAGACGCGACTCCTCCAGGCCATTCTCAGGGAACTTCAAGCTTTGACGGCTGAAGTTGCCCGGGGCAATCTCCCACCCCAATGATCCCGCCCGCTAACAATTTTATACTTCCTGCCCTCGAGGAGGGTTCTGAACAATTTTTACCATTTTTATTTTTGGATATCCCGTACTATTTTTAAGTTGCTTGAACTCCTTTGTGAGCCCTTCCCGCATTGAGGACAATGTGCTGCCTAAGTGTGGGGAGGGATTTATTGTGTATTTTGAATGTTTGTTTGCATGTTTAAATTTCTGTTTGTTGCATGACTGCGTGTTTACGGAATTTTCAAACTTTTTTGGATTTTTCTTTTGCTCCTTGCTAGGAAATTTTGCCACTGCCCGTTTTAAAACCCTCATTGTTGGCATGTATTTTTGATTTCTGATGCATGGGAGAAACATGACATTGATCGCATCTATGCCTGAGCACGCATTTCTAGACCTGCTAGCCCTTATATCCAATCTTGCCCTAGACACCAGTAATCACTATTTGAACCCGTGAGCATTTTTGAGCTTTATGCCTATTTATTTCTGAGTGAAAATGCTTGACTAGGCACTATCTAGGTTTGCATAATATCCATGGGTATATGCACCATTAGATGAGGGAAAGCAACGAAACGACAAGAAAACTTTGCAATTTTTTTAAATTTCTTTCTTTCTTTCTTTCTTTTCTCTCTGAATTTTATCCCTCTCTCCTTTTCCATTTCATGCCCTCGATTCCCATTCTCCATTCTCTTCTAACCATTTGCTCCTTTTCATTTTCCTTTCCTTGGCAGGTGAGTAACACTCTTCATCACAAAGGCAAGGGCTAGATTCCGAAGAAGATAAGTGTGGGTAGAAGATATAATCAAGGGCACGAAAGAGCTAGAGCAGAAATCAAGGATCGAGGCCACGACAGCATCTCAGTATTACTTCCTCACCACTCCAGAATTTAAGTGTGGAGAAGTAAAAGTCAATTCCCAAGGCCTCGGAATCAAGCGCCCCAAAGCAGTATTTAAAGCTCTGCCTGCCCAGCTCCAGTTCAAAAAAAGAGGAAATTAAATGCGGATATAAGTTTCGAGCTGAAAAAGAAGAAAAGTAAATGCCTGGTCTGCCTGCTTTTATCTCTTCGGTTTTTTTTTTAAAATTTAAATAATACAAAAAATAAAAAGAAAAATATTTATTATATCTCCAAATAAAAGCAGATCAGGCATTCCAGAAGACAGCCATTCGAGCCCCCGAAGCACAACGCAGACCTTCCCCACTGACGAAAGCCGAAGTCATTGTCTAGCCCTCGCCATCAGCCTTCTTCGGCGAGTGTTGCTCACCATCTCGCCTTCTTCTAAGCCAAGGAATTCTCCCCTAGATTTGTTTTCTTCTCTTTCCATTCCTTTCTCTCTTCTCCCCTCACCTCGGTTTCCTTTATCTCGCTCCACTCCTCTCTTCTTTTTGTTTTTATTATTTTCTACAAAGTTGCCTCTGATCATTAGATTGCCCTCGTGTGTGACCTACAGTACTCAGATTGATGTGCAAACTCTGCCTGTGTTGTGTTATTTGTATTCTTAAGTGATAGCCTAAACACATATTTTATTTCGAGTGTGAGTGCAAACACATATCTAGGTGAGGATTGCTGGTGAATAGGCTTGGTCTGGGAAAGTCTGGTTGATGGGGTCGTTATTCCATCAGTTAGATGCAGGTGCTTTTCTAGGGCTAGAGTTGTTGATTGGGTGTAGTTTGTCGGATGTCATGTCTATTCTGTGTGTTAGGGGTTGAAGATGTATGTCGATACATGAGGTAGTTTTCCAATTTTGTTAATGATCGAGGGTGAGCATTGGGGCAGTGTGGGGATGTTTGATAACGTGTCTCATAAGCATGATTTTACCTTCATTTCTAGCATTTTTGGGGGCTTGATTCTACCATTTGATCCTTATTTCTATCTTTGTTGTAGATCAGAGTCAATAGAAGGAAAAGATCGAAAAGAAGCATTTTTGGAGTATTCCTGAGGATTTTTAGCTTCAAGGCCTACAAGTCCAGATTGTCGTCAAGGTCTAGACGTGAACCAGACCAGTGAGCAATCTCTCGGCCACGACAAATCTGCATCTTCTCTTAATCGAAACCAAAGAGAAGCATCTTCCAAGATCCGCACGGGATTCCGTGCGCTTCCAGAAGCTGTCAGGTGCGTCAGGATTCTAGGATATTCCCCTGAAGGACATGTGCTGTCACACCCCCATTCATCCTCCTTCCCCTTAGCTGTTTTTGTCCCCTAGCTAGCTTTAGTCTATATAAACTAAGTTTTAGGGTTTTGTGTAGGACAGCTGACCTAGGATATTAATACATCACTCTTTATTACCCTAATTTCTAGGGATCATCTCCTCTTAGCATTTTGGAGCAGCCGCCAACTTTGTAAAGGGGAAGCTTTTGATTAATACTATTTCATCTTTTCGGTTTCTTCTAATCCTTCTCTTTTATTTATTGTATGTTTATTATCATCCATTGTTTATATTCTAGTATGAGTAGCTAAGTTCCATCCTCTTAGTAAAGGGTGTTTCGAGGGTTGTAGGGTTCGGTTAGGAGGCCTAATGCATGCTTAATATATTCTCTTGTGACATATAATTCTTTACCGTTTTAATCCCATGCTCATTTAGGAATGTTAAGGGCCTGATCAACTGTTGATATTTCTGTATGAGTACTGTCATTCTTTTGGTTATAACTGACGCGAAGCCTTGAGTTAGAGTAGACACCTAGTGGAGGCAGTGCGAGAGGCCTCTGTCTAGGGGTAAACGGTTATTTAGGGTATGCGATATGAGTCTGACAAGCTGAGCTATCGTGCCCTAGATCTGTCTTACCTCCCCTTCATGGGCGTTCTGAGTAGTGCCTCCCCGCATTCGTGCCTGGGAGGACGGCGGAATGTCAAGGTCACCTCATATGTGGAAACGGGGGGTGGCTTTTATCTAAGAAGGTAAGTAGGGGATGCGGTGTGGAAACGCGGTCCCTATAGCAAGTTTGTACTTGAGTCTGGAATATTTTTGTGCCAATGATTTACCGACCTAGAAAGCAACCCGAGAACACCTTTTGCTAAGATTCCTTCCTTTATGATTTATATATCTCTAATTACTTTTCTTTCTTTCTTTGCCCCTGATTGTGTTTTGTTATCTAGCCCTGGATTGTGATTTCATTTCGTGTCCTAGATAATAAGCTTTACTTATTTGTCTTGTTAGCTCCTGATCCTGAGTTGATTAGTTCACTAATCAACATAAACCCCTCCCCCCGTGTTACTTGTTCCTTCTCTGTCGCACTTTCTCCCTGTCATACATTTTTATTAACATATTAATCCTTCAATCTCTGTGGTTCTACCCTATCTTGCCCTGTACACATTTATTTGTGCATTTAGGCATCAGGATAAATTTTAAGTATATTTGACTGATGATCATTTGCTCCTCTGAACTGCCCTCTATTGCAGACGCTCTGAGGGAGCTTCCTGTTGTGCCAAGGGAGGACGACGTCGGGTCCAATGTTTGACCGTTTGCCATTGTAATCGCGTCCCTTTGTTTTCTTTTTATTTCCTGATGTATGCATGTGGGTGTACGTTTGGGCCGTTAGGCCATAAATAAATAAAGTGTTTTTTCGTTATCTTGCGTGTGACTTCTTTCCTTTCTCGATATGCTCATGAATGCTTCAGTTGAGTGCCACATTAGCCCAACTGAAAATGAGTCTGCCATTGGTTGGACTCCTGCAGCGCTTGTTTTTCCTTGCTCACCAGGTGGCGATGATTATTCTTGTGAACCATTCCGTATTAATTCGGCGTCGTTTCTTCAGTATCAACTAATTGGACAGTTTTTTGGCGTCTCTTGATTAGCGAGAAATCCTAACAGGAGTGATCACAGAATCTGATCCAGTAATTATGACCATTCTTTTCGAAGCGCCTTGATTTCTCTGAGAGGGTGTGCGAAAGGGTGGAGAGGCCTCTTCGCTTTGACTATTTAATGGGATTTTCTCTTCTTTTTCCTATTCATCTTCTTCTTTGCATTTCTCCACTGAGATTGCTTACGATTTTATGGTTGATTCACATTCCATGGATGTCGCTGAACATGATCCCCCACCGACTCCTCCGACTTCACCAAATTCTGACGATCCTCCTTCGCCGTGCCTGAAAAGATGACCTTCCCGATGCAAGGGTCGTAAGAGGCCTAAGAGGGAGGCCTTCAAGGCAACCAACGCGCCTTTTGACCTCCATGTCCCTACTATTCGGAAGGACGATGAACTGTTTCCTCACGTTAGTCGTTTCATGGAAAGAGGTTCCTCTAACGATGTCGGTGCTGAGATAGCAGCTTCCGCCACTAAGGGGGAGTCAAGTTCGTCAAAGCCTGGTCAAGAGAAAAGGGTTGACGAGAGCCTTTCCCTTTTGCTAACGAGGAGTGGCCCTCTTCAGATGGAGATGACTTCTATTGGCTTTTCTACTGGCTTGACGAGGATTAACCCTTATGTGTGATGCATATTGTAGATGCCGTATGGTTTTTTTATGAATAAAATAACACTCTCCGATTTCACCTTCTTGCCGTTACCTTCCCGCGTTAACTCTGCAAACATTGGGTAGTTAACGCCGAGTAGTTGATTATCGCTCGATGTAATCGTTTCTCCAACTTCCAGTTGTTAACCGCCTTCCTCCAAGGATACTAATGCTTAGCCATAAATATTCTTCTGATATCTTTCCACGTGTCCTTTTCTTGTTTCATGCGTGTCTTATTCTCACAGGTTACTCAATCATTGGGTTTGACCTTTAAAAGAAAACAACTCTGCTCTTCTCATACTTTTACTCGCGCTTCAAATTTTTTCCCGCTATTCTCTTTCTCTGCTTCTTCTTTTGCTCGAGGAAAACTTCTCCCACCGTTCGTCAGCGCCGGCGGTCTACTGATTACTTTCTTCTTCAAGGTATTTTGCTCCTCTTTCATTCTGGTTTTTCTTTTACTGCTTCACTATGTGTAAGACTAGAGCTACCTGGGGTTTTCAGAGACCTTTAGATCCAGAGATCGAAAGAACACACAATATTTTTTCATGCATCACGGTTCTAAAGGCCGAATTAGAGGGTCACGGTATCTCTTTTCCCCCTAGCTATTCCATTATCGTCCCCGAGGATGATCTGCGACTTCACGATCCATTGTGGGTAAAATATAGGCTGGTTTACTTTAAAATGTTCCTTTATGGCTTTCGTTTTCCAGTTCATGCTTCTGTAGAAAAGTTATTGCGCCAATATGATCTTAACCCCGCTCAGATAACTCCTTCTTCTTGGTGTGGGATTTACGCCTTTCTTCGTGCTTGCGAGACGAAGGGTATCTTTACTCCGTCTGTCAATTTAATCTGCAAATTCTTCAGCCTAAATTGTCGCAACTGCTTAGTTGATATCGCCCCAAGGTGGAATGATGCGTTTGTGCAGTTCTTTTTGCTGAGGTTTCAGGGCTTTGAGGAAACTATGGCTGATTGGAAGAGCGGTTTCTTCATTCTCGAACTACCTTCCCATTTGTGGCGCGGGGGCTTTAATCGCGAGATTACTAGTGCTGCCTGGGTAAACCTAGTAGTGTTATCTAGGGATGAGTTAACTCACACTAATGCCTTGCTAGAGATAGATACGTCTTTCCGTATTCGGGAATTCGCTTTGTACAGATGCCTGGAAGAGTGCGTTACGGGTGAGTTTTTCTCTTTTCACGTTATCGCTTTGATTTGCTTGTTGTTCTGACATATTTTATTGGCAGAAAATGCTGAGGGTCAATCATCTAGAGGGAATAATGCTCCTTTGAATGTGGTGCCGCTCCAAACGCTACCAGCTTCTCCACCACTCGGGGATTCCAGCCATCAAAGTACTTTGCCGAAGAAGAGGAGAACTAAGACAGTCGTAGGAGGAGGGCGCGGTATTCCTGCTCGAACCTCTCATTTTCTTGAAAATTGGTTACCGATTCGGGGCAGAGGAGTAACTTTGAGTCGACCCGTAACTAGGATAACTGACAGCGATAGTGAGGATATGGATATTGAGACAGAGCTTCGCCATGCTTCCACAACTCAATGGAAGAAACTCAAAGTTAAGAAAGTTGCTCAAGCTACTAGGATCTTTTCAAAAAAGGTTGATGAAGTCCCTGCCATGAGTGTTGACGTTTCTACCGTGGTGAGTACTTCTCAAGTGGCAAAGGTTACTAAGGGGTCAACTGTCATTCCTCCAACGGTCACTAAAGCTCCACTGACGGCAGATTCGCTTCTGCCGACTAACGCCCCTAACTCTCCCATTTCCTCCTGCATTCCTGACGTGGTAGTGTCGGCTCCCAGTTGAAGCGCGCTTCCTAACCCGCTGACGGGGGGTCCTCAGCCATTATTCTTTTCTTCCAGTTTGGGTATTGACAGTTCTGCCAGGAGTTCCGCTCTCTCCATTATCGCCAATCTTTCCCCCCTAGGGTCCTCAAGGGGTTCCTTCTTACCGGTTGGATTTGTCAACCTTTGGCACTAGCAAGCTTCGTGCCTTAGGGGTGTCGGACCCGTTATCGCGAGATCAACCGATGGCCTTCCTGGTTTGCGAGATATTTGGCTCTCCTGAGGTTAAAGAGAAGCTGCAGCGGCTTCCTCCCGATGTTCAGCACGCGCACATTCTGAATGATGCACTGGCCGGCTTCCGCAAAGTGCATTACTTTCTTAAGGCTCATGGTGACAAGCTTTGAGGTTCACCTGACTCAAAAGGGCAACTGGATGCCACCTTGACTAAAGTAAAGGAGTTAACACGACTTCAAAATCGTACCTTAGTGGAACTGAATGATTGCCGCGCTGAACTTGCGAGGGAAAAGTCCAAGGGGAAAGCCAAAGTTGAGTTTTTAGAGGCGGAATTGGTGGCGGCTGACAAGAAAAAGTACAATGGGGGCCTTTACTGATGGATTCGCGGACTACTATCGTAGTAGGACTTTAGATCCTGCTAGGATAGCCGACTATGCCTCTAAAAAAATGAATGAGATAGACGAGAGCAAAGAAGGTTTCCTTTCTTCAGGAGAGGAAGAGGGAGGTGGCGGCGGCGACACCGAGGCGCTCCCGTAATCAAATGGTGCTGATGCCGCAGAGGTCGTCATAGACTCCACCCATCTCTTTTAATTGCTATCTCTTTTTTACTTCAAACATTGATGTAATTCAATTTGTAATAATTAATGACGCCTTTCTTGTAATAACGTCTGGAATTCTTCTTTAAATAATGATTAATCTTTGTCGCGTTATCTCTTTCTTTTGCGTTATCTCGACGACTATCAATGGAGTTGACGTTGCGTTGCGTTACCTTGGTCTACACGTTATTGCACTGTCTTGGTTTGAAAATCGATTCCACTTTTCAGAGCATTTAATGCTTGAGATCCCCTCATTAATGCACGAGAGGAGTCATGATGGCTAGAAGACATGCAACTATTTGTGGAGGCCTTAGGGGTTGGTGTGTCCTAGGAATTAGTGAGATCGAAGCGTCTTCTCACTTCCCTAGAATCGTACTCATTACTTGCGTCTTTTCTTTGTAAAGTGTCACACACGCGACGACTGCTACAATAGTCGTTTTGTCTAACTACTAGGGTTATAAAACCCAACACATGCTTCTTTTTCTCTCTTTTCTTATTCTATTTTCTCTTCGCTTTCTCGAGCCGGCTGGTGTTTCTTCTTCCCATCGTCTGTGCGTTCTGAGTTTCTCTTCCAGAAAGGTATTTCTATCCTCATCTGTCATCTTCGTCTTTTCTTTATTTTTCGCCATGGCTAGAACTCGCCGTTCTCGGCCCAAGTCTGTTGATGAGGAAAAAATTGAGAATACTGTTACCACCATCACCTCCATAGCCATACTTCAAGAACATTTAACCAAACACAATGCCCATATTCCCGAGGATTGTAGGGTTTTCGTTGCCTCTGAATCAATGCGCCGTAATAGTGTATTATCCGGCAACAGTAGGCTTTTGTATGCCAAAATGTTTGGCTATGGTTTCCAGTTCCCTCTTCATTCTTTCATTGAAAGCTTGTTTGTTGCTCTGAATGTAAATCCTGTTCAATTAACTCCCAACATGTACTGTTGTGTTTATGCGTTTCTAGAACTCTGTAAATACAAAAGGATTACTTCTCCTTCCCTTTTATTACTTAAATCACTTTTTCACTTGTATAGCCGTAGGGGTGTGATAGCGATATCACCCCGTTATGATGATGACTTGCTTAAACCCTTCACCTGGAAGCTCCTGTACCTTGAGTCTTCCATTGAAGATTGGAAGAATGATATTTTTGTCATTGAATTGCCTAGCCCCCGGTGGTGGACCGGTTTTAATCGCGATATCCGGGATAGTGCCTGGGGTTGATGGGGGGCTCTTCCTTCACCTGAGCAAGGCTGGTTAGACAAACAGCTCGAATTGGACATCAACATTCATACTCGCAACCTGGTATATCGAGCCTGTGTTGAGAGTGAGTGTCGTGTCATTTCCTTTATAATTTCAGGCGATATTAACGCTAATGTTATATCGTGATTATATAGTTCCTGAGCCTGGTTGGAAGCCTGAAAGCATTAGGAGGCGGGAAAGAAGGGCCCTAAAAAGAAAGGAGAAAGAGGAAGTTGTTGTCGCTGCCGCTGCCGCTGCTAATCCAGTCATACCACCCACTGCGACTGTAAATCCCACCCAAGCACCTTTTTCTTCGGTCGATGAGGGAACTGCCGCCATTCCCATTTCTATTCCGGTTGTACCCGTTGTTGTCGCTTCTGCTTAGGCGTCTTCTTCCTGAGTTCCCACAAAAAGGAAAAAGAAGAAGAAGAAGACAAGACGCGTTGCCGCCCTTACTCCACCTTCAAACGCGGCGGTTTCTTCGGAGGGGCCAATTAGCGATATTATAACTGTAGGCATTTCTTTCATGATTGTGTTATTTCGCCCGTTGCTTCTTAACACTCTTTTGCTTTCTTATCTTTTTCAATGTTCTGTCTGTAGGATACCACTGTCGCCTCTGCCCACTTGTCGCCAACAGACAACATGGACCTGTCCCATGTACTTCGACGTCCTGAGAAGAGGCCGCGACTTGACGGGGAAAATGCGAACTTGCCAACGGGCCCCATTGTTAATGAAGGGGGAGATACTAGTGTTTTTGTTTCGATGATGCCTTCTGGCGGTCAGTCTTCTGACCCTTTGGGGACTGTGGGTGTTTCTGAGCCCTTTGATACTTCACCCAATTCGTTTAGCTCGTCACTTCCTCCTTCCTTCCCCTACGCCATGGGCTTTAATGAGGACTTAATGGGGGCTAATTTTTTGACCTTTCAATCCCCTAGTTCCTTTGGGCTTCACGGGGGCACTTCCTCTAGTCAACCTCCATCTCCAACTAATCTATTTTTTATTCCCTCCAACGCTTCGATGTATAAGACTGGTGGGGTTATTGCGCCCCATCTTATGGCCAATTTGAGTTCGATATATAAGTCTGGTCCCGTTACTCATCAACTTGACTTGAGTAACTTGCGCATATTTGGGTTCGCGGCTGCTGGGGGCGACAGCTCCGTCGGGGTTTCTTCTTTCTAGGCCGCTCATGCGTTAACGTCCCCTAAGGAGGAGGAGGCGCTTCTTTCTTAGTCTACTGATGAGCAAATGAGTTTATTGCGTTCCACCTTGTTCTCTTCTTTCTCCCAGTTTCATTACTGGTCCTGGTACATGTCGCACAAGGTTGCCTCTCTTACCTCTACCTCAGATAGGCTTTATGTTGCTCATCGTCAACTCTCCAAAGAGCTTGCCAAGGAGCAAGAAGAAAAGAAGAAGTTATTGAGGAATTGCCAGAGGTTGGTGTTAACCTTGGCGATGGCCAAGAAGGATTTGAAGGACGCTAGGGAATAAGAGGTCGCTAGGGTGGCTGATCTTGACGCAGCTCTAACAGTAGAGAGGGCTAAGACTGCCGTACTGGAGGAAGAGAAGGCGGCTTTGAAAGAGGAAAAAATCGCTCTGAAGAGGGAATCAACAGAAAGGCGCAAGTGGTATATTGAGACGACCGTCGGTATAATGTTTGACTGTTTTGTGGAGATTCACGGGGAGGAAGTGTACCGCGTTGACACCCTTATCGACATTTTTTGGGAGAAGTTAGGGATCCTTACGGAGGATCATTTCCGCGGGGCGAAGACGGGGGGCCGTGAAGGGCAAGGGGATAGTGAGGTTGCTGCTCCCTAGATGTTTTTATCGTCCTCTCTTGAATATCGGGCGCCACCCATTTTTGTTTTTCGCTCTTGGAGGTTTTTGATTTTTTGTAACCCTTCAAGGGTTTTTTGAACAATTATCATATATGTATATTCTGCTTGTTATTTCCCTTTGTGGTTGTGTTCTTTCACGTTATCCCCCTTTTCTTCGAGCTCCCATGATAAGATAGTGGCATCAATATTACTATGTCGATGCTAATAATAAGCCTAAGTGTCGCTTAAGGCTGCTATCATAACGCAGCAAGATAACGGGATTCCAGCAGAAGTAGCATAACTATAGCATTATCCATAGTGATAACAATCCACCTAAAAGAAAGGGTATTTTCGCCTATCACCCGGTGGGGAGAGGCATAGCTACTGTTTCACACCACCCCGGTAGGGAAAAAATCGCTACCTTCCCCAAAGGCTAACGCTACAGAGGCCAACGGGGCCTTACTGGCTCCTTTTACGGACCTCCTGCTTGGTTCAAAGAGTTATCTCATCCAGAGGAAACCACGCGTCAGGATTAACGCTCAGGCCATTATCCTACCGCGGCAATATCTACCTAAACACCTACCGTGTCACGATAAGGGCGAATCACAGACCCTAACGCGAGCGATAGCTCCGTACCCGTTTACTCGGGCAGGAACGCCCCCTTTCTTCTATAAATACCTCCCCCATAAAGGAGGCAGGTAAGCGGACTTGACTGGCCAAAACTCTGCCAATTTCAGTACACCTACTGACTTAAGCATCGGAGTGTTTCCGCCGGAGACCCCCTCCGGCGCATTGCAGGTACTGTGGACCGTCGCGCACACTGATCCGAGAAGAGCTACTCCGCCATACATCCTTCGGCAGAAGACAAATTATTATCAAATTGGTGCTTTCATTGAGAGCTTTGGTTCTATTAAGTGAGCATCCTTAATAACCAAGCTCCTTCTCCCCGAAGCTAGAAGGATTATGGCCTCGGAGTCAGATCCGGCGCTGTCCCGAACTTCCAACATCCCATATAACACCCGCAGACGCTTGTTTCCCTTCGCTACCTCTGATGCCCCCACCGCAGGGCAGGACGTCACTGCAGGAGACTTAGATCTTCCTCCTAGGTCAAGTGCAGAAGAAGTTACATTCCAGATTTGCTCTCCCTTCTCCCATATAGCAGGAACCAGCCATCCTACCCCCCAAGCGGGAAGATCTATGATGGGAGAAGCGGACAACCCTTTCGTGAATTCAATAGCAGCTCTCCAAGCTCAACTGGATCAACTGACAGAAATGGCTGCTGGATTTACTCCTCATGCCTCAAGACCTGGTGTGTCCTCCCAAGTGATTTTCACCCCGTCCCTTGTCACCGAACGACCCTTATCGCCCCAACAGTCTAGGGCGCTCCCGTCCTCCTTACCTTTCCCCTTGGCTCCCATAAACGTCCCACCATTCATGCGCGGACCTGCTGACCATTCTGGACAATACAGGGGAGGAATCTCTATCCCCGAAGCAGTCCGCCAGCGTGACGAGTACAGGGAGCCTTAGGATGATCGACGGGGAGATATAGTGAGAGATCCATATCCTAGATACAGCGAGAGGTCTAGCAGCAGAAGTCGACGAGCTCGAACTCCAAGGAGCCGTAGTCATTCTCCTAGGAGACATCAGGAATATGACCCTCAAAATCCTAGATACGACGCTAAAATTCCACATCAGCGTCAGCCTCGTAGGATCCCCGATGCTAACGCGGGTCATTCGTTCAGCTACCGTGTCAGGCACCACAGAGTCCATCGACATGTGACACTCCCAGCAGAATCCTATGACGGCACAAAAGATCCCATTTCTCACCTCAATAAGGTGAAGGATTTTGTGCAATTCCAAACGCGCAGTGATGCAGCATTGTGTCAAATTTTCGTAATGACGCTGTCAGGAGTGGCACGTCTATGGTTCGAGGGGCTCCCCGCCGCTCGATAATTTTTCTCAGCTGGAAGAAAAATTCAAAAGTCGGTTTAGCACGGCTATTCCTATCAAAAAGTCAGCAGCTGCGCTGTTCGATATCCATCGAAAACCACAAGAATCGCTGAACGATTTCTTAGGATGATTTGATCTTGAAATGTCCCTAACGCCGGGGGTCATTATCGATTTTGCGATTGAGGCCCTGAAACGCAATTGTCGATATAGTAAACTGAAAGATACGCTAACGGTGGACCCCCCAACGACCCTGGATGCATTGAGGTTGAAAGCGCATAACTATGCGAGAATGGAAGAGGAAGAAAATAGAGAATGGATCCGAGGCATGCCGGCGGACCCATATGTGGCCCCTAACGTCTTGAACAGCAATGCCCCTGACGCTAAACCCACCGAGGATCCTGGGCAGCGGAAAGAACATAACACCAAGACCTCTAACCGGCAGAGAGGCAATTTCTCAAAAGGAAAGTCTGGAGGATCCCCCACTCGGAAGCAAACGGACCCGCCAAAGGGCCGGATATACGATCCTGACCTCCCATCTCTCATACTCCCGAGGGCGGAGATCTTAGCAATAGTCCAACAGAGAAATCTGCCTATCCGTTACCCAACTCCCGTGAAACCAGGAGTAATCATGGGAGGAAGAGAAAATGCATACTGCAAATTCCATAAGTTCAAGGGGCACTCAACGGATGTATGCAGAGAGTTAAAATCGGCTATAGAGCGATTGGTCGAAGAGGGCTACCTTGGGGAATTTGCCACAAAGGCCAGGGAGGAAGCCAGAAACAACCCAACTGGAAATACAACTGAGCAGAGGCAAGCGCCCTCGCACGCTACAGGGGCTAACGCAGTTCCCCTCGGGCCAAATAGAGAAGCGCTCGCTATCGATAGCGACCAAATGCCCATGATAAATATCATTGCAGGGGGAACACCCTATTGCGAGGAAATTACGCCGCAAACGCCCAACCCTGGAGAAAAGCGCAAACGGGAGAACGCGCAAACGAAAATCGAGGCGATAAGCGCCTTAGACAGAATGATATTGTCTTTCTCAGAGGAGGACGAAAAAGGCATCATTTTCCCGCATAATGACGCGATGGTTGTGACGCCCGTCATTGGAAGTCATGGGGTAAGAAGGACCCTTGTCGATAACGGGAGTGCAGTGAATCTATTTTCATTAGAAGCGTACAACTTGATGAAACGACCTGACGGTGAGTTATCGCCTTGCACGAGGCCTATCATTGGGATCGATGGAGTACCAATCCCGGTAGCCGGAATAACATCCCTGCCGGTGTACTTCCGAGAAGACACATCCAAACGCTCCGAAGAGCTACTATTTCTGGTTGTAGACCTAACGTTACCGTATAACGCCATTTTGGGGCGACCATTCCTTAATCGTTTTGGAGTGGCCATATCTCAAAAACACCTGCGGATGAAATATCCCTCATGGGACGGCGTGGTCTCAATCAAAGGGGACCAAAAGTTGGCAGCCGAATGCTACTTACTTATGACTCAAAGGAGTTGTGATCGCTACGTTTGCATGGCAGACGATCCTTTCGATGATAAAGAAGAAAAGCGCACTCAGCCGCTAGATCAGATGGTATCAATCCCTATCGGCAAGGATAGTGAAACGAATCTCTTAGCCAGTGAGAAACTAAGCCTTGAAGAGAACGCGCAATTAATCCGGCTGTTAAGAAAATGCAAGGGAGAGTTTGCGTGGAAACCAGCGGACATGCCCGGAATCTCTCGGGAAGTCGCGGAACATCGGCTGAACGTTAGTCCTGACGCCAAGCCTGTTCAGCAAAGACGACGTGCCTTTTCATCGGAAAAGATAGCAGCCATCGAAAAGGAGTTGCTAAAGCTCACAGAGGCGGGGTTCATTCGAGAAGTCCAGTACCCGACCTGGCTAGCTAATCCTGTATTAGTCCCAAAGCCTAACGGGGACTGGTGCATGTGCATCGACTTTACTGACCTAAATAATGCCTGTCCCAAGGACTGCTATCCCCTTCCGCGAATAGATCAGTTAGTCGATCAAACCGCTGGGTATGCTTATTTAAGCTCCCTAGATGCGAATTCCGGATATCACCAAATCCCTATGGCCGTAGAGGACGAAGAAAAAACTGCCTTCATTACTCCTAGAGCTACATACTGCTATACTGCAATGCCGTTTGGGCTAAAGAATGCTGGTGCAACATTTCAGCGAATGGCAAACAAAGTTTTTGAAAATCAAATCGGGAGAAATGTAGAGGCCTACGTAGACGACATCCTGATCAAAATTCGGAGTTTCAGAGAGCACCTCGCTGACTTGCAAGAAGTTTTCAATGTGATGAGAAAACACAAGATGAAGTTAAACCCGTGGAAGTGCATGTTCGCATTCCAAACGGGAAAATTCCTGGGCTATGTGGTCAGCCAGAAGGGCATCCAACCCAACCCGTTAAAGATAAAATCCATCCAGGATATGATATCCCCGCGAACTGTCAAAGAGATACAGAAGTTAACCGGGCGCATCATTGCGTTGGGGCGATTCATATCTAAGCAATGCGAGAGATGTTTGCCTTTCTTCAAAGTCATCTGCAACAAGGCTCCTTTCGGATGGACAGAGGAATGTGAGAAAGCGTTTGCAGGACTAAAAGCTTACCTATCATCAGATTTAGTGCTGACGAGGCCTGAGCCCGGCGACGAATTATATCTATATTTGGGAATAGCTGACGAGGTAGTCAGCGCCGTCCTTGTGCGAAGTGAAGGGCACGTGCATCGTCCTGTATTCTTCGTGAGTCACATATTGAAAGATGCCGAACTGCGATACGCTCCTATCGAGAAGATAGCACTCGCTCTAGTGCAAGCCACGAGAAAGATGGATCGATACGTCCAAGCCCACCCCGTCATTGTACTCACGGACCAACCGTTGAGGATAATCTTCAGAAAACCTGAATCTTCAGGAAGAATGCTAATTTGGGCTATCGAGCTCGAACAATACGGGCTGCAATACAAAGCTAGACCAGCCGTTAAGGCCCAAGCGTTAGCCGACTTTATTGCTGAGTGCACATTCACAAAGGACATAAAGACAGATCTATTGGAAGAAGAAGCAGGAAGTCCATGCCTACCGTCTCCGAAGACATATACAGATACGTGGATCATCCACGTGGATGGAGCAAAAAATCAAGAATTAGCTGGCGCATGAGTTTTCTTAGTTGGACCAAACGGCTTGGAGATACGATACGCCATCAGAATCCTGCAGCCATTGTCCAACAATGCGGCTGAATACGAAGCGCTGCTGGCAGGACTCAGAATTGGAAACAGTTTCTCTATCGGAACCACTCCCGGTGGGGAGAAGGAAGACAGAACACGTTTAAAAATCCGAGGAGATTCCAAGCTAATAATGGATCAGGTTCTGGGGAACTCCTAGGCCAGAGAACCCATCATGGCCCAATACTTAGCCAAAGTGAAGCATGAGCTATCAAAAATACAGGAAAAAGGCACCCTGGTCACCTTTGAGCACATTCCTAGAGAAAACAATGAAGAGGCCGATAGCCTCGCCAAGATGGCAGCCAATCCAGAAGCCTCAGTACCCAGTGATGTGCGCTATGGAGAACTGCCTACACCTTCTTTCATGGAAGAGCAGGCATCGCTCTATGTGGAAGAAATGGAAAATGATTGGAGGATCCCAGTAATAGAATATCTGAAACATGATAAACTACCGGGAGACCATACAGAGAGGAAGAAAGTCCTAAAACGGGCAGCACGATGCACATATTATAATAGAGAGTTAATACGAAGATGTTTCTCCCATCCGGCCGCTAAATGCATAACGGAGCAAGAAGGCTTACATGTGTTACGTGAAATTCACGAAGGGATATGTGGCATGCACATTGCTAGTGACACCCTGGCAGCCCAAGTCTTTCGGTCGGGATTTTACTGGCCGACCATTCGACGAGACTGCCATAACTTCGTGAGAACCTGTCAGAAATGCCAAGAATATGCTAAGATTCCTCGAAAACCTGTTGTGCCTCGAATGCACCAATCAAAGGGCACCGAAGAACCGCCTAACCACCTGCCACTGAAAAGACGGCCTGGAACAGTCAAGACAGAGCATTCATTGCTAATCCCCGGAACGCGACCACTGCAATACAATGTCCCGAGGAAGACCCATTTTCAGTTGGGCTCATGACAAATATTTCCAACCAATAAAGCAAGCAACCACGCAAGAGAAAGAGAAAACTTGGGAAAAAGCAGAGACAGTTATTTATTTATGGCCAGGTGGCCTTAGCGTTCAGATATGTACAAGAAACATAAGAAAAGCAACGAGAAGAAGCGGAGCCAGCGGTCAGATATTGGACCCCGCATCATCTTCCCCTGGCACAACGGGAACCTCCCTTAAAGCGTCAGCGACGGAGGTCAGTTCGGAAGAGCAAGCTCTCATGCCCTTCAGGCAACAGGCCAGCAGATCTTTCCTCTGCTGCAGCATCGAGGCCACCACATCAAGGTGAGCACTGACAGTGGCCAGTTTCGCCAAACTCTCTAGGGGATTAAAATCCTCCAGAGTTATTCCCAGCTGTCTAGACAGAATAGGGGTTAGCACCCCCTGCAACTCCAGGACATCCTCGGAGGTCTTGGTGATCATCCTCTCCAGGAAGCCGATGTCACCCTCAGTAAGATTCTTCAGGGTCAGATTTTTGGAGATCAGGAAATTGCGAGTCAGTTCATCCATGGCGGAATACGAAAAGAAAGAACGTGAAAAATGCGAAGAAACTGGCACAGAGAAACCTCTGATTTATAGATCCTGACAAAAAAACCATCAGGACTATTTTTTTGAGGCAAAACCTCCCCGGTACATAAAGGGACTCTCCGTGAGAGAAGGAACGTTAGCCCTTGGTAAACACTCGGGCTCATTTTTAGTTGGGCTTATGATAACAATCCACCTAAAAGAAAGGGTATTTTCACCTATCACCCAGTGGGGAGAGGCATAGCTACTGTTTCACACCACCCCGGTAGGGACAAAATCGCTACCTTCCCCAAAGGCTAACGCTACAGAGGCCAACGGGGCCTTACCGGCTCCTTTTACGGACCTCCTGCTTGGTTCAAAGAGTTATCTCATCCAGAGGAAACCACGCATCAGGATTAACGCTCAGGCCATTATCCTACCGCGGCAATATCTACCTAAACACCTACCGTCGAGGTAGCGTGTCACGATAAGGGCGAATCACAGACCCTAACGCGAGCGATAGCTCCGTACCCATTTACTCGGGCAGGAACACCCCTTTTCTTCTATAAATACCTCCCCCACAAAGGAGGCAGGTAAGCGGACTTGACTGGCCAAAACTCTGCCAATTTCAGTACACCTACTGACTTAAGCATCGGAGTGTTTCCGCCGGAGACCCCCTCCGGCGCATTGCAGGTACTGTGGACCGTCGCGCACACTGATCCGAGAAGAGCTGCTCCGCCATACATCCTTCGGTAGAAGACAAATTATTATCACATAGAATCATAAATACCAATAACAGATATTATGCATGATATCACGACATGACTTAATCATGCGCATTTCCATGCCAAGGTTGAGGTAGAACAATGTCGTTTAGCAAATAGCTTTAGAAATAGAGCTCTCAAACTGGTGGTATCCTTCCGGAGGCGTTACAGCCTCAAACACTGCTATCGTCTCCATTGAGGAGATAATTCAATCTATAAGACATCATCCCGGATGAGTATCTTCATAACGATACTGCACTGAAGTAGATATTCTCGATCAGTGGCGAAGAATTCCATGCGGACGTATCCCTTTCCACATGAATAGCTATCAAGAAAATGTAGCACATAAGTTCTCCTGATAGTATTTCTCGAATCAAAACGATAAGAACATTGGTCGTTGCTTGTCACAAGGATAGGCCACATAACACTATCACCTACGCGGGCGTCAATCTCCCCATTGTTTCCACGATGTCCCTGCACAGTCTCAATTGTTGCTTTAGAGCGTTAGTAAAACACATAAAATAACAAAAGTTAGTTGCCGCTGAGAGCCCTTCACACATCCGCGTCGGGGTGTTGTCAGCACCACTCCTATCGCTTTCTCAACCAGCCAACTTCACCAGGGATTTCCCATCTGGTTACTCGCTAGGATATCACGATTTTTCCATATTCTCACGATCGGCCTAGAATGTGCCTCATCTTAGTGAGCCGTCTGATCAAGACTGACCATCACAAGGGTAGGATTTTCACTTCCAGGCATTGATACCTCACAAGGATAGGATTTTCAATTCCAGGATGGAGTTACTATCTCTCTAGGGCGTGCCTCACCTTAGTGAGTCATCTATGTTAGCCCGGTTATCACAAGGATTGGATTTTCAATTCCATGATAGAGTTACTATCTCTCTAGGGCGTGCCTCACCTTAGTGAGTCATCTATGTTAGCCCGGTTATCACAAGGATTGGATTTTTCACTCCTAGAGACGTCGGGACGTGCCTCGTCTTAGTGGGCCGCCTATGTTAGCACGGTTGCACAAGGATAGGACTTTTCACTCCCGGGGGTGTCGGGGAGTGCCTCGTCTTAGTGGGTCGCATGCGTTAGCACGGTTACCACAAGGATAGGACTTTTCACTCCCAACATTAGGTTTTTAGGTATGCTAGGGCGTGCCTCGTCTTAGTGAGCCGTCTGATCAGGATCGGCCGTCACAAGGATAGGACTTTTCACTCCTAGTACCCTTCATCATCTGCACACAATCAGCCACAAAACACACAAGAATATTCTCTATTCAAGCGTTAACACAAGTTAGGGCTGGCGTTAGCAAAACATGCAGAGATGTATCAAATTCTAGCATGGTATAATTTCAAACGAGCTATGTTCCAAGAGTTGGGTAAGGGAGTACCGTCAAGTGTTTCTAGATGATATGCTCCTTTTCCAATAACACGGATGACGTGGTATGGGCCGTCCCAGTTCGGGCTGAGTTTCTCCACACGTTGTCCAACTGCTTGTTTGTCCCTGAGTACCAAGTCTCCTGCCTTCAGTAATCACTCCTTTTTTTGTTTATAATGTAGCATTTTTAGGAGGTTTTCCTCATGTAGTTCTGGTAACGCGTCGAGGTTTGCTCACAACCTCTCTTGATTTAGCTCTTCCTTGAAGTACGCTACTCGCAGGCTTAAAGTACCGATTTCTACCGGTGTAACTACCTCAGTGCCGAAAGCCAATACAAAAGGTGTTTCTCCAGTACTGGTCTTAACGGTCATGCGGTATGCCCACATCGCATACGGAAGCTCATCTGCCCATTTATTTTTGGACCCTTCCAAGTTTTTCTTAATACCACTAAGAATACTTTGATTGGTCACCTCCGCTTGACCGTTGGTCTGCGGGTAAGCCACAGAAGAGAATCTTTGCTCGATTTGGAATTCTGCGCATTGATCTCTGAAAAATTGGCTGGTGAACTGCGTCTCATTATTGTTGACTAGTACACGGGGTACACCAAACCGCATAATAACTTGGTGTTTAAAGAAACGCCAAATTTTTTCTGTTGTGATGTTAGCCACCGCTTCCGCTTCTGCCCATTTCGTGAAGTAATCTACCGCCACGACCATGAATTTTAGCTGAGACCTTACCTTTGGAAATGGGCCTAGAATATCGATCCCCCATTTCGCAAAAGGACAAGGAGCTACAATTTCAGAGATTTCCGTGGCAGGTTGTCGAGGAATCTTGGAGAATTCCTGACATTTCTGACAAGTTTGTACGTAATTGTGACAATCCCTACGAATAGTAGGCCAATAAAATCCTGACCTGAAGACTTGCGTAGCCAAGATACCGCCTGACGCATGCATGCCATATATTCCCTCATGGATTTCTCATAAGGTATGAAGACCCTCTTGTTCTGTTATACACTTGGCAGCTGGATGCGAAAAACATCTCCTGACCAGTTCCCTGTCATAATACGTACACCGCGCAGCTTGTTTCAGCACTTTTTTCCTTTCGGCGTTATCCGCAGGTAATTCCTCATGTTTCACTATTTTATTACGGGGATTCGCCAATCATTTTCAATTTCTTCAACGCAAAGCGATGCTTGCTCCTCCATGAAGGAAGGTACGGATATTTCTCGATAGTACACACTTTTAGGTATGCATGCTTCCGAGTTCGCTGCAAGTTTGGCAAGGTTGTCTGCTTCAACGTTATCCTCTCGAGGGATATGTTCAAAGCTAACCTGCATGCCACTTTTCTTTATTTCCAATAGCTCGCGTTTCACCTTAGTAAGATATTGAACCATGATGGGCTCTCTGGCCTGAGAGTGTCCCAAGACTTGGTCTATTATCAGCTTGGAGTCTCCATAGATCTTTAATCGCAAGTCTCCCATCATTCCCGTATCGTGTATGGCTTTGGTGGAGAAGCTTCTTCCTATTCTAAGTCTATCCAGTAACGCCTCATACTCCGTCGCGTTATTGGATAACGGCTGCAGGATCCTGATGGCGTATCATATTTGTATGTCGTGCGGCCTGATTATGAAGATTCCTGCTCCGGCTAGTTCTTGATTCTTAGCTCCATCCACGTGGACGACCCATAAGTCAGTGTAGGTTTCAGAGAACGGGAGATCCAAGTCATCTTTTTCTGCTTCAGACAGGTCCGTCAACGGATCTTGCGTAAAGGTGCACTCAACTATGAAGTCTGCTAGGACTTGAGCTTTTATAGATGGTCGGGTTTTATACTGCAACCCATATTGCTCGAGTTCAATGGCCTAAATCAGCATTCTTCCTGAAGACTCAAGTTTCCGAAATATCCTTTTCAAAGGTTGGTATGTCAGTACGATGACGGGGTGGGCCTGGAAATACCTGTCTATTTTTCGCGTGGCCTGTATTAACACGAACGCTATTTTCTCAATGCAGGCGTACCGCAGCTTGGCATCTTTCAAAACAATGCTCACAAAGTACACAGGGTGGTGTGTGTGGTTGTCGTCTCGCACAAGGATAGCACTAACCACTTCATCGGCAACCCTAAGGTATAAGTACAGGGTGTCGCCCGGTTCTAGTCTTGTTAACACCAAGTCTGATGATAAATAGGCTTTTAGGCACGTAAATGCCTCTTCACATTCTGTTGTCCACCCAAAAGGGGTTTTTTTACGTATGGCCTTGAAGAAGGGTAGGCATCTTTCGCCTTGCTTAGAAATAAACTGTCCTAGAGCGATAACACGCCCTGTTAGTATTTGTACCTCCTTGACCGTTTGAGGAGATATCATATCCTGGATAGCTTTGATTTTTTAGGGGTTGGGCTAGATACCCTTCCGGTTGACCACATAGCCCAAAAATTTACCCGTTTGGAACGCGAACATGCATTTATGAGGGTTCAGCTTCATTTTATATTCTCTCAGCAACTCAAAAACTTCGTTCAAGTCGACCAAGTGGTCCTTGAAGCTTCGGCTTTTAACTAGTATGTTATTAACGTAGGCTTCCACGTTCTTTCCAATTTGCTTTTCAAATACTTTATTCGCCATGCGTTGGAAGGTTACCCCAACGTTCATCAGCCCAAACGGAATTGCCGTATAGCAGTAAGTGGCCCTCGGAGTGATAAAGGCAGTCTTTTCTTCGTCTTCAACAGCCATAGGAATTTGATAATATTCGGAGTTGGCGTCTAATGAGCTTAGATAGGCATACCCGGCGGTCTGATCGACCAGCTGGTCAATTCGAGGGAGCGGGTAGCAATCCTTGGGACAGGCATCATTCAGATCAGTAAAGTCAATGCACACACGCCAGTCTCCGTTAGGCAGAACGAGAACTGGGTTAGCTAACTAGGTTGGATATTGGACCTCTCGGATGAACCCTGCGTCTAAGAGCTTTGACACCTCCTTGTCAATGGCTAAAGTTTTCTCCATAGAAAACGCTCATCATTTTTGCTGGATCGGTTTGACGCAAGGGTCAATATTAAGTCGATGTTTCGCTACCTCTCGCGAGATACCAGGCATATCCGCCGGCTTCCATGCGAAATCTCCTTTACATTTGTTCAATAGTCGAGCTAGTTGGAGGTTTTCCTCTAGACTTAGCTTCTCGCTTACTAGGAAATTCACTTCACTGATCCCGTTAACTGGTACGGGTACCATTTTATCCACAGGTTGAGTGCGTTTTTCATCATTCGGCCCATAGGGATCTACCGTGACACACACGCATCTATCATAACTCTTCTGAGTCATGAGTAGGTAACACTAAACCACCAATTTCTGATCACCTTTGATTGAGACTACTCCATCCCAAGAGGGATACTTCATCCTCAAATGCTTCTGAGATATCGCCGCTCTAAAACGGTTGAGGAATGGTCGCCCAAGTATGGCGTTATAAGGCAAGGTTAGGTCTATGACCAAGAATAACAGTACCTCTGATCGTTTGGATGTGTCTTCTCGAAAGTATACTAGCAGCATTGTGACTCCAGTCACTGGGATTGGAACTCCGTCCACCCCAATTATTGGCTTCTTGTAGGGTGTAAGCTCGCTATCGGGACGTTTCATGAGGTTGTAAGCCTCCAATGAAAATAGATTTACCGCGCTTCCATTGTCAACAAGAGTTCTCCTAACTCCATGATTGCCAATAACGGGTGTGACCACTAGTGCATCATTATGCGGGAACACAATGCCTTTCTCGTCCTCTTCAGAGAAGGATAACACCATTCGATCTAAGGAACTTATCGCTTCACTTTTCATTAACGCTCCCTCTCGCTTTCGCTTATCTGCTGCTGTGGGCGTTAACTGCACAGGTTCATTAAGATACGGTGTGCCTCCCGCGATAATATTGATTATGGGGACATCATCTTCGTCAATCGTAAGTGTTTCTTTACCCCTCGCAGCAGGAGTAGCGTTATTTCCTGGAGCACGAGGAGGTGCCTGTCGGTTATCTAACATCCTGTTTGTCGGGTTGTTCCTGACTTTCTCTCTTACCTTAGTGGCAAATTCCCCGAGGTAACCTTCTTCTACTAAGCGCTCTATCGCTAGCTTTAATTCTCTGCACACGTCTATATCACACTCTATTTAGTTTGTGCTAATAATAATTTAAATTATATTTGTATTTATATTTTAAAAAATGTGCAAACATAATCAATATTTGAATATGATTAATTAAAATTTTAAGTATGATAAAATAGAGATTTATTAATAAAATCTGCAAATATAATTAAATTATAATTTATTAATTAAATCAGTTTAAATAATATTTATTACAATTTATTTCAAAATTAATATGTATAGTTTTAGTTTAAAAAATAAATAAAGCACGCAATTACCCATCGATAAGGGACACGCGAATTATCGACGGGTTGGTGCTCATCAATACGCCTCTCAAAAAATACGCAAAGTATCAAATTCCTAGTCTCGATGATAAAAAAACCCATTTATCGATATGCCTGAGCCCATCGATTATTCACGCTTTTTTTAAATCTATTGACGGGCAAACTTTTCACGTTGCTATCGACAACAGTTTCTCGTCGAAAGTTTATCAACGGGATAACCCATCGATAATACATGTTTATGACATCTTGTCTATCGACGGGCTCCCGTCGGTAACACACGTTACTGATAGGTTTCCGTTTTCCGACGGGTTATTCACGGAATGACACATTTTTTATGTCATTACTACTATTTTGTTTGTCAATTTCTCTTTTTTGATCCTATGAATGCTATTCATATGTAATTTTATTTCGAATATGGAATTTCGAGTTCAGGGTTAGGGTTTGAGGTTTAGGTTATGGAGTTTAGGGCTTAGTATATAAAGTTTAAGAGTTAGAATTAATAAGTAACCATATTAGTGTGTTATTTTGTAACTATAATTAGATTCAATAAGTATTCATATTATCAATATATGATTTGTAATTCAAGTACGGGGGGTTGTGGGTTTGGGTTCGGGGTTTAGAGTATGTGGTATGAAGTCTTAGATTTGATGATAAAATTTATTGTATTTATATTTTGACAAAAAAATGCTTAGTCACATTAATTAATCTAATTTGAGTTTTAATTATAAACATTTTTTACTTATTAGATTAGTGTCACAAAAGAATATTCTGCTTACTCTCTTTACAATTATAATTATCTAAAACAAATATAGTAAAAAGAATATGCATAATCTTTTTCATCATCTCTTTATCTTCCCGCAGCATCCCCTCCCCCATCCTTCTTTTTTCCTTTCTTTTCATCCTCGTGGTCAAAAGCTACCACTTATCCTCCTAAACACACTCATTCTCTCCTTCCTCAAATCAAGCTACACCATTTTTCCTACTCTTCTCATCTTTGTTCTACATAACTAAAACGCAACCCTCTTTTTCTTTGTTTTTCTTTAAAATTTATTTTTATTTTGGTCAAAACGATGAAGTTTTGATGGTTGAACTCGAAAAAAAAAGACTATTCAAGCTAATCGCCCAAATTAAAAAAAAATTATAAAATTAAAATTTTTCGAGTCAGAACCGGAACCGACTCGAAAAATTTAGAACCAACACGAACCGAACCGTTAGTATCCTGTTCTTTTTGGGATAGAACCGGTAATTTCTGGTTCGTTCCGGTTCTAACCCAAGAACCGGACCAAACCGGCCCGTGTACACCCCTACGCATGGTCGACCTCTAGTGCACGTGGTGAGTTTCGATCCAAGGTTGTGCAATGGTGGCGGTCGGGTCTACTCCAAAATTATTAATAATTTTATGAAAAAACTTTCCATTGAAAAACAATAAATTTCCGACGAATTTTTGTCAAAAATGCTAAATATTTCCGATGGTACCCTCCGTCAAAAAACATGTGCAACACGTTATATAATTTTGATGGAGTTTATTTGCGAGACCAACTCTATCAAAACTCCCTCGAAAACTCATTGCGTCCTTGTGTCCGGTGGAAAAAAATACCTTACAACGACGTGTTTACCAATGTTCCATCGAAAATGAGCATTTCCTACCATGCTTTCAGCCAGCTTAAGACTTTAGATTTTGAAGAGAAAGAACAACCTCAGAAACGGTTTATACTGATCTCGATTGTGGATTTGGATGCCTCAGTGGCCGCTTCTTTATTAGTTGGATATGCCGGTTCAAAAGAAACGTGAGCTATTAGTTCGGAAGAAAAAATATATGTTAGTTTGGCGGTTCGGATTGAGAGAGAGAAAGAGGAGAGCTAAGTTAAGCCAAGCGCAATGCAGCGCGCACGTAGCATTCAAAGAGTCGGAAAGGTCAGTGTAACCATCCATCTCCCGAAAAAATCATATTTCCCTACAGAAATTTCCGTCGGGGATCAACAATTTTTTTGTAGCTAGTGACCAGTGGTGCCACTTGATACGATCCAGCCCATCATCAAGCAGCAGCTGTCCTCCTTTCTAGCCCAACCCATCACGCACCAGCAGCCCGGCCCAGCACCAGCTTGCTCGCCCAACGCCAGTCCACGCAGCAGCAGCAGCACACTCGTCCACACACGATGCGGCCCACCAACGCCATCACCTGCACAATGCCCACTCGCCCATCACTCCACGGCAACCGCAATGAAAGCCTCACGTCCAAGTTAAATCCAATTAATTGCCACGCAATTAATTGGTAAATTACCCTTCTCACCCTTAAGATTTTAGCTATAAATAGGAACCTTTGTTTCCTTCAGAAGTCACTTTTTGATTACCAATTGATTATTCAATCTTAAAGTCAATTTTATTTCCTTGTAATTTCTAGCTTTATTTCCCTAAAATTCTTGTAATCATTTCGGGTTCAAACTAGCATTTTCATTGCAAGTTTGAGTTCGATCTTTCAAGTTATTCAATATAGAAAGGTTGCTCGTTCTTCGTTAACGAGAGGGTTTTCTCGAATATACTTGTCCATTTAAAATTCCATCTTTCACTTCTAAAATTCCCGATTCAAGAACCATTTATCTTGAATTAAATCATCACCAAAATTCCATAAAAACCATCTCTAAAAATCCTACATATTTCCATTACAACTTTATCCGCTGCGCATATTTCCGAACATCATCAAATCCGTCAAAAACACCTTCATCCTTCATCAATCGGACCATCCACAATCGAGACTAGTTCCTTACTCCAATCAGCACCGAAGGATCCTAACACGTGGTAGCGGAGCTCGGCTGTCTCGAAGGTTGGTAAACAGTCAAAATTGCTCTAATCAATTCCTTTTCAATTTTCCGAAATTCATTATCCATTGTATAAATTTTACCACTAACGCAAATTTTATTGTCTTTGCTATTTATTTGCAATCTCAGCGCTCCTTCACTTGTGATAAAAAAAAAAACAAAGATCGACACAAGTCAAAAGCAAGGGGCAAGATCGCTAGGTAAGCTTTTCTTTCAGCTTCCTAAACATCAATCCTTGCGCCATTCTTCATTCGAGTCTTTGTAAGTTTTCATTATTGATTCCACATCTTCTCTACTCTAAATTAAGGTAAGTTCACTTTGTTCATGTTGTTTACCTTAATTTTCCATACCCTTCTTTGTGTGCCGAGTTTTCATTGTGTGTCACCAAAGTGCTCATCATTCTTTGAGTCTTTAAACTAAAATTGGCATTAACTTTATTTTTGTGTGATTTTGTGTGAGGACAACAGAGGGAAGAGTGTAAACACGTGAGGGAGGGTACTAACAAACACCTTTTAGTTCTCCTTTGTGTTTATTTTCTTTGTGCAGGTACACTTCATGTCCAATGGAGTGTGATCATCTAGGACTCTCTCGGCCATCCTATGGGTATGAGTCTTATGCGGATAGGATAGAGGACTCTTATGGGCGTTATGAGCAGCCGGACTACATTGATGGGTCATCACGACATTGGAACCATAGCCATAACTACTACGTCGAGGTTGCACCTTCCCCACACCGTGGCACCTCTATCTACGTCTCGGACCGTAGCCCCCCTCATCGTTCCTATACCTCGTCGGCCTCTAGTGCACCTCCCCGTCATGCCCCGTCTTATCACACGACGCCACCCTTCACCCATGTCCGGAGTTCCACTCATCATCCCTTTGTTTTGCCAGCCGCTAGGGCGCCTTCGCGCCACTCCCCACCTTACCACTCGACGCCATCTTCCCACCGTGACCGTCGGCCCCCTCCGGGCTCCTATGTGCATGAGACTTCTTCCCCTCAAGTCCGAGTACCACATCATGCGTCCATGGGCTCGTATGATCACTTGGAGAACCCTTCGGATATCTTGGCCAAGTTGCGTCGCAGATTAGAGGTAAACGACTCCTCGTTCCGACGAGTTGAGACACTGTCCCCTCCTTCTCCTAGTTACCCTCCGACCCCTCCCACACGAGCGAGAGACGTCTATTGTACCACTTGTACCGGTAGAGGGCACTTATGTGGTGTATGCCCTAGCTATAGAGAGAGTGAGGAGAGCGTGGCGCCTTCTAGTGTTGATTCTTTCGGGCCACCACCGCTTCTGGAGGATGAGGAGCTTCAATCCGAGTCGCCCCCTCTTGTGGAGTGCTTGGTCCCCATTGCGGAAGAGCTCATTGAGGTCTCTTCGGGCGATGTTGTTGTGGAGTTTTGGAGAGTTAGGAGTGTGAGAGAGGATAGTGAGGTCCCTTCGGGCAGCTACGAGAAGGTCGTCCTTGGTCTAGCACGGCAGCACACCTTTCGGTCCTTTGGTAGTAAGTTTTCCATCATCCCGAAGGTGCCGACACATGACTTGGTGGATCCTTTCCTCCTTGGTTTTGGGTATGTTGACCGCGCGCCTTTCATTCCGATCTCGTCGCATCCACTTGGTCTCTCGGTCTCGCACTTAGACCGCGTCATTCCCTTTCTCCGTCTTGGCCGATCCTTGGTTGTTCTTAGGTTTTGCATGTTCGCGCCTGCATGCCTTGCCCGAGGAAGGCCTCCTCCTTGGCCTATTTTCTCTGAGAGTTGCATTTTGAGGGTTCCGTGGGTGGTCACTAGCCGCGAGCATTCCTTGGCCCGTTTAGCCTTGCACGGTACTGAGCCTATAGATTCGAGGACGAATCTCTCCAAAGGTGGATGGAATGATACGATCCAGCCCATCATCAAGCAGCAGCTGTCCTCCTTTCTAGCCCAATCCATCACGCACCAGCAGCCCGGCCCAGCACCAGCTTGCTCGCCCAACGCCAGTCCACGCAGCAACAGCACACGACGTCGTCCACGCAGCAGCAGCAACACACTCATCCACACACGATGCGGCCCACCAACGCCATCACCTGCACAATGCCCACTCGCCCATCACTCCACGGCAACCGCAATGAAAGCCTCACGTCCAAATTAAATCCAATTAATTGCCACCCAATTAATTGGTAAATTACCCTTCTCACCCTTAAGATTTTAGCTATAAATAGGAACCTTTGTTTCCTTCAGAAGTCACTTTTTGATTACCAATTGATTATTCAATCTTAAAGTCAATTTTATTTCCTTGTAATTTCTAGCTTTATTTCCCTAAAATTCTTGTAATCATTTCGGGTTCAAACTAGCATTTTCATTGCAAGTTTGAGTTCGATCTTTCAAGTTATTCAATATAGAAAGGTTGCTCGTTCTTCGTTAACGAGAGGGTTTTCTCGAATATACTTGTCCATTTAAAATTCCATCTTTCACTTCTAAAATTCCCGATTCAAAAACCATTTATCTTGAATTAAATCATCACCAAAATTCCATAAAAACCATCTCTAAAAATCCTACATATTTCCATTACAACTTTATCCGCTGCGCATATTTCCGAACATCATCAAATCCGTCAAAAACACCTTCATCCTTCATCAATCGGACCATCCACAATCGAGACTAGTTCCTTACTCCAATCAGCACCGAAGGATCCTAACACCACTCCAACAAAAATACTTCTTTCATCACTATTTTGCGAAAGCAATTCCTAAGATTGCCCGCCAACCTTCAGGTGCTTCTAAATCCGGCCTCTATTTTTTGCACAAAGCGACGCGTCTGATTCACGCGTCTTCTCTCTCTTCTTTTTTAATCTACACTGAAGTTTTCCATCCTAAATCTACCTCAATCAAACCTAAATTTATTCTGTTTTTTTCATTCATGTAATTATTTATTGTCTATAGACAGCGTCGTTTATGCTTTCCTAAAAAATAAAGTTAAGGAAGAAGAAATTAATTCAAAGTATTTGCTCAAAAAAAGTTATAGAATAATTATTTTAGCAAATAAAATGGCATTGCAAAAAGGAAAAAAACGAAACGTGAATGACATTGAATAGTTGAAAAAGAAAGAAAGAAGGAAGGAAACGTAGTTAACGCTTGGCTGTTAGCATGGATATAGGTTTTTGTGTTGTTTTTTTTAACAAACTACATATATTAAAAAGACAGCGACACTAGAAAAGAAAACCAAAGGGAGAAGTCACTTCTGTTCGAGGGACAACCAATGAGCAATTTATTTACTCCCTCCATCCCCAAAAGGATGTCTTCCTCGCATCCCAATATTCAGTAGGGAATGCATATCGAGGAGGTCGGATAAGGCACTATTTGACCCCAAAAAATTCCGTACTTTTTTTCGAACGTACGTTAATCCTTAACGTACTTCCGAGAAAAAATTCGGGGCAAAATTGTCTCAAATAGTGGTTGTTCTGGCCGTCTTAAGATACGTTCCGAAACATTAAAAGCAAATGCTAAAACGACATCATTTTGGGGACGGAGGGAGTAGGAGTTAAATTTTTAACGAGCGAGATTTTTTTTATAGATGGGTGAACTTGGGTTCTAGTCCTACTAGTACTGTTATCACCAGTAAAACAACTGATGAACTCAATTGTTTAATCCCGTGGGATGATTAAAAAATATATGTATATTATATATATACTTCAATATATTGCTATATTTGAACCTTTTTCTTCTTCTTCTTCTTTAAGATGGTGAGATATACCTTTTTTTCTCAATTTTTAAGTTTTCCTTTTTCTTTTGGCCTAAATCAAATATGGGTCCCTGTAGTCTAATTGATTGTCTTATTTCAGCCCTTTGTGTTATTTTTGATTTAAAACCTCCCTCCACTTAAGTCGAATGATTTATTTCATCCCTCCGCCTAACTCCATCCACTTTTTTCGTCTGTTTGCTTAGGTGTCGTGCCACGTCAATCGTCACGTCACTGACTGCTGACGTGTCACGCCACGTCATTTTCTTTCTTTCTTTTTTTCTTTTCTGTTCTTTCTTTTTCTTCTTCCTCCTCCATCACCAACCGGCCAACATCAAACATCATCAACCGTCACCATCCTCTTGGCCCAATCGCCGCATCCTCATCGTCTATCAATCATTGCATCTCACCCACCAAAACCACACAAAATCAAGCCCGATCCACCACCTCCATTTCCGTCCATCACCAACACCAATCACAACTCAAAAACCCAATCACAAAGCCAATAAAAATACACACCCTCGGCTTCAAATCAAGCCCACCACCTCCGGTCCTCCACCATCAAAAGCAATTACCCTCGCCTCTGCCTCCCTCGATCTCCTAACCGAACTGGCCAAACACCACAAACCCATCTCCAATCCTCTCTGCCGCTCCGCGTCAAACCACCATCACAATCGCGCGACACCAACTACCGAAATCCAAATCACACATAGCAACCCACACTGAAAAGAAAAAATAGAGATAGAAAGAAAAAGAAAAGGGATGAGAGTAGAGAAGGGAAGAAAGAAAAAAGAAAGAAAAAATAAAAGAAAGGAAGAAGGAGAGCGTAGAGGAAAGGGAGAAAAAGAAGGAAAAGAAAACAAGAGAGGAGAGCCCCGTCCAGGAAAGAAAACAGAGAAAAAATGAGCAGAGAAGGAAAGAAAAAGGAAAAAAAAGAAAAAAAGAAAAAAGAAAAAAAAGAAAAAAAAATGAGGTGACGTGACACATCAGCAGTCAGTGACGTGGCGATTGATATGGCACGACACGTAAGCAAATAGACGGAAAAAGTGGATGACGTTAGGCGGAGGGATGAAATAAATCATTCGATTTAAGTGGATGGAGGTTTTAAATCAAAAATAACACAGAGGGCTGAAATAAGACAATCAATTAGACTGTAGGAATTCATATTTGATTTAGCCCTTTCCTTTTCATGAGCTAATTTTTTTTTTTTTTTTAGTTTATAACATTAATATTTGAACCATAACCTCTTAAATTTATCACTAACCCCTCACCATTATCCACCCTAATATATAGGTTAGTGGATTTGAACTCATCTTAAATATTTTAATACCTAGCCTGGCGAATTCTACTACACTCATCAATTATCACGTTATTAAATAAATTTAAATACAGGTACAATTACTAAGTAGTGTTTGTCTTTGCCGAAAACGCAATTTGAATTAATTGGATAATATACACATGACGACATTTATATTTTCTACCTTATTTATGGGTTGACTTTGCGCTCGGATCCTTGAAATGCTCCCTCTTATTCCTTACAATGTCGACATTCTATCAACACAGTTGATGGAGTCTACCTTCCAACTGTTGCCACTTCTGTTAATTTCCCTTTTAAAATAAATTATGTGTCCATAGTCACCGCAAAATGGAGTTACCAAATTACAAACCAAATACTATTAAAGCAGATCCAAACAACAAAAAGAACTATACCAAAAACCCCCCAAAAAGTTTCTTTTAGTGGTTGGGTGATCATATAATCATGGGCAGGCTCACTAGGCTTTGTTTCGCCCTCATTTACCTCCTATCACTTGTCGCAACCTTTGCAGTGGGAGAAGCACCTGCAACGCGCAAGAAGAGACTGGAAAATCCACTCACGCGATGCGGTACAAGATTGTGGCGATTGTGTCCATTCTGGTTGCAGGTGGGCTTGGTGTTTTGCTTCCAGTTCTTGGGAACATTTTTCCAGCGCTGAGTCCAGAGAAAGACTTCTTCTTTGTGATAAAGTCATTCGCGGTGGGTGTAATTTTAGAGACAGGTTTTATCCACGTGCTACCGGACGCCTTCGAGAACTTGACGTCCCCATGCCTCCCAGAGTCTCCCCTTCACTGGGTTTATCGCGATGATGTCTACAATTGGGTGTCTGATGATCGATACTTTTCTCACTTCTTACCATACAAATTCACGCGCCAACAAGTCTCAGCCTCAACTTCAACCTGATGAAGAAACCGTGGTCCCTGTCCACACTCATGCAACTCATGGTCATTCTCATGGTTCTCTACAATCTGGCATTGCCCGCCATCGCATAACCACACTGGTACGTAGTTGGCCATTCGAGGTCGCAAAAGCCTTTTGTGTGTTTTTAAATAAAATATTATTGTTCAATCAATTGCTATTATAACTAGTTTTTTGCTGCTGCTGTTAATAATAATGTTAGGTGCTGGAGTCAGGGATTGCGGTGCACTCTGTGATTATAGGGCTCTCGCTCGGCGCTTCTCAAGATCGGCGCTTCTCAAGATCCAGAAACAATAAGGCCCCTGGTCGGTGCTCTCACTTTCCATCAGCTATTTGAGGGCATGGGACTTGGTGGTTCCATCTTTCAGGTAAATATCCTAATCACTTTCCATCCGCTGAAGCTGATGACTAATCAATTTCTTATATTTGCACCCATCATTAACGTAATCAGTGCATCACTTCTCCTTGGGCTTAACCAAACCAACAAATTCTTATTTAGAAAAGAAAAAAGAGTGAATAACAACTGCGGTTTTGGATGCTTGTGTACTTTATCTATTATTTATTTTGTCGCATTCCCCAACGATTTATGATTCATTCATTGATAGATAAAAGTCAAACACAAAGCCATATGGTGACAGTATTATTGAAGTTGCAGACATGGTGCATAAAAATGACCTGACCAGCTCCAGTCTAAGATAGTTCTGTGGTTAATTTGTTGATCATGAGCTGATGATAACAGTGTATTAATTAAAATGGTGCAGGCCCAGTTTAAGTGGACATCCACTGCAATTATGGGGCTGATATTCTCATTTTCAACACCAATTGGGATTGTTCTGGGCATAATCGTATCGAAAAGCTACCAAGAGAACAGCCCTACTGCCCTTGGTGTTCAAGGAAGTCTAAACGCAGCTTCCTCGAGTGTGCTCATATATATGGCGCTTGTCGATCTTCTCGCAGCCGATTTTAACAATGCCAAGGTCCAAACTAAACCAAGGCTAAGAATAGCAGTTGACATAGCTCTTCTTGTTGGAGCTGGTCTCATGTCCCTCATCGCCAAATGGGCTTGATTCTTGTGTATTATTAATTAAAGATCACTCTTTTCTTTCTTTTCAAGTTTCCCTCCTGTTTTCTGTTATTTTGTTTCTTCTGTTCTCCCTTCACGTTACCATATCAAATTTCAGGATATATAAATACCATGATTTTATTTTTGAGTAAGTTATTTGACGATAAAAACAGAACTAAGTAGCCTGACAGAACAAGCAGCCTAATGGAGCCCGTCAATAACACACACCCTTTTCGGGAGTCATGGGAAGTTCTGGTGTAGCAAGGTGATCATTGCCTCCCGTTGAGATAACAACTCATTAACCTCATGATTATCAGCATCATTAGCAATATAAGGAACATGCAATGGTGGTTATGCTCTAAACAATGCAGTATAAGGAGTGCACTTGAGTGAAGTATGGTAGGTAGTATTATACCAGAGTTGTGCTAAGGAAAGGAATTTGGAAGCAGTAGCACCTGAGGTATGGCTCTAAGCATTGATTGACACGTTCAGTTTGAATGAAGGAATTCCACCCCTTGTAGTGAAAACAAGTCCTTCCAGAAAGAACTAAGGAACAGTGTCCCTATCAGAAACAATGGACTGAGGGCATCCATGTATTTTCTCCACATTATCAAAGAATAGTTGTGCCACAGAGGAAGTTTTATAAGGATGTTTCAATGAAATGAGATGGGAAAACTTAGTGAATCTGTCTACTACTACCAAAATAACAGTCTTTCCTCCACTGGTAGGTAGTCCTTCCACAAAGTCCATAGTGATATCTGAGAAAACTCCCTTAGGAACTGGATTTTGGCTGCAGTAATCCAAGATGAGAAGTGTGTTCAGGTTAGGCTAGTGTGACAAGATCTCACAAAATTTCTGACATCTTTCTTCAGCTTGGGCTAGTAGAAAAGTGCAGACAGTCTCTTGGTGGTGGCATGAACCCCAGAATGTCCAGCCAAGTGTGTAGCATGAAATAAATTAAGTAACTTTTGTCTAAGCTCAGAGCTTGCCCCAATGGCCAATTTCCTTTTTCTTCTCAACTCTCTTCTGATCCATGAGTAATGATTAGAAGGATTAGGATCAATATGCAACTGCTGAATGAGAGAGAATTGAGAATAGGGTCAGTTTGCCAAGAAGTCTTTACATCATCCATTAATGTGGGAGAGATGGATGATAATTCTAAGGAATGGAGATCAGCACAAGGCATCCTGGACTAAGGCTGAGCTCGGATCGGATCCGATCCAATCTGAACTTTTAATTTGGTTGGATTCCGAACCATTGTCAAACGGAAATTGGATGAGGGGTGGAGACACCGATAAGTTTTGGAGTCCGAACTGAATTTTCCGACATTTTCAATGTAACCGAACTTATCCGAATTGTTTTACCATAACCTAGTGAAACCATAGTTATCAGAACCGGACCGGACAGCGAACCGGAAATAAAAATTTGGTGGGTCAATTGGGTTGAACTGGGTTCGACCGAATTATAGATGTTGGTCCGTTCTGAACCGTTCACACATTAAACCGGTCAAACTTAGACGATTAAACCAGATTAAACCGGATTGAACCGGCTGGGCTTTTTACTGTAGCATTTTATAATATATCAAAATAAAATATCAAGTAGGTCAAAAGTTAAAAATAAAGAAACAATCCAACATTCAAATGAAATAATATTCAAAATTCAAACACACTTGTTCATTAAAAGACATTTGTACCATGTAACAAAAATAAAATTATACGAACTAGCATACTATATGTTAATTTTATCACTCATAAAATTTATTTGAAATTAAACATGTATTATAATTAAAAGAAAAGAACTAGGCCACAAAATAGAAAAGAAATTAAAAAATAGATGAAAATTAAATTTTGAATATAACTCCATCTTTATTTGAAATTAAATTCAAATATTAAAAAATATATAAAAATAAAAATAATTTTTTTTAACATGGTTAGGTTGTTTCAATCTGCAAGGAGACGAAGGAAAGGAAAGAAAAGTCCTCTCTAATTTGAAATAAAGAACAATTGTTTAAACAAAAGCTCCTTTTTTTTATTTTTTATTTTTCCTTTTTTCTTGGGTTGGGCCGAAGACCAACCCCTCTCTCCTTTTTCTTTTCTTTTCTTTCCTTTCCTTTCTTTTCTTTTCTTTTCTTTTCTTCTTTCCAGATCCAGAACAAGAAATAACTTTACCTCTCTCTCCTTTTTCTTTTCTTCTTTCACTTTCATTTCTTCTATTCTTTCCAAAACAAGAAATAACGATATGAAGAAAGTGCGGCACAATTGGGCATTGTCTAAGGGTCACAGGTCGAAATCACTCTTCTCCTGTCGCTCTCGTCGTTGTCCTCTCGCTCCCACAGACTCACTCCCTCACTCTTTGCCGCCGACCAGCACCACCACTCTCGATCTGCCGCCGGCTAGCACCACCACTCCCGATCTGCCGTCGTAGCACCACCATCTCCCCTATCTACCGCCGACCAGACAACACTCTCTCATTTGGTTTCGATTTGGTTTCGATTTAGTTTTGATTTGGTTTTGGTGTTGGTCAGGTTTGTTTTGGTTTGGAGGTTACTGGTCGAATTTGACACGTCATCGAACCAGCCGGTTTGGCAGAAAATCGACCGGTTTGCCGACTCTTTAAAAATCGGCCAGGTCAACCAGTCGAACCCGGTTCACATGCATATCCGGTCCAATAGTTGAATCGGATCGAAAATGTGAAAAGTCCCGGTTGAACCGCCGGACCGGCCGGTCCGGTCCGGTTCTGATAACCATGAGTGAAACACATCTAATTCCTAGCATCCCATCACTTTCGCCCTCCCTCTGAAACTCATATATTTCTTGGCCGCTCCACTCCACCAATCATCACAGCCGCACCACTCCATCCTCAACGTTAATCAACCATCACGATCTCCCTCATTCAACCATATCACAGCCGCACCACTTCATCACCACGTCTCCCTCATCCAAACATCAACTCCTCCACTGCATCCATGCGTCGCATGTTGCTGATGAGGATTTCCATGGCTTTAAGACACAAAGCTTTCCTTTCCGACTCCTTCAACGGCTTCACTTCTTCAGCTACTATATATTTGCCAATCTAGATCTGACATCTTCTTCCTCCTCCAAACAAAAAAATTAACTAAAATACTTAGGTTATGGGTTTAAGAAAAAAAAAATTCAGAAAACCCATTTCAGTAACTAGTTTGCTACTGCTTGTGGGCAAAATTTGGGTTTTGGGTTAAATTTTGTAGAATATTGGTTTGGGCAAAAATTTGTTTTTGTTTTATAAAAAAACATACT
Organism: Viola odorata; assembly: GCA_963691705.1. Lineage (NCBI taxonomy): Eukaryota > Viridiplantae > Streptophyta > Magnoliopsida > Malpighiales > Violaceae > Viola > Viola odorata. Next base: position 60,847,135 of record OY829537.1, read on the forward strand.
TCAGAAATGTTCCAGCCCATTGAAAAATCCGAAAAACCTGACCAACAAAATCCACTCACGAAATAGTCGAATTTATATGGACAGGGACCATTTTTGGATAGTTCAGATTTCTGAGCCCGAAATTTGATCTGATCCGATCCAATCTAAAAATTTCAAAATCCAATCTAAAGTTTTGAATGCTCACCCCTATCCTAGACAATGCATCGACTGCTGCATTAAAGGACCCTGGCTTATATACTACAACATATATGTACTACTACAACTTTACCAACTAAGTGAGTTTAGCATCAGTGAATAGCTTTAATCTAAGTAGATACTTCAAAGAATGATGATCTGTATAGATTGTGAAGTGATGATGACTGAGATAGGAATCCTAGTATTGCACAACAAAGAGCAACATATAACTCCTTTTCTTATACACTTTTGGATTGGTGCCTGGCAGAAAGAGACTTGCTTAAGTATGCCAATGGATGTCTGTTCTACTGGATAGCTCCAATTCCTGTGACTGAAGCATCAGTCTCTAGTTCAAAAGGGATGGAGAGTTCGGGTAGGCTGAGAACCGGAGCACTACATAAGGCATTCTTCAAACTAACAAAATCCTTTTCTACAACATCACTCCACATGAAGGCATCCTTCTTTAATAGATCAAATAAAGGCTTTGCAATAATGACATAACCCTGGAAAAATCATCTAACCCAACTAACCCCAAGAAGTTTCTCAATTGCTTTACTGAAGAAGGAGAAATCTAATCCTGCACTTTATTAGGATCACTCTATACTTCCTCATTAGAGACCAGATGACCTTGACATCTAACCTTAGGAACACCAATGAAACATTTACATTGTTTCAAGTAAAGTTTATTATCCCTTAGCAGTAGAAATACTTTCCTCAAATGGATTAGATGATCCTCCAAATTCTTGTTATACACCAAAATGTCATCAAAGAAAACCAGACAGAAATGTCTTAAGAAAGGTTTGAGGATAGAATTCATCATAGCTGAAATGTTGTTGGAGCGTTGGTAAAGCCAAAGGGTATGACCCTGAACTGATAATGGTTAGAATAAGTCTTAAATGTTATTTTGAAAGAATCATTAGGATTTATGAGAACCTTATGGTAGTCTAGCCTTAAATCCAGTTTGGAATAAATAACATACCTATGCAATTCATCCAACAACTCTTCAATAAGAGGGACAAGGAATTTGTCCTTCATATTTTGTCCTTAAGGGCCCTATAATCAATACACATCCTCCATGTGCCTTCTTTTTTCTTAACCAAAAGGACTGGAGCTGTATAAAGGCTAGAACTCTCCTCTACATCTCTATAATTCAACATTTTAGTAACTTGTTTCTCTATCTCATCTTTCTGAGCCTTTGCATGTTTATAAAACCTCAAACTTACTGGTCCTGTTCCATCTTTGAGAAGAATAGAATGATCAAACTTTCCGACTGGAGGTAGTTCTTTAGGAACTTAGAATAAGTCCTTAAATTCTTCTAAGAGTTTCTTCATTCTGTCATCTAATAAGGGAGATTCTACTGCATTAATTTACAGTAGTTTGGGATATATGGCACACACAGTAGCTTCAACAATGACATGAGGTTTGGTAAATAATTTAGTCAATTTCTTAGCTTGCACCCACTCAATGTCAAACACTGAACCTCCTTGTAGTTTCAACTTGTTACCCTCAAACACAAATTCCATTCTGACATTGAAGTCTTACTGGACCTTTCCTGTGGTTTTCAACCATTGTTTTCCCAAAATGATGTCATAATGCACCAATGGTAAGAGGAGATCATTTGTCCTAAAGATAACTCCTTTGAGTTTCCATGACATATCAAAACAAGCTTCAGAACAAACCATTGCCTCTCCATTAGCAATAGTCACTTTTAATAGGAGTTGATACGAGCATGGAGGAGGAGCTACCCATACCCAAAGGGCCCATGACACGCGTACATATTAGAGCCACGCAAGAACAATTATCAATGTTCATTAAAAAAGAACTTGATTTGGTGCGGGCGGATGGAGAAGAAAATCGGATGATCAACCTGATGGGTGTCGAATCCGTCAAAAATAAATATAAGTTACAACTTACCACTAAGAATAAATGAATTGTAAATAGTAGTAAGAGGTTCGATCCACAGGGAGCTATGGTATGACTTTTGTGAGAACTTGTAATGATTGAAATAACACTTAGGTGAAATTGGGAGTTGGGTTTTGTATTAAGACTAAAACGGAAAGGTAAATAGAACAAGTGACTGTCTTGGCCAAGAATGATGTTCTTGGTCAAGACGGCAGATTCAAGGTACGCGTATGACCCCTGCTTCCCTCCTGTATCAACACCATCTCAGTTACACTTAGAGATGATGTCTAACCAACTAGCACCTTGTTAGTTAAAGGGTTTACTGAATTGGCTGATGAACGACTAGAGGAAGACAACTCTAGACTAGTATCCTCGGGCGTCAATTGGGACTGGATCTGATTAACCTTTCTCCCTAACATTTTGTGGACATCCACTAGTGCGTAAGCGTCTACTTCGATCCTCTTAGTCAATAATTCATGGCTAAGAGAAATGATTGTTGTATTATCTATTCAACACCAAATTGGCCAGATCTAATATCAAACAAAAATACATTAGGAATAATTACGAAATTGATTAAATGCAAATTAAAAGATTAGTAATATCGATTAGGTCTCATGTATACTCATGCTCATGCTTAAGTGCCTCTACTAAGAAAGATGTACTTAGCTACTCATGCTCATAATTGCAAAGAAAAATTAAACAATGTATTGAAAATATAATAATCCTTCGTTGCCGAAGGAGCAAAGTATAAGTCAAAATGATGGTAGAAAATCGAAGAGGGAGATGCCCAACCAGTGACAACCCCCATTTTCCAAAACCTATGGAAATTATATAAATCCCTAGAAAATAGCTAATCAGAGAAATTAAAGGAAAATCATATCCTAATCAAATTTAAAAAAAAGATGGAAGAAATAACTGAACAATTTAAAAATCTAGAAGTAAATAGACGAAAAGGTACAAATTATCAAAGACCAAACGTTAAGCATTATTACCCAAGACCTTCCTTTCCTAATATGTTGTCAAAAGAAAGAAATACTAGACAACAAGCCAAATATGATGGTTTAAGCATAGACGAATTAAATTTAGATGGACAAAGTAAACACAATATAATTAGTATGTTAGAAGCCATGTTAATGGCAGCAACCGCACATAGAACAAGAAATAATACAGACAAACAAGTAGCCTTTATACTTATGGTTGAATTCTCAGGACAACTTAAAGGATGGTGGGATAATTATCTTACCATGGAAGAAAGACTAGCTATTATGAACTTAGTAAAACTAGAAAATGAAGAATTAGTAGAAGATGCAACTAATGTTCTTATTTACTCTATGTTAAATAAGAACATTACATTTGTTTAGCAATCGAGCTAACTGTGTGTTTTCTTCAGGGCTTAGCTTCTCGCTAACCAAGAAATTTGCCTCCCTGACCCCATTAACGGGGACGGCCACCATTTTATCCACTGGCTGGGTACGCTTTTCGTCTTTCTGCTCGAAGGGATCCACCGTCATGCACACATATCTATCACAACTCTTCTGCGTCACAAGCAGGTAACACTCGACTGCCAGCTTCTGGTCGCCTTTAACTGTGACCACTCCATCCCATGAGGGATACTTTAACCTCAAGTGCCTTTGGGATATCACTGCACCAAAATGATTGAGGAACGGGCGCCCAAGTATGGCGTTATAGGGCAAGGTAAGGTCCACTACTAAGAACAACAATTCCTCTGACCTTTTGGACGTGTCTTCTCTAAAGTACACAGGTAGTAAAGTGACTCCAGTCACTGGGATAGGAACTCCATCCACCCCGATTATCGGCTTTTTCAAGGTGTCAACTTACTGTCGGGATGCCTCATGAGGTTGTAAGCCTTCAATGAAAATAAGTTTACCCCACTTCCATTATCGACGAGGGTTCTCCTAACTCAATGATTGCCAATGACGGGTGTGACTACTAACGCATCATTATGTGGAAAAATGACGCCTTTCTCGTCTTCTTCAAAGAAGGATAAAACCATTCGGTCTAACACACTGATCGCTTCGCTTTTTATTAACGCACCTTCTCTTTTTCGCTTGTCCCCTGTAGTGGGCGTTAACGTTACTGGCTCATCGAGGTATGGCGTCCCGCCAGCTATGATGTTGATGATGGGAATGTCATCGTCATGGATTGTCAATGTCTCCTTGACTCTCCCACTTGATGTGGCATCGTCTCTCTCCGCGTGATGGGGCGCTTGTCTGCTGTCTGGGCCCTATTTGTCGGGTTATTCCTGGCTTCTTCTCTCGCCTTGGTGGTGAATTCTCCGAGATATCCTTCTTCTACTAGGCACTCTATCGCTAACTTTAACTCTCTGCATACGTCTGTGGAGTGTCCCTTCACTTTATGGAACTTACAAAAAGCATTCTCCCTCCCTCCCATTATCACCCCGGGTTTCGCAGGGGCTGGATAACGGATAGGCAAATTTCGTTGTTGAATGATTGCTAAAATTTCCACTCTCAGAAGTATGAGGGAAGGGAGATCAGGATCATAAACTAGGCCCTTGGGCGGGTCCGTCTGTCGCTGAGCGGGGAAGTTGCCGGATCTTCCCCTTGAAGAGTTGCCTCTTTATCAGTTTGAGGCTCTTGGGATGTGATCTTTTCGTTGAGCGTAATCGTCAATGACGCGAGCGTCAAGGGCCATTCCGATAAGTGTGCTAGATGCATAGGGTGCGTTTTGTGGCACATTTTGAATGTTATCCCTGTGTTCTTCTTCCTCCATCCTTTGCATAATTATGAGCCTTCAACCTTAACGTGTCCAGTAATTTTCCATAACAACAGTTTTGCTTTAGAGCTTCCACAGCAAAATCAATGGTGACGCCTGGCGTTAACGACATTTCCATATCGAAACGTCCAAGGAACTCTTTCAGAGATTCCTGAGGTCCCCGGTGTATGTCGAACAAGGTTGTCGCGGATTTCCTAATGGGGACGACCGTGCTAAACCGACTTCAAAACTTGGCTTCCAGCTGCGAAAAAACTGTCTATGGATCTGGCGGGGAGTCTTTCAAACCAAAGACGTGCGACTCCTGATAGTGTCATAACAAATATCTGGCACAAGGCCGCATCACTGTGAGTTTGGAATTGTACGAAGTCTTTCACCTTGTTAAGGTGAGAGATGGGATCTTTAGTGCCGTCATACGAATCCGAAGGGAGTTTCACGTGCCGACTGACTCTGTGGTGTCTTATGCGATAGCTGAATGGATGCCCTGAGGTGTCATCAAGGATTTCATGAGGACGACGGGGAGGAGAGATTTCCCTACGATTCTGGTCCCTAGGATTCGGTGCATGATGTCGCCTGGGGGATGGGCTACGACTCCTTGGTGAACGGGTTCGATATCTTCTGCTACTTGATCTTTCACTGTGTTTGGGGGATAAGTCCCTGACCATTTCTTCTCGCCTGCCATCCTAATGATCTCTGTACTCGTCATGCCATCGTTCCTCTTGGGAAATGGGAATTTCTCGCATGTGCTGTGCAGAGGGTTCTACTCGCCCATGTGTGAGTTCCATAAAGTTGACAGGGGCCATTGTAGCAGGCAAGGTCAGCGGGGTGCTCCCATGTTACCGAGGCAATAACGGCCGATCAGTAACAATGGACGGGGTGAAAGTAAATATCAAATGAGGAGAAACAGCAGATCCTAGAGCATTGGTGATACGGGTCTGCCGTCTAGGGCAAGACGGGCATCCATTGTCTAGGGCAAGACTGACGTCCTATCTGTCTAGGGCAAGACTGGCGTCATCCGTCTAGGCCAAGATGTGCGTCTAGGCCAAGCCTTCCATATAGGCCAAGTCGTCCGTCTAGGCCAAGTTGTGTGCCCGCGCCCAAGCCTCTCTAACGTTCAACCTATGCCGCTCAAGCCCAAGCATGAAGACCTTATGTCCTAAGGGTATTTAAGGGTTTTCCCCATGTAATAACCTAGTAGTATAAATAGTGAACAATAGGTTCATTTTAGACTTGTCTTTGTTTTTGTTGAGTTATCTCCTAACCAAGACCAAACTTTAGCTTAGTTAAATGGGGTTCTTAAAACCTCCCCTTCTCCTCCTCTTGGATTAGAGATCCTTGTATGCTTGTGGTAAGTTTGTCTAGGAATCATCCCTAGAAGGGTTTACCGTGTATGCAAGTTCATTTATTGTTTATACATCCAAACACCTTCATCTTCATCCATTAATTCGGCTTTGCTCTTCACTTTCTTTCTTACCTTGGTTGTCTTACTTTCCATGAACTCTAGTTGATCCGTAGGGTCTTCCTAGCCTAGCTGATTGGTTGGTGATTGAGATAAGAGTGTGAGAGAAAAATGAGTGTATTAGAGTGATAAACACGAGGGAAACACGTGAGGGAAGGACTAACCCTTTTTAGCTATCAAATTGTGTTTGTTTCTTTTTGTAGGTATTTACTATGTCTTCGCATTGCTCTTATTTGGATGTTGGGTCCTATTGGGAGGATGCATCTTGTTCTAGTGCGGCCTATTCCATGGCTAGTGACCACGTATCTTCATGCCATGACGTGAGCTACTAGGGAGAGGTAGAGTTACCATATGGAACTAGTTCTTGCCATGAGGATGCTTGTCCCGAGAGGGATGAAGAATCACTTGATTCTTGGGCCTATGTGTTGGACAACCGAGACAGCCGCTCTAGTGCCACTTCTTCTTCTCGGTTGGAGAATGATCTTCGTGAGCCCTCACGACAATCTTATGGGTATGAGCAGCCGGACCACATTGATGAGCGCCCACACTGCCCCTCTCTCGCTTATGTGGCGCCACCTCCATATGGTGCCCGTAGCTCATGACGCGTGATAGAGGCGCCGGTTGATCACATCCTTTACCCTCACAGACGTGACTATGTTCCATATATGCCACCATCATCACGCCGTGACCTTAGGCCTCCTAGTGCACCTCCTCACCGTGCCCCACCTTATCACGAGGTGCCATCACCACGCCTTGACCGTAGGCCTCCTTCGGGCTCATCTAGCGTACTTCCCCGCCATGCCCCACCTTACCACACGACGCCATCTTCACACCGTGTCCGCCGGCCCCCTCCAGACTCCTATGGGCATGAGTTTCCTTCCCCTCCTCCTGTTTTCCCTTCTGCGCCTCCCTCTCGAGCTCGAGATCTCTTTTATACCACTTGCACGGGTAGGGGGCACTTGCATGATGTTTGTCCGAGCCCATTGGTTGAGGAGCTTGGGGACCTTCCTAGTATTGTTTCGGCCGGTGCTCTACCACTTATTGAGGATAAGCTTGGTGTGCTTTCGGACTTAGTGGATTCGAGAGCTACTTTGGGTGAGTTGGCTCTATTGGATGAGGGATTACTTGAGCCCCTTTCAGACGGTATTGATATGGAGTTGGTTACTTCAGGGGTTGAGCTTTCGGATTTGGTGGTTTCGAGTGCTCCTTTGGATGATTTGGAGTTTGGGAGCGATAGAAGTATAGAGTCGGCTTGTGAGTTCTCTTCGGGCAGCCACGGGAAAGCCATCCTTGGTCTAGCATAGCAGTGCCATTTGTGGTCCCTTGGGAGTGATTTTTCCATCATTCCGAAGATACCTACACATAGCTTTGAGGACCTATTCCTACTTGGTTTTGGGCATGTGAGCCGCACACATTTCCTTCCATTTTTGGCACCTCCATGTGGTGTCATGGTCCCACACTTGATCCGTATCTTATCCCTTCTCCGTCTTGGCCGATCCTTGGTTGTTCTTGGATTTTTCCCGTCCACGCCTACTTGTCTTGCCCGAGGGCGGCCTCCACCTTGGCCTATATTTTCCGAGAGTTGTATTTTGAGGGTTCCGTGTGTGACCACTAGTCGCGAGCTTTCCTTAGCCCGCTTAGTCTTTCAAGGGATTGACCCTACAGATTCGAGGCCTAATCCCCTCAAAAGTGGATGGGATGATACGGGTCTACCGTCTAGGGCAAGATGGGCATCCATTGTCTAGGGCAAGACTGACGTCCTATCTGTCTAGGGCAAGACTGGCGTCATCTGTCTAGGCGAAGATGTGCGTCTAGGCCAAGCCTTCCATCTAGGCAAAACCATCCGTCTAGGCCAAGTTGTGTGCCCGCGCCCAAGCCTCTCCAACGTTCAGCCCATGCCGCTCAAGCCCAAGCATGAAGACCTTATGTCCTAAGGGTATTTAGGGGTTTTCCCCATGTAATAACCTAGTAGTATAAATAGTGAACAATAGGTTCATTTTAGACTTGTCTTTGTTTTTGTTGAGTTATCTCCTAACCAAGACCAAACTTTAGCTTAGTTAAATGGGGTTCTTAAAACCTCCCCTTCTTCTCCTCTTGGATTAGAGATCCTTGTATGCTTGTGGTAAGTTTGTCTAGGAATTATCCCTAGAAGGGTTTACCGTGTATGCAAGTTCATTTATTGTTTATACATCAAAACACCTTCATCTTCATCCATTTATCCGATGCACCTATTCCGCAATCTCCTTACGACGTTATCTTCTCCATCAACTCCATCCAATCGACGATCCAACCTCCCAAAGAGGACTAGATCCGTGCAAAGGCTCCAAACCAGAACTAAGCTTTTATCATTTGGGAGTCGGTCCTACGGCTAATGCAGTCAACTGGTCCACTTGGGCACGCAAAGCTAACAAAGAGTTCGCCTAAAAGTTATTCGCGCTATCCATTACAGATCCCATTGGAAGGGGAGTGGAATAACTAGATCCTACTATTTGGGATGGTGGAACGCTCATCTGGGGAAAAGATGTTCTCATCATTGGCCCAAAAAGAAAATCCATTTGCCCAGAAGGGGTCCCCTGTACTGTGGCAAAAACATCGACAGAAGTGGAAGGAAAAAGTTCTCTACGAGGAGCGAAAAGAATACCATGGGATTGAGGAGGTGTAGACTCTGAATCAAAAGCCATAATCCTCTAGTTTCTAGAAAAGACAGAGTTTGGCTATTAAGGATGCTCACTTAATCAAAACCAAAGCTCTCAATGAAAGTACCAGTTTGATACTATTCGGGGTTCTGGAAAGGGGTAAGTGAGGAAGATGGCCGTTCGGAATCTCTGTGCTTGTCGTCTGGTATACCTGCAAAGCGCCGGAGGGGGTCTAGTTATCACACTATAAAGTATCGTCTATAGTTATCACACTGTAAAGTATCGTCACCCTATACCTCGTTTAGATGACATGTTAGATGAATTAAGTGGTAGCATGATATTTTCTAAAATTGATTTGATGAGTGGTTACCACCAAAATTGCACCCTACTTGTTCGTCTGCCCTAGGTTGATATCCACAAGGGATATAGGCTTAGTGATTCGATAAGGATCCTCCCTTGTTCGGACTTAGGTTGGCTGGTGCTTAGCGACCAGCAGGCTTATGTTGTCTAAGTGAGTTATCTTTTTCAGCATCAAAATCCATCTTTGAGAAACGATTAAAATTACATGCTACGCATCCTAAGCAACTAAGATTGTATCAACGGTGTAGATTTGAGGACGAATCTCCTCAAAGAGGGATGGGATGATATGAGCATGGACCCTCCGGTGCCCGCACACGATGATATAAGCATGGACCCTCCGATTCCCGCACACATTGCACGGGCAAGGCCTCCCACGTGGCTTATCTTCCTCGAACGCGCGCAACGAGAAAGCCAAGCTATGGCCCTAGCGGCGTGATGCCAGCTTTGACATGTCCATAATTAATTGGACAGCGAGCCTAGCGGTATACCGCCAGGAACCAGGCGGCATACCGCCAGCTCCATTTTGGAGATTTCGTGAGCCTTACGAGCAGCCCATCCACGAGCTTTAAGGCTCATTGTTAGGGGTATTTTGGGGTCTTCCCCTTGTAATAATTGTTGCGTATAAATAAAAGGGCGTAGCCTCTTTTATACCTTGTATTTGATTTTATGTGAGTTATCTCCATCAAGACCAATTAGTTAGGATTTGCCTTTAGGGTTCTTAAAATCAGTCTTCTTTCAGCTAGCTAACACATTTCAGCTTGATCATCTCTTGATCAATTAAGGGAAGGTTTCGACTAGAGATCCTTGTAATCATTTGAATGCAAGTTTTATATATTGTTTTCCATAAATTCCTATCTACTCTTCCTTCATCTATTCCGCTGCATTTACTCCATTAAACCCTAACAAATATCCATCTAAACACCACCAATCCGTGTGTTTACCACCTCCCAAAGGAGACTAGATCCTTCCCTCAAGAACATCACGGCTTCAAGTTGTCTTCTAGGTTCGTAAACTCCATTTCTACGATTGGAATCATCTCCTCCACCGTAGATCTCTATCTTGTGTGCTGGAATTTTTTCACTTTTGTGACCGTTCCTCTAGTTTGCTAAAACTCATTTTCTCAACGTTTCTACGGTTCAAACCTCTTCCCATACCATTTCCACGGCTGAAACATTGTTTCTCACCGTAGGTTTCATTTAAACTTCATTCGGAGCTTTTGAGTTTTGGCAAAAAAATTGTCTTCTAGTGTGTTTGATCTTGAAGAAACACAATTGCTGCATGTTTGTGTGTTTATGGGCATCTATGTGACCGAATCTTCATCTTCTTAAGTGTGTTTAATTGTTGCGATTGGAGCTTCCTATGATGAGCCATGAGAGCCATGTGGACTTGCTTGTTTGCTAGCTAGTCTTCTCATTTTTTTGCTCACCTCCTAGGCTGCCACATCTCTCATTGTGAGCCAAGTATTTCAAACTCATTGTGGACCAAGCATTTGAGCTTGCTCACCACTCCACTTTGCCTCACATAACCGGCCCTAGGGCAGCACACTTACCTTCAAAATTGCTTGTCATACACTTTGGCACTCCTTGTCATACACATTGCAAAAACTACTTGTCATACACATTTGCACTACGTGTCATACATTCACACAGTTGCATGAATTTAAAGATGTATTTCCCGATGAGATGCCAAGTGGACTGCCTCCGATCCATAGTATAGAGCATCAAATTGATTTCATCCTAGGCTCATCCATTCCTAACCGGCTAGCCTATTGCTGCAGCACGGAGGAGACTAAAAAGCTTCAACGATAAGTCGATGAGCTCCTCGCTAAGGGTTTTCTATGGGAGAGCTTGTCTCCAAGCATTGTCCCGATTATCCTTATGCCAAAGAAAGATGGCACCTACCGCATGTGTGTGGACTGCTACGCCATCAACAAAATTACGGTAAAGTATCGCCATCATATCCCTCGTTTGAATGATATGCTTGATGAGTTGAGTGGTAGTAAATTTTCTTCCAAAATTGATCTTGTTAGTGGGTACCACCAAATTAGAATTCGAGAGGGTGATGAGTGGAAGACCGCTTTTAAAAACTAAACACGGTCTCTATAAATGGATGGTCATGCCATTCGGCCTCACTAATGCACCGAGCATCTTTATGTGCTTAATGAACCATGTATTGCGTGTATTTCTTGGAAAATTTATTGAGGTGTACTTTGATGATATTCTAATATATATCGTCTCTTTAGACGAACATCTAGATCAATTACATCAAATTTTTCTAACCTTGCATTCGCATTGCCTTTATGCTAAACTGACAAAATGTGAGTTTTGCTTGTCAAAAGTTAGTTTTCTTGACTATGTTGTTAGTACAGATGGTGTGATGGTGGATGAAGAGAAGATTAGAGCAATCCACGAGTGGCCTACACCTCAAAATGTGGGCGATGTGGGCTCATTCTATGGACTCATCGGGTTCTATTGACGCTTCGTCAAAGATTTCGCCATCATTATCGCACCTTTAAATGACTTGACCAAGAAGAATGTACCCTTTGAGTGGCGCGCCAAACACATCAAGGCATTCGAAGAGCTCATGGACCGCTTCTGTCGCTTGTGTTCTAGCCCAATCTTAGTGCTGCTAAATTTTGACCAAACTTGCGAAGTTGAATGCAATGCGGGTGTAATTGGGACGGGGGATATCCTTGCCCAAGAGAATCCCCACAATGCCCTTTTTAGTGAAAAGTTCAATAGCACCTAGCTCAATTACCTAACCTATGTTCGAGAGTTCTACGCAATGATGCGTGCCTTCGAAGTGTGGCAGCACTACCTTTAGCCAAAATAATTCATCGTGCATATGGACCACCTTAGCCTCAAGTACTTGAAGGTTCAAGGCAAGCTCAACAAATGCCATGCAGTGTGTATGGAATTCCTTGAAAGTGTCCCATACCATATCAAGTTCAAACAAAGCAAGGAAAGCATTATCGCGGATGCACTTTCCCGAAGGTACACTCTCTTTAACACCCTTCATGCTAAAATGTTAGTCTTTGCACACATAATTGATCTTTATCCTCTTGATGTTGACTTTGGTGATCTTTATCGTGCATGCGCACATGGTGCTTACTTGTGTTTCTACAAGCATGATCACTATTTGTTTCGCGATAGTCATTTATGCATCCCTCATTGTAGCTTGCGTGATTTGTTTGTACACGAATCACATGGGGGAGGGCTAATGGGGCATTTTGGTATTGATAAAACATTTGGGGTCTTGAAATCACATTTCTTTTGGCCTCACATGAAACATGATGTGGTGCGCATTGTAGGTAGATGCATCACTAAGTCTAAGTCTAGCAAACACACCACTTACATGCCTTTACCCGTTGCCTCTCACCCTTGGGTGCATATTTTAATGGATTTTGTGTTAGGATTGCCACGGTCCAAGATATGTAAGGACTCAATTTTTGTGGTTGTGAACCGCTTCTCTAAGATAACACATTTCATTCCATACGCTAAAATGAATGATGTTATTCATGTTACTAATATTTTCTTTCAAGAAGTGGTTAGGTTACACGACATTCCAAGAAGCATCGTGAGCGATCGCGATGTCAAATTTTTAAGTCATTTTTGGAAAGTTCTTTGGGGTAAGATGGGAACAAAGATTTTATTCTCTACGACTTGCCATCCATAAATGGATAGACAAACCGAGGTGGTAAACCGAGCGCTTGGATCTTTGTTACGCATCATGGTAAAGAAGTATTCCAATAATTGGGAGGACTGCCTTCCTTTTATTGAATTTACTTACAACCGTGTCGTACACTTTTCCACACACTTCTCACCTTTTCATGTTGTATATGGTTTCAACCCGCTATCCCCCTTGGATTTGCTACTTTTACCTTTGCTTGATTTTGAGTGTTTAGATGGTGAGCGCAAGGCGTAGTTTGTCAAGAAGATTCATGCACATACTAAAGCCAACATAAAGAAGATGAATGCACGTGTACCAAGCAATTAAACCACAGGAAGAAGGTCACCTCTTTCCAACCAAGCGATTGGGTGTCGTTTTACCTAAGAAAGCATTGTTTCTCATAATAACACAAGAGTAAACTTAGCCCGCGCTGCAATGGACCTTTCCAAATTCTTGCCAAGATCAATGACAATGCTTATGTCCTTGACTTACCATATGAGTATGGGAATGTGAGCACATTATTCAATATTAATGACTTGCAACTGTTTGGTGTAGGTGACGATCACGAGCTTATAGATTCGAGGACGAATCCTTTAGAAGGGAAAGGGGATGATACGAGCATGGATGAGTAACTACCCATTGATAAAATACTCCCTCCGGTTTTCTTTAAATGACTCTTACTATTTGGGCACGCATATTGAAGAAGCCGGATGACTCACTATTTGACCCCAAAAAATTCCGTACTTTTTTTCGAACGTACGTCCGAGAAAAAATTCGGGCAAAATTGTCTCAAATAGTGAGTCATCCTGCATCCTTAATATGCATGCCCAAATAATAAAAGTCGTTTAAAGAAAACCGGAGGGAGTAATAAATAGGCCTAGAGGGTGGGTGAATAGGCTTATTAAAAATTCCACACACAAGGAGAGTAAAGAGAATAGCAAAGACACAAGAATTTATAGTGGTTCCAATTCACAATCCGAATTGTACTTCACTACCTAAGAGCTTCACCCCTAGGATTTTCTAATAAAGCACCTCTTTGTTATTAACTAGAGCTTTTCTTAGTTCAGCTCTCAACCTTACACTTTGGTTTTTATAGGCTCAACCACAACCTATACACGATGGTTTTTACAGGCTCAACCACAACCCATACATAATCCTCTTTCAAGGTAAGGAATTCACCAACCTAGTTCTTTTACAAGGGACAAGTACTCTACCCAATAACCCAAAAGTGTTAGGTACACTTTTCAAACCTTCACAAGATAAATGATAATCGCAACAAGGAATTGGTGTACAAAATAATAAATGTATGATTCAAAATGACACCAATTAAATGAACAATATTACATCAAGAAGAAAGTAATTGAAACTCGAATTGAAGGACGCACGAATGATTGAAAACCAATAAGAAATGATTGTGTTGTAAAAACTTGATTTTGGGAGTTTGTAAATGAAAATTTATGTTTGGAACTTTGTAAGAGATTTCTTGTTATCTAGGATGAGTATTTATAGGTTTACAAAGGTTGGTATTCGTTTATGATTATTGGAGCTAAAAACTAATCGTTATGCTTTTTGAAAAGCTAGTCGTTATGCTTTGACTGCTCTTAGCGGCATGCCTCTAAGCTCGTTAAGAGGAATCCAGTCAAGAACATTTTTGGCGGCATGCGGCTAAGCCCTTAGCGGTATGCCATAAGCTTCGCTTCAAAATTTGACAATTTTATTTCTCCTTGGTGGCATGTCGCTAAGCCCTTAGCGGTATGTCGTGAGCTTCAGTATTAAAAATAGACTACTTGAATCCTTAGCGCGCCTATAAGGTTTGCGGCATGCCTCTAAGGCATGCTGTTAAAAACTTTTGTTTTTCAAATCTTATTTTTGTGTAAAACCTTTTGACACTTTTTCTTGAGGTATATCGAACATAAATCAAGTGTTAGATAGAATCATACTTACATGTTTTAAGCTCTAATATACACTTGATTTAAATCTTGCGATAATTGAATTGTCGCTCTTGTTTGTCTTGATCACAAAGCTACATAAACACTTTAATTTGAAATTGCATTAGTATGATAATTAATTTGTGTCTTAATTCATCAAAAAAAGATTAATATGCCCCTTGGGCTAAAAATCTCCCCCTTTTTTATGATGACAACCACAAATTAATTTTAAGAAAATTTAACATGCAATTTAAATTAAAGTGCAAACAAGAAGAATTATTCCCCCTATTTCATTGCCGAAAGTGCTCCTCCTATCGATTTGCTTAATTTATTAAGGAGCCTCAATGCTCCCCCTACATAAAAGTGTTAGTTGCATATAGAGCATGGCAAAGAAGTAGCCCCTTATTCTAGTATATTTTTCTCCCCCTTTGTCAACAACAAAAAGGGGAAAATGAATATTAATTAAATCATAGAGAATAAAAGGAGCAAGCATATTAAAAAAAATTACTTCACAAAGTAATAGGTGCAACAATTATCCAATCCATAAGAATTAAGTTCTAAACAATGCAAAGATAGGAAAGGATAATCAAAGATGCATAAAAATTGTGTTTCTAAATAAACGAATTATGCATAAATGGGTAAAACAAATATATGGCAATATTAGCATATATGATTATGGATTTTAATTCTTAAGAATGATCATGTATAAACAATTAAAATGTGCCTCAAGTAAATATACTCATAGATATAAGCTTAAACTGAAGAG
The DNA here is from genome assembly GCA_963691705.1 of Viola odorata. Classification (NCBI taxonomy): domain Eukaryota; kingdom Viridiplantae; phylum Streptophyta; class Magnoliopsida; order Malpighiales; family Violaceae; genus Viola; species Viola odorata. Next base: position 60,862,780 of record OY829537.1, read on the forward strand.
TTCTAGGAATACCAATTCAATTTAATCAAATTGGTTGCAAATGCCGATTTCATGTCTTAGCTCCACGAAACGTTCCTTGGTAAGAGGCTTAGTAAAAATATCTACAAGTTATTTATTAGTACCAATAAATTCAAGTAAAATATCCCCTTTCGCTACATGATCACGGATAAAATGATGTCTAACATCGATATGCTTAGTCCGTGAATGACATGTAGGGTTCTTAGTCAAGTTAATGGCACTTGTTCTATCACAATAAATAGGAATCTTACTAAAATTAAGATCAAAATCTTCTAAAGTTTGTTTCGTCTATAAAACTTGTGCTATATAAGATCCAGCGGCAATATATTCAACTTTCGTAGTAGAAGTGGCCACCGAATTTTGTTTCTTACTTGACCAAGAAACCAAAGCATGAACTAAAATTGGCAAGTGCCACTAGTGATTTTCCTATCAATTTTACATCCTGAAAAATCAGAATCAGAATAGCCAACTAGAGCAATGCTAGATCCTTTAGGATACCAAAGTCCCAACTTGGGTGTGCTTTTCAAATATCAAAAAATTCTCTTCAAAGCACACAAATGAGACTCTTTAGGAGAAGATTGAAAATGAGCAAATAGACAAATGTTAAACATTATATCCGGTCTACTTGCCGTTAAGTATAAAAGACTACCAATCATACCTCGATAGATAGTGATTTCCACGTCTTTATCATTTTAGTCTTTGTCTAGATTGGCGATTGGACTTAGGGGGATAGGACTTTCCTTGACTTCATTATAGCCATATTTGGTGAGGAGATCCTTAATATATTTTGCTTGGTTGATGAAGATACCTTCTTGAGATTGTCGAATTTTAAGTCCAAGGAAGAACGTCAATTCTCCCATTATGCTCATCTCAAATTCACTATGCATACATTTTTTAAAATCCTTGCATGGAGAATTATTAGTAGAACCAAAAATAATATCAACATATATTTACACAATAGCATGTTGTTACCATTATGGTTTGTAAAGAGTGTAGAATCAATTTTCCCTATTTTAAAACCATTTTTCAACAAAAATGTACTAAGATGATCATACCAAGCTCTAAGAGCTTGCTTAAGACCATACAAAGCTTTTTCTAATCTAAACACATGGTTAGGAAATTTATGGTTTTCAAAACCGAGGGGTTGTTTGACATACACTTCTTCCATAGTATAACCATTTAAAAATGCACTTTTAACATCCATTTGATATAAGCTCATATTTTTATGACATGCAAATGCTAATAACATGCGTATGGCTTCAAGTCTAGCAACCGGGGCAAATGTCTCATCAAAATACCTTTTTGTTGGTTGTACCCTTGGGCCACCAATCTAGCTTTATTTCTAATGACATTTCCCGACTCATCAAGTTTGTTTCTAAAAATCCACTTGGTACCAATTATACAATGGTCGCTAGGCTTAGGAACTAATTTCCAAACACAATTATGTTCAAATTGATTTAGTTCCTCTTGAATGGCAATCATCCAACTAGCATCATACAAGGCCCCATCAAACTTCTTAGGCTCAAATTGAGATACAAAAGCTTGATGATCACACATGTTTCTAAGAGTAGAGCGAGTAGAGATACCTTTGCTATTAATATTACCTATGATTTGCTCTTGTGGATGTGCACTCATGATTTTTCAGGATTTGGAAGTTTAAGGGCCTTGATCATTTTGATTGACTACGTCATTTGCTTCCTCAAGGACCTCTTCTTCCATTTCTTTTTCCTCTTGAATTTCTGGATTTTCTAGTGAAGAAGTAGTATCCTTCAAGTTGTCAAGGGTTGACGATTGAGGGTTGACTTGAAGGCTTCCAAAATCTTCATCATCATCACTAGCTATCTTTTTCACACTTTCAAAAGGATTAGTCTCATCAAATCCAATATGTATGGATTCTTCTACAACTAGAGTTATTTTGTTATAAACTCTATATGTTTTGCTAGTAGTAGAGTAACCAAGAAAAATACCTTCACCGGACTTTGCATCAAATTTTCCCAAATTATCTTTGATTTTTAAAATAAAACATTTACATCCAAATACTCTAAAGTAATCAATGGTGGGTTTCTTATCATGCCATAATTCATAGGGGGTTTTATTAAGCAAGGTCTTAATCAAAACACGATTTAAAACATAGCGTGCGGTACTTACGACTTCGGCCTAAAAATATTTTCGTAAATTATGCTCATTTAAAAGGGTTCGAGCCGCTTCTTGCAATGTTCTATTATTCCTCTCAACTACCCCATTTTTTTTAGGAGTGCGAGGACAAGAAAAATTATGTTCAATACCATTTTCATTGCAAAATTTTTGAAAAATACTATTTTCAAATTCACCACCATGATCACTTCTAATTTTGTAATTTTTAAAACCTTTTTCATTTTGAATTCTCTTGCAAAGTCTTTTGAAGTTCGCACATGCATCATGCTTATGAGCTAAGAAAATAACCTAAGTAAATCTAGAATAATCATCCATGATAACAAAAATATACTTCTTATCTTACCGCCCATGCTAGCTGTCCTCATTGGACCGAATAAATCAAGGTGAAGAAGTTGGAGTGGCCTTGAAGTAGAAACAACTTAGATGGACTTGAATGAGCTCTTGGTTTGCTTTCCATATTGGCATGCATCACACAAGCCTTTTATTTCATACTTCAACTTAGGTAGAACTCGCCCTAGCTCTTTCCTATACAGCTTTGCAATGTGGTCCATTCCTACATGAACAAGTCTTCTATGCCAAATTGATGAGCTATCTACTAATGGATTTAAACATTTATGATCACTGTTAGGAATATCATTCAAATCAATCATATATATAATCCTTACTCTATTGCCAATAAAAACTAGCGAGCGTGTGAAGATATTCCTAACTTCACAATGTGTTGAGGTGAAAATAACAATTGATAAGATTTGATCTACTGTGGGAGCGGGGTAGAGATTACGGCTGTCTGGGATCACTGTTGCGGCAGTCCGTCGTACCTGCAAATCACCGGAGGGGGGCTCCGGCGTAGACACTCTGATGCTTAAGTTAGTATGGTTGTGCAATTTTGCAGAGATTTTGGTAGAGAATTTGATCGTACCTTTGATCTAGAAATGAGTGGTATTTATAGCCAAGGAAGGTCGTTATCCCCAGGGGTGGGCGTTATCGCAGGGAGATAACGCCAGGTATGACGTTAGCACGCGTCAGCATGGTAGGGTATCGCTGGTGAGATATCGCCTGTTAGAGGTTGTCGGGGCAGCCTGGGATACGATAACGCCGTGTGGGTCCCCCCTCCCTACTAATGTCCACCATCCCAGGATTCCTCGGCCTAACGCGGGCGGCAGCCAGGGCGTTGACGCCAGTCAAGGTCTACAGGGTCCTGGCTTTGACTTGGGGTGAGAAGACAGATTTACCCTTGATGTTTTATCAATTGTTATCATAAGCCCAACTAAAAATGAGCCCGAGTGTTCACCAAGGGCTTCCTTCCCTAGCATCTGGAGGAACGTTACTCCTCTTGTGCCGCATTAGATTCGTGAGGATCTCTGAGTTTTTCTTATTCCTTCGTCAGTTCCTTTGCGCTGGATATGCGATAGCGAAGCGGATAACGGGAACCGATCTTCGGCGGTAACGGTCGGTCACAGAGAGGGCGCTCATATGATTAACATCGTCATGGTAGAGCCTTCCGGCGTTATCCCTTCAGAGCTTCGAATATCATTCTGAAAGCGATATTGTCTTGTTTTTCCTGCACATTCTCAAATGTGGTTTTGTTAGTGAAAATATCATGCAACGATAGACGTAAGTTACCCTTACTCCCTTAGAGGCATTCACTCGCCAATATCGGGGGGTCATTACTGTCGCCTTTTTCATCCAAGCTCGTTGGATCCTAGCCTGGCCGTAAGCTGTCTGTAACATCGACACGGTTTTTCGCCAGAACTACCTACAATTTATGCGGTCTTACGTCATAGCTACCTGCAATATCAACGCGGTTTTACGCTGCTCGGAGCTACCTGCAATATTGTGCAGTTTTACGCTGTAGGCCACCTACAAATTGTGCTGTTTTATGTCGTTATAGACCTCAACCCATATTCCACTTGAGTACCTCGGGCGTCTTCCAGGGGTTCCACGTCAGCCTTCCCTCCTGACAACGTTGGGTTAACGGGACGACCCCATTTTCGAGGTGTACGCCTTTGTGAGCAGCTATTACTTTGGATTTCCTTTTTCGGTGCAGATTCTTCACACATCCTCTACTTCTCATCTACTATTTCCTCATGGACGATCAAACTAGAAATTTTCTAATTTCCAAAGTCTTAAACCTCAAGAATCTCACTAAGGGTGACGTCAGCTTTCTGGAGAACATGCTGACGAAGACAGGTGAGGATATATTGGAACTTCAGGGAATGATGACCCCCATTCACGCCAGGATTGGGGCCGCTTCCATGGAGGACTTCAATCCTATCGGGAATGTCTCCAAGTTGGTTGATAACAATTATGACCCTCTTAGGGGTGTTACGGTAATTATGACCTTACCGAAGGCGGAATCCTGTAGCTCTATCAGACATTTGAGTCGTCGGCTCTAGACTGGAAGGTGTTTCCTGGGATGGTCGACATCAGCGGGGGGGAGGACTCACGCGTCTCTGCACGCACGGCATTATCCCGTCCCAGGTATCTATAGAGGTATCGCCCGCGGAACCCACTTCCGAGGTATCGCCCTGACGTCACCGTAAGGTATCGCCCCTGACGTCACCATAAGGTATCGCCCCTGACGTCACCGTAAGGTATTGCCCCTGACGTCACCATAAGGTATCGCCCCTGACGTCATCATAAGGTATCGCCTACGAGGAAAGGACTTCCAGAGAGATCGCTTTTCTGGGATATCGCCTCTTTGCTCAGGTATCGTCCCCAGCGGCTTATAAATACTCCCAGTTTAAAACAAAAGGTAAGGGCCAAAAATTGCTTACTAGAACCTCTGCCATTTCTAAACCACTTACTGACTTAAGCATCAGAGTGTCTACGCCGGAGCCCCCCCTCCGGCGCCTTGCAGGTGAGTTCGACGGCAACTACAGCAACTCCGCCCAACAGAAGTCATCGTCCCGATCGTGTAAGAAATAAAATCTTAACAAATTGGTGCTTTCATTGAGAGCCTTGGTGTATTAAGTGAGCATCCTTAATAGCCAAGCTCTGTTCTACCCAGAGATCGGAACAATCATGACTTCTAAGTCGGAGCGGACGCGACCCCCATCTTCTAATGTTCGTTTCTCGATTCGTAGACAGTTATTCCCTTTTGCTACTGTTGATCTTTCTGTGACAGCACAACAAATCAGTTCAGAATCTCTAAATCCTTTGACCAGGTCTGCAGGGGAAGTCCTTTCCTCGCAGGCGACCATTTCATTGTCCCAAATGGCGGGATCCAGCTTCTCTACTCCTGCTCCGAGAGGATTTGTGTTAAATAGTACAGAACACCCTTTTGCGAGTGAAATAGCAGCCCTTCGTTCTCGGTTGAACTATTTGACTGAAATGGATGCCAGAATGACACCTGAAATCTCCGGGTCGAGTGTCCCTCCCCGTGTCATGTTCACGCCGTCTATTGTCACCGAGCGGCCCTTATCACCGTCATTACAGGGAAATCTCCGGTCAACTTTATCCATAGCTGATCCCCCGATTAATTTTGTGCAGCTCACTCAAGGACGAGTGGAGCCTTATGTGCCGCAAGTGCCCCTAGGTCCTATCCCTCTTGAGGATCGGCACCTAGAGGAGGCCAGAAACCGTTGGGACGGTCGAAGAGAAGGAGCGAATAGGGATTTGTCTCCTGAGCGCAGTGAAAGATCCAGCAGTAGGAGATATCGAACTCGCTCGCCCAAGAGCCACAGTCGGTCTCCTAGGCGACATCCCACGCCAGATCCACGGAATCAGAGGCGTCCTGCAGAAATGTCTCCCCAACGCCATGAGCGTGAAATTCTTGATGACACATCAGGTCATCCATTTAGCCGTCGTATAAGACGTCATAAGGTCAGTCGACATGTGAAGCTTCCCACTGAGACTTATGATGGCACCAGAGATCCCATTTCCCACATCAATAAAGTGAAGGATTTCGTGCGATTTCAGACGCACAGTGATGCGACGTTATGCCAAATATTTGTTATGACATTATCAGGAGTTGCGCGTCTTTGGTTCGAGGGCCTTTCGGGCGGATCCATCAGCAATTTTGCACAGTTGGAATCCAAGTTCCGGAGCAGGTTCAGTACAGCGATTCCAATCAGGAAATCTACCGCCGCGTTATTTGACCTACGGCGAAGGCCTCAGGAAACTCTGAAGGAATTTCTTAGTCGATTTGATCTGGAAATGTCACTAACGCCCTGCGTTACCATTGATTTTTCTATAGAAGCCTTGAAGAGGAACTGCCGTTATAGTAAATTGAGAGATGAACTAATGGTGGACCCTCCAGCGACTCTGGACGCTTTAAGACTTAAAGCCCATAATTACGCGAAAATGGAAGAAGAGGAAAACAGAGATAGAATCTATGACATGCCACCTGAGGCACCTCTGATTCCAAACGCTCCTGCAAATACCATTCTTGATGACCGCCTCACCGACGAGTATGCTCGGCGGAAAGATCATATTCCCAAAACCTCCAGTGGGCGGAAAGGTAACACTTCAAAGGGAAAGCCTGGCAGTTCCCCATCTCAACGCCAAGGAGATTCTTCTAAAAGTCGGGCATACGATCCTGATTTCCCTTCCCTTAATCTACCAAGGGCAAAGATTTTAGCGATAGTGGAACAGCGAAACCTTCCCATCCGATACCCTGCGCCTGTAAAGCCCGGAGTACTTCTAGGGAGAAGAGAAAATGCTTATTGTAAGTTTCACAAAGCCAGGGGGCATTCTACAGAAGTATGCAGGGACTTAAAATCAGCAATAGAACGTTTGGTGGAAGAAGGTTACTTGGGAGAATTCGCAACCAAAGTCAGAGAAGACACTAGAAATAATCCCACGAAAAGGGTCGCAGATGACCAACAAGTATCCCCTCGCGTCCCACAAAAGGATAATGCTCTCAGAGGAAGAGGTGAGGAAACTTTCGCAGTAGATGACGAGGGCTTCCCTATGATTAACATCATAGCGGGAGGGACTCCTTACATGGATGAACCAGAACTACCGACGACGGCGTTAGGAGAAAAACGCAAGTGGGATGGCACGACAGAGAAAGGTGAAACGATAAGCGTCCTAGATCGCATGGTGTTAACCTTCTCCGAAGAGGACGAGAAAGGCGTTGTCTATCCGCATAATGATGCATTGGTGGTTACGCCCATCATTGCCAGTCACGGAGTCAGAAGAACTCTCATAGATAACGGAAGTGCAGTGAACCTCTTCTCGTTGGAGGCTTACAATCTTATGAAATGGCCCGACAACGAATTGATACCTTGCAAGAAACCCATAATTGGGGTGGACGGGATCCCAATCCCAGTCACAGGGATAACCACTCTGCCCGTATACTTCAGAGAAGACACCTCCAAGCGGTCAGAGGATCTGTTATTCCTTGTCGTGGACTTAAACTTGCCCTATAATGTCATACTCGGACGACCTTTTCTCAACCGTTTTGGAGCGGTAATATCTCAGAAGCATTTGAAGATGAAATACCCCTCCTGGAACGGAGTGGTAGCGATAAAGGGCAATCAAAAATTGGCGGCCGAATGTTACCTGCTCATGACTCAAAAGAGTTGTGATAGGTATGTATGTATAACAGCGGACGCATACGAACAAGGTGATGAGAAGCGCGCTCAACCTCTTGACAAAATGGTCCCCGTACCAGTAATCGGTATAGAAATAGTAGACTTCCTTGTCAGCGAAAGGCTCAGTTTAGAAGAAAACCTTCAGTTGGCTCGGTTATTGAACAAGTGTCGAGGAGAATTTGCATGGAAACCCGCAGACATGCCGGGTATATCGCGAGAAATAGCCGAGCACCGACTCAACGTTGACCCTGGCGCTAAGCCGATCCAGCAAAAGCGGCACGCGTTCTCTAAGGAAAAAGCCTTAGCTGTTGATAAAGAAGTAGCGAAGCTCCTTGACGCTGGTTTCATCCGCGAAGTTCAGTACCCCACCTGGTTAGCCAACCCAGTCCTCGTTCCTAAGTCCAATGGAGACTGGCGTATGTGTATCGACTTCACCAATTTAAACGATGCATGCCCCAAGGACTGCTACCCGCTTCCCCGCATTGACCAAATAGTCGATCAGACTGCCGGTTACGTATATTTGAGTTCACTTGACGCCAACTCCGGGTATCACCAAATTCTCATGGCCATTGAAGATGAAGAGAAGACTACCTTCATCACTCCTACGGCCACTTACTGTTATACGGCGATGCCATTTGGGCTAAAGAACGCAGGGGCGACGTTCCAATGTATGGCAAACAAGATATTCGAAGAACAAATAGGGAGGAATGTGGAAGCCTACGTTGACGATATACTGGTAAAAAGAGCTAGCTTTTAGGATCATTTGCGGGATCTAAAGGAAGTCTTTGACGTGATGAAACAACACAGTATGAAGCTGAACCCCCGGAAATGCATGTTCGCGTTTCAGACGGGAAAATTCCTGGGCTACGTGGTCAGCCAAAAAGGAATCCAGCCTAATCTGTCAAAGATTAAAGCCATACAAGACATGATATCTCTAAGAACCGTTAAGGAAGTACAAAGGCTAACAGGGCGCGTTATCGCCCTAGGGCGCTTTATTTCCAAACAAGGCGAGAAGTGTCTTCCTTTTTTCAAATTTATACGCAAGAAAGCATCCTTTGGGTGGACCCCGGAATGTGAAGAGGCGTTTGTTAGCCTAAAAGATTACCTATCGTTCGATCTGTTATTGACCAGGCCAGAACTAGGTGATACTTTGTACCTATATCTCGGCGCTACTGACGAAGTGGTCAGCGCCGTCCTCGTTCGCGACGATAGCCACACGCACCGCCCCGTGTATTTTGTAAGTCACGTTCTGAAGGATGCAGAGTTACGATACACCCGAATTGAGAAAATAGCGTTCGCGCTAATACAAGCCACTCAAAAAATGGACAGATACTTCCAGTCCTTTTCCGTTATCGTACTAACAGATCAACCGCTGAAAAGGATATTTCGAAAGCCTGAGTCCTCGGGAAGAATGCTAATCTAGGCTCTTGAACTCGAGCAATACGGGCTGCGGTATCAGTCTCGGCTATCTGTAAAGGCTCAAATCTTGGCAGATTTTATAGCAGAATGCACCTTTACGGAAGATCTGTTAGCAGACGTACCCGAAGAGGAATGGGGTGATTTGGATCTCCCATTTCTGGAGACTTATACAGACCTCTGGATCATTCATGTAGATGGGGCTAAAAATGAAGAATTGGCTGGAGCAGGAATCTTTATAAATGGGCCGCACGATATGCGAATACAATACGCTATCCGAATCCTGCAGCCATTATCCAATAATGTGGCAGAATATGAGGCGTTACTAGCCGGACTCCGGATAGGGAGAAGCCTTTCTTCCAAAGGTAGCCACGATACCGGAAGAACAGGAGACCTGCGTCTAAAAATTTGTGGTGACTCCAAACTAGTGATCGACTAGGTCATGGGGCGCTCTTAAGCTCGGGAGCCCATTATGGTCCAGTATCTCGCCAAAGTGATGCGGGAGCTATTAGAAATAAAGAAAGAAGGCATGCAAGTCAGTTTTGAGCACATTCCCAGAGAGGACAATGCCGAAGCTGACAACCTTGCCACGCTAGCTGCAAACCCGGAAGCATCCATACCCAAAGGCGTGTATTACCGAGAATTACCTATACCCTCCTTCATGGAAGAGCAAGCATCTCTGTGTGTGGAAGAACTCGAGAACGACTAGCGAGTCCCTATAATCAAATACTTAAAATACGAAGAACTGCCTTAGAATATCGTTGAAAGGAAAGGAGTGCTGAGACAAGTAGCTCGTTGTACGTATTATGACGGGGACCTGGTTCGAAGATGCTTTTCGCACCCAGCGGTAAAATGCATAACGGAACAAGAGGGTCTTCACACGTTGCGCGAAATTCATGAAGGGATATGGGGTATGCACGTATCGGGCGGCACCCTGGCTGCACAAGTCTTCAGATCTGGATTCTATTGGCCCACCATCCGGAAAGATTACCACGACTCTGTGCAAACTTGCCCGAAATGTCAGGAGTTCTCTAAAATTCCTCGACGTCCCGCCACTGAAATATCGGAGATCATCGCTCCTTGTCGTTTTGCTAAATGGGGGATCGATATCCTGGGCCCGTTTCCAAAGGCAAGGTCCCAACTAAAATTTGTAATAGTGGCAGTGGACTACTTTATGAAGTGGGCGGAGGCTGAAGCGGTCGCTAACATCACGGCGAAAAAAACTTGGCGTTTCTTCAAGCACCAAGTTATCATGAGGTTTGGCGTACCCCGTATCCTAATCAGCGATAATGGGACACAGTTCACCAGCCAATTCTTCAAAGACCAATGCTCAGAATTCGGGATAGAGCAACGATTCTCTTCCGTGGCTCACCCCCAAACCAATGGACAGGCAGAAGTGACAAATCGGAGCATCTTCAGTGGCATTAAGAAAAATCTGGAGGGGTCTACAAAGAAATGGGCTGACGAGCTGCCATACGTGATATGGGCGTACCGCATGACCGTTAGAACCAGTACAGGAGAAACCCCTTTCGCGTTGGCCTTCGAAACTGAGGTTGTTACGCCGGTAGAAATTGGTACCATAAGCCTGCGAGTGGCCCACTTCCAAGAGGAGCTGAGTGAGGAAAGGTTACGAGCTAACCTTGACGCGTTACTGGAGGTCCGAGTAGAAACCCTCCTGAAAACGCAACATTACAAACGAAAGATGGCCCGTTACCATAACAGGCGCGTCAAAGAACGGTTGCTAAAGGCATGCGACCTGGTGCTCAGAGACAAGCGAGCGGCTGGTCAACGTGTGGGGAAGCTCAGCCCAAACTGGGATGGACCATATCGCGTTAGCCGAGTTATCGGAAAAAGAGCCTATCATCTGGAGACGCTCGATGGTACTCCCCTATCTAACTCTTGGAATATCGCTCATTTGAAATTATTATCCTAGACCTTGAGTTATCTGCACCTTTGACTGATGCCAACCCTAACCTTAGCTAACGCTCCCTGAGAGAGCTTTCTTGGGTGTTTGTGGTTGCTTTTTGTGCAGATAGAAAAGGGGGCACCTGGGAGTGAAAAGTCCTATCCTTGTGAATGCCGGTCCTGATCAGATGGCTCACTAAGTGAGGGCACGACCCAGAATGCCTTGAACTAGCGTTGGGATCGAAAGATCCCTAGCGCCCCCGGGGAGTGAAAAGTCCTATCCTTGTGAATGCCGGTCCTGATCAGATGGCTCACTAAGTGAGGGCACAACCCGAAATCCCTGGGAGTGAAAAGTCCTTTTCTTGTAATGACCGTTCTCGTGGAGACGACCCATTAAGACAAGGCACGCCCCAAGGAAATAGTAACTCCTTTCTAGAAACGAAAAGTCCCCTCTTAGTGACCGGACTAGTGTAGTGGGTCCACTAAGTAAGGACATGATTCTATACGTGAGGACAACGCCTGAAAGTGAAAAGTCCTATCCTTGTGACGGCCTGTCCCGATCCGACGGCTCACTAAGTGAGGGCACTTTCCAGGCCGATCGTGGAAAGATGGAAATGCAAAAATCGTGAAATTCCAGCTAGTAACTAGATGCGTAATCCCTAGTGAAGTAGAGCTAACGAAAAAAGTGATTCATGCGGTTTCCATACTAATGCCCTATGACGGCAGCGGAAAGGCTCCTACGGGTAATTACTATCTCTTGTAACCCGTTATGCTACTGATGGTTTACAATTGAGAATGTGCAGAATACCTTTCGAGCAGCGGAAAGATTGACGACTGCACAAGCGACGATACTATGAGGTTCGCCGGTAAAGTTAACCCGATACTGGCCTCAGCGATAACTGTTGCTGAAACGCTACGAGTCTGCTCGAAAAAATAAACATATTATGTCGCCAGGATGGTAGCGACGCCCTGGGAATTTCAGAAAGTGAAAGCTAAAGAAAGGGAAAAGGCAGCAGCAAAAATGTAAACTGTTTGAATGCATAAAAGTGCCTTGGAAAGGTCACAAGTTCCGAAGACCAAAACAATAATGCCGCGGAGGTAAAAAACAAAAAGCCCGATGGCTGCAAAAGAGGCGGCAAAGCTTGGGAATGTGTCAACCCTCGGGGTTCCTCCGTTTCCAACCCTCCGCCTTAGCTCGGTGAAAACTCGCTTCATTAAGGTCGGCAGACTTCTGTTTGAAGGCCTCTGTGACCTCGTCACCTTTGTACGCATCTGCTCCATGGACCTCTTCAAAGCATTCAACCAAGATAGTGGCCGTCCGCTCGATGTGCCACAGGCTCTTATTGGCTGATTCCTCCGTCAGAGTGACTCTCTCTTCCTCCAAGGCCACTTTCTCCCTTGCCAAGGATAACTTCTCTCGTTCCAGCACGGCATTCTTTGCATCAAGGGTAGACACTTGCCCCGACAGCTCCTGCTGAGCCAGTAACAATCGAGTGTGTTCCTCCAGCAACTTATTCTTTTCATTTCGCTCTCGCGAAAGTTCAGAAAGGGACGCAGTAAGAGAAGCAACCTGACCCTGTACGTGTTTTGTCCAGTAGTGAAATTTCACAAAATTGGAAAAGAGATTAGAGCGTGGCGAATTTGCCTTATCATCATCTGTCTGCGAGAGGAAAGCTTCCCGCTCAGCGGCGGTCGACAGTATTTGGGCTGCCAAGAAAGTCGAAACCTCAACTGAACCATCGCCCCCGAGAGTCGCTAAGCCTGTATTGCGAAAATCATATAAGACCACTTGGTGAGTCACAGTACCAGGCTCACTCGAGGAACTTAGGTCCGCAGCATAGTCGAAGGTGGAGGCCCCTTCGCCACAACGTTGCGATAAAGGAATGCTTGAGAGCACAAAGGCCAGAGGGACAGGAGGATGGACTTGAGAAGAAGGACCCCCTTGGACGGCATAGGAACCGTGAGGGTGGTAGCCCGAAAAGTCCTGTAAACCTTCTTGATAGCCCAAGTTAGGACCATATGTATGAACAGGCCCACCGAAGGAATTGGGCGAAGCCCCGAAAGTCTCAGCCGTACCCATGTTCACCAAAAACCCAGAAGGGTGAGTCTGGGGAGCATCCATAGAAACAAAGGTGTTGTCCGGTCCGACTTCCGCCGCGGCAACAGTAGAAGAGATAAGCTTCCACCCTCAGCCTCCGGCCGGGATCTCTTCTTAGAGCCAACCAGCACATAACCCATGTCCATTTCACTTATGGGAGACGCGGAAGTAGAAACAGCGGCAGTATCCTGCAAGGAATTCAGTAGAAACAGTGATAAGAGAAACGGGTAAAATAACGCCTGACATCAAGGTATAACATATCGTCGATAAAAAGCACACTCACAACAGTTGTGTCAAGAGGAGACACTTCAGAAGAAGCTGCCGCATCCGGAGAAGGAGTGAGAGCGGCAACACTCCTTGTTCTTCTCTTCATTTTTCCTTTGTCGGGAACCCTAGGGGCTTTAGAAGGAGACGGCCGAGTAGAAGGGGCAGCGACGGTCACAATAGGAATACCCAAAGGGATGTTGGTATTCCCCTCACCGACTGAGGAAGAAGATACTTGAGCGAGGCTCACAGAAATAGCAGGTAGAATAGTGGAGTTATCGGCAGCTTCCGTAGAGGTGGCCTTCTCTTTTTCTTCTCTTTCCTGGGCCCTTTTCAGTCGCCTCCTAACGCTTTCAGGCTTGTAGTTGGGATCCTTCGCTGCATGATGGCAAAATAACGTTAGCATTAGTATCAGTGATAATAAAGAAGGAAGCGACTCGACACTCACGTCTAACGCAGTCCTTCATATCGACTCTGCACGCCACATAGCGGATATGAACGCTGATTTCCAGTTGAAGAATTTTGTCTAACCAGCCTTGTTCGCGTTGAGGAAGAGTCTTCGGCTGACCCCAGACGTTGTCCTTGATGTCTTAGTTAAACCCAGACCGCCACCAGGAACTAGGGTCTTCGGGAAGATTTATCACAAAGAACTCTTTCTTCCAAGCATCGACAGAGGACTTAATGTGGAGAAGTTTCCAAGTGAAGGACTTGAGTGAGTCATCATCATAACGGGGCGATATCGTTATCACACCTCGACACTTCATCAGCTTAAAAACTGATTTAAGCAGTAAAAGAGAAGGGGAAGTGATCCCCTTATATTTACAAAGTTCTAAGAAGGCACAAACACAGCAGTACGCATTTGGGGCTAATTGAACAGGATTCAAATTGCAGACAATGAGCAACTATTTTATGAAAGAGTTGATGGGAAGTTGGAAACCATAACGGAACATTTGTGTGTACAAGACCCTACGCTTGCCCGTTAAAACACTATTCAAGCGTACCGACTCAGGGGCAACGGTGGCCTTATAACCATCAGGGATAACAACATTATGTGCAGCTAAATGCTCATTAAGAGCGGCCTCAGAGGTGATACTACTAACTGTAATATCCATCTTTTTCTCATCGGCAGATCTCGACTCAAAGCGACGAGTCTTAGCCATGGCAGAAATAAAAAAGTGAAGATGAAGAAGACGACGAAAGAAAATAAGAGGTACCTTTAGAGAGAAAGCACTTCGAGAACCTTGAATGGTGGAAAGAAAATAAGACGGCTAGAGAAAATATGAAGAAAGCAGAACGGCAAAAATAAGCAAAAGAAAACAAGTATTGGGTTTTATAACCCTAGTAGTCAAAGAAACGACAGATGTTACAGTCGTTGCATGAGAGGATCACAAGGAAAAGACTCAAGCAATGAGTACAATTCTAGAGAAGCGCGGCAACGCTTCGATTTTGCTAAAATTATAGAGCACGCTAGCCCATGACGCCATAAAAAATGGACACGTGTGTCTATGCCAGGACGACTTTTCTCCCGCATTAATGAGAAGATCGTGAGCATTAAATGCTCTAAAAAGCAGAAAGGATTTTTTGAAATAAGACAAGACCAATACTACACTAGAGGAGATAACGCGGAATGGCGTTAACCAAGCCGGTAACCTCCGGGATAACGTGGAAAAGTGAAGCAGAGATTGTTTATTATCTAAAAATGAAGTACAGATATCGTTTGGCACGGAAAGGCGTTATTACAATACAGAAAAAGTGAATAAAGGGGAAAATCTTCCCGGAGGGTCGGCCTTGACCAGTCGATGGCTGGCACAGATATCGCCGCCACCATTCTCCTACTCCTCCCCGAGAGAAAGAAAATCTCCCTCGCCTTCGCCTAAATCCTTTATCTTCTTGGAAGTATAATCAGATAGCTTGGTCAAATCAACAGTTCCCTGGTGATAGAGATCTGTAAAGCCAGCGATACAGACCTCCATAGTCTTATTTTTCCACCAAGCTATCCTGGAGGGTACTTTGGCCAAATCCGCATCACAGGACAATATCTCTTCACGAAGGAAAGAGTTTCTTTTGTCAGCCGCCACTAGTTCCGCCTCCAGTAGCTCCACTTTAGACTTCCCTTTGGATGTTTTTCGTGCGAGATCGGCGCGGCACTCGTTCAACTCTGCCCGGGTACAATCTTGAAGCTTGGACAGCTCTGTTACCTTCGCCAAAGCGGCGTCTAATTGTTCCTTCGAATCGGGAGAGCATCGAACCTTGTCGCTCTGATCCTCGAGAAAATAGTTCAGCTCGCGAAAGCTAGCCAGCATATCGTTCAAGAGGCGTGAATGTTGAACTTCAGGAGGGTGCTGCAGGAACTCTTCCTTGTCCTTCAAAGAACTGAACATCTGGCCCACTATGGTCCCTACCGGCTCATCTCGCGATAGCGGATCTGATATCCCTAAAGCAGGAAGCCCGTCAGTACCGAAAGACGACAGATCCAGCTGAAACGCAACATTTCCTTGAGGACCTTGAGGGGAAAGGTTGGCGATATAGGGAGGAGAGTAACTCTTTACGGAATTACCGACGCCCGAGATCGACGAAAGGAATAAAGGCTGAGGTTTCTTCGAGACAAGATTAGGAGGGACATTTGGGTTTGAAATTGGCACGGTCACATCCGAAATACAGGAGGAAATCAGAGAATCAGGGCCACCGGATGGCAAAGGTGGGTCCACCGCCGCGGAAACCTCATCAGTTTTGGAAGGAACAACGGAAGGTGCCTTGACAACCTCCGCCACTTGCGAGGTACTCGCGATAGGACAAGTGTCGACCCTAGTGGGGAGAACTGCGTTAACTTCCTTCAAAGGAGGAAGCGAGGGACCAGTTTTTTCTTTCCGGATTTTCTTTTTGAGATGCTCCGTTTCGGCGGCTATCTCCTCGCTATTGTCCTTGGATGACTCCGCCATGGGATCATTTTTCCTCGCCCTAAGCTTCATCCGTTGGGCAAGAGTAGCGTGACGCAGTTCGGAACCAGCATCCATGCTCTTGCTATCGCTGTCAATTGTTTCAATTGCAGGACGACTCGAAGACACTCCCCTACCCCGAAGTGGCAACCAATTCTCAAGAAAATGAGAAGATTGGGCGGAAATGTTGCGCGCTGCGATAGTCTTAATCCTCCTTTTCCTTGGTGGGATAATTGGATGGCTGGAACTTTCGGGCGGGGGAGAAGGAGGTAACGTCTGAAGCGGTACTACGTTCAGAGGAGTGTTATTTCCACCAGAGGAACAACCCTCCGCGCTACCTGTCAATGGAATATATTAATATAGCAAGCCAAGTGAAGCGATAACGCGGCAAAAGAAAAACTCACCAACGATACATTCTTTCAAGGGTCTGAACCGAGCAAATTCCTGAATGCGGAAAGGCCCTTCTATCTCTAACAGAGCAGAAACATGGGACACATCGGTGCTAGACAACACTTCTAGGTTTTTCCAATCGGCACTAACAATCTTTCGATTAAAGCCTCCGCGCCACCAACGGGACGACAGTCGAAGGGTGAAGAAGCCATTTTTCCAATTATCCACGTTTTCTTCAAAACCTTGGAAGTTCCGCCAGAAAAATCGCACGACGGCATCATTCCATCTTAACTTGAAAAATGTACGGAACAGATCAAGGGATGGAGTGAAAATACGCTTCATCTCGCATGACCGAAGGAATGCATAAATCCCACACCAGGAAGGCGGAGTTATTTGAACCGGATTGAGATCGTAGTGGTCTAGCAGCTTCATCAGAGAAGTATGAAGTGGGAGATGAAATCCATAGAGGAACATCTTGAAGTAAACCAGCCGAAATGTTCCCCACATGGCGTCATGAAGCCGAATATCTTTAGTAGGGATATAAGGGTGACAACCCAAGGGGAAGGTGATACCGTTCTCCTCTAACTCCACCCTCAAAACTTCATCACAATCAAAAATACTACGAGCTCTCCTAGCCTCGTGACCTATGGGATTTTCGACTCTTGCAGAAGCTCCAATATGAGACATAAGGAATTGGGAAAATAAACTACGGCAAGAGAGAGACAAAATACCTGGAATGGGTAGCCAGAGAACAGATCGTCGTCACCGGCGAGCAGTTGTGGGGACTCTCCTCGAGCAAGAAGAAACACAGGAGAAAGAGAAAGTGTGAAAAATTGCAGAATATTGGCAAAAATGATGAAAGAGAATAGGGTTTCCCTTATAAAGGTTCAACTTGAAGAAGAAGACAACCTGTAAAATTGAAACACGTGCGGAGCAGAAAGAGACGCGTGGACAGTCATTATGTCTTTCAGAAAAGACGGTTATTGACTAGAAATCCAAAGACAGTTGCACTCAGCCACTGATCTCCCTCTACGATAACCCTTGACATTCGAAGAAGTGAGTTAGAAAGGCGATAGGGGAACAAAAGAAAAGGGAAGGTTATCTTATTCATTTTTGGAAAGCCATACGACATCTACAAAGAGACAAGACATGCTAAACTAATCACCCTCAGACTAAGAGATACCATAGCAATAAACTACATCATCATCCGAGAGCGATGGCTCCCTGCTAACGGGAGGGAAAGGCTCTTCCTTCCTCTTTCCCACGTGTATCAGTGATCGGTCAGGCTCCTTTTTTGTGGTCGACATCACCATTTCAGCGCTCGCAGAGGGGAGAGCTATTTTTGGCAAGACACGGGGAGGAAGAGAGGGTTCATCCCCCTTTTCAGCAGAAGGGGCATGATACTTGAAAAGCGGTGCAGACACCTTTGAGGCATTTTTCCTCTGTCTCTTGCGTCCCCGCCGGTGAACGAGCGTCCTCCGCGGAGGCGACGGAGGAGGATTGTCTGAATCCGGCGAAGTCGTAGGAGTTGGCGGAGAATCCCGCGCTGCAGTATCTAAAAAATAAGAGTCAGCCATGAGATCACAGATGATCTGCCAAGAGGAAAAATAAACAAGAAGATGAACAGAAAGGAGGGAAAGGATCCCATTAAATAGCCAAAAAAGGGGGAAAAGCTTTTGGATCTTCCAACACGACTTTTAAGAACTGACACGTGTACAACTTGGAGTACAAGTCTAGATTTGCAGTCACGCCTGTTGAAATCTCCCCCAGATCAAGGAAAACTAAAAATTAGCCCAATCGGCGGACAAGGAGGCGGCGGCGCAGAGTTAATGCAAAACGGTTAGCGAGGAAACCATCCAGTGACTGACTCGTTTTCAGTTGGGCTGCGAATGCCTCCAATCGAAAAAATACAAAGGGCGCATTAAAGAAGAATAGTGATTAAGGGCGCAACGAAAATAGTTTATTTATTATGGCCTAATGGCCGAAAGGTACAACCGCATAACTAGGGTAAAAAAAAAAAGGCTCAAAGGGAGCCACCGCCGTTAGGCATCAGAGCCAGCGTCCTCGGGAACTTCGGGAATGTCTCTCAGAGAGTCCATGACCAGAGTCAGGTCAGCAGAGGTCACCCTCATTCCCTTCAAGCAGCACCCCAACATGTCTTTGCGCTGCTGCAGCATGGTGATCACCACTTGAATTCGAGCGATGGAGGTGGCCAACCTCGACACGCTCTCTAAAGGACTGAAATCCTCCATAGACGTGGCTCCCAACCTGGAATGGAGTGGGGTCAGCATCCCTTGTAGCTCCAAGATGTCCTCAGAGGTTTTGACCAGCATGTTCTCCAGGAACCCGACGTCACCATCATTGAGATTCTTGAGAGTGTGGCCTTTGGAAAGGAGAAATTTTTTGGTCAAATGATCCATAACGCAGATTAAGAAAGGAGAAAATGAGATGGACTTGGGTGAAGAAGGCCCCCAGATTTATAGGAACAACGTAAAACCGCGCCAATATCGTCGGTATCTGGTGGTGTAAAGCCGCTCAAATTGTGGATAGCCCATGGTGTGAAGCCGCGTTAATATTGTTGGCTCCCCAAGAGGAAGAAAAGGACATGTTCGCTCCTGAGAAACCCTCTGTAAGTAACATACTTCCTAACAAATCTCCGTAATCTTTGCCCATCTTACCTCTTTGCAGCCCGTTCGAGGTGCAAAGCGACCCGCTAGCGGCCCACGCCAGGAGGACAGCAAATCCTCGTTCTAGAACAGTCTAGCCGCACGGCTCCGTTTACTACCGGTGGTGATATCAACGATGAACGACCAGGATCGACATCTCCTAAATAGGACAAACGGACATGACCTCTTAACCTACGTCAAGACCAGATTGAGCTGATATCGCCAGAACCGAAATGACTCCTTGGCGACGTAACATTGATAAGAGTCCATCAGCCTACCCCTGGACGTCCCACGCAGGATAATCTCTTAAGGGCAAGGATACACTCCCCTACTTATTGGATAAGAGTTCCCCGATACGAGCAGAGAGCGATAGCCCTTAGTAAACACTCGGGCTCGTTTTCAGTTGGGCTTATGATAACAATTATGACCCTCTTAGGGGCGTTACGGTAATTATGACCTTACCGAAGGCAGAATCCTGTAGCTCTATCAGACATTTGAGTCGTCGGCTCTAGACTGGAAGGTGTTTCCTGGGATGGTCGACATCAGCGGGGGGGAGGACTCACGCGTCTCTGCACGCACGGCATTATCCCGTCCCAGGTATCTATGGAGGTATCGCCCGCGGAACCCACTTCCGAGGTATCGCCCTGACGTCACCGTAAGGTATCGCCCCTGATGTCACCATAAGGTATCGCCCCTGACGTCATCATAAGGTATCGCCTGCGAGGAAAGGACTTCCAGAGAGATCGCTTTTCTGGGATATCGCCTCTTTGCTCAGGTATCGCCCCCAGCGGCCTATAAATACTCCCCTAGTTTAAAACAAAAGGTAAGGGCCGAAAATTGCTCACTAGAACCTCTGTCATTTCTGAACCACTTACTGACTTAAGCATCGGAGTGTCTACGCCGGAGCTCCCCCTCCGGCGCCTTGCAGGTGAGTTCGACGGCAACTACAGAAACTCCGCCCAACAGAAGTCATCGTCCCGATCGTATAAGAAATAAAATCTTAACATTGGTTGTCGCCGCCTGTCGCATCGAGGTCGTCATCGCCATGCTGCAGTAGAGGAAGGATCTGCTGAACTGCTGCCTGAAGAGCATGAGAAGCACCTCTTCAGAGCTGACTCCTGTGGTGACTGCCTTGAAGGACATCCCCATTCTGCTGGTGGATGACAACAACGACATCGGGTCTCGGGCTTGAAGGCTTCCCGCTATGCCTTCTTTTTTGTTTTTCCTTTATATGTATTATGTATGCGGACATATATCTAGGCCGTTGGGCCGTAATGAAACTTCTTTTCGGTATTGGGCTCGCAATCTCTGTCCTTCTTTTCAAGGCGTTAGCCCTTGCTTCAGTTGAGGGTTGTGTCAGCCCAACTGAAAATGAGTCTACTATTGTTCAAATTTTTGCTGCATTTATTCTTCTTTATCTGCCAGGTGGCGACGGTTGTTCTGGCGAACCATTCTGTACTAATCATGCGTCGCTTCTTTGGCAATAACTGATTGGGCAGTTTTTCTGCGCTTCTTGATCGTTGAGAAATCTCAATAGGCGTGATCAAAGAATTTTGATTTTGCCATTATGGTTGATCTTCTCGAGATGCATTAAATTATCCTTTTGTCACTTGAATCATTTGAAGAGTCTCACCACTTTATCTATTTATGGGGATTTCTTCTTCTTTTTCCTGTTCATCTTCTTCCTCATATTTTTCTGCTGCTACTGATTTTCTTCTCTCATGGCCGATTCTCATGATCAAGTTTCCGATGAGCGAGAATCTCGTCTGACCCCTCCGACGACACCAGATTCTGACGATCCTCCTTCGCTGCCGTGTCGAAAGACGCGATTGCCCCGCCGTGGAGGTCGGAAGAGATCAAAGAAGAGAGCACATTCTGAAACCACTGGTTGGTTTTCTTCATTTTCAGCCCCTCCGTCCTGTAAGGGCAAAAAATTGTTTCCTCCTACTGACTGGTTTGAAGAGGAGATTCCTTTAGGCGATACCGTTGCCAAGGCGGCATCTTTGGCTACAAAGGAGGAATCCAAGCCATTAACGCTGAGCCCGGAGCGAAAGGCTGACAAATCCCCTCCTTTTGCTGATGAGGAGCTTCCGCCCTCCGATGAGGAATACTGCTACTGGTCCTCTTACTGGCCTAACGAGGACTGATTCTGCCTCTGGCAATCCCTTGTAGATGTCGTATGGCTTATTGTTGAATGAAATGATTCTTTGCTTTTTTACTCTCACATGTTCGGGCGTTAGCTCCTCTTTGGATGGCTATCGCTGAGAAACTAACTGTTGCTTCGATGTAACCGCTTGCAACTGATTGTCAGTAACTACCCCCTCTAGAAGATATAAATGCGCGGACATAAATATCCTTCTGAGGTTTTTACACGTGTCAATTTTGCTTTGGGGCGCGTCCCGTTTTTACAGGCTGTTCAATTCTCAAACTCAGCCTTTAAAAGGGAGCAACTGCTCTCTTTTAATACTCTTTGCTTGCACTTTGAAATTTTCTCCCTTTCTCTCTCTAGATTCTTTCTTCGAAGGAAGTCACGACCACCGCTCACCGGCGCCGACGGTTTTATCCACCGCCTTCTGTTCAAGGTACTTCACTTCTTTTTCCGTAGATTTTCTTCTTGCCGATTCGTTATGAGTACATCTAGGATACCCAAGGATTCTCAGTGGCCGCTTGCCACAAATAGGTCTTTGAGGAGTCTCCAGCGGCCCATAGATTTAGAAATTGAAAAAACACCCACTATTTTAGTTGATCAAGCGGTATTGGAGGCAGAGCTGGAGGAAAACAGTATCTTTTCCCCCCTAGTTACTCCGTTAGGATTCCTGATGCTGGTCATCAACTTCATGACCCTCTATCGGGGGGAGATAGGATGATATATTTTAACATGTTCCTTTACGGCTTTCGCTTTCCCATCCACGAAGTGGTGAAAGGATTATTAGTTCGATACGACATTAATCCGGCTCAGATTACGCCTCCTTCTTGGTGCGGGATTCATGCCTTCATTCGTATTTGCGAGTTGCGGGGTATCCTTGTCCCGTCTGTCAATTTATTCCGCAAGTTTTTTAGTTTTAGGTGCCACAACTGTGTGGTAGATATCGCCCCAAGGTGGAATGACGCGTTAGTGCAGTCATTCTGCCAGAAATTCCAGGGCTTCGAAGAGACTGTGGCCGATTGGAAGAGCGGTTTTTTCATCGTGAAGTTGCCTTTCCGCCTTGGCCTAGGGGCTTCAATCAGTGTCTTGATGATTCCATTTGGACAAATCCATCAACCGTGTCCAAGGAAGAACTTCGACAAACGGATATGCTGCTAGAGCTGAACTCGTCTTTTCGCATTCGAGAGTTTTCCTTGCACAGGCTTATAGAGAAGTGTACTATAAGTAAGTTTCTTTTCCTTCGTTATCGCTTTGGGTTATTTACTGTTCTGATATGTCTCGTTGGCAGGTGACGCTGGGAATCAACCGTCGAGCGATAAGGACGTTCCTCTGAACGTGAGGCCGCTTCAATCGCTGCCACCATCTCCTCCGCCTGAGAGTCCCGGTCACCCTGTCGTTCTACCAAAAAGAAAAAGATTCAAAACTGTTGCCAGGCGCAGCATCTCCGACCCTACCTCCCATTTTCTGGAGAACTGGCTACCCATTCGGAAAGGAGCGACTCCGAATCGTCCTAAAACTGAAGTAACCGACAGTGGCAGCGAAGACATGGATACCGACTCTAGGCTTCGTCATGCTTCCGCCGCTCAGCGGAAGAAGCTAAGAATGGGAAATAGCAACCCAGTTGCCGAGGTTGCTTTGAAGAAGGTGAACGAAACTCCTGCTACTGGGGCTAACTCTCTTGATGGTACGAGTATCTCCAAAGCGGCTGCAGCAGTTGAGGCGTCAACCGACATTCCTCCTGATACTTGCGAGGCTCTGCCAGAGGTCAACCTTCCTCCTCCAACTGCCGCTCCTAACTCTCCTATCTCTTCTTGTATCCCTGATGTCTCTGCACCGAATCATGAGCCTGCCGCTACTCCTGACCCTCTAATAAATGGCTTTCCATAATTATTCTGTACTTCTATCTCAAGAGTCGGTGGTTCTGCCGAAAATTGCTCTCCTCCCTTCACTGCCAATCTGTCCCCTCGAGGTTCTCAAGGAGTCGCTTCTTATCATTTGGATCTGTCTGACTTTGGCACCAGCGAACTCCGCGCACTGGGAATATCGGACCCGCTATCGCGAAGCGAGCTGGTGGGTTCGATAGTAGGTGCGATATTTGGCTCTCCTGAAGATAGAGAGGAGATGTTAGAGCTTCCATTGGAGGTTCATCGCGAACGCGCTTTGAATGACGTGTTGGCTAGCTTTTGCATGCTAAATTACTTTCTCGATATCCATGGTGACAAGGTTCGAGGTTCCCCCTCTAAGGTGACGGAATTGACGCAACTCCTGGGCGATACCCAAGCAGAGCTTAGCGACTGCCGCGCCTCTAGAGAGAAGACGATAGGGAAGGCCAAGATAGAGCTTCTGGAAGAAGAACTGGTGGCTGCCAACAGAAGAAACTCTCTCCTCCGCGAAGAGATATCGGCCCGCGACGCGAAGCTAGCGAAGGTGCCCAATGAGATATCGCGCTGGAAAGATAAGGCGATACAGGCCTTTGCCGCTAGATTCCTAGATTATTACCGCAGCGAGGTTTTCGATCCTGCCAAGATAGCTAACTACGCCTTCGAGAGGTTGAAGGATATAAATGTCGGGGGCAACAAAGGAGTTCTTCCGTGATTGGCGTAAGGCAGCGCTTGAGAGTGTTTTATTTTTCTTCAAACATTGGTTTCATTTGGCTTGTAATAACTGATAACGCTTGCATAATAACGATTGTCATTCCGCTTCCGGATAACAATTAATTTACCCCTCGGCGGTATCTTATTGATTACGTCATTACTCTTGACCTCTTTTTGATAAAGTAATTCTGCTTTTTCGGAGCATTTAATGCTCAAGATCCCCTCATTAATGTGAGCGAGGGATCAGGATGGTTCAGAGACACTTGTCTGCTTATCAGGACGCTAGGGCTAGCATGATTTCATAGGATCAAACCGTTTTCTCTCCTTTCTAGGGTTGTACTCATTGCTTATGCCTGTCACGCCCGCTGCAACTGTTCCAGCAGTCATTTCTCTTAGCCTCTTAGGGTTATAAAACCCAAC
Organism: Viola odorata; assembly: GCA_963691705.1. Lineage (NCBI taxonomy): Eukaryota > Viridiplantae > Streptophyta > Magnoliopsida > Malpighiales > Violaceae > Viola > Viola odorata. Next base: position 60,887,327 of record OY829537.1, read on the forward strand.
ACTTTATTTCTTTTTTCCACTTTCAATAATCTGTTTCTCTGTATCTTCTTCTCGAATCATCTTGCGTTTCTGGGTACTTTGATTTTCTTCTCAAAAAAGGTACTCCTTTCTTCCCTTTGTTATCTTCTTCATCCTTTTATTTTCTTTTTTCACCATGGCAAAAAGAAAAACTCGTGTTTCTGGGTCCAAATCAATTGATGAAGAAAAAATAGAGACCATAACTAGCACTATTACTTCTTCTACCATTCTCGATAAACATATGTCCGATCACGGTGCCACCCTCCTTGAGGGCTTCAAGGCTTCTGTCACCCCTGAGTCTTTACGCTTGAATAGCGTTCTGACCGAAAAATGCAGAATCCTGTACGCCCAGATGTTCCGTTATGGTTTCTGGTTTCCAGTTGATCCTTTTATCCAAGAGTTGCTTACTTCTCTGGATCTGAACCCCGTTCAACTGTCTCCAAATACCTACTGTGGAATTTATATGTTTCTAGAACTGTGCAAGTACAAAGGAATTACCTCTCCTTCCCTTGCGTTACTCAAGTCTTTGTTTAAGATGTATAACCGTCGGGGTGTGATAGCGATATCGCCCCGTTTTGATGACGATTCGCTCCAAAACTTCACCTGGAAGCTTCTTCATTTAGATTCTTCCATCGATAAATGGAAAGAGTAATTTTTTGTTGTTAAGACTCCCGAGATTCTGGATCCGTGGTAGCGGTCTGGTTTCAACCAGGGCGTCAAGGACAGTGCTTGGCGCCGAGAGGCTTTTGACGAGACAGAACAATGCTGGTTTGATAAGTTACTCAAACTGGAAATCAGGGTTCACACTCGCCTTTTGGCCTGCGGAACCGATATCCAAGCCTGCATTAGACGTGAGTGTCGCGTCATTTTTTCTGATTTTCACCATTAGTACTAACGCTAACGTTGTCTTGTGCTTTTGCAGCAACTGATCCCAAGTACATTCCCGAAAGCGTTAGGAGGCGCTTAGGAGGCTTCGAAATAGAGAAGCGGCCGCGGCTGTCAATATCGCCACCACTTCAGTTGCTCCTTCTATTACCGCGTCGATTCCTCCTCAAACATCCTCAGCCCCAGTTGACGAGGAAACTGACACCATTCCGGTCGGTATTCCTGTCATATCAATCGTTGCCCTTCCTGTTCAGTCAGTCGCTCACAAGGCTTCCGCAAAAGGGAAGAAGAAAAAGAAGACAAGGAATGTTGCCACCCTCCTGCCACCAATTCCGCCTTCTTCGGACACAGACAGTTCTTCGGAAGCACCTTCCGCTGCAACGGTAAGTGCAACTGTTGCCCGATACCTCTTGCACTATTTTTCAATGCCTTTCTACCTTTTCTTTTGTTTTTGATTGTTTTTCTTCATAGGATACTTCTGGTGCCTCTACTCCTTCACTGTCACGAGGCAATATGGACTTAAGGCGTATCTTGACTCAACCAAGGAAGAGGCAGAAGTCCAATGGAGCAGGCACGAGCCGGTCCTCGAGTCAAGCTGATGTCGGGGAGAGACCTCAAATCATCCTTGACTCTTCCGCGCCTCCTCCGGGCCAGTCCGCTAGCATTTTTGAGAACGTGACCATGCCTGGGCCTTTTGAGACTTCTCCGCCTTCGTTTGGTTCGGAAATGCCTCACTTTTCCTCTAATGTGGTTTACAATGACGAGTTATCGGGTTTCTCTTCCTATCAACCTCATGGAACATTCGGGCCCTAGGGAGGTTCCGCTTCTAACTAGCCTCCCTCTCCTCCCGTCGTAGTCTTTGTTCCTTCCAATGCTTCCGCGCTTAAGCGCTTTGGTGAGGGGACGATAGTGTCCAATCTTCTGGCAGACGTAAGCTCATATAACGCCACTGGGCCTATCTCTCATCAAGTGGATCTGTCAACACTACGCACTGCAAGAATCGCGGCCATGGGGGGCGATAACTCGGTTGTCACTACTTCGTTCTTGGCAGCCCATATGCTAACGTCTCCTAAAGAACGGAGCACTTTTGCTGCAGAGGGAGACGGAGAGCAAGCTGACTTGCTGCGCTATAACCTTGTCACTGGTTTTCTTCGGTTTCATCACTATGCCGAGCGCGTGTCACAAAAGGCAGCTGACCTTGCCGCTTCCATAGCCAAGCTTTCACAGGAACAAGAGGAGAAGTAGAGGATGCGGGAAGAGCAAGACAGGTGCGTAAGGGCCCTGGAGGCAGCCAAAGAGGAAGCAAGAGAGGCAAAGGAACAGTTGGCCACTTCTAACACTGCCCTGACAGCTGAACAATCAAAGAGTACTACTCTCGAGGGAGAAAAAGCAGCCTTAGCGGAAGAGAAAGTAGCTTTGATAGAAGAGAAAATGGCACTTGAGGCAGAGACAGTAATCAAGTGTCGGTGGTATGTTGAAAAGACCGCTTCTATCATGGCTAACTATTTTGTGGAGATTCATGGGGAAGAATTTTACGATGGTGACGCTGTTTCTGACACCTTTTTGAAGAATTCTTCCGACCTTAACGACGAGGGCTTCCGCTTGGCTAGATCGAAAGGCTACCCAGAACAAGGGATTTCAGAAGACCAGCAGTAGGCAGGGTATTATCGCCCCCTTCTTTTGTGAGGATTGAGCGTTACCCTTTTTGTTCATTTTTTGTGTATTTTGTGACCCTTCATGGGTATTTGGACAATGACACTTCCATGATATTAGCTTTCATTGGTGCCATTTTCCTTTCCTGTATTTCTTTTTCTTTGAATTTTTCGCAGCGCGGTCGTCGCGCCCTTATCATCCTGATCATGTTAACGGGCTTTGTCAGGTTCGACTTAACCACTGCTCAGCCCCATCAGGGAGGGCACTCCTAGAAAAAGAAGCATTCTTCCTTCTTCTCTTGATTAAAAGAGATAACGAACAGGGTCTTTAGGCCCTATTCTTCAAGCCATGTTAAAATCAGCGCGATTGTCTTCACGTCTATTTTGTTGACGAGTTGCGCAATCCTTTTATCGCCTTGAGTGTCACGATCTCCGTCAATCAGAGATATCCTGCACACTCTCAATTAATATCTGTTAGTAAGAGATATGCGATAATAGACACAAGTTTCCCGTAGGAGCCCTTCCGCCGCCATTATAGGGTATAGGTGTCACTCATTATCGCTTTCTCAACCAGCTCACTTCACCAGGGATTCCGCATCTGGTTACTCGCTGGGATTTCACGATTTTTTGCATTTCCACGATCGACCGAAAAATGCCTCTTCCTAGTGAGCCGTCTGATCAGGACAGGCCATCACAAGGTTAGGATTTTTCACTTTCGGCGTTATCCTCACATCCCGGAATCGTGCCCTCACTTAGTGAATCATCTATATTAGCTCGGTTACAAGGATAGGATTTTCACTTCCCAAATGGAGTTAGTATCTCCCTAGGGTGTGCCTCTCCTTAACGAGCCATCTCCACGAGAACGGTTGTCATAAGGATGGGGCTTTTTCACCTTCAGGAATCCCGGGGCGTGCCCTCACTTACTGAGTCGGTGGATCAGGACCGACCATCACAAGGATATGACTTTTCACTCCCAGGGGTGTCGGGATGTGCCTCATCTTATGGCCCCACACACGGCTACCACAAGGATAGGACTTTTCACTCCCGATGCTAAATATTTGGTGCGCTAGGGCATGCCCTCACTTAGTGAGTCGGTGGATCAGGACCGACCATCACAAGGATAGGACTTTTCACTCCTGGCAACCTCTTTTCTGTTTTTCTCATCGCCTGCACACACACACAACCACGAAACACAAGAAAGCTTATTATTCGAGCGTTAGCATAGGTTAGGGCTGGGGTTAGTAAAAGGTGCGGAGATAAATCAAAGTCTAGCATGATATAATTTCAAACGAGCGATATTCCAGGAGTTAGGTAAGGGGGTACCGTTGAGTGTCTCGAGATGGTACGCTCCTCTCCCGACAATATGGGTAACGCGGTACGACCCTTCCCAATTAGGACCGAGCTTCCCTCGGCGTTGACCGGTCGCTCGTTGATCCCTGAGTACCAGGTCACCTTCTTTCAAAAGGCGTTCTCTGACACGCCTATTGTGATAACGCGCCATCTTTTGCTTATAGTGCATCATTTTCAGAAGAGCTTGCTCTTGCAATTCGGGCAGCGCGTCAAGATTCGCACGCAACCTTTCCTCATTCAGCTCTTCTCTAAAATAGGCCACTCGTAGGCTCATGGTACCAATCTCCACAGGCGTGACGGCCTCAGTACCGAAAGCTAGTGCGAAGGGCGTCTCTCCTGTGCTGGTTTTCGCGGTCATGCGATATGCCCACATCACATACGGCAGCTCATCTGCCCACTTCTTTTTGGATCCTTCCAGGTTCTTCTTAACACTGTTAAGGATGGCTCGGTTTGTTACCTCAGCCTGACCCTTGGTCTGCGGATGAGCCACGGAAGAGAATCTTTGCTCGATTCCGAACTCCACACATTGGTCTCTAAAGAATTGGCTGGTGAATTGCATTTTGTTATCGCTGACTAGCACGCGGGGAACTCCGAAGCGCATGATAACTTGGTGTTTGAAGAAACGCTAGATTTTTTCTGCCATGATGTTGGCAACCGCCTCACTTTCCGCCCATTTGGTAAAATAGTCTACCGCCACGACCACAAATTTTAACTGAGACCTCGTCTTTGGAAATGGTCCAAGGATGTCAATTCCCCATTTCGCGAAAGGATAAGGAGAAATGAGGTCATAAATTCTTGTGGCGGGTTGTCGAGGAATCTTGGAGAATTCCTGACACTTCCGGCAAGTTCGCACGTAATCATGGCAGTCTTTTCGGATAGTGGGCTAGTAGAACCCCGATCTAAAGACCTGCGCAGCCAGGGTTCCGCTGGATGCATGCATCCCGCAAATTCCTTCGTGGATTTCGCGGAGGGTATGAAGGCCTTCTTATTCCATTATGCATCTGGCAGCCGGATGAGAGAAACACCTCCGCATTAGTTCCCCGTTAAAGTATGTGCACCGTGCCGCTTGCTTTAGCACTTTCTTCTTCTCAGCGTTATCCGCTGGCAACTCGTCATGTTTCAAATATCTTATGACGGGAATTCTCCAGTCATTTTCACTTTCTTTCACGCAAAGCGTCGCCTGTTCTTCCATAAAGGAAGGTACAGGTATCTCTCGATAGTACACCCCTTTCGGTATGGACGCTTCCAGATTTGCTGCGAGTTTGCCGAGGTTGTCCGCCTCAGCGTTATCCTCTCGAGGAATGTGCTCGAAACTAACTTGTATGTCATTTTTCTTTATTTCTATCAACTCACGTTTTACCTTAGCAAGGTATTGTATCATGATGGGCTCCCTAGCCTGAGAGTGTCCCAGCACTTGGTCTATTATCAGCTTGGAGTCTCCACAGACTTTCAGCCGCAAGTCTCCCAACCTCCCTGAGTCATGTATTCCCTTTATGGAGATGCTCTTTCCTATCCTGAGCCCGACTAATAGCGCTTCGTATTCTGCGGTGTTATTGGACAACGACTGTAGGATTCGGATGGCATATCGCACATGGATGCCATGAGGCCCACTCATGAAGATTCTGACCCCGGCAAGCTCTTAATTCTTGGCTCCATCCACGTGGATGACCCACAAGTCGGTGTAGGTTTCAGGGAAGGGGAGATCCAACTCCTCTTTTTCCTTTTCTGTCAGCTCTGTCAGTGCATCCGGTGTGAAGGTGCATTCCGCGATAAAGTCCACTAAAATTTGAGCCTTCACAGACGGTCGGGATCGATAATGCAACCCATATTGTTCAAGCTCAATGGCCCAAATCAGCATTCTCCCCGAGGATTCGGGTTTCCGAAATATCCTTTTTAAAGGTTGGTCCGTCAGCATGATGACGGTATGAGCTTGAAAATATCGACTCATTTTCCGCGTGGCTTGTATCAATGTGAATGCTATTTTCTGAATACGGGCATATCTCAGCTCGGCATCCTTCAAGATGTGACTCACAAAGTATACAGGGCGGTGTGTGTGATTGTCATCTCGCACAAGGACCGCACTGACCACTTCGTCAGCAACCCCAAGGTATAAGTACAAGATGTCGCCAGGCTCGGGTCTTGTCAACACCAAGTCAGAAGATAAATAGGCCTTTATGCTCGCGAACGCTTCTTCGCATTCTGCTGTCCATCCAAAGATGGCTTTTTTGCGTATAACCTTGAAAAATGGGAGGCACCTCTCACCTTGCTTAGAGATAAACCGTCCCAGAGTGATAACACGCCCAGTTAACTTCGGTATCTCCTTTACTGTTTGAGGGGATATCATGTCTTGGATGGCTTTGATCTTTGACAGGTTGGGTTGAATGCCCTTTTGACTGACCACGTAACCCAAAAATTTGCCCGTTTGAAAGGCAAACATGCACTTCTAAGGGTTCAGCTTCATCTGATATCGCTTCATCACTTCAAAGACTTCCGCCAGATCAGACAAGTGATCTTTGAAGCTTCGAATTTTGATCAGTATCTTTGAAGCTTCGAATTTTGGTACCTCGAGTTGGCATCTAGCGAGCTCAAGTATGCATACCCGGTAGCCTGATCAACTAGCTGATCGATCCGAGGGAGTGGGTAACAGTCTTTGGGGCAAACGTCATTCAAATCTGTGAAGTCAATGCACATACGCCAATCTCCGCTGTGCTTGGGAACCAGAACAGGGTTAGCCAACCAGGTGGGATATTGCACTTCTCGAATAAAGCCAGCGACAAGAAATTTTACAACTTCCCTTTCAACCGCCATTGTTTTTTCGGCAGAGAAAGCATGTCGTTTCTGCTAGACCGGTCTTGCGTCAGGGTTGACATTGAGTCGATGTTCCGCCACCTCTCGCGAGATACCAGGCATGTCAGATGGTTTACATGCAAACTCTCCTTTGCATTTGTTCAACAGTTGGGCTAAGTGAAAGTTTTCCTCTGGGTTGAGGTTATCGCTAACTAGAAATACGGCCCCGTCTACCCCGTTAACTAGGACGTGAGTCATTTTTTCTACAGGCTGAGTGTGTTTCTCATCATTTTGTTTATATGGATCAACTGTCACGCATACATACCTATCGCAACTCTTCTGAGTCATGAGCAGGTAGCATTCAGCAGCTAACTTCTGATTACCCCGGATTGAGACTACTCCGTCCCAGGATGGATACTTCAACTTCAGGTACTTTTGCGATATCGCTGCTCCGAAATGGTTGAGAAATGGGTGCCCCAATATGGCGTTATAAGGCAGATTTAGATCCACCACCAAGAATAAAAGCTCCTCTGACCGTTTGGAGGTATCTTCCTTGAAATATACCGGCAAGGTAGTTACTCCAGTCACTGGGATAGGGGCTCCGTCTACCCCAATAATGGGTTTTTTACAGGGCGTAAGCTCATTATCCGGACGCTTTAGGAGATTGTAAGCTTCCAGTGAAAACAAATTTACGGCGCTTCCGTTGTCAACCAGAGTCCTTTTAACTCCTTAGCTAGCGATAATGGGTGTGACTACTAACGCATCATTATGCGGATATACCACGCCTTTCTCATCCTCTTCGGAGAAGGATAATATCATACGATCCAAGGCGCTTATCGCCTCACTCTTGATCAACATACTTGCTCATTTCCGCTTATCCCCTGACATGGGCGATAGCTGTGCGGACTCGTCCAGATAAGGTGTGCCTCCAGCGATGATGTTAATGATGTGGACATCCTCATCATCAATCGTGAGCATTTCCCGGCCTCCTCCCGTAGGACCAGTGTCATGGCCTGGGGGGCGGGAAGGTGTCGCTCTACCATCGGCTACTCTGCTTATTAGGTTACTCTTGGCTTTTTCTCGTGTTTTCACAGCGAATTCTCCCAGATAGCCTTCCTCCACCAGGCGCTCTATTGCTGATTTGAGTTCTCTACATGCCTCGGTAGAATGCCCTTTAGCTTTGTGAAATTTACAATAGGCATTTTCTCTTCTCCCCAGGGTTACCCCCGGCCTTACAGGGGCTGGATAACGGATGGGTAGATTCCGTTGTTCCGCTATCGCTAGTATCTCTGCCCTGGGCAAGATGAAAGAAGGAGGGTCTGAGTCATGTACTCGTCCCTTAGGGGGATCTCCCTGTCGCTGCGCTGAGGAATCACCAGACTTTTCCTTTGAGGAGTTACCTCTTCTCCGGTTAGAGGTCCTAGGAATGTGATCCTTTCATTGAGCGTAATCGTCGATGAACCGATCTTCAGAAGTAGTAGGAACGGGAGCATTATGGACTGGAGGCATAGCTGGCGGCATGTTCCGAATCATGTCCCTATTCTCTTCCTCTTCCATCCACGCGTAGTTGTGGGCTTTCAGCCTTAACGCATCTAAGGTTGCTGGCGGGTCAACCATTAAAGCATCTCTAAGCTTTCCATAACAACAGTTTCACTTTAAGGCTTCTATGGCGAAATCAACCGTTACACCTGGCGTTAGCGACATCTCGGTGTCGAAATAATGGAGGAAGCTCCTCAAGGATTCCTGAGGTTTTCTATGTAGGTCGAACAAGGCAGCAGCAGACTTCCTGATAGGGACTGCGGTGCTAAATCGACTCCTGAATTTAGATTCTAACTGCGAGAAGCTGTCAATAGACCCACCCGGAAGACATTCAAACCATAAGCGCGCGACCCCTGACAAGGTCATTACAAATATCTGACACAAAGCAGCGTCATTATGGGTCTGAAACTGCACAAAGTCCTTCACTTTGTTAAGGTGGGAAATGGTATCTCGGGTATCGTCATAGGATTCTGAGGAGAGCTTCACATGTCTACTGACTCTGTGACGCCTTATGCGCAGGCTAAAGGGGTGGCCAGAAGTATCATCAAGAATTTCACGTGCATGCCGAGGTGGGGATACCTCCAAGTGATGCCTACGATCTTGCGGATCTCTAATATGATGCCGCCTGAGAGTCGGACTGCGACTCCTTGGCTAACGAGTTCGATGTCTCCTGCTGCTGGATCTTTCACTCCCCCCAGGGGATATATCCCTATCATTTTCATTTCTTCTACCGTCCCAACGACCTCTGTCCTCGTCATGCCATTGCCATTCCTCTCGAGGAATAGGAAGTAAGGGCACTTGTGGTACATATGGCTCCACTGTCCTGTGAGCAAATTGTACAAGGCTGCCTGGCGCATTCAACGCAGGCAACGTCGGAGGGGCACTCGCCTGCAACGGGGACGACAACGGCCGCTCCGCGATGATAGGTGGAGTAAAAATAAACTGGGATGGGACGCCTGATCCAAAAGCATTAGGCATGAATCTAGCAGCCAATTCTGTTAAATGGTCCACCTGGGCACGAAGGGATGAAATCGAGCTCGCGAAAGGGTTATTCGCGCTGTCTATCATGGATCCCCTTGACTGAGGAATAAAATGACTGGACCCCGCTATTTGGGATAAAGGAGTATGTGGGTGGGACACAAACGTTCCCGCTGCTTGATCAGAGGAAAGATCTGACATTCCTGGAGGAATTTCTTGCACCGAGGTGGGAGCATCAGAAGTGGCGAAAGCGAAAAGTCACCGCCGGGTATCAAATGGAAGGCTAGAGGACTGAGTCAACGGTGTATCTGAATCAGAATCCATAATCTTCCAATTCCCAGAAGAACAGAGCTCGGCTATTAAGGATGCTCACTTAATTAGAACCAAAGCTCTCAATGAAAGCACCAATTTGATAAGATTTGATCTACTGTGGGAGCGGGGTAGAGATTACGGCTGTCAGGGATCACTGTTGCGGCAGTCCGTCGTACCTGCAAATCGCCGGAGGGGGGGCTCCGGCGTAGACACTCCGATGCTTAAGTTAGTATGGCTGTGCAATTTTGCAGAGATTTTGGTAGAGAATTTTATCGTACCTTTGATCTAGAAATGAGTGGTATTTATAGCCAAGGAAGGTCGTTATCCCCAGGGGTAGGCGTTATCATGGGGAGATAACGCTCGGTATGACGTTAGCACGCGTCAGCATGATAGGGTATCGCTGGTGAGATATCGCCTGTTAGAGGTTGTCGGGGCGACCTGGGATAGGATAACGTCGTGTGGGTCCCCCCCCCCCCCCCCCCCCCCCCCCCCCCGCTGATGTCGACCATCCCAGGATTCCTCAGCCTAACGCGGGCGGCAGCCAGGCCGTTGACGCCAGTCAAGGTTTACATGGTCCTGGCTTTGACTTGGGTTGAGAAGACAGATTTACCCTTGGTATTTCATCAATTGTTATCAACAATTAAATCTTTATCACACAATTGACTAATACTCAAAAGATTGAATTTAAGATCATTCAAAAACAACACATGCTCAATAGAAGGAGAGTGATCAACTTTACCAATGCCCAAAACCTTGCGTTTTTTATTGTCTCCAAATGTCACTCTTCCTTTTTCCTTCTTCTCCAAATGGGTGAATTTTGACTTATCACCCGTCATGTGCCATGAACACCCACTATCCAAGTACCATTTGTTCACAATGGGTTTCTGGCAAACCTACAAAACAAATTAGTTAGATTTAGGAACCCAAACTTATTTGAAGCAAAAGTACCCTTTGGTACCCAAACTTGTTTTGCTTTCACAAGCCCTCTACGAATGCAGCAAAAATATGATAAGTGACCATGCTTATTACAATAGCTATATTTATATTTAGGCTTATCATGTGAAGGATTTGATTTTGAAGAGCTAGCATTAACAAATGAGTTCTTAGAATTATTTCTACTTGTGGAGGATTTAAAACCAAGACCACTAGTACTTACATTATATCTTTGATATCCCAAAATAGTGTTGATATCGTGCTTGCCATGTGAAAATTTAACCAATGTGGCCTCATGGTGTTCAACTGTTGCTCTTAAGGCTACCACTTCTTTCATTAAATTTTCCCAAGACTCGTAAGTAGTTGATTGAGCATTAATTTCTCATACATTTACTGTCTAATTACTTGTAAATTTGGCAGTGAAGCTATTGATTTCTATGAATTCTCCATACTTTTGCAGAAATCACTTCGAGGTTGATAAGAATGAGAGCATCTATTGCGGAGCGCAAATTAGATATCCAAAACTGTCTTGGCTGCAGGCTTGGCCAAGACAGAAGCGATAAAGAAAGACTGCGATAGGAGACTTTGGACGAAGCAAAGACGCGAGGTGATGATGGAATCAAAGAACAAGATTTAAGGGATCAGCTACATTGAAGATTATCAGCAAGAATCCTTAATTGGATCTCCCTCTTGAACAATATTTAATTTTTAGAAAACAATTATCTTTATCTTTAATTTTCATTTATCCTTATCTTCTAGTTTTGAAAGAGGTAGAGTAGGACTAGGAAGCAGTGAAGCTTATAAGCTGCTAGAAACGTTTTTTGAAGGGGACTCTCTTTTCCTCTTTCACAGATTCTGTTTGTAGACAATTCGGCTCCGCACATTCCAGTTTTGGATTGACGGATTTAATTTCTTTTATGCAATCAATCATTTTATTTTCATCCATGAGTATGTCCGGCTAGACATCCATTCTTAGTAAAGGTCAACCGAGCTGCGTTCCTATGATTTGTGAGGTCTAATCATTCTTAATAACCTTTGTCTTTCATAATTGTTTGTTTACTGAATTTATAAAACCGCTTTCTTGTTTAAACCTAGAACTGATCACTCTTGTTTTATAACGTAAAAGTTGCAGTCAACCTTGAAAGGGACGAGCGAAACCGGATAGGCTAAATAGACAACTAGTCTCGCGTAGGCTAGAGAAAATTAACAGTATAACTCAGACCAGATTGACAACCTAGGGCCTCGACTGTGAGGTAGCTTGAGTTAGGCACTGTCTTCCCCTGTGCACTTGATGCTGATTGTGCTACCTGTGAATCAATTCATACCATCAACCAAAGTAGTAAATCCTTTAGCCAATAAGGTGCTATTTGGTTAGGATTGTCTAGTAGGGAGTACCCGCTAGGGAATTAAAAGAGGAGAGAAGTAGGAGTGTATAGGAGTCGTTGCACTCTATAAAGGTACTATGAAAATGAAGGTAATCATCACTGAACCAAGGATCGAATCATAAGGAACGTAGCTCACCAGGTGCCCTTACCGGGAATCTTCATCCCTTGAATTTCTAACACTATTATTTTACCTTGGCCAAGCCCTTGACCAAGCTTATTTTACTATTTAATTGTTGCTTTTATTTTTAAATCCATAATCAAAACAACAAATCCAGTGACGAGGAAGTCAACTGAAAATAACACACCCAAGGAGTCTCTGCGATCGATCCTCTTACCACCATCTACAAACCCTTGTGGGTCGTGATTAGTAGTGCTCTTATGTTTAGCTTCTTCATAAGCAAGTTTAAGCATGTCATTCTCATTTGTTAATTCTTCATTTAATGATTCTAACTTGCTAATATCATTTTTAATATTTTCAAGTTGTTTAGCAAGTTTCAAATTCTTCCTACTAGTCTCTTTAAAGTGACCAAGTAACTCATCAAAGGCATCTTGTAATTCATCAAAAGTATATTCCTCATTATAAGAGTTGAGAGTGCTTACCGTATCATTATCATTGTCACTTTGGGCCATGAGACAGAATTCCATGCCTTCATCGAAAGAGGTTGAGGTTGATGAAGAGCTCTATTGATAGGCATTGCTATAGGTCTCCTTCTTCTTTGCAAGATGAGGACATTTACTCATGATATGTCCTGGTTTGTTACATTCATAACAAACAATATCATTCTTAATCTTGAATTTAGAAGAGTTAGCATGCTCACCTTTACAGTTCTTCTTTCTTGAATCCATTTTCAAGAATTCATGAAATTTTCTGGTGAAGTGGGCAAGAGACTCATCATCTTGAGCACCAAGGAAAGTTTTCATCTTTGTCTTCCAGTGTGGGTAATTGTTGCCATCAATATATGGAGCTCGGTTGAGTGCAACACCCTCTTAGCCATATTTGATCTTCACTTGAGGTGATTAAACCTTATCACAAGTGACCTTGCTCCGCTACCAATTGATAAAACAATAAATAGGCCTAGAGGGTGGGGGGGGGGGTGGGTGTGAATAGGCTTATTAAAAATTCTGCACATACAGAGAGTAAGGAGAATAGCAAAAACACAAGAAATTATCGTGGTTCCAATTCACAATCCGAATTGGACTCCACTACCTAAGAGCTCTCAACCTTACACTATGGTTTTTACAGGCTCAACCACAACCTATACACGATGGTTTTTACGAGCTCAACCACAACATATACACAATCCTCTTTTAAGGTAAGGAATGCACCAACCTAGTTCTTTTACAACGGACAAGAACTCTACCCAATAACCCAAAAGTGTTAGGTACACTTTTCAAACCTTCACAAGATAAATGATAATTGCAACAAAGAATTGGTGTATAAAATAATAAATGTATGATTCAAAATGACACAAATTAAATAAACAATATTATCTCAAGAAGAAAGCAATTCAAACTCGAATTGAAGGACACAAGAATCATTGAAAACCAATAAGAAATGCTTGCGTTGTAAAAACTTGATTTTGGGAGTTTGTAAATGACAATTTGTGTTTGGAACTTTATAAGAGCTTTCTTCCATACAACTAATTTAAGGCAAATCAACTCTTTGCACTAATAAAGAAGCCTTGATAGCATGCATATAATTTATAAATGCCTATTTTTACTGTTTATTTTGAGCCTTGATGCTACTAATTAGTGTCTATTTGGTTCCTTTTGCAGAAAAGGGTGTAAAGGAGGCACTTCTAGAAATGCAAGCTATTAGCTGGAATTATGACAAGTTTCATTATATCTTGCCCAAGATGGAGCGCTACTGCTAGGATAGAAACGTGAAGAGCAAGTCAAAACACGCATTCAGTAATGGAAAGTCCTAATTTCAATCGATTGTAGCCATCACGTGTCCAGCTCATCATAGCTCAATTAAGGAAATCTAGTTAGACTAAGATTAGATTTTATTATATAAATGACTTTTAAAATTTTGACTTTGTATTCAACTTAGCTACTTTGGAGAGAAGTTGTGATAATAGTGTTCTCTTTCTCTTTTCTTCTTAATATTTGTAACGATTTATTTTTACTTTGTTTTATTGTTTTGATTACTTATATTTGATTTGCGGACAAACCTAGGATTTTACATAAGTAATTATAGTTATTCTGAATGTTTTGTCCGAAGTTGCAACTTTAGAAGATAGAGCAGACAACTATTATAAAGTCATCATCATGATTGGTCTCTTAGATGCTACCAATTAAAATATTAGGGACTCAATTGAACTAATATTGCAATCACAAGTTCAATTAAAGCTTAATTGTGCATTTTGACAAAGATATCATAAAGATATCAGCCGAGTTAACAAATTAATAATAATTTAGGATACTTTATTAGCATATAGTATTAACATTTTTACGGTATTAACTCCAAACAACGCATCATTACCAATCACCGTGGAATGAGGATCGTAGCAAGGACTTAAACGAAGCAGGGCGGTTTGAGATCTTTTCCCACACAAGCTAATTAGTAATCACTGATGAGCCAGAGTCATAAGTTTCTTCCAAGCGGCGCGGTTTGAAATATTTTCCCACCAGGAACTGACATTCTTTCTCTCCTTGATTAGATACGTCATCCCTGCTTCGTTAGTGAGGTACTGAATGCCTGGAAGATGAGTTAAATCAGCTAATGAGAAGAAATCTCCGGCAAGATAACTGCTCTCTGCTAGCCTCTTCTCGTACACATCAAGCACCTTCTCCAGCTTCTGCTCGCACGTCAGAACAAGCATCAAGTCGGTGCGCTCCCCCATTCGAGGCAATATCACAACTTGAAGCACAATGTTGTACACCAATTCATTGAAGTTGTGAGCTTCCACTTCAACCCATTGATCTACCACTGCTTTCTCTTCCAATGTCCCTCCAATTAGATTGGGGCCTCGGTCTGCATATTTTGTTGCATAATACCTTATGATTGCTCTCGACTCTGCAATTTTTTACTAATAATGTTAGAGATATTTTACTAATATTAACATTTTACTATAACTAATGCAACTATTATATGATTGAGGTTTATTTTTTATTTATTAGGTTATATTTCTTTTTTTTTAAATAAAAGCTATAAAAGTGAACCGTAAGAATGATGTGTAAAACAATTTCAATCAAACCACTCGATTTATGAAATCTCATATTTTCATAAATCTCATTTTTTTTTCAAGTATTTGTAATTAAATTTGTTCCAACTAAATTTTACATAATTACTGCTTATAATAATTTTTTTGCATAATTCATTATGATTAATCAAGCAATTGTCTAATTGATCTTAATGATTATTAAAAAAAAAGTTCATTAATATATATGCTAAACATTAATTCAGCATGGGTCGGTAAGAAATGGGAAATAAAGGACTGAAGACCGGTGTTACCAAATAGCTTGAAATCGCCGTCTTCTACGACTGGAACTTGGCCAAACGGCTGGGAGAAATGTGAAAATAGATAGTATTATAAGCAACATATTGGTAGGTGAAGGTGAAAATATTGGTAAGTAAATGACTAACTAGCTACCTGTTTGGTGAGGAAGTCGGGGCGTTTGTGGTGTCCAGCATCGAGGTCAACATGAAGCACCTCAAATTCGACTTCCTTCTCGAGGAGGCAAGCCAAAACCCTCTGCGGGCAAGCACCCTTCACTGGCCCGTATACCTTAACCACCATCTCCTTATTTCCCAAAAACAATGAGGTGTGCCACCCCATTTTTATACTAGTCTAAAAACCTTCTTCATTTTGTCTTATATAATATATACAAATTAAAATCACAATAAATAAATATATAAAATGAAAATCAAAGAAAGTGTGAGCACGTGAATCACCTACCGGCTTTACTTTGCGGACATGCGACAAAAATAATTATTAAAACAGTAACAAGTAACAACCTCCAATCCATTTCTCCAAAACTGGAATGGTTGGTACGCTTGCCTGCTTGGTGTGTGTGTGTGGCGTGGCGCTGGGTGTTGTCATGCGCAATCAACAACCTCCAAATACCAAACTCCAAAGTTATCAGAACCGAACCGGATAACGAATCGCTCAGCTTATACAATCAATCGTCAGCAGCAGCTTCACCCTCTCTAGCAGTTGGTACTTCTTTCTGAAACTACTCTGCCAATTTCCTTGGGTTATCCAAGTTATCCGGTCCTGCGAATTGTGGCCGTAAGATGTCAGTAAGATTCACCATCCTTTTGTTGAATTCACAAGGACTGGTAAAGTGATAAACTGCTAAGGTAAAAATCAGTTTCTAACGAAAGATGGGCCTTAATTTGTTTAACAAGCTCAATAATGGCAAAAGTAACAGACATGGATTCCAGAAGGTAGCTTGGTCAGAGCAGACAAATCTGTCTTAATTTGCTCAACATTTTCAAATCACTAAGAATGGTTTATCCCAAAAGCAAAAGCTCTGGTGATCTTTTAGATATTTTACCAGAGCACAATGGAAAATATGTCATTTTTAATATAGCTAAGGAAGGCTAGGGATTTAAGGATCCAGTACTTCGAGCAAAATACTGAAGAGTCTGGCAGTGCACAGCAAAATATATGAAAATGAAACTAAGAACGTGGAAACTTTGCCCATAGCTCCCAATAGCCAGAATAAGCAAAATGGCATGATCATATTGTTGACCTGGGTATGCCACAATCTGGGCTCTAATTGGCATTTGTTGCTATCACATCTCAACCTATAACATGTTGATGACTTTTAACATAAAGTTCAAATATCCAACACAGGCTATGCATTTTTTCCCTAAAATAAAGGGGCAGAACAGGCAAAAGTCTAACTAGAAGCACCCTTGATGCAGTACAGATAGGGGATGCCTCAAATTAGTTTTGGACAGGCCTGATTATTAGGGAATTATAGGGCTTCATGCTGAAAAATAAAATTAGGGATGCTGGTGATGGAATAGGGGCTGATTTTAGGGTTTGGGTTGGTTTGAAGATTGTTTGGTTGGCTGGAAAAGGAAGTTGGGATTCAAAAAAAAAAAAAAGAACAAAGATGCTAGGAGTCTCACACCTAGGGTTCTTAGGGGTCACAACTAATGGGTATGAATTGAGTCACACAATTAACAAGAAAAGCTAAAAGCATCATGCAGCCCAACAGATGAAATCTAATTACTAAAACTAGGCTTCCTGTCCTGGATCAAAACCTCAACAAGCTAATGTTTAAAGGAATCACATTGCTGGCTAATCACACAGCTCAGCAAAATATGACTTATCAAATTTATAATCATATGACTAAATTAGAAGTGAATGTTCTGGTCTGAATAAAATGAGCCTAGTTGAAGGGATTTGAAGGCAATTAAAGAACTGCGCAAAAATCCTATGTAGCGAATAAAATGAGAACACAGAGAGGCCCTTCAGAGTGACAGTAATACTAATTACCATATAAGAACAGGCAACTGATTGAAAGGAATATTAGATGGCGAATATACATACCAAGTTGCCTGATGATTCCCAGAAGAAGATCTTGCAGCTCTGCGAGCAAACAAAGTCAGGTGGAAGTATTTGTTATAGAAAACACTAGAAATTAGTAATAGTATATTATACTATATATGTTAATTGGGAAGAAGCAAAGACAGAGAGAATATATACTTCTGGTCTGAGGAAAGCCAGTGACAACCCAGGTGTTGGCAACTATGGAGACTTGAACTTTGGGATTAAGGAACTGAATGACTAAATCATACTTGAAAATGTTCACTTCTTCAATTATTGGGATTGCGTTCACCCCTATCCTCTTAAGAATGCTCTGCAGCTTCTTATCATCAGTTGTGCTTGATTTATGAACTGCCTTCTTCTTTCTTTAAGGTAGAAGCATCAACAATATAAAGAATTAAATTCCTTTCAGACTTCAAAGATCAAATAAAAACCCATAAAATTTCATAAACTAATTGCTGTACCTGCGCACTGTACCCTTCCCACCAGTGCTTACAGACCCCGCTATCCGCATCAGCTATTCTCTATCCATTTCTATATTTCATTCACAAAATCATCACTAATGCATAACATGCACAAACCCAATAACACCATAAACCCTAAAAAGCATTTTAAATTAACTTACGAGAGAGAAATCGAACAGGTCATCCACCTATTGATAGGGGTGTACACGGGCTGGTTCAGTCCGGTTTTTGGGAGGGAACCGCACCGAATCGGAAATTTACGCTTTTAGGAAGTAGAGAACCGGACTGAACCGTTACCAACAGTTCGATTCGGTTTGGTTCTATTTTTTCCGGTTCTATCAGGGACGGTTACGATTCTGACCCGTATTGGTTTTTTTTTTTTTTTATTTCTCATGGCAAAAAACGGCTGGTTCATGGGATGATACATCTGCTCGTGACTGAACCCATCAACAATGACTACAGCTACTGCTTTGCACATCCTTCTCTCAGCACTGGATGTTTCTAGTCATCACAAAATCACTGCACTGCTGCTTCACATTGTTAATAGTGTCCTGTTTATAACAAGAAATTCCATCAACAGCTAATATAACATTCAGAAATATCATTTAGAATCAATCAAGGTTAATTCAAATTACTCGAACGGAAAAAATAGGGGGCATTGACGAGCATGTTGAATCCGGATGTGTACAGGGAGCATGAAAGTGTAAGTAATATAGTTTGAAAATGTTCGCTAACTTGACATTGAAATTCTTCAACTTACAACTTGAATATCAAAGTCATACATGAGAAAGAAAACAATTTCTTTTACCTGAAGTGTGACATAAAACTTCAGTCCTTCATTTACATTATCCTTTATTTCACGATACTTTGCAATGGCAGCCTGTATCTGCTTGTAACACTTCGCACGAGATGCTGACACAAGACAACATTTATATCAAAAGGGATCTTATTTCATTTATAATAATAAGGCATGGGTTGAGAGCACAAATGTTCAACCATGTTAAATCAAGCCAAGGCCCTTCAAGGACAAAAAATTATTTTAGAAGGCTAATGGCAGGATTTAACCTAAGAAACCTGTCACAGTACAAATCATATTTTCCGTGTCAGTTTAATAAGAACCTACAACCTTGAAATCAGATCTCAACAACTCATTGTCAATATTAAACTATGGAAACTGTTTACTTCCCTGCAAGGTGGCTCATTAGTAGATCATAAAGGATTACAAATGAAAGCTTGGTATAAGGGGGTAAGTAAACCCAGCTTTTTTATAAAAAAAAACTAAACTAAACTAAAACCAGAAAACTTGAATGTATTACTACTGGTCAAGTAGAATCATAGTGTTTCAATCTCTGCCAAATAGCCAAATAAGCACGATACGGATACAAATTCCCATATAACAGAACCCAACACAAAGAGCAAAGACATGCTTAACAGACATTCTTGTCCAAAAAGCCATCAAGAAACTATCTAAAGCAGTAAAGCAAAACCTACCTTTATAATCTTCTAAATTGAAAACAGCTGCAAACTCTTCATTTTGGGCCGTAAAGAAAGATGAAACTACATTTTTAGGAACACACCTTGATAACAAGCTAACAATTCAAAAGAATACTTCAGTTAAAAAGAAAAATGCCCAGCGGTGAGTTGAATGTAATAAAATAATTTTGTAGAATGAAGAAAAATGCCCAGCGCACGGGAAAAGAAACTGATAAAATATGATTCGATTATACCCGGGGTAGGAAGAATCTTGGCGATATTCACCTCTGAGGGGGTGGTCCTCGCCGCCGCTACACCTGCAAGGCGCCGGAGGGGGTCCCCGGCGCAGGTACTCCGACGATCAAGTCAGTATAAGTAGCGAAATATAAAGGGTATGTAGGAGTAGTAGTGAGAGAGAGTAGAGAGAGAGTCCTCCTCCTTTTCTACCTAGGAGGGGGTATTTATAGGATATTTGGTCGGGAGTGCTGTCTTGTGATGTCAATACTTATGGCGTACCGGGTGTGGGAATAAGCGCCATATCGTGTTGGATGGGGCCCCCCCGCTGACGTCGACCACCCCCCGGTAGCAGGACTAGCAAGAGGCCAGGCGGGCCCTACAGTAGCTGAAGATGACGCACCCCCTGCCCGGACTAAAATGCCCTGGGGGTATATCAATTGTTATCATAAGCCCAACTGAAAACGAGCCCGAGTGTTTACCAAGGGCTTCATTCTCGACTTCTAGAGGAGTAGTATTTCCTTCACGACGCGGTAGGTTCATGAGGATTTTCGAGTTTCTCTGACTCTTCTGGCATTCAAGCAATGTATTTTCATTCCCGATATCTATCAGAACTCGGTATCTTTGTACCAGATATACGACAGCAAAGCAGGCAACGCGAACCGAACGCTTTCGAGAACTATTGGCCACAGAAAGGATGTCGACCAAGTTGATAGCGGTGATGTCGTGGCGATAACGCTGGTCATAAACCAGAACTGATAATTCTGGCGATAAGCCAGAACTAATAACGCTGACGGCGAACCCGAACAGATAACGCTGACGGTGAACCCGAACAGATAACGCTGACGGTAACCCGAACAGATAACGCTGACGGCGAACCCGAACAGATAACGCTGACGGCGAACCCGAACAGATAACGCTGACGGTGAACCCGAACAGATAATGCTGACGGTGACCCGAACAGATAACGCTGATGGTAACCCGAACAGATAACGCTGACGGTGAACCCGAACAGATAACGCTGACGGTGAACCCGAACAGATAACGCTGACGGCGAACCCGAACAGATAACGCTGACGGCGAACCCGAACAGATAACGCTGACGGCGAACCCGAACAGATAACGCTGACGGGGACGCAACACTGTAGCAAAGCAATGTCATAGCTTGCTGATGAAGATGGTGTCATCACGAGACCACCATGTAGTCAGCCAAATCATGGGCAGATAATAATAACAAGGTATTCTTCTTGATATCGCGACATGACTAAGAATGCGCATTTCAGCACTGGGAAGGAGATGTCACAAATAAGATGGTGTACCATTGCTCCCATCACTGAGAATGTATTCCCTCGCTAATGACAAAAGATACCCCGTAGGCAGTAATAAATTCTTGCGTAATCTCGCTGCCTTTGTGGGCGTTAGTCTCTTCGCTATTTCTATATTTCATCGACTTTCCTGCGCATTCTCAAATGTTGTCTTGCCAGGTTAGTAAAAATAACATGTAATGACAAGTACTAGTTACCCTTAGAAGCTTTCACCCGCGCATATCGGGGTGTTGTTGATGTCACTTTTTCCATCCAAGCTCGTTGGATCCAGCTTTGCTGTAAGCCGCCTGCAATATTGACGCGGCTTTACGCCATAAGCTACCTACAATTTGTGCGGTTTTACGCCATAGCTACCTGCAATATTTTCGTGGTTTTACGCTGCTCGGAGCTACCTACAATATTGACGCGGCTTTACACTATAGGCCACCTACAAATTGTGCGGTTTTATGCCGTAGCTACCCGCAATATTGCACGCTTTCACATTCCCCAAGATTTCAATCTGTACTCCACTTGAGTACCTGCATTGTTAGCTGTACAAATACACTAACAGTAACAGAGTTTGCTAACTTCGGTTAGCTTCCTCTAAGAAGGGGAAAATGATAATCTTAAAGGTGATAGCGATACCTTAGGGGAATAAACAAGGAACTCGGCCGTTGTTTAATTCCCGCTCCACTCCTTGCCTTTACGAAGGAGAATGACATGTCGTTGGAGACCTTTTTCGGTGATGAGAGACTGACCTCATGACATTATGAGGGCTCTTCAAACGGGGTAGATATTCACCCGATAAGTCATATCAATATTCATCCGGGGTAGATATTCACCTGCCAGATAATATTCTAAATTATCATTTATCTCACCCACCGTCATGATAAATGACCAGATATAAAGCAAGACTAGGCTGCAATCAGTGGCGTCACTTTGAGGCTCAATCGTGCCTGCTAAACTCCGATATCTCACTTAGATGTCTTCATGAGAATTATAGCCCTTTAAACTATCTTCAAATCGAGCTATTATCCAGGAAATTCCGAGCACGTATGAATAAGATATGATTTTTTCCGTAAACTCAATATATGCGGAAACTTCAGCTAACGCGGAGGCAGCTGATAACACGGAGGAAGCTCCTACCACGGAGGAAGCTCTTATCGCTGAGGAAGCTCATAACACGGAGGAAGCTCCTAACACGGAGGAAGCTCCTATCACGGAGGCAGCCCCTATCACGGAGGCAACCCCTATCACGGAGGAAGCTCCTATCACGGAGGAAGCTCCTATCACGGAGGAAGCCCCTATCACGGAGGCAGCCCCTATCACGGAGGAAGCTCATAACACGGAGGAAGCCCCTATCACGGAGGAAGCCCCTATCACGGAGGAAGCTCCTATCACGGAGGCAGCCCCTATCACGGAGGAAGCTCATAACACGGAGGAAGCTCCTATCACGGAGGAATCCCCTATCACGGAAGAATCCCCTATCACGGAGGAAGCCCCTATCACGGAGGAAGCTCCTATCACAGAGGCAGCCCCTATCACGGAGGAAGCTCATAACACGGAGGAAGCTCCTATCACGGAGGAATCCCCTATCACGGAGGAATCCCCTATCACGGAGGAAGCTCCTATCACGGAGGCAGCTCCTAACACGGAGGAAGCTCATAACACGGAGGAAGCTCCTATCACGGAGGAAGCCCCTATCACGGAGGAAGCTCCTAACACGGAGGAAGCTCCTATCACGGAGGCAGCTCCTAACACGGAGGAAGCTCATAACACGGAGGAAGCTTCTATCACGGAGGAAGCCCCTATCACGGAGGAAGCCCCTATCATGGAGGAAGCTCCTATCACGGAGGCAGCCCCTATCACGGAGGAAGCTCATAACACGGAGCAAGCTCCTATTACGGAGGAAGCCCCTATCACGGAGGAAGCTCCTATCATGGAGGCAGCTCCTAATACGGAGGAAGCTCATAACACGGAGGAAGCTCCTATCACGGAGGAAGCCCCTATCACGGAGGAAGCTCCTAACACGGAGGAAGCTCCTATCACGGAGGCAGCTCCTAACACGGAGGAAGCTCATAACACGGAGGAAGCTCCTATCACGGAGGAAGCCCCTATCACGGAGGAAGCCCCTATCATGGAGGAAGCTCCTATCACGGAGGCAGCCCCTATCACGGAGGAAGCTCATAACACGGAGCAAGCTCCTATCACGGAGGAAGCCCCTATCACGGAGGAAGCCCCTATCATGGAGGAAGCTCCTATCACGGAGGAAGCCCCTATCACGGAGGAAGCTCCTAACACGGAGGAAGCTCCTATCACGGAGGCAGCTCCTAACACGGAGGAAGCTCATAACACGGAGGAAGCTCCTATCACGGAGGAAGCTCCTATCACGGAGGCAGCCCCTATCACGGAGGAAGCTCCTATCACGGAGGAAGCTCCTATCACGGAGGAAGCTCATAACATGGAGGAAGCTCCTACACGGAGGCAGCCCCTATCACAGCGGAAGCTCATAACACGGAGGAAGCTCCTATCACGGAGGAAGCCCCTATCACGGAGGAAGCTCCTATCACGGAGGCAGCTCCTAACACGGAGGAAGCTCATAACACGGAGGAAGCTCCTAACACGGAGGAAGCTCATAACACGGAGGAAGCTCCTAACACGGAGGAAGCTCATAACACGGAGGAAGTTCCTATCACGGAGGAAGCCCCTATCACGGAGGAAGCTCCTAACACGGAGGAAGCTCCTATCACGGAGGCAGCTCCTAACACGGAGGAAGCTCATAACAGGGAGGAAGCTCCTATCACGGAGGAAGCCCCTATCACGGAGGAAGCCCCTATCATGGAGGAAGCTCCTATCACGGAGGCAGCCCCTATCACGGAGGAAGCTCATAACACGGAGCAAACTCCTATCACGGAGGAAGCCCCTATCACGGAGGAAGCTCCTATCACGGAGGAAGCGCCTATCACAGAGGAAGCTCATAACACGGAGGAAGCTCCTACACGGTGGCAGCCCCTATCACGGAGGAAGCTCATAACACGGAGGAAGCTCCTATCACGGAGGAAGCCCCTATCACGGAGGAAGCTCCTATCTCGGAGGCAGCTCCTAACACGGAGGAAGCCCCTATCACGGAGGAAGCCCCTATCACGGAGGAAGCTCCTATCACGGAGGAAGCTCCTATCACGGAGGAAGCTCATAACACGGAGGAAGCTCCTAACCCGGAGGAAGCTCCTAACACGGAGGAAGCTCCTATCACGGAGGCAGCTCATATCACGGAGGAAGCTCCTATCACGGAGGAAGCCCCTATCACGGAGGAGGCTCCTATCACGGAGGCAGCTCCTAACACGGAGGAAGCTCATAACACGGAGGAAGCTCCTAACACGGAGGAAGCTCATAACACGGAGGAAGCTCCTAGCACGGAGGCAGCCCCTATCACGGTTTCGTCTTTTTCCCAGAAGCTCACATGTCATGCTTTAAAATATATATGATTGCTTCACAAATTGCCATTATAATTAATTTGGCACAACTTACTATTCATCTTCTCATTTCCAGTAACATTTGCTATCGGAGTACGTGCCTCAAACAAGATGATGATGATCCCAGTAAAATCAAATGAGAAGATAATTAATGACAGTGAGCACAACAAGATGATTTGTTCCATAATCATACTCGGTGGTGATTGGCCACCTCAGGTTGAAGAAATGAGGATGGGTCTCTAAATTCAAAACCCATTTTCCAAAAGTAAAATGATCCTTGGCAGAGATCTTGATTTTGACGAAGATAATCATGACTTCTCTCCCTCTTTTTCTTTCTTTTTTTTCAGATCTGGTTTTTCTTTTGAACAAATAACAATAAATTCTTGGATCCCCATTTTCCAGATCTGATCTTTTTGCCTTCTAACAATAGAATGACCATTCAAACTCATATCATCGGATCCAGGCTAAAACCACATGGTGAACCCATTACCAGAAAAACCAGCGGCGGCAATGGAAAATAATAAACATGTATATGGAGAGGAGAGCCTTCAGATCTCAAGGAACTCACTTGACGATCTAAATACTCTCAATGAAAGCACCATTTGATAAAATATGATTCGATTATACCCGGGGTAGGAAGAATCTTGGCGATATTCACCTCTGAGGGGGTGGTCCTCGCCGCTGCTACACCTGCAAGGCGCCGGAGGGGGTCCCCGGCGCAGGTACTCCGACGATCAAGTCAGTATAAGTAGCGAAATATAAGGGGTATGTAGGAGTAGTAGTGAGAGAGAGTAGAGAGAGAGTCCTCCTCCTTTTCTACGTAGGAGGGGGTATTTATAGGATATTTGGTCGGGAGTGCTGTCTTGGGATGTCAATACTTATGGCGTACCGGGTGTGGGAATAAGCGCCATATCGTGTTGGATGGGGCCCCCCCGCTGACGTCGACCACCCCCCGGTAGCAGGACTAGCAAGAGGCCAGGCGGGCCCTACAGTAGCTGAAGATGACGCACCCCCTGCCCGGACTAAAATGCCCTGGGGGTATATCAATTATTATCAGAAACCGAGGGCAAGAAAAGAAAAGAAAGGTCACAGTTGAATGTAATAAAATAATTAACACCTCATTATTTAAAAATTCCAGTAAAATATATATATATATATATATATATATATATATATATATATATATATATATATATATATATATATATATATATATATATATATATATATATATATATATATATAAAAACTAATGTACTGAATGTTTTGCAATTGAAAATTTTGAAAGGCAATAAAGATCTGAAAGCCAAAGTGTCGTAAGACTAGTCGAACAGAGTATAAAACCCCCTAGATTAGAGCATCCTCCCATCTTAAGGCTTGTAAGACAACGTCTATCAGCAACAAAATGACTCAATTCATCACTGCACACAAATAGCACAAAATGCACTCGTTTTAGCAAAACAGTATTTGGAAAAACTGCATATGCTGACTGCAGACTTAAACCACATAGCATGTCAATAAATGTCATTGTAATGTATTGTACACTGCAATCACTCTTTCAAGAGTTGATGCAGTACAAGGAACACAGAATCAGCTCAGTCGTACATAACATAGATGGATAAACTTGGAAAAGCTCTCACTACAATTAACACATGTCTTACCAACCTAAACAAGCTAAACAATTCATGGAAAACATACGGTGACCTACAAATTGTTTTACTTCCATCAGCAAGCAGATTAAACAGGCCGTGTCAGAAATAAAGGATCTCATGGCAGCAAATATAGGATCCAAAAAAATATACAGATAAATCAAGTGTCATACTATTATCCTCCATGTTCCTTGACAAAAATGTGGAGACAATGGCATTTTCCATTACTTCACCTTATTTACGAAACAAAGATTAAACAGAAACCAAATAAACTGTGCCCAATTAACCTATCACATAGTGAATAACAAACAGAAGGGAAGAAAATCATACCCAGTAACCCGATCGACAGCATCAGAAACAGAAATCTCCAGAATCCCCAAATTAGGACAAGAGAACTCTTAATTGAAAAAAATGGAAAACGGAAAGAAAAAGAGGAAAAGTGAAACAACTGAAGAAATAAGAAGAAGATGAGTCACCTTCATCATCGCCGCCATCGGCGAGTGAAAACAGGATTTTGTGAAACAGAGCACACAAATGTAATTAAAAACAGAATCAAACGCCAGCTAGAAACAATGAAAGAGCAGAGCAATAAATTAGACAGCCCACAAAAAAAGACTAACTAGAGCAAACAACAAGTGTCAACAGACCAATATCAACACAAAAATAGAGCCAGCCCAAGTGAACTTCCACACTTGCAATTTACCTAGAGTGAGAGACGGAGAGACGGCGAGAGAGAGAGAGAACGTCGCCGTCGACGGAGTGAGAAGGTGAGGCGAGACAGACGGCGAGAGAGAGCGCGCGTCAGAGAACACACGGCACGACACCGTTTATCTGCTGAAACACACCGTTTTGGTGTTTTATTTTTTTCAAGCTTTTATTTACCTATTTATAATAATAGCCTAATTGGATACATACACGATACGATACGATATTTTAGTATGATAAATATTTACATTTTATGATACAATACGTATAAAAATTTAACGTTTAACAAATATGTAATACACATTAAGAAGTATTGAGTAAGTATAAGTATTAAAGTATCGAATACGATTTAAAAACTTAACACATATACATGAAGAATTTTTAAGTATAATTGTGTTTCATAGGATAATAAAATTAGATCACTTAAATTTAGAACTTCAAAATTTTTTGAACAATACAATGTTGATTAGTTATATTCATGTAATCTGTAATATATTAACACAATTTAAATTTTAAACCTCTAAACAATTAAATAATGATATTGAAATATAAATACCCTAAATCTAAATCATAAATGTCCATTATGCAAATTTATTTTTTTAGTTATCGTCTAATTAGTAATTATATTTTTTATGACAATTGACATGATTCTTTCTTACAACAATATAATTTTTTTTATTAAGTAAAATACTGAACAATAAACATATACCTACGATATACCTTAATAACTATGTATTAAAGTAATGATTAATGGTAAAATTACTATTATGTGTCGTATTCTTAATAATTAATGGTTTTAGTTTATACATATAATTAATTGATGACATGACTATTACTCCCTCCATTTACTTTTAAATCACTTTCTGGAATAATAGAAAAGTTGATTTACGGACTTATTTTATTCCTCATTGTTTCATTTTTTTCTTCTAATTTTCACTTAAATTACCACACCATCATCAAATTGGGTTGATTCAACAAAAAAAAAAATCATTTGCACAAAATATATGCTTCGAAAAAGATAAAATGACAAGTACTCCAAACAGTAAAAAAACGTAGGAAAGTGACAATTAAAAGTAAACGGAGGGAGTACAATTTATAATAATATATTTTTTCTCTTATTAAAATTTTCAATTTCTTACTATGGAAAAACTTTTTTTTCCTTATAGTTCTTACATAATTTCCTTCTTAGTATAATTTTATATTTTAAATTTTAAATAAACTCTTTTAATTAAATTTAAAAGAAAAAAAGGAAGAAATGATTAAAATTTTCTATTTCTTATTACGGAGAAAATATTTTTTCCTCATAATAATTCTTATATAATTTAATACAGTTTTCTATTTAAAATAAAAAATAAAAGGAAAAAATGAGGATTTTAATTAAGTTTAAAAGAAGAAAAATAAAAAAAAAATGATTAAAATTTTCTATAAGGAAAAATAACAAATTAAAGTAAAACAAGGAGAATTTTTAATTAAGTTTAAAAGAAAAAAAAATGATTAAAATTTTCTATAAGGAAAAAAAGAAGGAGGGAGTTGAGGAGGTTCAAACATCTATCAAGAAGGAAGACAAGTAAGGAGTTAACAATCGAACCAAAACTAAACTTTAATATCAAAAGGAGGACTTTTTATTAAGTTTAAAAAAAATATTAAAAAATCCGAAAAAAGAGAGAAGGGAGTTGTAGGAAAGGAGGTTCAAACCTCTACCAAGAAGAGAGACAAGTAGGGATTTAACCATCAAACTAAAACTAAACTTTGATATAAAAATGCATATGTGTGTGTGTGTGTGTGTGTGTGTGAACCCACAAAGGGTGTTGGTCGATTAAGACAGCAGGACGGTGGTCATGGAAGTCGAAATCCGCTAAGGAATGTGTAACAACTCACCTGCCGAATCAACTGCGCGACCCACACCCGGCCGTCGGGGAAAGAGCCAAGCCCCGATGAGTAGGAGGGCGCGGCGGTCGCTGCAAAACCTGGGGCTCGAGCCCGGGCGCGAGCGGCCGCCGGTGCAGATCTTGGTGGTAGTAGCAAATATTCAAATGAGAACTTTGAAGGCCGAAGAGGGGAAAGGTTCCATGTGAACGACACTTGCACATGGGCGGAGTTCCCAGTTTTCTAGTTTGGTTTCCAATTTTTGGAGATGGAGAACCAAACCCAATTCTCCAGTTACGATCTTTAAAAAAATGGATCGAACCAGCTGTTTCGGTTTAGTTACCGGTTTAGTCTGGTTTTTGTACAATATTGACAATATGGTATTACAGTACTACTATATGGTATTACAGTACTACTATGTAATAATTACCTTCTCAGATTCAAAGACCTTGCTTCATCCTTAGTGTTATACTCTACAAACTGATACCAAAGAGACGCAGCGCAACAGACAAAGTTCTACATGTAGCCGGACTAGGGTTTTGTATGCACCCTTCAATTCCCACACTGCCCTTCTTTTACTTCCTACTTTTTAATACATAGAAAAAAGTAAAAAGGGTAAGATTCAAGTTGTATATAAAGATAAGCCACTATATTTGTAATTAAGCCAAATAAGTTACTACGTTTATCGATTCGGTCCACATAAATCACCACTATCTAAAAATAGTAATACCTTATTTGGCACCTTATAAACTTATCTATAGCCAAACTAATTGTACTTATAAAATAAAACCTTTCGTTGTTTTTTCATCCATATAAGAATTAAAAAAACTTTCGTTGTTTTTTCATCCAAATAAGAATTAAGCTCAATCATAGAAGGCAGTGGGAAGTGATCTTTTCTTGTCACTGTGTTCAGCCTTCGGTAGTCTATGCAGACTCGCCATCCATTTTGTACTCGGGTTTTCCTTTTTGTTCCATCATCTCCTTTTATCACTATGATGCATATTTTCTTAGGTACCACCTGCACAGGAGAGACCCAAGCGTTGTCAAAAATTGGGTAAATAATCCTAGCATCAAATAACTTAATTATTTCTTTCTTGACAACTTCCATCATTGAAGGGTTTAATCTCCTCTAGGTTGCTTGATGGACTTTTTATCCTTTTCTACGTGTATTTTGTGGGTACATATGGTGGAGGATATTCCCTTGATGTTTGCCATTATCCATCCTATAGACTCCCTGTTCTCCTTTAACACTGCCACCTGTTTATCTTCATCGTCTTTTTCCAGCTTGGTGAAAATGATTACGGGTAGGGTGTTGGCTTGGCCAAGAAAGGCGTATTTTAGATGTTCTGGCATAGCTTTCAGTTCTATCTCGGGCGCTTGCACAACAGAAGGTAAGAGTTTAGAATTAGTATTCTGTATTTCTTGGCAATTAGGAGTAGAAGTATAAGGATTGATTATGTTAAAATCCGTGACAGCCTCTAGTAATTCCTCGTGAACTACAATTTTTTCTTGCATTTCTTCCATCTTTGCATTTGATATTCCCCTGGTCAAAACATATTCAAGAGGGTCAATGGAGGTGATATCGAATATTTCTTCCGTGAGGAGGTCCAGAATGTCAAGGAAGTTGACATTGTGTGTCTTGTTCGAGTATTTGAGTCCTGCATACATGTTGAATTTAATGACCCTACCATCAAACTCTAAGGTAAGGCTTCCCTCATAAACGTCTATTTTCGCTTTGGCTGTCCTTAGAAACGGTCTCCATAAAAGAACATCAGTAGAGCTAGAAGAAAGATTAGTGTTCATTTCAACAACATAAAAGTCATCAAGATATATAAAAGTGTTGACCTGAACAAGGACATTGATTGATTGCTTATTTTCCATGTATTGTTGTCTCTTTTATTATTAATTGAGATGATAATTCTGCTACTTTAAGCCCTTTTTCTCCCTTTTTCCTTGAACAGGTATGAGAAATCAAGAAGAAGGAAAAGGAACGAAAAGCTTAAAAATAGAGCAAAAGCAATCAATCGGCTGCTGGGAGACCTTCACTAGAGCATCTCTGACTCATCCCTAGGCCATGGGAAGAGGTTGCGCGCCAAGTTCCAGCTCTCCTACCAGAATTGAGCATGTTTTTGTGTGCTGAATATTTTATTTGTGAGTGCTGGTTCGATTTTCTAGCAACAAAGTTAGCAAGAGTAGAGCATGTGTTCGTGCCAAGAGTTCTCCACATGACTGAAAGTATCAAGAAGGAGACAAAGTGAAAGAATGCAAGAACACTCCTCTTGTTTTACTCAAGAATATTCTCACAAGTTAACAAGCACCTTGAAGACTGTGCAAAGAAGAGCTTGTGAGTGCTGGTGCTTTGGAGTCCATAAAAGTAAAAGAGGAGCTGCTGCAAAGGCATCAGGCAGAGAAAGGAAAAAAACAAGAGAGAGAGGAGGATAATTCCCACATCGTTTCCCTTTCAATTTCCAGAATCGTTTCTAAAACACTTAAGCTTTTATTTTTTAATTTTCGTCATGAGTTGTAGCTAATTCCTCCGATTCCTGGTAGGGATTGAGAGGTTGACAATTCATGTTTGTTGTGAGACTTCGTTGATATTTATATAAAACGGTTTTCATATTTCTTTTCTTCTTGATTTAACGTCATTTTATTCTTGTTGAATTTTGGGTCTGGCCATCTTGGATTTTAACTTGAATAAATACAGTAAGTTCCTTTAATATTGAGACCAATTCACCTGTATTAAAAGAATACAAGTAGACAACTAGTGGATTAAGGGCATAAGACTTGCCATTTGAAGCTAGAAGAAGGAAAGAATTAGACTAAGGATGAGAAACTCATCCTGATGCGATCAAGCCTCCATTAGACCTTGAAGAACAAGATGTGGCGTCAAGAGGACCAATCACAAGGAGTAGGGTGAAGAAGATCATATTATGGATTGAAGCTACGCTGAGAAATGATGTGCTTCTAGAAGAAGGTCGGGTCTTAATCATGGTTTCACATCATATCAGAGGCAAAGGAGCCGGCACGGAACAACCAAGAGCCAACAACACGCATTTTGGTGAAACAGCCCTAGATAGCGTGATCACGCCAACGTCTTGATGTGATCACGCCAATGTCTTCTGTTTTGGGCGTGATCACGCTATCGTGTGCTCGGATTGGCGAAAAACCTTCTATTTTGGGCGTGATCACACTATCCTTGCGTTAGAAATCCGAAACTATATTTTAGACCTCTTTTTGAAGCTCCTATAAATAACTTCCTACTTTCTTTTCTTCCTTAGTTTTTGCCTAAGTGTTTATTGCTGAGTTTGAGAGCACTCTTCCCTTTCAATTCTCAAGTTTTTATTGCATTCGGTTTTCTTTCATTTGCCTCTTAGAGTCTCTTAATTGTTTGCCATTTTCTTGTTGAGTCTTGTGGTTGTTACTTAAGGTGAAGAGATTGATTGATAAGTGAATTGTCAACTAACTTATAGCTCCAAGTCAGGAACAAGGAGTGAGAGATTTTATGAGAACAACGTTTTCGAGTGCTTAAACACGAGAGTAAACACGTGAGGGAGAGAATTTTCACTAACGTTTGCTACTTGTGTAGGTACCAAATTTTCTAAGATGTCCACCGAAAGTGACATGGGAAACAATGACATTAAGTCCAATGAGGCCAATCCTTCTTTATCGACTAGATTTGACGCTATAGAGCGGGGGCACCATGAGTTGAAGGAGATGCTCCACACCTTTATGTTGAATCAAGGGAAGCCCGCCATACTCCCTAGCACCACGAAAGCTAAGTCACGAGAAGAACCATACAAGGAAGGGGCATGTGAAACGGAGTCGGAAGGACATGAGAGTGGTGATGAGCATAGGAAGAACATGGGGGAGGCCAACCGAGGCTTTCCACACACCCTTACGACGGGTCCTGGGGTAAGAGTTCTTGCCAATGCCGAGAAACATGCTTATGTGCTCAAGGATCTCCAAGCTCAAGGCCATCGTGCCCAACATCATAGTGGCCACCATATTTTCCACCCCAACCACCCGACCACAAGTGATCAACCTGCAACATTTCCTAGTGTGCCACTTCCTAGGGGTCAGCGAGTACCTCACCACGCCTTGGTTCCTCACCTATAAGGTCGTACTACACCTCATCATGATATGGAGTTTTATGAGGAAGTTCATGAAGAAGAAGATGATTATTTTGATGATAATGAGGAGAGGGTGTGGATGAATAGAGTGAGGAGGGGAAGGTATCAAGAACCCCGGGTTGATGAAAATTTAAATAGCATCAAGGTTCAAATTCCTATCTTTGAGGGTACTACGGATCCTTCGGAGTAATCAAGTAGAAAAGCTTGAAGGAATGGATTTGAGGACGAATCCTTTCAAAGAAGGAGATAATGATGCGATCAAGCCTGCATTAGACCATAAAGAACAAGATGTGGGGCCAAGAGGACCGATCACAAGGAGTAGGGCGAAGAAGATCATACTATGGATTGAAGCTACGATGATAAAGGATGTGCTTCTAGAATAAGGTTGGGTCTTAATGATGGTTTCACATCATATCGGAGGCAAAGGAGCCGCTACGGAACAACCAAGAGCCAATAACGCGTATTTTGGTGAAACAACCCTGGATAACGTGATCACGCCAACGTCTTGACGTGATCACACCAATGTCTTCTATTTTGGGCGTGATCACGCTATCGTGTGCTCGGATTGGCAAAAAACCGTCTTTTTTAGGCGTGATCACATTATCTCTAGGCGTGATAATGCTATCCCTGCGTCAGAAATTCAAAACTATATTTTAGACCTCTTTTTAAAGCTCCTATAAATAGCTTCCTACTTTCTTTTCTTCCTTAGTTTTTACCTAAGTGTTTATTGTTGAGTTTGAGAGCACTCCTCCCTCTAAACACCAAGAACTCAACTTGTGAGGATCAAGCTTTGGAGATTTCTTGATCCATTACAAGTAAAACTCCTTTTAATCTTTATTCCTTTAATTTCATTTTGTATCGAATTGAATGAATACTTTGGGGATATTTGATTGCTTGAATATATTGGATTACCATTGGAGGATGATTAAGTACATGTTAGATTGATTGTTCTCTTGTTGATTGATTGCTTCAAATTGAGTTTCAACCATAAATCATCCATCAATTTGTCCAGAAATTTCATTATTTTTCCGTTGCACTTTTCTCCATCTTTCCAACTTCGATTCTCCATTTTCCTTGCGTTTCTTTACACATTTTTGGTCGGGTTTTTTTGTAAACTCAAGCTAGATCCATTTACACGATACGACTCAATAAAAAGAGCTCGGATCGCATCACATCCCTAGGCCTAGGAAAGGGTCTCTCTGGTTATATCAATTAGCTAGCAATTCTATAAATTAGAATTGTTAAGAGGATTAGGGTAGTAAAAAGAGTGTCACTTTGAGTGGCTTGCCAATGTAGGAGGCTTGGAAATCTAAACGGACCTGATTTCTATAACTTTTCTATGAAACCATTTTTGAAAATATTTTCGTCAATGATCAACAACTAAGGAATTGTCACCTCAAAAAGAAAAAAAGATCTCTATCGGGGATTACTTTGTCATTGAATTTATTTATTTATTACCATTCTCTCGCATGCAACATCCTGCTCACACTTTTATTTTCTTGCATCGTTATATTTTAATTCGCAACTCTACTCAAACTACTCCATTCGATCTTGTTGTTTACAGAAAAATTAAGATTGGACTAGATTGTCTCCGTGGATCGAACCTCTCACTACTGTGCACAAAATATTTTGTAGCTAAGCGCTGAGTTGTATAATTTATATTTTGACGGATAACGACTGTCATGTCAGACATCTTCCACCACTCTCTTCAGTGTATTACGGACCTATCAGCTAGCTGAATTACCACCTTGGTTTCCCTCATTGTTCCCATCTTTAATGTCTCATACTCACTTAGAGATATCACATTCATTCCAGCTCCCAAATCACAGAGGGCTCTTTCCACCATTTTATTTCCTATCTTGCAAGGGATTGCAAACGTGCCTTGGTCTTTGAATTTCTCGGGAATCTTGGCCTTCAAAACTGCAGAAATATTTTGGTTAAGGTTAACTCTTTCAACACCTGCAAGTTTTCTTTTGTTAGTACACAGTTCCGTAAGAAATTTAGCACAAGAAGGTACTTTAGCAATCAAATCAAGCATAGGAATATTCACGACAATTTTTCCAAAAATGTTCATAAACTCCTTTGCCTCTTCCTCTTTTTTTATCTTAGAGGATTTGGGAGGAAAATGGGGTGGAATTTCTATCTCTTCCTGATGGATTGTGGCCTTCCCATTTATCTTGGCCACGGGCTTTGCCAAGACTATTTTTCCATTCCATCTTTGCTTCACTGTCTGGCTTGGCCCGAGGCTCCGCCAAGTCGGTCTCTGTCTGGATTTCATCATCATCTTCCTACAACGTTTGTGCTTCAATCTCTCGATCTGTCTTTGCACCTTTCCTCTTTAGTAGATGATCGTCACTCAAATATACTGATATTTTCCTGGTGCCTAGATGCACAAATTAATGTGTACAGGGCAAGACAGGGTCGAACCGCAGAGATTGAAGGAGTAAATTGCTAATGAAGATGTATGACAAGGTAATATGCAACAGATCTAACCGAAATAACACTACTAGGGGGTTTATGTTGATTAACAAGTTAATCAACGTAGAGTATGGAAGCTAACAAAACAGAATTGTAAAGCATTTATCTAGGGCATGAAAATAAAATGTAATCCAGGGCAAGAAATATAAACCGATCGAGGGCTGGAAAAGTAATAGAAAAGATATTAGTCAAATAAGACGAGATCTTAGCAAAAGGTGCTTCCTTGGGTTGTTTTCTAGGTTGGCTAGTCATTGGTACAAAAATATTCTAGACTCAGGTACAGATCTGCTATAGGGACCGCGTTTCCACACCGCATCCCCTGCTTACCTTCTTAGATAAAAGCCACCCCCCTGTTTCCACATATGAGGTGACCTTGACGTTCCGCCATCCTCCCAGGCACGAATGCGGGGAGGCTAAATTCAGAACGCCCATGAAGGGGAGGTAAGACAGATCTAGGGCGCGATAGCTCGGTTTGTCAGACCCGTATCCTATATCCTAGATAACTATTTACCCCTAGACAGAGGTCTCTCGCGCTACCTCTGCTAAGTGTCTACTACTATTCCAGGGCTTCGCGTCAGGTATAACCCTGGAAATGACATTTACTCATGCAGAAATACTAACAGGTGATCAGACTCTTAATATTTCTAGACAAGTATGGAATTAAAACGGTAAACGATTATGTGCCATAAGAGAATATATTAAGCTTGCATTAGACCTCTTAGCCGAACCCTACAACCCTTGAAACACCCTTCACTAAGAAGGGGGTATTTAGCTACTCATACTAAAATATAAACAGTAAGTATATAGAATCATACAATAATAAAGAAAGTAAAAAGGGAGTAGAGGAAACCGGTAGATTAATTAATAATCGAAGAGGAAAGTTGCGACAAAGGTTGTTCTTGATGACAAGAGGAGAAGATCCCCAGAAAATAAACACTGAAATTAATGTAAGAAAATATCCTTGCACAACCGTCCTTACAAAAACCCTAGCACTATGCTTATATAGCCTAATACTAGCTAGGAGACAAAACAACTAAGGGCAATGAGGACGTGACAGCACATGTCCTTGCAAAGGGAATATTCTGGGATTCCTGACACGTCTGATGCCTTCTGGAAGCGCCTGGGATTCTGTGCGGATCTTTGAAGATGCTTTTCTTCGGTGGAAGATGCAGAACTGTCGAGGCCTTGGGACAGCGCACTGGTCTGGTTCGCGTCGAGGTCTTGACGACGTTCTTTCTTTTAGGCCTGGAAACTGGAATTCCTCAGAAATGCTCCAAAATTGTTTCTTTTCGATCTTTTCCCTCTTTTGATGCTAATCTGCAAATAAGACTGGAATAAGGGTCAAATAGCAACATCAAGCCCCCGAAATGGCTAGAAAAGAGGGTAAAATCGAGACCATGAAACGTGCTATCCCCACACTGCCCCTATGCTCGCCCTCGAGCATAAACAAAATTGGAAAGCCATCTCATTCAAAAACGTACATAATCAACACCCAATACATAGAATTGGCATGTCATCCTACAAGCTACACCTAACCAGAACAAATCCAGACCTAGAAAAGCACCTGCATCTGGCTAATAGAATAACGACCCTATCAACCAGACTTTCCCAAATCTAGCTTATTCACCAGCAGTCCTCACAAAGATATGCATTTGCACTCATACTCAGAATAAAACAAGTGTTTAGGCTATCACTCAAGAATGCAGATAACACAACACAGGCATAGTTTGCACGTCAATCCGAGTACTGTAGAACACAAGCATGGGCAATCAACGATCAGAAAAACAACGCATCAGCAAATAGGAGGAAAAGGGGGTGCGATGAACTAGAAATGTGGAAGAGAGATGGGAGATGGTGAATAGAGAAGCGAGGAGAGAAAAGAAGGAAAGAAGAGAAGGAGCCAGGTAAAACCTGGTTAGAGTCCTTGGCTGGGAAAAAGCGAAGTGGCAAGGCAGCTTTTACCGAGGGCACGTTGATGATTCGGGGGATAGACAAAGATCTTGGTTCGAGGGCTGGAGAACGTCTTTGGTGAGGCTTCGGATGCGGATGTTTTACTTGGAAGTTCAGTACCCTTCTTCTTTTATTTTGAAATTTAAAGGTTTTTTTTTATTTATTTATTTTTTTTATTTTAGAGAGGGGAGAGGGGCACGAACCAGCTACAAAAGTTTTGATTCTACCAGGGCATGAAACTCTCGATTTTCTTTCGTTCGGCTCTTGCCCTTGATTTGCTTCCAGCATCGATGGTGACTTCTTTTTCGCTTCCCCACACTTGAATGTTTCTGGGGCTCGAATTGTTTGAATAATCTAGGGCTCGAAACTCTTCCGAGCTTTTTCTTTTTTTTACCCTAGATTCCTGCTTTCTATTCTGAAGTCCTTCCCCACACTTGAACTTGTCTGGGCATTTTTTGGGTGTCTAGCCCTCGACGTTACCCTCAATAATCGCTACCTCACCTGCCAAAGAGAAAGATTAAGAAAATACAAATGGTTAGGAAAGAATATGAGAAGAAAGGGAATGTCGGGGGCTCGAAAAGAAAAGGGAGAGGGAGGGGGAGAAGAGAAAGAAAAAGACATTGATGCGAAACTTTCCGTCATATCTAAGCTTTCCCATGTCTAACAGTGACTATACCTAGGGATATTATGCAAACCTAGACCGTGCCTAGCTAAGCATTTTCACTCAAAAAAATAAAGGGCATGAAGCTCAAATATGCTCACAGGATCAAATTGTGACTACTGGTGTTGTGGTCTAGATATGGATATAAGGGCTAGTAGGTCTAAAAATGCATGTTCAGGTGCAGATGTAATGGATGTCATGCTTCTTCTATGCATCAAAAGTTGAAAAACGCATGCCAAAAATGAGGGCTTGAAAACTGGTAGTGGGAAAATTTTCCTAGCATGGCTAAAAAATAAAATCCGAAAATCATGCAATCATGCAACAAACGTGAAGATAATCATGCAATCACGCAGGCAAAGTGCGTAAATAATTCCCTCCCCACACTTAGGCAGCGCATTGTCCTCAATGCGGGGAGAGCAAATAAAAGGAGTTCAAGAAGTATAAGTACAGTACAATAATAGAAAGCATTAAAATTGTTTAGTGCCCCTTTCGGGGGCTGGAGAGATGAAATTGTTCGGGGGGGGGGGAGGGTTACTGGGGTGGAAAATTTCTCCTGGCAACTTCAGCCGTCAAAGCCTGAAGTTCTAGCAGAATGGCCTGGAGAAGTCGCGTCTGAGTGGGGTCATAGACAATGAGAGGTATCAAGGGCTGGCTTGCTGCTGCCGCATTCTGGGCTTTACGAGCTGCTTCGGCTTGGGGCGCTTGCTTTTCGAGGGTTGGAGGGATGGAATTGGAACAGGTATCCGAAAGATCCAGATAGTCAAAGATGCCACCGTTCTTGATCCCGAAAACCTTCTCTGCTGCGGGGGCACAACCTGGATAAAAACTCAAAACACCCATTGAGATACATAAATGGCCCATGACATCCAAGGTTCGGATATCCAAATCCTTGAATGCCATGGGCTTAGAAAGGTTACTAGCATTCAGGTCAATATTACGCATCTTCACAGCAAACAAGGAGATAAGCGACCCAAAAATAGGCCCACGGCTACCATTTAACACGTTCAAAACGCCCGAAGCTACCCAAAAACCAAGATTGACCCTACGTTTGTGTTTCATGCACCATAAAAAGAAAAGTTCCTACATAGATATCTATCTTGAGGAACCAAATCGTGCCGAAAAGGTGAGGGCCAGATACCGGTGCAAGATACGCAAGGCAGGATCGATGATTTCATGGGCTTTACTACCCTTCGGGTCATACTTAACAGCAGGTTTATTGGTAAGTTCACAGAAAGCAGCATTAGCATAAAAAATATAAGGTATAACAGTCAGAGCATTCTTGTACAGAGGAGTATTTAATTCATCCTTTGTGACAAATCCTAACCAGCAATTAAATTCCCCAAGGGTCAGATGCTCCCACTTGTTAGCTAACCTAAAGTTGATGAGACCAGGGGTAGAAGAGTTCGGACCGACCTTGCCCTTGGGCCTAAAAGTACCATCTACCCAGAATGTAGTGAAAAACTCGAGGGAAAGCTCAATAAAGGTCGGGTGTTCCAGATAGAACAGGGATTCCCAACCAATATTGGCCACATACTCCATAACCTTAGATTGAATAACCATCCTAGCAAGAAAATCAAAATCCAGGCGCGCACATGAGCTAACGCCCTTGGAATTCAGCATATTCAACTTATCTAAGGACGGCTTATCATTAAATAATATCCAGTCATGAGGTGAGGAAAGGTCAGAAGTCACCTATTGGGAGCTGGATCTGGGGATGGATGAAGGTGCTGGGGTCTCGGCCTCCACATCATCATCTGCTTCGGGGGCACGAGGCGTTTTGGAGCTCGAGGGCTTGCCTGTACTAGTGGATGAAAGCTTCCTCTTGTGGCTCACTGGTGTATCAACTGCAGTTGGTTGCTCCGGTTTGGCATCAGCCTTGGATTTGCCTTTCTTAGCCACTGACCTTGCTGCTGCTGCTTTTTGCTTCCTCTCTGCCTCCTCCGCAGCTTTCTGGGCCTCGAGATCTTCTTCTTCTTCGTCTGCTTCGCTGCCCTCGACCTCTCCACTTTCTCCTGTGCCCTCCTCCATGGTCTCGAGATCTGCTTCTGCTTCGCCGTTACTAGGCTCAGCCTGCTCCTCCATGGCCTCGACTTCTTCATTTGATACCAGGATGTCCTTGAGGACCTCCTCAACAGTTAAGGCAGGCTGAGGAGCTAGAAAACGGTCGATGGCTGCATCAAGGGGGAGCTGTTTGGCGGATGGAGAGGGCTTTTTGGACTTAGACTTGGATGACTACACGGTCGCCTCTAGTGGTGGTCGAGGTAGGGGGAATAGAGCCTGTGACCTCTAGGTCATCGTCCACCGGGGTTAACTCTCGGATCTGTTCTGTGGTTGTTGGTGAGACCGCTGTAGGAGAGGGAATGGGAAGTGGGTTGACAGACGGTGGTGTAGCTGTTTTGAATGAGGCCGAGTTAGGAGTAGCGGAAGCTGTTTTGAATGAGGCCGAGTTAGGGGTAGCGGATTGCGATCTGAATTTGGAAGGGACGGGGCTGGAAGTGTCCACCGGCTTAGGTCCAGAAGCGTTCTTGCGGGCTGGTCTTTTTGTTTTTGGTGCCATTGATGGTGAGGGGAGAGATGGCAGTAATAGAGATGGGGATGGGAGTGGAGAGAGGATAGGGTTGCGTGTTTGGTGAAGGAGAGAGGTGAAAGTGATGTGTTTGAAAGTGATATGAGTGAAAACGAAATGGGAGCGTGGGAGAGAGAGTGGTAGTCACAGCTGGCATTTAATGGCGCAACTTTTTCATTGATGAGGCCTGCTTTTTCTGCACTTGCCAGGCCACGTGGCACCCTGGGCGTGGAGCACAACGGGCCACGCGTATCTCAACTGCCTAACAAGGAGAACAACTTTTAAATTTCAAAAAGGCAGCTAGTTAATATAAGATACGGACAAAAAGAGAGAATAAAAATGAGTTAATGCTAAATAAAAGGAATAAAATCATAGGGGAAAAGGAAAGGTCAGGGATATATACAATCAATAAAATATGGAAATAAAATCAAATAAAAATCAGAGAATCCGAAAAGATACAGAGAAGATAAGGGAGAGGGAAAGGATGCAGACGGCATATCAAATGTCTCCAGTGTGGTCCGTTTACTCGTCGGGACCTCGACATGCTTTGATACTCTAGGTCTGGACAGGTGGGACATCCACCATGGCCTCCTCAACTATCGAGGGCTGGAAACCTTCGTAAAAGGGTTTCAGTCTCTAGCCACTGACCTTGAAGATGATTCCTGTGACTGGGTTCTGAATTTCAACTGCCCCATGGTTGTAGACTGTCGTGACCACGAAAGGCCCTGACCATTTAGATTTTAGCTTTCCGGCAAAGAGTCGCAGGCGTGAGTTGTACAATAAGACTTGCTGTCCGACTGAAAATGTTTTGGGATGAAGGTGCCGGTCATGATAAGCTTTTGTCTTGCCCTTATAGAGCAGGGCATTCTCATAAGCATCGTCCCTCAATTCTTCTAGCTCATGGATTTGCAAACGCCTATGTTGATCAGCGAGGCCTAGATCTGTATTCACTTTCCTGATAACCCATAAAGCCTTATGCTCTATCTCCACTGGAAGATGGCACGGCTTCCCATAGACAAGTCTGTAAGGGGTCATTCCAATTGGGGTCTTGAAAGCTGTACGATAGGCCCAGAGAGCATCATCCAATTTTAGACTCCAATCTTTCCTGGACTGGTTAACGGTCTTCTTAAGGATGGATTTGATCTCACGGTTCGAGACCTCAGCTTGGCCATTAGTCTGAGGGTGATAAGCGGTGGATGTTCTATGGTGGACTCCATACTTTGTCAAAAGCGAGGTCACAACACGGTTGCAGAAGTGGGTACCCCTATCGCTGATGAGCGCTCTAGGTGTACCGAACTGGTTGAAGATATTGGTGCGGAGAAAATTCACGACCACCTTAGAATCGTCCATTCGAGTAGCCTTGGCCTCGACCCATTTAGAAACATAATCGACGGCCAGAAGGATATAGATGTTGCCAAAGGAATTGGGGAAAGGGCCCATAAAATCTATACCCCAGATGTCAAAGATTTCGCAAGCAATAATGTTTGTCAAGGGCATCTGATTCCTGGCCCTGATATTTCCAGTGGCCTGAAATCGGGGGCACGAAGCGCAAAATATGTAACTATCCTTGAAAATGGTGGGCCAGTACAGACCAGCTTCCAGGACCTTCAGAGTAGTTTTCTTGGCCGCGAAATGGCCTCCTTCCGAATGGCAGAATTTAAGGATCGAGGGCACCTCGTCCATGGTTACACATCTACGTATTATTTGATCCGAACAGTGCTTCCACAAGTAGAGGTTGTCCCAAATGTAGTATTTTGCTTGCCTTCTGATTTTATTGCATTCAAAGGGAGCGACATCAGCTGGGTAAGTGCCAGTAGCACAAAAGTTTGCAATATCAGAAAACCATGGGGAATAAACAGCTTCGGCTAGACATAATTGCTCGTCTGGAAAAATATCTCGGATTGGCTCAAGTGAATTATCTTCTTGGGCTGGAAGTCAACTCAAGTGATCTGCCACAAGGTTTTCTCTTCCTGCGTTATCTTTGATAACGATATTAAATTCTTGTAGGAGCAGGATCCAGCGAATAAGCCGCGGTTTGGCATCGGCTTTGGTTAACAAACACCGAAGGGCAGAATGGTCTGAGTAGACGAGGACATGAGTGCCTAGCAGATATTGCCTGAACTTGTCTAGGGTATAGACTACGGCTATGAGTTCTTTCTCTATGGTTATGTAGTTCTGCTGGGTCGGGTCTAGTAGCTTGGAAGCATAGTAGATAACATGGGTCTCTTTATCCTTCCTCTGACCCAAAACGGCGCCCAGGGCCTGATTACTGGCATCGCACATGACCTCGAAAGGTAGTGTCCAATCGGGGGCACGGATAATCAGGGCCGAGATAAGTTTGTTCTTGAGAAGTTCAAAAGCAGCTTTGCAGGCCTCGTTGAAATCAAAGGAAACGTCCTTCTGGTGCAAATCACACATTGGTTGAGCAATCTTGGAAAAATCCTTAATGAACCGTCAGTAGAAACCAGCGTGGCCTAGAAAAGATCTCACATCGCGGGTACAGGAGGGGTAGGGCAGGGATTCTATTACTTCGATCTTGGCTTTGTCAACCTCAATTCCCTTGGCCGAGATAACATGACCAAGCACCAGGGCTCGATCCACCATCAAGTGACATTTTTCAAAATTCAGGACAAGATTCATCTCTATGCAGCGCTCTAGGCACCTCTTCAGATTGTTCATGCATTCCTCAAAAGAATTCCCATAGATGGTGAAGTCGTCCATGAAGACCTCGATTCCATCCTCAACTAGTTCAGAAAAAATGTTGACCATACAACGTTGAAAAGTGGCAGGGGCGTTACACAGACCGAAGGGCATGCGTCTATACGTGAAGGTCCCGAAAGGGCAGGTAAATGTTGTCTTTTCCTGGTCTTCAGGAGCAACTGGGATCTGATGGAATCCGGAGTAACCGTCTAGACAGCAATAATGGGTCTTACCGGCGAGGCGTTCTAGCATCTGATCGATGAAAGGCAGGGGAAAATGATCTTTTCTGGTAGCGGAATTCAATCGGCGGTAGTCAATACACACTCTCCACCCATTCTGGATCCGAGTAGGAATGGATTCGCCATCTTGACCGATAGTGATGGTTATGCCTATTTTCTTGGGCACGACCTGGATAGGGCTGACCCAAGGGCTATCTGAAATGGGATAGATAACTCCCGCATCTAGAAACTTGAGAATCTCTTTCTTTACCACTTCCATCATAGGCGGATTAAGTCACCGCTAGGGCTGGCGAATGGTCTTGCTCGCGTCTTCTAGGTGGATGTGATGAGTGCATAACGCTGGGGACAAGCCCTTAATGTCCGCAATGGTCCATCCTATGGCTTGTCTGAAGTTCCTCAGCAAGGAAACTAGCTTGGACTCCTCCGGGTCTTGGAGCTTGTTGGAGATAATGACAGGCAGAGAGTTATCGGGACCTAGATAAGCATACTTCAAATGGGTAGGCAATGGCTTCAGATCGAGGGCTGGAGCCTGATCAATAGAGGAAAATAACTTAACATGGCCTGGATATTCAGGAGACTGCTTTGGAGACTCATGCTGAGTAACAGCGCATTCTTCTAGGGCAGCGACGACTGAGTGTAATTCAGATGAAATAGGAAGCGTCGAGGCCACGACATCTAGAAGAGCTGGCGTCAGACTCCTGTCAAGGGCAAATTGCAAGGGGTCAGTAGAATATATTTCATCAATCTCCCCTATAATGGGGTCAACAATATCAACATAATTCACACTAGAAAATTCAGAAGGGTATCGCATGGCTTCTAGCATATTGAATTTGATGATCTCTCCATCAAATTCGAGAGAGATGGTGGCATCATGAACATCAATATTTGCTCGGGTTGTGGCCAGAAAAGGGCGGCCTAGAAGAACATCTGTAGACTTGGTGGAATCTTCGTTCTCCATTGCAATCACATAGAAGTCTGCAGGGAACAGGAATTCTCCTACTTGGACTAAGACATCCTTGATGATTCCCTCTGGGTAGATAATAGAACGGTCGGCGAGCTAAATGGCAAGGTCTGTAGGCACGAGTGGCTCAAGGCCTAGACTGTGGTAGATTATCAAGGGCATGACATTAATCCCTGCGCCGAGGTC
Organism: Viola odorata; assembly: GCA_963691705.1. NCBI lineage: Eukaryota > Viridiplantae > Streptophyta > Magnoliopsida > Malpighiales > Violaceae > Viola > Viola odorata. Next base: position 60,931,712 of record OY829537.1, read on the forward strand.
ACACATGGCCTTGCCAATATCGACTGTGCCGATTCGACAAGGGATTATGAACATGCCTTGGTCTTTGCATTTCGGAGGGATTCGACGCTGGATATGTGCAGAAGCGTTGGCCCCTACGCTGATCTTGTTAACTTCGGCGAACTTGTTTTTGTTCGTGCATAATTGCTTCAAGAATTTAGCATAGCGAGGGACATTCTTCACGGCCTGGAGAAGAGGGATGTTCACAACCACTTTACTGAACATTTCAAAGATATCGCGATCCTCTTTATCTTTCTTGGCCTTGACCAATCTGTGAGGGAACGGGGGCTCGAGAATCTTATGAATGTACTCTTGAGTAAATTCTGGTGGGTTGGGGTCATTTCGTGGTGAGCCTCTAGGAGAGCGGATTCTGTCCTCTTTGACTTCCACGAATCTAGGGACTTTGGGGAGCTTCGTTCTAGGTTTAGGCCGGATTTTGACCTCTGGAGAATTTTCAATATCTTGGGCTGGAAGCTCAGATGGGTTTAAGGTTGTTCCACTACGCAAAGTTACTGCGCAGACATTATGCTTTGGATTCATTTCGGTCTTGGGTGGTAGTCTGGCATGATTTGTTAACTCTTGCATTTTGGCAGTCTTGACACTCATTTGCTTCTTAAGTTCATCTATTTCTTTCTGCTGCTCGGGATTCTTAGGCATTTCAGCAGTCGGGGTCTGAACAAAGGTCTGGTCCTGAGGATGGACAAAGGTCTGGTCTGGAGGAGGTTGGCGTTGATATTGATTCTGATGGTATGTGGGTCGGGGTCTGAAATTTGGCATGTTAGGAGGGGGATTTCCATAGGGGTTCTGATGCGGTTGATGGCTAGGTCCCGATAGCTGAGTGCTTGGGACCCATCCTGGATTTGGCTGTTTCCAGCTTTGGTTGTAGTTTTGAGCGTAAGAGACTGGAATAAATTGGCCAGCAGCATTCACTTGTATTTCCTCTGAATATGGGGACATGCATCGGTGGGGTGATCCACAAAATTGCATATCTGGCAGGCCTTGACAGGTGCGGGTTGTCCGGTTATGAAATTCTGGAACATTCCTGTAAGGGATGATATCTGGTTCTGAAGGGCAGCTACTTGGACATCCTGGCCTAGATTGTTGGCAAGGTCATCAGAGACGTTCTTGGCCATGAGGTCTATGGTTGCTCGAGCGACTGTTGGGGTTAGAGCAGTTAGAGATCCTCCGACAGCTGCGTTAAGCAACGCCTTATCATGAGCTTTGAGGCCTTCACAAAAATACTGAACAAGGGCGTGCTCAGTAAGGTTATGGGATGGACAGCTAGATTGCATCTTCTGGAACCTCTCATAGTACTGGTCTAGAGTCTCTTCTTTCTTCTGAACTATGGAGACGAGTTGCTTGCGCGTGGTGTTGGAGATAGAGGTTGGATAATACTTCTCAGTGAAGATTTTTGACAGGTTTGCCCAAGAGCAAATGGATCTTGCGGGAAGGTCATAATACCAGTCGAGGGCATCATCTTTGAGAGACCACTGGAATGCGCAAAGCTTGGCTTGCTCAATACTGACATTGGCGGGTTTCATGGCCTCGCAAATAGAGTGGAGCTGTTGCAGATGGCGAAGAGCATTTTCCTTGGCTACCCCTCGAAAAGTAGGCAGATGATGAAGTATGGCTGACTTCAGAGTCCAGTCATGAGGGACATTCGGCCAGTCAATGCAGCTACTTGCCATATCGGGGGTCGCATGGAAATTTTCTATGGTTTGTTGTTCTGGGGTGGTGGTTGTTGATCTTCGCGATTCTCACTGTTGTTACGGTTGTCATTGTTGGCTAGGTCTTCCATTGCTAGAAAATTAAAATGGTCTGGTAGGCGATTTTCAGGGTTACGATGGAGAAAGGTCAGGTCTACGAAAAGCTGGTGTTCCTAGTCAGCCAGATCAGAAGGGGATCCGTCGAGGGCAGGATGAGGGATTACTCTAAGATGAGCAATATTCCTTGAGCTTGCCTACGAATTCCTCTTTCTGTTCTGGTCAACTCGACGTCTAGAGGAAGTAGATCGGGGGCAGATCTCCTAGTCATATAAGAAAAACAAAAACAAAATTAGTACCGTTCAATCCCCGGCAACGGCGCCAAAATTTGATCGTCACTCAAATATACTGATATTTTCTTGGTGCCTAGATGCACAAATTAATGTGTACAGGACAAGACAGGGTCGAACCGCAGAGATTGAAGGAGTAAATTGCTAATGAAGATGTATGACAAGGTAATATGCAACAGATCTAACCGAAATAACACTATTAGGGGGGGGGTTATGTTGATTAACGAGTTAATCAACGCAGAGTATGGGAGCTAACAAAACAGAATTGTAAAGCATTTATCTAGGGCATGAAAATAAAATGTAATCCAGGGCAAGAAATATAAACCGATCGAGGGTTGGAAAAGTAATAGAAAAGATATTAGTCAAATACGATGAGATCTTAGCGAAAGGTGCTTCCTTGGGTTGTTTTCTAGGTTGGCTAGTCATTGGTACAAAAATATTCTTGACTCAGGTAAAAATCTGCTATAGGGACCGCGTTTCCACACCGCATCCCCTGCTTACCTTCTTAGATAAAAGTCACCCCCCGTTTCCACATATGAGGTGACCTTGACGTTCCGCCATCCTCCCAGGCACGAATGCGGGGAGGCCAAATTCAGAACACCCATGAAGGGGAGGTAAGACAGATCTAGGGCACGATAGCTCAGTTTGTCAGACCCGTATCCCATACCCTAGATAACTATTTACCCCTAGACAGAGGTCTCTCGCGCTACCTCTGCTAAGTGTCTACTACTATTCCAGGGCTTCGCGTCAGGTATAACCCTGGAAATGATATTTACTCATGCAGAAATACTAATAGGTGATCAGACTCTTAATATTTCTAGACAAGTATGGAATTAAAACGGTAAACGATTATGTGCCACAAGAGAATATATTAAGCTTGCATTAGACCTCTTAGCCGAACCCTACAACCCTTGAAACACCCTTCACTAAGAAGGGGGTATTTAGCTACTCATACTAAAATATAAACAGTAAGTATATAGAATCATACAATAATAAAGAAAGTAAAAAGGGAGTAGAGGAAACCGGTAGATTAATTAATAATCGAAGAGTAAAGTTGCGACAAAGGTTGTTCTTGATGACAAGAGGAGAAGATCCCTAGAAAATAAACACTGAAATTAATGTAAGAAAATATCCTTGGACAACCGTCCTTACAAAAACCCTAGCACTATGCTTATATAGCCTAATACTAGCTGGGAGACAAAACAGCTAAGGGCAATGAGGACGTGACAGCACATGTCCTTGCAAAGGGAATATTCTAGGATTCCTGACACGCCTGATGCCTTCTGGAAGCGCCTGGGATTCCGTGCGGATCTTTGAAGATGCTTTTCTTCGGTGGAAGATGCAGAACTGTCGAGGCCTTGAGACAGTGCACTGGTCTGGTTCGCGTCGAGGTCTTGACGACGTTCTTTCTTCTAGGCCTGGAAACTGGAATTCCTCATAAATGCTCCAAAATTGTTTCTTTTCGATCTTTTCCCTCTTTTGATGCTAATCTGCAAATAAGACTGGAATAAGGGTCAAATAGTAACATCAAGCCCCCGAAAGGGCTAGAAAAGAGGGTAAAACCGAGACCATGAAACGTGCTATCAGTAGAACACTCCCACTCCTCAAGTTGATAGCACTAACATTGTGCTTCAGATTGTCCAATATGGTTGAGGGTAATTTGCCTTGGTTCTCTAGTTGCTTCTGTGTCAACTGGGTGATTTGTTTCTGCATTTTTGTCAGGATGGATTATGTTTCCTGTATGAATTTATGGAGGTTTCCTCTATCGGCACACTAGTGAGCTTCAAAGGCTGAGGTGCAGGTGACAGTTGTGGCACAGGGACTTGATTCTGTGGGGGTCAAGGAACAAAGTGCTAGAAGTTGATTGGAGACTATTGAGTTTGTTGAAATTGCTGAGGTGGAACCTGATTCTATTGTGGTGGATCTTGTCGCCACCTCAGATTGGGGTGACTCCTCTAGAAATACTAGTTACTTTCATGGGGAAATTTCTGCCCTTAGTTGTATCTATATGTTGCATTGACTTGGGGCAGGTCTCCAGGATGTTGCACCACATAGAAACTGTGAGTTGGGTGGTCCTATTGCTGGCACACTTCACATACCAAGGCTACCTGTTCGGGACCTCCTGCTGACATTGGTGGACTTACAGAAAGATTTTGAAGCATGTTAGATATTTCAGATAATTTCTGTTCAACATTAATTGCATTTAAATTAGAGGGAAAAAAATATCTCTATAGATGCACTATTCTGGCAGTTGTTTGCCATTGTTTGGAGCAGTAGCTTGGCCCGGGTGGGAGTGAGATCCTGTAGGGCACCTCCAGCTATGACATCCACTGGCTCTTTGTACTTCTGACTCATTCCATCATAAAAATACTAGACCAAGGCTTGATCTGTCACTCCATGTGTAGGGCAAATATCTTTCAAATCCCTAAACGGTTGGTGATACTCACCAAGGCTCTCATTACCTCGTTGGTGGACAAAAACTAAGTTCTTCCTGGCCACCCCTACTTTGGTTGCATTCCAGTATTTATTAAGAAAAATTGAGGATATCTCGACCCAAGTTGTGATTGTGTTGTGCGGTAAACTATAGAACCAGTTTTTGGCCGAATCCTCAAGGGATCATGTAAACACCTTTAGCTTGGCTCTTTCGATGGAAACGTTGGCTGGCTTCAAGGTGTCACATTGAAGATGTAGGTTTCTTAGGTGGGTGTATGGGTTTTCATTAGAATATACATGGAACTTTGTGAGGTTGGCTATTATATTGGTTTTTATGGACCAGTCATTTTGTACGGGGGCAAGATGAATACAAGAATAGGTCTCCTATTCAACTTCTCTATTCAGTTCCCTCATAATCCGCTCTTGTTGATTATCCGCCATGTTTGGAACCTGTTCTTCTTCTTAGCCTATAGCCTAGCCAAGCTCGTTGTCGGAGTTAGAGTTTGCTTATGAACTAGAAACTTATGATTCACTTGCTTTACTTTTGGCTTTCTTCCTAAGCTGAGTCTCGATCTTTGTAAGTTCAGGGTTGTACGCAATTAATGCTGCACCTAAAGACCTGGTCATCCACTGCAAAAAAAAAACTACAAAATAACGTTAGAAGTCCCCTATAATGGCGCCAAAATTTGATCACCCACCGAAAGTGTCAAAAATAGAAATGAAATTACAACTTACAGACAATGGGAAAAGGATCGTCCTTAGAGACTTCTCAGATGTGTAGCTTTTGTTTGACTTTCTCGTCACTGAAATGAGTTTTGTTGGTTTTGAACTGAAAAGTAAAAGACTTGAAATAAAGCAATTAATTAAGGCTTGGTCAAGAGCTTGGCCAAGATGAAATGCAGTATTTGAAAATTCAGAGAGTGGAGATTCCCGGTAAGGGCACCTGGTGAGATACGTTCCCTATGATTTGATCATTAATTCAATGATGTTTACCTTCATTTTCATAATACTGCTATAGAATGCAAGGACTCCTATACACTCCTACTTCCCTCCTCTTCAAATTCCCTAGCGGGTACTCCCTACTAGACAATCCTAACCATATAGCACCTTACTAGTTAAAGGGTTTACTACTTTGGTTGATGGTGTAAATTGACCGAACACAACACAATCGTCATCAAATGCACAGGGGAAGACAGTACCTAACTCAAGCTACCTCTCAAACGAGGCCCTAGGTTATCAATCTGGTATGAGTTATATTATTTATTCTCTCTAGCCTATCTCGAGTACTAGTTGTCTACTTTAACCTATCCGATTTCGCTCGTCCTCTTCAAGGTTGACTGCAACTTTCAGGTTATAATGCAAGAGTGATCAGTTCTAAATTTTAACAAGAAAGCGATTTATTAAAGTAGAAAACAAACAATTACTAAAGTGAAGATTATTAAGAGTAGTTAGACCTCATAAATCATAGAAACATAGCTCAATTGGCCCTTACCAAGAATGGATGTTTAGCCGGATCTTGTCATGAAGAAAGACAATTTTATCAATTGCATAAAGGAGATTAAATCCGTAAATTCCAGACTTGGAAAGTTACAGATCAAAGGTGTAAAAATGGCATTTTGAGGGAGAGAGAAGAGAGTCCCCTTCTCAAAGGGTTTCTAGCAGCTTATAAGCTTCACTCCTTCTTAGTCCTACTCTATCTCTTTCAAAAATAAAAGATAAGGATAAAGGAAGATAAAAATACAAATCCAAAAATTATTTGTTGGAAAATTCAAAATATTGTTCTGAGAGGGAGATCCAGTTAAGGATTCTTGCTGATAATCTTCAATGCAGCAGATCCCTCAAATCTCATTTCCTGTTGCAACCGTCACCTCGTATCCTTGCGTTTTGCCCAAAGTCTCCTGCTGCAGCCTGTCTCTATCGCGACTGTCTTGACTGTCTTGGCTAAGCCTGCTGCTAAGACAGTTTTGGATGTCTGATTTTGTGCTCTGCAAGTGTTGTTCTCCTTTTTATTAGCCTCTAAGTAATTTCTGCAAAAGTAGAGAGAATCCATAGAAATCAATAGCTTTACTGCCCAATTTATAAGTAATTAGACAGTAAAAGTATGAAAGATTAATGCTCAATCACTTAGGTATCAAGAGTTTGAGAGAGGTCGTGTTGAGTGGATGGCGTACCAGCGTAATCATTTGTCATTGGTCTGGCTTGCAGGAATCCCTCTTCGCATTTACATATCATCGTGGTTACTGGTTCAAAATAGGCTTGCTACAAGACAATTTCTGCAGCTCTGTGGGTTAGTTCAAGAGGAATCTTGTGTCCCGTGTGGTCAAGGTATAGAGACCTCAAAACATCTGTTCAATTTTTGCTCGTTTACAAGTCAAGTTTGGTGTTTCTTTTTAAGGTGATGGGGTGTGCAAGATCCCTTATTAGGAAGTTATTTTAGGTCTCTTGTAGCCTGGCGAGGGATGAGCGCTTGGAAAGGAGAGATGGCGAAGACATTTTGGAATTTTCTTTGGTATGGTATCACATGGTCCATCTGGTTGGAACGAAACATGAAGTTTTTTAACAACATATCTCCTTTGCTAGATAGGGTTATTTTCTCTACATTGGCGCTAGTAGTGCAATGGGTTAGAACTCAGGATAGTTCCTTTTGTTACTCATCTAATGATTTGTACTACTCTCCATAAGGAATTATATCTTGGTCGGAGTGAACTGTTTATTGTGATTTCATATTTTTGATGGAATCCTATTTTATGTAATATATGATCTGCTTATAAAAAAAAATCAGAAGAACCCAGAAAAGAGAGCAAAATAATCAAGTGGTGGTGAAAGACCAAAAATGGAGTACTTCTGACTTGTCCCATGGCCAAGGGAAGATGGTGCGGTGACGTTTACCAGTGGCCTAGGATGGATATATGTACAATGGTCTGATAGTTTGGGCTTGGGGCGAAGGAGGAAGAGGAAGCGCACCAAAGACCTCTAAAGTAGCTGGAAGTCATCTTTGTCTAAGAATCTTGCATTGTAATTATCTCGTTTGAGATATAAATAATTATTGTCTTTCATTTTTAGGATAATGGAGGAAAAGAGACGATTTAGGAAGGGGGTTTACTTAAAACTCCCGATTGCTATTATTGGAAGGGACTCCTCCATCCCTAATTTCATTCTAGACTGTGTTTTTACAGTAGCAACTCTTGCGTCCTTCTTTAACAAGAGGATTTCATTTTTAGTCAATTTTAATATTTTGATTTTGGTTATTAGTATGTCGTGTTCTAGCTAAGCTTTTTAATCCTGGTAAAAATAGCAAGGTTCATGATTCATATTATTGTGAGATCTAACAGCTCTTTATAAAGAACTATTTTGTATTTCTTCTCTTTCTAACTTAACGCCATTTTTATCCTTGTTAGAGTTTAGGTTCGAATGGCCTAGGTTTTAACCTTGATGAATATAGTTATTCCTAATAACTTTGGGTCTAAATTGTTAGAAGGATACAGTAAATAACTAGATCAATTTCAGCATAGGACTTGCTCTTTGAGATTAGAGAAAGAGAACAATCTGGCTTAAAGTGACAACTGAACCGTTCTCTTGGCTAAGGGAAGTCTCTCCTTATTTTTTATCAATCAACTAGTTAAATCATATAAGTGAACCTTATGATTGCTAGAAGATTAGAGTCCTTAATAGAGTGTCTCTTTAAATGACTTGATATAGGAGGAGAGTAGGAAGTCAAAGTGAACCTTATTTCTATATATAGCTTCCCAACAAAATCAGTTTTGAATATTACTGCATCAATAATCAATATTTGTGAATCATGACCTTGATCAAAAGGGAAATAAGCTCTTGCAAAGGAACATCTACCTTCTATACAATAGACTGTCCAACCGACTTGGAATGGTCAACATTCTCCTCAGAATAGCAACCTTTGAATACCCAAGAAAGAGGGTAACAATAGATCTAGTAAAGACTTCTCCAAATATGGTGTTATATCATCCCATTATCTTCATTAAAGTCGTTAGAGGGGTTAATTGCTTAAATTACATTCTTTTAAGGCTTATGATTTAGTTGAATAAGGTTATTTTTATAAGGTCATGTTTCATATAGGGTTTAGTTCAGTATGAAATGGAGAGGTTAGGTGTATGATCTTTAAGCACTAGTACTAGAGTGTCGACACACAAGTCACCTATTTCTGGATATCTTGTGCGGAATGTGGGATACTTCAAGGATGTTTCTTATCTCTTTTCTTTATTTCAGTTGAGGCTAGACTTGCTCTTTGGACTGGACGGGTCGGGCCCAGACCAACTTTCGGTAAACTCTCTAAAAAATGAGGCAGGTCGGGCTTTAATGGGCCAAGTTTTTCATAGCCCAACCCCGACCCTCTTTTTTAAACGGGCCACCCGCAGGCCTCATGGGCTGGCCCGTTTTCTGATCCCAAAATAGGACAACACAATTTTTTATTTTATTTTAAAAAACTGTATAGAATGAATGCAGGAAGAAAAAATGGCATCCTTGTCTGTTAACACAGCTCGTTCAAGTACATGCAACAACTTGCAAACTAGGACAAATCAAAATAAGTTACGTACGGTCTTAAATGTAATAGAAGTGAGGCCGAATTGAAATAATTTTTGACGAACAGGCTATAGAAATAACTTCAAATTCTCAGCAAAAATCCATTTCATCACCAAGTCGTACAAGTTTTAGTTTTTGGTGGTAAACAATTGACACTAGTTTTATATATTACTAATAAGGGCCGAACCGGACATGGACACGGACCTAAAATCTAAGAGCCAAGACCTGACCTTTTTTCATTGACAGGCCGGCCTGGGTTGAGCCAGGCTTAAAATTTGACTGTCCAAGTCCGTCCATTTCTTATAAGGCCCGTCTGGATGACAGGTCTAGTTGAGGCTTTATAATTTACATTCAAAAGGGAAATTATGAGAGGTGTAATGAATGGCATCGGTAGCACAAAGGTGCGGTAGGTTGCATCTCTTATTCGGTTGTAAATAATACGTTGATTTCAAGTTAAGCGGATAAATAATAGTTGTTGGCTAATAAAGATATTTCATAAGAGTTGTTTAGTTGGAAAGATACCATTCTTAGTAAAGCGATCTAATTAAACTCACATAGATTTAAAAAGTGATCATTTAGCCTTGGTCATCGATAAATCTTTTTATTTTGACCTTTTTTTCCAACCACATGCAGCGTTGCTTATACGAATAGTTAGCTGGGAAGACAGTTGCATGTGAATAGTTAAACAAAATTTTAATTTTAATTAATAAAACCATGAACTTAGTTTATGCTTCGTTAGTGTGTGGGGAGATGTATTATTATTTTTTCAATGTTGACTTGCGCCCCTTGTTGTACGGTGTCCATATTGTCAAAATGGAACATGAAGCAAGCGACTAAGATTTTTCCAAGCACAAAGTAATACTCCCCAATTCTAATAAATGACGTTTTAAAATCGAGTATAAAAATTAAGATAATAATTGATCAGAACATTTTTAAAAATGACCAATAAACATTCCTTTCTTTCCTTTATATTAAACAAAATAATCATTAAATATTTAAAAAATTACAAACGATATTATATCAATTTTTTTAACCTAAAATATATATCAATAACGGTACCATGCATGCTAGTCAATACTTAGTACCTGGATTTTTCCACCTCATCTTTCTTGTCTTTTAGAAATATTTTTTTCTGGTTTATAAAAGAAAGAAAGAGAAAACCTAAGCTCAAGGAAAATTCAAATAGACCGAAACGGGAACAATTGGAGGAGAAGGAGTGGCTATGGTTAATTAATTACAACTCATTTCATGGCATATCCAACATTACACTGTCTTATGAAACGACCCAAAGAAATGTACGAAGATCCGCCTTCCACCAGTGCGTTCCTGCTCGCCTCACTCATCTCTTTCACCTTTTTCCTTACCTCACACTCGACCTCCATCACCTTTCTTATCCCACTCTCTATCTTCTCCGCGCTAACAATATTAGCAGCGCCATCACCTGGTGCTACAAAAACATCTCTCCGATAATCCATTTGTATTTCTTCAGCTAACCCCAACTCCACCACCAGCTCAAACGCGTTGAACTGTTGCTCCGCATATAAGGGCCAAGTCGCAATAGGGACACCGCACCATATGCTCTCCAATGTCGAATTCTACCCACAGTGGGACACGAACCCACCCACGGCAGGGTGAGCCAGCAAACCAACCTGTGGGGCCCATCCAATTACCTTCCCCACGTTAGCAGTCCGGTCCAAGAACCCTTCTGGTAACACTTCCTGGAAGTCGGTGTATTCAGTAGGGAGCCCCTTCACTCCTTTCGGCTGAGGTTTGCGTAGGGACCACAGGAATCGATGCCCGCTTTTCTCCAGCGCATGAGCGATCTCCCGCACCTGCTCCTCATCAAAACTCCCCATGCTACTGAAGCACAGGAACACTACCGATGCCAGGGGCTGCTCGTCGAGCCACTCCATGATACTGCTTGATGATTTCTTTTCATTAGCTGGGTTCAGATTCAGAACGGGCCCCACCGGATACACCGGACAGATCTTCGAATCCACCTGGAGTGCCTGAACTGCACGGACTTCCAGCTCTAGGAATGTGTTTACCATAATACCCTTGGCTTCTTTAAACTTTCTAACAATCTTAAGAAAATCGTCAAGCCACTCTTCGTTGAGAACCACAGAAGGGAAAACCTTAACCGGTAAAGGGTTACGGAAGCTAGGGACAGTAACCTGAGAGTCGGGCTTGAGCGCACTGGGGTCCACTCCCTGCTTATCATTAAGTTGTTGAATCAGAAACATAAAGTCAAGAAAAGCGGCACCTGAGGTGAAAAAGATGTAGGAGGGGACGCCAAACTGGCTGGCCACGTCAATGAAAGAAGTGCAGAACATGTCCAGCACGAAACCTGCGAGGCGCGTACCGGATTTGACAAGGTCAGTCAGGATTTGGGTGACCTGGGGCTTATGTGCTTCAATAATTGGGCCCAAGAACTTACCAGAGTTGGCCTGGTCAGCGGTGAGCTGAATAGCGGGCAAGTCGATGAATCGAATGCGGTTAGAAGAAGAGGAAGAAGTAAGGGATTGGGCGTAGCCGTCGAGGTTAGAATCGAATGGGTTTTTCATGATGAGAACGGTGATGGAGAGACGGTCATCCCGCTGGATGAGGAGCTTTGCAATCTCCACCGTTGATATGAGATGGCCCATACCCAGGGACGGATCCAGCCCATCCCACCCTGGCCCAATAAAAAAAAAATATTTATCTTCATAATTTAAGTCAAGTTGAGCCCTTTATCAATCAATAAAATCTGTGGTGCAATGGTAGTGATTATGACTCCAGATCAGAAGGTTTTGAGTTCGATTCACATCAAACCCTTTTTTAAAATTTTTTTGACTTGTTTCACAAAAGCAACAGCTATTTAAACCTGGATTCGAACCAGGAACCTTTAGAGTGTGTGTCTAACATGACAACCAACTACACCACCCACCAAATTGGTAAGTAATGACTTTTTATATAAACATATCTATAAAATGTTCCAGGCTCTAGTTCACAACTTTTTTAAGAAATGATTATTTTCTTTTTCCTGATACACCAGAGATTATCTAAATCAGCCATGAATATTCAATCTATAAATAGAGATTTGATTTACGGACACAACATTACAGAGAAATATGAATTACTGATACAACATTTGAGACTTTATCAGTATTATTGTGTTGAGAGTACATATTTTACATATATAATCACGTACAAGTGGAAAAAAACACAATACAGAAGAACGGAGGCCTAAATGAAATTGTACTAACTTTTTATACTTATTTACTTTTGGGTTCATATTTATAAATAGACTAAACTTGATAATTATGATCGCATTAATTAACTTCAAATTATATTATGATCTCGAGGTATTAGTGTTTGTCAAACCTAATTAACAATTGTAAAAAGTACGTGAATTTTAATGTATAATTAATTTTTTTCTCTATTGTCTTCTTATTTATCTTTTTGTTAAGTTTATCTAAATATTTGTTATTTAGTAACGGATACTCTTACACATTTTTTAATTTTTTGTTCAGTTCGCTTGTTTTCTCTTTAAAATACTCCAAAAAAAAAATTACCGCCCTTAAACCTCGCCCTCCTAAAAATAATTTTTAGATCCGTCCCTACCCATACGGGTGTAGGGATGAACACCAGCTCTGCTCTCGCTCCCCCCATTGGATTGGCTTTTGGCTTTAGTTCTAGTGGCTGGCTAGTACGTTATATACTACTCCCTCCGGAAGTTTTTAAATGACTCTTTGCTGTTTTTGTTACTGTAGCAATTATTTGACTTTTTGGTCTTTAAGCTACTTTTTGTTACTGTAGCAAAGAGTCATTTAAAAAATTCCGGAGGGAGTATTTGTTATTATCTTTTTCTACTAGACTTGAAAGGAGCAGGTGAGTTGAAGAGGAAACGAATGGGATGATGAGAAGATCCTGTCTTTCCGTGTCTCAATTTATAGATGCGCCAAAAATCCATTCCTTGTTTTTGCTTTGATATACCAAGTCCAAGTACAATTCTTAAGTGCTGTGTGGAAAGTACTTCTGGAAAAGTGTGGTGGGAAACGAGAAGTTGTTTTATGGTGTTTGGTAAAAATTGCGGTTAAAACTATGGTTGGAATGTAAAATGACCATAAAGGGTATAAAACCCATTTTAAAAAAATTAATAAAAATAGAAAAAATGGATCTAGAATTATTTATCTTGAGATGAAGATTTTATTGTGGTAATTTTTAATTTATTTTGTTCTATTATATAAAAGAAAAAAATGAAATTAAAATGAAAAATAAAAAAGAAGAAGAGAGAGGGATGAGCGTTTCCCACGCTGGAGCAAAATGCTCCGGTGTGCGTTTGCAAGCAAATTGCTTGCTTTTGAAACTGGACTTCTCAAGAAGCCCAATTTATGCCAACATTACCAAACACTTAAAAATGGCCAAACACTTAAAATTGTGTTTGGAAACGGGCGTTCCGGTGCAGAACCGGAACGCCAAAGGGCCACTTAGTCATCAGTCATTTGTTTTGTCGTGGAGAAGAAGAATAAGAGAACGTGTGAAAATTGTAGACTTACTCAACACATTGATTTGAATTGTTGTCATTACCATATTATAATTTGAAATACTAAAAATTTACGTTTCCATTGGCTAACCTTATTGGATCTATTTATATGTAATCACCCACTAACCATATTCATGATTTTATTAACTAGACTTTTTATATATGCGCTCAGATGTAAAACCCATAATAGTATATAATTTCTTCAAATATGGACTGAAACTCATATATACTTAATTAGAAAATTAATCATTATCAGTTGTGCTACAACTTCGACAGATTTACAATTATATAATATATTCGTTATTCTAATTAGGTGTACACTCAACCAATAAAATTATTATATGTTAAAAAATCTTTTTACGATCTATCTCATCACTTAGACATTTAATTCTTTAAAATTTTAAAATTTTAAAATCTCCTGATCACTGGAAGTGAAGTCAGCCTATTTAGAGAAAGGGATAAGATACTCAAAAGGAAAGGCCAACTGGTACAGGCATTTACCCTACAACTTTGCTTTTCCACAAAAGTCATTTAAGATTGCAAACCCTGAGTGACGTCATTGCTTTGCTGGCACTGGAATTGTGGATTATGGACAAGCTCATTGCTGATCACTGGCATTGCATAAAAGAGAAACAAATTTCAATCACATGGTGGTGAAGTGGTCCTGACGCTCACTAGCATTTAAGATATTTAAAATTTTAAATAAATTAGTAAAAAGTTGTAAAATAATATGCAATTTAGATAAAAAAAAATATGGCAAATATGATAAGTCACAAGACAGTGAAAGATTTAGTTTAAATTTTAGCTACAATTTATTTTGAACTTTCCTTTTTTAAATATATATTTTTTTAAATCTCACGATTTTTTTCAAAATTTTCAAGTGGACTCTCATTTATTAGTATATGTTTTCCACAAATTTGCATATTTTTTACCATTTTTTTAATTATTAAAAAAGTTAAAATTATAATTTTGAGAAATTATAAGATTTATGATGCAAGTTTTTAAACTAGAGAGCGTAATGAATTCCTTTGTAGACTATAGTAGTTTTTTCCAATCAAACTGGAAAACCTGATGACCGGTCACCGGGCCGAGTTTGAAAATATCTAAAAAAAAAGTTTACTGGTTTTCTTTGCAAATCAGTTGACCCGACTAGTCGAATCGGTGAATCGGTCTAGATTGGACCAAAGTAAATAAATTATGAAAAAATACTAAACATGGGATTCCAACCATGTTCAATATGTTGGCCAACAAAACCTTAACCACTTCACCAACCCAATATTTGTGATATAGATTAGAACATAAAAAATAAATATAAGATAAAAATTTTATTTATCTTTAAAATTTCTTATACTTTACACAAATATTAAATTTTATTTACCAATTTATTAAAATTATAGGTCAATCCGGTTCAATCCCGGTTGAACCTGTAACCCTTGACTATTTCCTCCGATCTAGTTTATGAGTAGGCTGGGTTTCACAACCTTGCCCATCACCATCTACGACGTTGAGCCATCATCTAAATTACCGAACAACCCCTGACTTAAAATTGGTCAAATCCAAACCAGAAACAACCAGCAAACTTAGGACCGTTGATGTGTGTCGAATTCGTCAAAAATAAATACAACTTAACACTTAATGATAAAATATATTATGCACAACGGTAAGAGGTTCGATTCTCATGAACAATCAGTCTAATCTTAGTTTTCTAAGCGTGAATTAAGATGACAAAAATAAAGTAACAAGGTTGTTGAGATGCAGATTAAACTAAAAATTAACTAAAAGTAAAGCAAGCAGTCATGAGGTAAAGAATGATGAGTTTGAAATCAATAGAATAAAAATTTCCTTTAGAGATCTTCCGAGGTCATAATTCGATATCGTTGATCATTGATGCAAATATGTTTAAATCCAGTTTTGTAGGGAAGCTATAGAAATCATGTTCACTTATACTTCCTACTCCTCCTATATCAAGCCATTTAAAGAGACACTCTATTAAGGACCCTAATCTTCTAGCAACCCTAAGGTTCACTTATAATATTTAACTAGTCAATTGATAAAAATAGGGAGAGTCTTCCCTAGGCCTAGGGGTTCACTTGTCCCTATAAACCTAATAATTCTCTTTCTCTAGTCTTAAATAGCAAGTCTTTTGCATGGAATCAACTAGTTGTTTACTGCGTTCTTCTAACAATGTAGACCCAAATTTATTAGAACTAACTATAATTATCTAGATTAAAACTTAGAGTGATCAAATCTAAACTTAACAACGTTGAACTGGAGTTAAATCAGAAAGAGAAGAAATATAAAAATAGTTTTATGAAGAACAATTACATCTCACAACAACATGAATTATGCACCTCTTGATCTCTACTAAGAATCAGAAAATTAGCTAGAACACATACTGAGAATAACAATCATGAATCGAATTATAAAACTAAATTCAAAGTAGAGTATCGAATTTGGGGAATAAAAGTGTATCGCAGCCAAGAGTAGGATCCAAGACTCCTTTTCTCGCTGGAGGTTTTAAACCTTAAATAGGTTCTAAACTCCTAAACCTAATTAAAAACAAAAATATCTAAAAAGGGAATAATTGTTTTAGTTGGAATGGAAATTAAAAAGTTCTAATCGGAATAGGAATAAAATTGCACCAGTCTTCCAATCCTATCGGACTACCAACTCTCTCTCTCTCTTCCCACGCACTTCACTTCTTTCTTTTTTGCGCTGAGCCCAATTGAAAGCCCATCTTCATATATGCGTGTCGTCAGCCTCCGGTCCTCAACGATGCAACCTCTTCCCTAGGTCTAGTAAAGAGTCAGGAATACCCCGATGCCTAGTCCTCCATACTTGACTGTTTGCTTTTGCTTCTTTCTTTGAGTTAGCCGATCCTTATCCTTCTTTTGGTTCTTCAAGTCTGTTCTTAGAAAAAGGAGAAAATACTCTCAAATTAACATTATCATTATCTCAATTATCACTAAAGGATATAATAATTATATAGAAAATAAGCAATCAATCAACTGTCTCAAATCGTGCTCACATCGGCGCATTTTATGTATACGTTATGGGTCGAACGCGTGCTCCATGTTTGACTGGTGTAGCGGGCTTGGATATTGAGACCTAACACTCACGCTTCCTTAAGGAATATAATTAAAACTCCTAATACTATTCAACTTGATATAGAAGTCCTTAAGCTCCTAGATCTCCTAACATATTTAGAACTCCAAACCCTAGTTATCAAAGGGTATAAATACAGTCTTAAGGGGGTATCTCTAAACAGAACACATTACATACTTCAAACTCTATACTTTTCTCCATAAACCCGTCTTAGGGGAATATTGACTTTTGTGTCGGAGTATTTCCCATAGGACTCTTTTTTGGAAGTTTCACGGATTCAAGACCGATGGAAGCTTGCCAAATCCACACCACCTGTTCTTAGAACTCACAATTAGCGCCGACTGTGGGGACAAAGGTTAAAATTAATCTTCTTTTCTAACAAAACTTTTTCAACCTAAAAAACCCATTGAGCCACCGCAATATGAGATAAAACACCACCTTCTAGCCCTCGTACCGCTAGCAAGGACTCTGACCACACACCACCAATAAGGACTCTAACCACACACCACCACTAACTTGGACTTCCAAAATAAAAGTCTATTCTCAAATCCTCACCCCCAACGGTAGCCTAAACGATAACTCCACCCTACCTCTACCCATCCATCCTCTAAGGGGTAGCACCTCTCAAACCAAAAATAAAGACAATAACATCAATACCGCCCCATCCACCAAAGCAATTTTACAACTAACCGACTCCACAGCCTTATCTCTCCATATGAAATAAATTGTACAATATGTACAACACCTATCAAGGTTAGTTACTAAACATGTTCTCACCAAACCGCGCCATAAATACTCAAAAATCAAAGAAAAAAGTGGGACAAGAAGAGAATGCTAGACCAAATGGTACACAAGAGCAGAAAAAAGAAAAGTCGTATGTTCCACTTACACTTCCTCTAACAACATCTCTGATTCCAATCATCATTCAAAGAAAGACACCACACTAATGACTATTCACAACACAGGATACCTCTCCAATGACTGTTCACAACTCAAGAAAGAAATTCAACAGCTCATAGATAGAGGCTGTAAACCTATAGAGCGAAAACATCACTAGAAAAGAATGAGAACCTTCTCCAGAAGAAGAAGAACCAAAAGGAAGAATTCATGTACTTTATAAAGGATCTACTCTTGCAGGAAACTCCAACAAAGCAAGAAAAAAATATTGTCGTATAGATACATCCATCTACGCTATCAAATAGAGAAACCTAAATTATGACAGTTCTATCGTAATTGTATTCACACATAGTGAAGTTATTAGAATAACAACTCCACATGAAGACGCCATGGTAGTAGACTGCCTAATTGCTAGCTTGGAAGTAGGAAGGATATTGATCAATAACGGTAGCTGCGCTAATGTTCTTGCCATGATAACCGTAGCTCCATATGATATACCAAGTCCAAGTACAATTCTTAGTCATCAGTCTTCTGTTTTGTCGTAGAGAATAAGAATAAGAGAACGAGTGCAAATTTTTGATTTACTCATCACATTGATTTGAATTGTTGTCATTACCATATTAATAATTTGAAATACTAAACATCTACATTGCATTTGGTGAACCTTATCGAATCCATTTACATGTAACCACGCACTAATAATGCATCATGATTTTATTAGGTAGGTTTTTTATATACATGGTGAGATGGAGAGCTGATAGTAGTGAATAATTTCTCCAAATATGGACTGGAGCTCATATATACTTAATTACTTCATAGAGAAGCAATGCATTACCAGTTGTGCTACAACTTCGACTGCTAGGTACTCCCTTTGGTTTTTTTACATGATGTTCTGGATATTTGCACAAGATTTTAGGGAATGATTCGTAATTATATAGAACACTCGTTATTCAAATTAGACGTGCACTCAACCAATAAAGTTATTACACATGGATAGATCCCTTTGTAGTTTATCCCACTACTAACTAGGCATATAATATTTTCAAAATTAATATTTTTGGTTGCGGCTGTAATATTCTATTTTTGCCTTGATATACCAAGTCCAACTATAATTCGTAGTCATCAGTCTTCTATTTTGTCGTGGAGAACAAGAATAAGTGATATGATCACACCTACCCTAGAGCTTGAAGATCAAGACATTGCGCCAAGAGGGTCGATTGTATAGAGCATGACGCGGAAGCTCGCATTATGGATCGAGGTCGAGACAAGCAAGGAATCGCATCAACATGAAGGTCGGGCCATAATGATGATCGCGCACCATATCGAAGGCCGAGAGACATGCGCGAAGCTATCACAAACCCTAGGTGAGGTCGCGCCACCTATCTAAGGCCCAAGCCAACCCTAGCAATTCTAGTTACTAACGATATGTCGTAAAGCCTTAACGACATACCGTTAGCAGACAACCTTTTGGAAGATCACAAACCCGTAGCTAACGACATGTCGTTTGACACTAACGGCATACCATTAGCAGACAACAATAGCTAATTTCCATCTATCTTCATTAGTTTTTGCTTAGTGTTTATTGCTTGAGTTGAGAATACTCCTCCCTCTAAACACCTGTTGATACCCGAATTTTGACGCCATTTTAAATTGAATTTATCATTTATGTTATTTTACTTAACTTACTGTCAGTTTTAATTAATTTACTATCGTTAGTTCATTTTTAATACTCGTCACATTTTATCATCATTATCATTGTCATCAGCGTTCGAAATCGCATTTTTAATTTTTCATCACGTATTTTCATTATTATTATTATTAATATTTTCAGCCTTAAAAATCACATTTTTAATTATCCGTTAGTCATCTGCTAGTTATTTTTTCGTTTTAGGTCATCACATAAAATTTAGGATTTTTAGTATTTTATCACATTTTTTAGCATTTTTTATTTTATTATTATTTTTGTTCGAGCTTTTATTGGACCCGAGTAAGTTCGCTCGGACAATAGCCCGAACGCGCTATGTCTTCAATCAACAATTACCTACTCTTTTTTCCATTCACGGCGACCAATTTCGTTTCGCGTAGTTTTCATCATAACGTCATTTATTTTTTGTCCGAACATTTCATGTTTCCGAACGAGAAAATAAACACGTTAAACGAAAAAATTTCTTCATTCGCTGTAAACTGTTAAACTCGTCCTATTTTTCTCTACGCGCTGGCACTTTTGGCTCAAAAATTCGGAACGCTTGCTCACGAAAATGGCTCGAGGCCATTTAAATAAGCTAAAAGGCCAAGTTGATCATCACCGTTGATCTGGTTGGCCAAGTAAAGTCAACCAGATCATCGGCCCACCATTTAAGGGTGCATGGTGCACATGCACTGTGGCAGCGAGCAGCAGCGGAGCAAGCCACCCAGCTGCTTGCTCCCGTCATCATCACCAACGTCGTAGACCTGCTACCACGACAACCCTAGCCCCGCCAGCACGACAGCGACTCCTCCACGCGCAACGCCGTGCCTCACCCTCACGCGATCTCGACCTATAAATAACAGGCCCTTCTCTTCGAAAATCCACACAAATTCACGACCTAAGCAGCTTGCTTCTTCTCCCTCTGGACAGATTGCTCATCTTGAGCGATAGTCACCATAGTTCAAAACTTGTTAGGTGAGCGTTTTCTTGCTCTTTGTTTCGGCCATTTTTGGTTTTAATTTTTAGGATGAGGTTTTGATCAAATAAATTGTTTGTTTTCATGCCATTAAATCCTACACATGCTATAGATTAAATACATATTTTTAGTTTGCTTAATTGTTAAGTAAATCTTGCGAATTAATTATTTTTTGTTAATTATCATCTTCGTCATTTTTTTGAAATTAAACTCGGTACGGTTTAAACCGAGATTAGAGGTTTGTACGGTCGGGAAGCCGTCGTGGAGACGAGCATCTCGATACGAAGGTTTTTGGTTTCAGCCACGGTTGGCCGGACCTTGGTCGCCAGCGACCCAAGGTTGATGATGATGAATAGTGCCATGCTTGCTTGGGCTGTTCATGCGGGAGAGAAGAAGGAAAGGTGATGGGCTTGGCCCATCACCATTCTTTTTATTTCCTTGGGCCAGGAACTATTCTTGGCCCATTTCTTTTATTTTTCAAATTGGGCCCAGCCCATTTTCATTCTTTCCGAGATCTCGGATCGCATTTTTCGTAAAAATACTCGTATGTTTCGTTATGATTATTTTTCGTAATATTGCATTAAAATTTCGTACCTATCAACTGTTTAAAATTCCGCACTTTAATTTTCCACAATTTATTTTCCGCAATTTAGATTCAGTCATTTAATTTACCGCCTATATGGTCGGTCGCATTTTTAATTTCCGCAAATATCAACTGCTTTAAATTCTTGCAAATATCAACTGCTTTAAATTCTGCAAATCGTCAACTGTTTTAAAATTCTGCAAATCTTCAACTGTTTAATTTTTTGCAAATCGTCAACTGCTTTTTTTCTGCAAATATCAACTGTTTAATTTTTCTGCAATTCATCAACTTTTCCTGCAAATCATCAAATCTTTAATTTTTCTGCAAATCATCATTTAAATTTTCGTACTCATCAAATCATCATTTAAAATTTTCGCCTGCATCAAATCATCATTTAAATTTCTCGCATTTATCAACTGTCATCATTTAAATTTTTCGCACTTGTCAAATCATCATTTAAATTTTCGTACGCATCAAATCATCATTTAAATTTTCCTGCACTTATTAAATCATCATTTAAATTTTCGTATGCGTCAAATAGCCATTTTTATCTTCGTATGCGTCAAACCATTGTTTAATTTTTCCCTATATATCAACTGTTTATTTAAATTCTCGCATTCATAAACTGCTTATTTATTTTCCTAGCTATCACTAACACTCTCATTTTGTAGGTTTAAAATTTAAGCTTCGCTTGAAAGTACGCCTTTCTTTCCCTTTTATTTATTCAATACTTTTCGTAAATATTAATCGTATGCATGATATATAGAACTGCTAGAATTAAAATCAACCCACACGAACAACTTGTTTAAATAACTCGCTTTAAAATGCCATACTCATTTGTTTTAAATTCCGCTTATATTGACTGCATGTGTTTGGTGGCTTCGATCCTACATCAGTTCATCATTTCAAAATATCTCTCATTTAAATTTGTACTCTGTTAGCAATCCATGATAGAATCACCTAGTAATTAATTTAATCATGCATGGCCCGATGATGAAAAGAGGGCGCTCATTCAGTCTTACGGAAAATTCAGTCCCATCACGCTACGGTCAGGAATAATCGATCAGTCTTGAAAATGGTAACCCCGTCCGAAAAGATTTTTAAAATGGTAACCCCGTCCAACGATTAATTATTCCTGAACGGTCCCAATCATGAAAAAGACTAAAGTGACGATTCCTCTGAGGACCCTGTTTTAAAACGCATTTTTATCAAACATCTTTTAAACACCTCTCTTATCAACCGGTAACCGTTTTTAGATGTGACTAGGGTGCCTAACACCTTCCCGAGTCCATAATACGACCCTGAACCTTTGTCTTGGGTTTAGACCCTTTTTTGTGCCTTTAGTTTTTTAGTTTTTAGTTTATTTATTTATTTTATTTTATGCCATGACGATTAGGTTCCCTAAGCCTAGAGACAAAAATTAGGGTGACGACTTTATTGCATGTTGCGAGGCGTCCTTTTACGCCGAGCATCGTAAGGTCGTATACTCGCGAACTTTTTATTATTTTCGCGGGGCGAGACAGTTTGGCGACTTCACTGGGGAATTTAGGGTCGAAGCTGGTTTTACTTTTTTTGAGTTGTTTATTTGTTTATTTACCCGCTTTGATAAATTGCTGATTTATTTATTTATTCGCTTTGATATCAATTGTCATATGCATTTCATAGTGCCCTACACCCCGGGGACAATTACCAAATTAGGAGGGTAGTAGTGACGCCCTAGGACACATGTCCTGGGTAGTGTTCACCAATCCCAACTCGGATAAACCCCTCAAGATAGTCGAAAGGTTACACGATTCCGTAAGGAATCGGGACACTAGACGACACTTTGGGGACCTTTTCATGGTATCATCCGGGAACCGTTCAAGCTAGTTAGAAAAGTCGGAATCAGAGCCCCAGCACATGCATCATGATCATATCTGCTTTGTCGTGGCTCTATTTATCTTGTTGCCATGATTTCCATTTTTTGTAATTTTTCTTTTATACGAACTGTAAATTTCTTACACGTACAGGTTACATTGCACTTAAAATTTTATTTCTGTCCCACAGGACCCACTTTCGCTCATTCGATATGTCGGCACCTACAGTACTTTCACTTGATATTTTCGGGGGACGAAGTTTCGACGATCAGGCCACATAAGGAGACCTGTTGGAACCTTGGTTTACCCCTGACATCACCACTAAGGTCAAAGTAGAAGTCATAGATTTCGACTTGACTAGGATTCGAAAGTTGAGAAATGAGTTAACTCAATACGAGGAGACACAGTTTGAATGTAGTTACGGAAAGCTATTGACCCTAGTTGATGTGAAGACTGATTGGGGTTGCATCCGGGCATCCCTATTATCGGTGCTTCTCTTTTGACAAAGGGATAAACATGACTCCCACACTAGAGGAATATTCAGCTCTGATGTGCCTCGCATCTCCTATATCGGCCATATACCAAAATATTCAACTCGACTCCTCGAGTGTCAAAATAAGGCTTGATAAGTTGTTAGGAATCACTACTCGTGTCAAAGAAGGTGACTACTTCTAGTGTTTGTCATATATTGAGGCACGATTTCAGTTGTCCAATAGGGAAAAACGCTTAAGGATTCTGGCTTTCGCCATCGTAGGATCTGTCCTTTTTCCTAAAATGAAGAACGCCATCGAATTTGCAGCAGCCAATGTCTTTTACGAGATGGAGGCAAACGCCATCAATCCTACAACAACCATCTTGACCGAGACTCTTCGCTCTCTGGACTCTTGTCGAAGGAAAGGGAAAGGAAGACTTACCTGTTGTACCCAGTTGTTAACAGTATGGTTGGTCAGCCATTTCAAACAGACACAAGATCAGTCCATATTCTTCGCCAGCTACATAAAATCATGCCCTTTACTCAGAGTTATCAATTCAACGATTACAGATAAATGGAAAATAGAGAATAAAGATGTCTGGGTCGACAGATTCATAAATCTCTCGGGAGAAGACTTTAGTTGGCACGCCAAATAGCTGTAGGCCTCCGATCCCATCGTCTGCTGCGGACCCTTACCTTGGGTTCCTTTGATCGGAGCATGGGGGAGCGTTCACTATTGCCCCGCCCTCGTCCTCAGACAGTTTTGCATCACGCAAGTAATCCCCGTGACTTTCGGCATGATAAGGCCAAATCTGCCACACACTGGAGAAAATCAGAACATTCAGCAGTACGCCCAAGACTGGACCCACCCCTTTTGTCTCAAGGGACACGTCGCCCCTGCAGCAACGATACCGGAATATCCACAGTGGAGGTTAAGATGAGTTAACGGCAATGTCTTACCCTGCCCGGAAAATCAGAAACCAATGGAAGAAGAAAGGGAATCTCAGGTGAGCGAATGGATGAATGTCATGGTTTACGCTCAAGTAGTGGAACAGATGCGAGCAGCGCAAGAAGAATGAGATCAGATGGAAAAGGAAAGGGATGATTCCGTAGCCCATCAATGTTACCTAGAAGTCCAGATGAATGAGTTAGAAAGGCATAGTAAGGACACTATCCGCATGCAAGCGACAAAACAGAAAGTGGCCCTCAAGGACTTTAAGGAACTTTTGTACAATGAAATCCGCAAGAAAGAAGCATCTAGTGCCATAATTGAGGACAAAAACTCGGTGATAAGGATCTTGACTACTCGCATAGACTTGGGAGACAGGAAGAGCCAGGCACTGCAAAGCCGGATTACAGCTTTAGAGGCTGAGATAGACATACAAAAAAGGGAGATGGCCACGATGGAATACCTTTGGCAGGAGTAAGTGGATCCCTACCTCCAGGGTTGACACCTTCATAGGAAGACTCGAATGTCAGCAACCCTTTATTTTTTCGTATAACTAGGATCCCTGATTTCATCTATTTTAGCCATTTTTGATGAATTTAGGTAGTTGGCAAGTTTACCATATTTTGTAAACCCCTTTTTAATAAAGTCGTACTCTTTAGGATATTTATTAAAGCACCTCTACTTTCTATCTCAATTTTCCATCCAATACAACTCAAAAGACCATCGCAAAAAGAAAAGAGAAAATCCCTCCGGAATAAACACAATCGTTTCACCAAAATTTCGAAAAAAATTTCTACCGAATACTCGAAACGTCTGAATATTGCTCACTCACGGCCATGCCCTCCTTGCTCATCACAAACTCTAAATTCATGGTATAGATCATCATCCCTCTCCTCGGATGGGTTCACCAGGCATCAGGCCCTGCATCGTTTGAAAGCATAGTGTAAAAAGAGATCTTCCTAGCATGGCGACATTGGTTGCCCCTGCTGATTTGGGTTTCGCTGATAGCATCTCAGATTGCTTCATGTCGTTGGAATGAATAGAGGCTTCCTTCGTATCTTATCAACAGCCGGGATATCTCGCCTCTCCGACGGCCCTGAAAATATCAAGTGAAAGTGTAGCCGGAAAAGCGAATGAGCAATGTGGAGGCCTCGGGATTGCACATCACCTGCACATCATCACCTGTACTTACTCCTTTTCCTGTATTTCTTTTTTCAGGTTCACAATAGCTCCTCGAAAGCAAGCTACTTCGCACAGGCTCCCCGTAATTAGACTTCAAAAATGAAAAATGAAAAATGACTGAACAGGCTAAGGTCGATGAAGTACTAACAGCTAGAATCGTAGAGTTAAAGGAACAAGTTAGGATTACTACAAAAAGGGCCGCCAGGGCCGAAAAGGAGAGAGATGAAGCTACCACCGAATTCCCACCGGGTTTTTTATCCCACTCAAACAGTTGGATCTCCCTCTTCGCTCACCGTCGCTGGACCTTCTGATGTGATCACGACGCGGTGCACATCCCCACTTCAAGTATGGGTCCTAGACATTCAAGAGGATCCGTGCACCACTCCAAGGCCTCCAGCAAAGCCTAACTTACTCAACTCGCATAAAGTCCCGTCAACAAAAGTTCCATCTAGGAGGACAAATCATCATGAGCATATGGACAAACAAATGAGAGAAGACGAATTTAATGTAATGGATTCGAGGACGAATCCTTTCAAAGGAAGAGGTGATGATACGATCACGCCTAACCTCATTCTCTCTATGTACCAGCACCACCTAAGCATTGGGTTCTCAGCCACAACTGTCCAGTGGCTAAGCATGGGGATCGCAGAACAAAGCTCGGCAACAAAAGCTCCATCCAAGAGGGCCAAGAATAATGATCCGATGGACAAGCAAATGACGTCTAATTTGCGTAAACAAAGTCTTGATGGAAACGTCAAGATGTTAGCTTTCATTTGGGATAAGTTTCAGGCCAATCGGACGGGTGGATCAAAAGTTAAGGTCGTCGACATTTTAGCGCGCAGATTCAACGAGCCAGCTTCGACGTGTGAACTTTCCAGTATAGCGTTTTGCCACTGCTTTAGAGGGGACATTAAGAGCTGTAATGCTTCCCCACTTGTGATAATTTATTGTAGTTCTTTCCTATATATAGAGCATCAAGCTAGTGTCATTAGGGAGATATAATTGCCAAGTGAAAAGCTAGAGAGAAATCCTCCTCTAGCCTTTTCACCAAGGCATTTATCCTAGTGTGATATTTGAGTGATTTAAGATTGTTTCCTTTCTTGTAATTCAAGTGTGTTCTGAAATAATAATCAAGTGTTCTTTGTGCTTTCAATCTGAGTTCAATTCAAGTGTACCATCATCAATCCATCCAACTGCAATCCAAACACAACCCTTTCCATTCATCCTTTCTCATATCATCTATTTCCGCTGCACTTATACTCCATCTTCCATCATATTTCCTTCCATCTTCCAATCTGCCTTGTGTTACAACTCCAAGCTAGATCCTCCTTCAAACATAGATTCAAACTCCCCTTACAAAGGAGGTTGGATCTCACCAAGTGGTAGCGGAGCTCTAGCCGCCTTCGAGTTGTTCTTGTATTCTGTTTTCGTTCCAACTTTCTGTCCCATTTGTGAACGTCTTACCACCCAGACAATTCTGATTTTTTTTGTGACATTAATCTTCAACGTGTGCTTAACATTTTTCATTTTTGAGTCAACTCCAAATTCCGGGACAATCATATAGTTTTTGTCCAAAACATAAAAGCGTGTAGAACTTCGCCGAAAAAACGTTGTTCTGAGTTCATCGTCTATTTTGAGAGTGTTCCACGCAGAACCATCATTTCTGTTATTCTTGAGAGTTGTAGTTCCTTGTCTTAGGAACCTCACTGTCAAATTTCATAACTTAATTCAGTCGTATGATATGTCAAAATACCAATAGCCGAAGATTGTACAAGCTGTCCGAAAATTACAGTTTTTGCGTTCTTCGTAGTCTTGAGTTCATATTGTGATCTTCACATGTTCAAACGACTTCCAACCAAAAATACAGCCAAGAAGAGAGTTTGATTCAATTCCTTGCAAAGGAAATCTGAATTTTGTGTTTCCCTTCTATTTTAAATTCCCCAGACAAGAAAGCAAGATTCTCTGATGTCATAACTTGTCCCCAGATTGTTTATTCTCCACTTGTAAACCCATCAGCTTTGTGTCATACACTTTACCCTTATAAAACTAAAAGAAGGCAACCAAGAAGAGAGTGGACGATTCCACCTTGTGACACCCTTTACATATTATAAGTGAAAGTGCCTTACACCTCTTACACAAAGCTGAAAATTCAGCATGCCACCCTCCTTTCCATTTTCCATTCCGTTGTCTCCCACTTGTAATTCTTTAAGTTTGTCTTACAACATTCCATATTCTTTGTCTCCCACCTGTAATTCTTTAAGTTTGTCTTACAACATTCCATATTCTTTTGTCTAAACCATAAACAATCAGCACCCACTCTACCTTTTCTTCCAAAAGCTTCATATTCCTTACACCTTTTATTTGTTTAAGCCATCAACAACCGCACCTTCCTTCCATTTATTTAAATGTGTCATACCTTTACATTAAACAAACCATCTTCTTTAATCAAGCACCCATCCACCATCTTTTGTTTAAGCCACCTCACACCCGCACCTCTACCTTGCTTGAATAGATTAATTCAAGTTCATCCAACATTCATCCAAGTTCTTTTGTGGCACTTCCCCATGGTAAAAACTGAATATACTTCCCTGTTTTGTTCAACAAACAACCAATTCCTCACCTTTTTCTAAAGTCCTTGTACATCTGTTCACCAAACAATACATCCGAAAACATCCTAAACCCAAATCACAATGTCTAACCGCTCAAATGAGAATGGGAGCGCGAGAAGTAGATCGAGCAACCCGAGTAGCAAGCAATGGTTAGCCATAATGGATACCATGCGAGTTGCCTTAGATCAAGCCAACATCCTACATGAGCAAACACAACTTCTTACTGAACAGCTAGGGAAGCGACTAGCTGTCTTACAGCAAACAGCCCTCGCCACCCCTACTCCTTCCTTTCCTCATGAGGATTCACATGCCAAGGATCCAAAAGGAGGTAAAAGGGATGGCCAAACCGCTTCTGAATCCAAAGATGAGGCCTCTAAGAGGGTGGCCGTCCAAGGCTCACTCAATGCCTTTCCCACTAAAAACAAGGACATTTCCACAAGCTTCAAAACTGCCGCAAGTCTAGCCCTTTCCGCCCCACCAATAGCAATCCAGCCGCCCTCACCTTCTCATTCTTTTAAACCGAATGTGCTTGACATCCTTGCTGAAAATGAAAATGAGGAAGAAAAGAGTGACGAAAAGAGTGAAATTGAGGGTGAAAAGAGAGAGGAAACACCAACGAGGGTTGAAAGTTTGAGAGAAGAAAGTGAGGATCATTTAACTCTCACTCACATTGATAACCCTTTTTCTTCTGTTTATGAGCTAATTGTGCAGGACTCTCCTATAGCTTTTGTGAAGGATTTGGGTGCGTGCAAGGATCCATTCCTAAGCTTCATCCCTAACCGAGACCATGACCTTAAAGTAATGGATTCGAGGACGAATCCTTTGGAAGGGAGAGGTGATGATACGATCACGCCTACTTTTGGAAAAGATCAGAACGTAATTGGCTCTGCCCAAGACCTTGGAAAGAGCACATCAGATGATCCCAAATCCATCCGCTTACTGAAGAGAGTCACTAGCAGGCTCTTCCCAAGGCCTTGGGAAGAGTACTCCGATGCGCCACCTCTACTAACGCTTTCTTGGCACACAATTGGATTCCGACCAGGCTTAGAATACTTTCAAAAGGGTCAATGGAATGAGGAAATTGAAGAAATGGATTCGAGGACGAATCCTTTCAAAGGAAGAGGTGATGATACGATCACGCGTACGTTCCTAACCATATACCATTTGAATGGGCCGGCCAAGCCCATGAAGGCACTAAGGAAGAGGCACAAGGAGCGGCCTTGTGTGGCCATGTATTCATGCTTGTTATTTGTATTTCCTTCTTGAGTATTTAAGCAAGACTTAGTTATTTTGATTGATTAGTTATTGCCTAAGTGAAAAAGCTAGAGTTGAGTTTCTCCTCTAGCCATTCACTTGGGCTTTAGCACCACTATCCTAGAACATTGAGAGATTTGTTGTTTGCTGAATTCGTTCACTTACTACTCAAGTGAACGGATTGATTGTAATATTGTGTGTGAAGATTCGGCCAACTTCAAGGCTGAATCCTTGTGAACGATTGCTGTAATTTCAAGTGTGTTTCAAGATAATTTCAAGTGTTCAATTGCTGGTCCATTTCCGAATTCCATCCAAGTTGGTTCGTCCATTTCCTTTCATCTATTCTTTCATCATTTCCGCTGCAATTCTACTCCATCTTCCATCCTATTTCCTTCCATCTTCCAAGCTTCTTTGTGTCAACAACTCAAGCTAGATCCTCCTTCAAACATAGATTCAAACTCCCCTTACAAAGGAGGTTGGATCGCACCAAGTGGTAGCGGAGCTCTAGCCGCTTCGAGTTGCCTTCTGTTGCCTTTCTTCTTTCCGAGTCTGTCCAGAAAATCCACCATATTCCTGTCTCGTTTTGTGAGTAATACAGCTTACAAAAATCCGAATTTTTGTGTCAAACACCTTCGTCCTGTGCTTAACAATTTTCGTGTTTTGGTCGTCCTGAAATTCCATGAAAATAGTACTCATTCTGATCAAAACAAAAAGTTGCACAGATTCGCATCCGAGAAAAACATACCTTTATTGTTGGTCTGATTAAAGTACTTTCCAGACGGAATTATCTCTTCCTTCCTTGACAAAACTTGTATCTCTACATCTTAAAAGTCTTCCTGTAAAATTTCGTGATCTTTAGACATCATTTGCTATTCCTTTGAGCCCAAATCGAAAGTTTGCACCAAGCTGTCCCAGTTATTCTATTCTTCCAAATCAGCTTTGTGTCATAAATGGCAGCACATATCTCACTCCTTTTCTATTAAACAAACGAATTCAAACACCTCATTTCCCTCACATGTGAGCAGCCAACACATGCCTTACTTTCTTTCTATTAAACAAGCCAAAAGTCCAGCCCTTACCCATCCGTGCACAACCCACATTCCACTCCTAGAAAGCTGAATATTCTCTTACACAACCTTACATATTCTCTTGATCTAAAATCCTAGCACGTGTTTGCATATATTCTTCAATATTCACTTACAAATGTGCGCCACCTTTGCTAGAACCTAGCTGTCCGTGTGCAAGTCTTTCCATCCTTCCAATTCTTCAAACAAAATCAATCCAAAACAGCCAAGTCATTCCTTTGTAACCCAAACCGAAATCATTCCTTGATTTGGAACACATCTCTTTCAAACAACACTTGTTCACATGCAGGATACGTTTGTTCTCTAAAATAAAAAAAAAAAAAAAAAAAAGAAAAGAAAAGAAAAGAAAAAACAATACGAGAACTTTGAAAAAAAAAAAAAAAAAAAAAAAAAAAAAATCCAAGTGTTGTTTCAATTATTCGTTCATTTATATTCTATACCACCTACATGGGCGGTTGCAATCTTTAAATTCAAGTCATTTCAATTCCGTTATTTACATCCAAGTCATTTACATTCAAGCTCATTTCAATTTCGTTATTTCCATTCAAGTCATTTACTTTCAAGCTCAAAGGGAGGCCTTGTCGCCCTTTTTACTTTTCTGTCCTAGGATCGGTTCTACCATCCTCTCCTTACAATTCAAGTCATTTCCATTCAGCTATTTAAATTCTGCCATTTAAATTTCAGCAATTTACTTCAAGTAATTTACTTTCTTGTACTTTACTTTCTTGCTCAAAGGGAGGCTTTGCCGACCTCTTTACTTTTCTGTCCAAGGGTTGGTTCTACCATCCTTTTCTTTACTTTCCAAGCCTTTCCTTTCAGCTTTTCACTTCTTGAATTTCTAATGTGCTCAAAACAATAATTGAACAAAAGAAAACAACAGGGACACTGCTTGAGGACATTATTTGGACAAAAGGACACGAAACAATCTTGTGAGGCTTGAGTACATAAGTGAGGACAATCTTTACGAGAGTTTCAAACACGAGAGCAAACACGTAAGGGAGTGATTTGTTTTCAACTAACATATATACATACATCTAGTTTGTTTATTTTTGCAGGTAAAATGACTTCCTACATCTCTTGTCAATCAAGCTATGGCCTAGGTCCCTCCGAACAAGGCCTTGGCCGTGGCCCCTCTACTAATGGTCGCAACCATCGAGAAAACTCCACTTCTCTCCATCGACAAATTCAACTTCCCATCTTTAAAGGAACATCCTTTTCGGCCGACTTTATTGAATGGGAATATCAACTAGTAAAAACATTTGAATGTCATCAACTTTCGGAAAAACAGAAAATTAGACTTGCTTACAAGACATTTGATGACATTGCTTATGATCGGTGGTACTCTACTAGCCATGAAGGTGAAAGGGGTAGGATTGCAACTTGGGCTGAAATGAGACGTGTCATGAGACAATGTTTTGTGTCATCATATTATCAAGAATTCTTAGAAGACGAGTTGTCCTCCCTTCAACAAGGAACCAAAACCGTGATAGAATATTATCATGAGTTTGTTGATTTACTCATTAAGACTTATCTTCAAGAAGAGGAGGGCATGATCATGGATTTATTTGAAAGTGGGTTAAATAGAACGATTAGAAGACAACTTGAACTCTATGAGTTTACAAGCTTGCAATCCATGATGCTCCATGCTTGTGCAGTTGAAGAACAAGAATTCTTGATGAAGCAAAATAGTAGCTCGATCCATTGTTGTCCGAGTAACATGAAGGCTCCTACTTCCATTACCATAGAGCACAAGCCGAGCCAAGCACACCAAGGAGATTGCACTCACCAAAAACAGCCACCACCCTCTCAATCTTTTGAACCAATTGTAACTGAAAAATATAATTTGATTGAAGAGAGTGTGACCGAAAATACAGCAATAATGAGTGAACAATGTGAGGTTGTACATGAGGTGCAACAAGAGAGTGAGTGTGAACGAGAGAAGAAAGTAAGAGATGAGAAAAATACACGGCATAAAAATAGCAAGCATTCCAATGAGAGTGAGTGCAACCACACCCTTGAGAATGAGTTGAGTGAGTCCGTTAAACCAAATCAATTTCAAGCTTCCGACAGCCTTTTGTTTGAACTCAATTCTAACAATCCATTGTTGGAACTTGAGAATGACACAAAAGAA